>CM065594.1:17489040-18188547 GCA_033119425.1 Bufotes viridis
TAGTACTTAGGGTAGGGTAGTCAATATTCTATATTTGATTCTTACTACCTTGCTACATTGACCCTCTGACGGGTTACTGTCTTAGGCTACTTTCACACTTGCGTTAGGTGCGGATCCGTCTGGTATTTGCACAGAGGGATCCGCACCTATAATGCAAACATTTATATCCGTTCAGAACGGATCCGTTTGTATTAGCTTTAAAGAAAAATGTCAACGTTAAAACGGATCCATTTGGTGTTTTTTTGTTAGTTTTTGTTTTACCACAGAACAATCGCACACTTTATTGTAAGAAGGTAGCCCTTCCAGCAGTCCCGATTTTTGCAGCATTGACCCTCGAAATTCATCATAAAAAGCGGTGGAGTTTATTCTAAGGGTACTTTCCCACTAGCGTTAGAAGAATCCGGCAGGCAGTTCCGTTGGTGGAACTGCCTGCCGGATCCGGAAATCCGCGTGCAAACAGATACCATTTGTTTCTGGAAACAGATCCGTTTGACAAATGCATTGACAATGCGGTGTCACCTGGTAAAACGGATCTGGTATTTAGCTTTTTCACATTTTTAAAGGTATGCGCATGCGCAGATGGGAAAACCGGATCAGTTTTTCCAGAACACTTGGTACCTGATACGGCATTAATACATTTCAATGGAAAATAATGCCGGATCTGGCATTCCGGCAAGTGTTCCGGAATTTTGGCCAAATACCGTAAAAGTGACTGAACTGGAGACATCCTGATGCATACTGAACGAAATGCTCTCCATTCAGAATGCATTAGGACAAAACTGAAGCGTTTTTTTACGGGATGGAGCCCCGAGGATGGAACTCTATGCCGGAAAAATGTAACGCTAGTGTGAAAGTACCCTAGAATGCATTTAAGGCCTCTTTCACACAAACGTATTGGTTCCGTTCCGTGCATTGGGGACTGCAATTTTGCGGCGGCCGGGACGGATGCAGACCCATTCAACTTGAATGGGTCCGTGATCCGTCCGTTCCGCAAAAAGATAGAACAAGTTCTATTTTTTTGTAGAACGGAAGCACGGAACGGAACCCCACGGAAGCACTCCGTTCTGCACCGCATCTCTGGATTTGAGGACCCATTCAAGTGAATAAGTCCGCATCCGTAAATGCGGAATGCACTCGGTCTGTGGCCCGTGTATTGAGGAACCGCCGTATGCGGCCCGCAATACGGCCACGGAACCAATACGTTCGTGTGAAAGAGGTCTAAAAGGGGGCGTCTCAGGGACCTTGTAGGGTGGGGAGTAAAATTCATGGAGTTTTCAGCCTCTGGGAAAGCCTAGTGACAAGATGTGTGGTCACCCAGTTTTTTGAGACCCCCGCACGGCACGTCTGCTTATTTACACCTAGGCAGGTTTTCCTTTCAGGAGTCTGGGAAAGTTGGGTGTCATCTCACTGCGGCCATATTCAGGAGCGTAGCTAACGGCTCATGGGCCCTGGTGCAAGAGTTCAGCTTGGGCCCCCCTTCCCTGTGTCTTCTTATGTGGCACAAGGGTCTTTGGGCCCCCTTAGGCTCCTGTGCCCGGTAGCGACTGCTACCTCTGCACCCCCTATAGCTACGCCCATGGCCATATTGTTTTTTACCCAGCATGTGACTAAGAAATGGCTAGAATTGTTTTTGTTTTTTTAAACTTGCCTGGGGACGCTCTTAAAAGTCACCTTACTCTCCCCGCAGGATCCCGGTGGTGACCATGTGATGGCGCTGTTATGGTGAAAATGGACACAGCGGGTGAAGATAACAAGAGACTAAAGGGACTGACCTGATGGCAGGGGGTGGTATACGACCCCCCCATTACTTAAACCTCTGCACCCCAAAACCGCGAGAGAGGAGACAAGTGCCGGAGGAAGAGAGCGGTCAGCGGATGACGACCTCACCTAGCCAGGAGTAGCCCCCTCCCCCAGCCATAGGGCTGTATGTTATTTATGATACATGTATGTATGCATGGGTGCACATAACTAGTGATCCGGGGCTGCCCGTGGACATATACGTAACAATAGTGTTCTCTATATTTCTATATCTATCTATGTATGTATGTATGACAGCATGTATGACTGTTACCATGCGATCACTAAGGGCTTAACCCCTCCCCCTCCACGTATGTGCTGTGAATGTCTCCATCCGCACCCACACTACGTGTATAGTATCCGCTCATCTTCAGGGTTCGGATCACAGTTTTATTTTTAATAAAATTAATTTGAAGTGTAACGAGTCGGCGGCGGCTTCTCTCCGGTTACATCAGTGCGCACCACGGCTGGTGGCGGGGCTCCGCGTGCGTGTCGGGCGGTCCGGCCTCCGTGTATGCTTCCCACAGATCTTCCTCTGGAAAAGAAAGTGGTCACGGATGAACGTACAGTAAAAGCCAAGGATGTGACACCTCTGCGCAGGGCACCGACTCTGCGCGCCGCCACCTCTGCTACTAACCCACTATGGGAAGTGGATATATGATGCAAAGCTAATGCCCATAGGCTCTGTGTGTTGTACAGGCTGGAAAGAGTTAAAAGGGGCTGTCCAGGATTAGAAAAAACATGGCTGATTTCTTGCAAAAACAGCACCAACCCTGCCCACGGTATTGCGGCTCTGCCCCATTCACTCCAATGGCAGCTTAACTGCAATACCGTTTACAACCTGTGGACAGGGGTGGTGCTGTTTTTGCAAGAAAGCAGCCATGTTTTTTCTAATCCTGGACAACCTCATTAAAGGGGCAGTCCTGGATTACAAGAACATGATTTTTTTTTTGAAACAGCGCAGCTCTACAGGTTGTGTGTGGTACTGCAATAGAGCTGCGCTGCAATACCAGCCCATGGACAGACGTGGCGCTGTTTTTGGAAGAAAGCAGCAGTGTTTTTCCATTCTATGCCCGTCACCTCCTCTCCTGATAACAGGGGACCGTGGCTTGTATTCACCAGCACATCACATGGACTTCGGATCTACTGTTCCTTTAAATCTCAGAGGAGATCCAAATCCATTAAGAGGTGCAGCCACAGGCGGACTGGATGAGCGTGTCAGGCAGACCCCGGGAGTCATTAAAAATATATGTTTCCTCCACTCTGCAGACAATTTGCACATTAATGATATTTTTCTGCTGGACTTCGCCGTCATTCGTTTCTTCGTGTCACTTTTAATGTGGAAATTGTGGTTATGAGAGTGTTCACACCTTGCAGCTAATATGGATGATTATAGTAATGGCTGTCAGGACCAGGGCGGAGGAAGGGGCCCCCAGCAATCAGATGCTATCACCATGGAAAGCTGCAGTCAGCCTCACGTGCCCCCTGAAAAATTAGATGGCAACCAATGAAATCAATGGCCGACCAGTGGACCGTGTCCTCCAGGGTGGGGGCCGCTGATGCTCGGGGGCTCTGGATTGTAGAGGGGTTCCCAAAGCAACAACCCCCACATGACACTCACGCTAGAGTGGGGGCTGGTCTGACCAGTACAAATATAAATATAACTATTTTTGGAAATTTTCTCATCAGAAGTAGTGAAAACATGAGGTTTTATTCTGCCAGATTCTACCTAGTAAGTGCCAAGGGGACGGAGCTTGACGGTGAAGTGCTCTCACAGCAGGGCCGGGCCGACACAGAGGCTGAGGAGGCTCCAGCCTCAGGGCGCTCAAGCCTCAGGGCGCAGGCCACTCTCACCAAGTCCCTGCTGCTGCCGTGTAGCTGTATTAGCAGCAGAGCATCCATTTCTGCGCTCTGCTGCTGTAACAGCCGGTCCTGCGCCCCCTAGTGGTGTTCTTCCTCCCTCCCTCAGTCTAGTGCAGTGTGCTGCAGCTCCGTACCTTCCCCAGCCCCTGACTTCCTGCCTGTGTGTGCACCAGAGATTCACAACCCCCTCCCCCAGCACAGAGAGAAGAGCAGCGTCGGGACAGAGAAGGAGGAGGAGGAATACTCTGCATCCTGCCTCTCCCTCCAAGTCACCAGAGACTGTATGTGCAGAAAATGTAAGGGGTTAAAGGGAATGGAATGGCAGTAATGTAATGTGCATATTGTGTGTTTTTATGTATGTGTGTCATATGTATGTCTGTATATATGTATGTATGTATGTATGTGTGTCATATGTATGTCAGTATGTATGTGTGTGTGTGTGTCATATGTATGTCAGTATGTATGTGTGTGTGTGTCATATGTATGTCAGTATATATGTGTGTGTCATATGTATGTCAGTATGTATGTGTGTGTCATATGTATGTCAGTATATATGTGTGTGTCATATGTATGTCTGTATATATGTGTGTGTCATATGTATGTCTGTATATATGTGTGTGTCATATGTATGTCAGTATATATGTGTGTGTCATATGTATGTCTGTATATATGTGTGTGTCATATGTATGTCAGTATATATGTGTGTGTCATATGTATGTCAGTATGTATGTGTGTCATATGTATGTCAGTATGTATGTGTGTCATATGTATGTCTGTATATATGTGTGTGTCATATGTATGTCAGTATGTATGTGTGTGTCATATGTATGTCAGTATGTATGTGTGTGTCATATGTATGTCAGTATATATGTGTCTGTGTCATATGTATGTCAGTATGTATGTGTCATATGTATGTCAGTATGTGTGTGTGTGTCATATGTATGTCAGTATGTATGTGTGTGTCATATGTATGTCAGTATATATGTGTCTGTGTCATATGTATGTCAGTATATATGTGTGTGTCATATGTATGTCAGTATGTGTGTGTGTCATATGTATGTCAGTGTGTATGTGTGTGTCATATGTATGTCAGTATGTGTGTGTCATATGTATGTCAGTGTCATATGTATGTGTGTGTGTCATATGTATGTCAGTATGTATGTGTGTGTCATATGTATGTCAGTATGTGTGTGTGTCATATGTATGTCAGTATGTATGTGTGTGTCATATGTATGTCTGTATATATGTGTGCGTCATATGTATGTCAGTATATATGTGTGTGTCATATGTATGTCAGTATGTATGTGTGTCAAATGTATGTCAGTATGTGTGTGTGTGTCATATGTATGTCAGTATAGATTATCTAACCCAGTCGCCCTTCCCCATCAGCCCTTGTCCTACCCCCATCTACCCCAGCAGACATTTAGATGTTATTTATTCCTGCTATTCTAATGCTCTGATCAGTAGATGCTCAAGTCAAGCCCTCACCCCCAGCCATTTAGATATGTATGTTATCAATCATCCCCCACCCCCGCCTTCCTTGTAATTTGCTGGCCCCCAATATCCATTGTGAGTCACAATCCATAACAGTGACATCCACAGATCCCCCATAACAGTGTCATCCACAGATCCCCCATAACAGTGTCATCCACAGATCCCCCATAACAATGTCATCCACAGATCCTCCATAACAGTGTCATCCACAGATCCCCCATAACAGTGCGTCATTAATTGATACATTAAACTGCGCATATTTATGTGTGATTACAACAGTATTTAGTAAAGACTCCACAAGTTGGGGGGGGGGGGGGGCGCACTTGGGCAGCTCAGCCTCTGTTGGTGGTGGACCTTGTCCCAGCCCTGTCTCACAGCCTCTCCCCCCTGCTCCAAATGACAGCTGGAGTGGTCTCCTGGTTGGATGCTACAGCTGTCACTCAGAGCCGAGGGGCGGGGCTTTGGAGCAGCTCCATGCAGAGAGCACTTCACCGTAAGGCTACATGCACACGACAGTTGTTTTTTGCTGTCCGCAAATCACAGATCGGTCTTCCTTTTTTTTTCACATCCACATCCTTTCCATGTGTCCGCAAATTTTGAAGGTTGTGTTTCCGTGTGTCTTCCATTTTTTTTTGCGGATCCGCAAAAAAAAAACCGAAGGCTTGAACCAGTTTCAGTTTAAACCAGTTTCAGTTTAAAGTACCTGTAAAAGTGCCCTGGTTTCCAAGCAACCATCCGAAAAAAAAAACGGATGCGGATGACAAACGGATGGCTTCCGTTGGTCATCCGCTTTTTTTGCGGACCCATTGACTTCTATCGGTCCGCAAACTGTTTTTTGCGGACAAGAATAGGGCATGCCATTTTTTTTTGCGGACGTGAAATGCGGACAGCGGACAGGCAACGGAAGAGGCATCCGCATTTTTAACAGATCCATAGAAATGAATGGGAAACCATCGGATCCGCAAAAAAAAAAAACGTAACGAAGGCCGTAAAAAAACACTGCCGTGTGCATGTAGGCTAAAGCTTCCCCTCCTGGGCACTTGCAGGAGCAGAATCTAGCAGAATAAAACTTAAAATTGACAATACTCCAGATGAGAAAAGCTCCATAAAAAGTATGGGGTCACTTACTAACAGAAATTTGCCTATTTTTGGCGTATTTCTGGCGCAGATTTGCGCCGCAGCCTGTGACTCCCCCCCCCCCCACCCCCGGGTCTCAAAAAGGGGACGGGGCAGCAGGCCCTCATTTATTATTTTCTACAACTGTTTTTTAGGTCTAAATTTAAGCCAGCAAGGAAGCAGGCATAGATTTAGACCGGCAGTCGATCCGCCGAAGTTACGTAAATGCCGGCGTCTCTACATAAGTTTCCAGCGCACAGGGTTATTAGGACCGGGGTCTAAAACGCCGGTCTTAACAAATGACCCCCTATGTGTGTATCTGCTCTCCGCAGCCCCTGCCTTGTGCAGTCAGCAGTGTAGCGTGGTCAAAACTGCTGGCGGCTTCCCTTTAAGTAGCACAAATTCATGGATAAGACCCAATCCACAGTTTTCTTACCATCATCATTTTCTGATTCGCTGTCAGGAGCAGGAAGAAGAAAATCTGGACAGAACTGAACCTGCACGGCTGACCTAAGACAAGAAAAGAAGAACGAAGAAGCGCTTATGTTGCACTGATCACGAGTTATGCTCCAATCCCATCCAGATCAGGATGATCACCCAAGCTGTAGCATCTCACTGCTGCCTCCTGCTGGCTCAAAGATGTAGTGGTCTGATGTATGATATAGGCCACATAATGGAGTGCAGTGCTTAGAGCGGACATCAGCTCGGTTGTCGGCGGATGGGTATGTCAGCTACTAGACTCCAAGTGGCAGTCAGCAGAATTATAAATGCAGCTCCGGCTGTGACAGCGGTATATGAGGCATGATGTAACCCAGCATCAGTATGAGATCAGTAAAGTAAAGATTTAAACTATAAAATGGGGTTCAGAAGAGGAGCTACAACTTAGAGGCCCAGTCCTAAGTAATGTCAACTTTCCTATATAGTTGGTTCAAGATCTCTGTTTGCTGTTAGTGAATGGAATGAACCAGATTTGCTGATACCCATCCTGACCGAAAACCCCTATAAAATCCTTTGGTGCAAAACCTTGTAAATTTGTGAAATGTATTTAACGCATGTATGGCGGGGGCACAGGAGTCATCGCCAGTGGGGGTGGGCAGTATAGTACGCCTGTCTCTCTGCTGCAGCAAACTGTACAGAGATAACGTCAGTCCAAGCTTAACCCTTAGATGCCATAGTCCTTAGCAACACCTGTCACCTCATTGACATCCTCGCTACGGGGCGTAACAATGGACCCCAGGCTACTGCGTTTTTGCTTATCCGTTAGGATAATACAACCGTCTGCATCCGTTATGAACGATCTAGTTGTATTATTTCTGAAATGACCAAGACGGATCTGGCGCCATTGACTTACAATGTGTTTCCTGCCGTCTTGCTCCGTATCCTATGACGCACTCAAAAACGCTGCTTGCAGCGCCTTCGTGTGCGTCATGGGAACGCAACGAAACGGAACGGAAGGCATTCTCAATGGGGACAAAATGAAGCATTTATTTCCGGTTTTGACATCCTATGACGGATCTCAACACCGGAAAGAAAAACACAGATGTGACAATAGCCTAAACTGAAAGGCAAATGGGGCAGCGGACGAGCATGATTGCCACCACTCCATTTATCTTTAGGGAGACTGCAGCGAGTGCTCTACTACGTTATCTCGGCAAAGCGCATGCTGGACCACTGTTATATTCAAACGGTGGACACAGGACCCCTTGTATTTGGTGGGAGTCCCAGTGGTTGGACCCCCACCTATCAGACACTTGTGACCAGGGTTGGCGGTCGTTAATGAACAGTCATACAATACACCCATACCATTGGTTGAGCCTTATGTTCTCCTAGTCAAGAGGTCAGCAACCTCCAGCTGCTGTGAAACTACAACTCCCAGCATGCTCCATTTATATCTATGAAAGTTCCAAGAGCACCTGAGCAAGTGCGCATGCTGGAGGTTGTGGCGTCACATGAGCTGCAGCGCCTGATGTTACTGATGCCTGTCTTGTTCCATACTTGTCTCCTCTGCATACATTGGTTAGGGATGAGGTATGAGGCACGGATGCCTCCATTATATAGCTAATTTAGGAATGAGTGAATCGACTTTGGTTATAACATCCGAAGTCGATTCGCATAAAACTTCGTTTCAATACTGTATGGAGCGAATGCTCCGTAAGTATTAGAATGTATTAGCTCCGATGAGTTCGAGTTATTACTTTGCGAAGATTTCAGAATTTTATTTATACTGTAAAAAACATTTCCCGAACCTCAGATTCGGTTCCAAGTGGTACCTTGGAACCGAACCCGAGTTCGGGAAATGTTTTACAGTATAAATCAACTTCGGAAGTTAATATGCGTAGTCTCGTGAGACTTCGCAAGTAATAACTTCGGCTCATCGGAGACAATACATTCTAGCGCTCGCTCCGTACAGTGTTAAAACAAAGTTTTATGCGAATCGACTCGATCGCTCATCCCTAATAGCTATGTTTTAGATATGACTGGCAGGTATTTGGCTCACCTGTCCAATGCTCCTCCTCTAGGAAGCTCCTCCCACAGCAGCAGTTCCCGCCCTCCTGTCACCCATCGGCATAGCCCATCAGAAGTGCCGGACACCGCCAAACACAAGAGGCGAGGGACCTCCGGGCAGGACACGGTGCACAGGTATTTGCCTGAATCCATTGCACGGACTGCAAAGAAGCAGAGAAACACATGAAATCAAAGAGGACATATAAAGAACCAATCAAGACCGTGGCACTCCGGAGGTGCGGGACCATCAGGTGCCTATACACACACGTACAGATATATACAGTCCCTGATGACACGGTGGCATTAAGACGCATAGGCCTACGATATGCCCCAGACATTAAGACGCATAGGCCTACGATGTGCTCCAGACATTAACACGCATAGGCCTACGATGTGCTCCAGACATTAAGACGCATAGGCCTACGTGTGCCCCAGACATTAACACGCATAGGCCTACGATGTGCTCCCAGACATTAAGACGCATAGGCTCACGATGTGCTCCAGACATTAAGACGCATAGGCCTACGATGTGCCCCAGACATTAAGACGCATAGGCCTACGATGTGCTCCAGACATTAAGACGCATAGGCCTACGATGTGCTCCAGACATTAAGACGCATAGGCCTACGATGTGCTCCAGACATTAAGACGCATAGGGCCTACGATGTGCTCCAGACATTAAAACGCATAGGCCTGCATCAGTATGAGATCAGTAAAGTAAAGATTTAAACTATAAAATGGGGTTCAGAAGAGGAGCTACAACTTAGAGGCCCAGTCCTAAGTAATGTCAACTTTCCTATATAGTTGGTTCAAGATCTCTGTTTGCTGTTAGTGAATGGAATGAACCAGATTTGCTGATACCCATCCTGACCGAAACCCCTATAAAATCCTTTGGTGCAAAACCTTGTAAATTTGTGAAATGTATTTAACGCATGTATGGCGGGGGCACAGGAGTCATCGCCAGTGGGGGTGGGCAGTATAGTACGCCTGTCTCTCTGCTGCAGCAAACTGTACAGAGATAACGTCAGTCCAAGCTTAACCCTTAGATGCCATAGTCCTAGCAACACCTGTCACCTCATTGACATCCTCGCTACGGGCGTAACAATGGACCCCAGGCTACTGCGTTTTTGCTTATCCGTTAGGATAATACAACCGTCTGCATCCGTTATGAACGATCTAGTTGTATTATTTCTGAAATGACCAAGACGGATCTGCGCCATTGACTTACAATGTGTTTCCTGCCGTCTTGCTCCGTATCCTATGACGCACTCAAAACGCTGCTTGCAGCGCCTTCGTGTGCGTCATGGGAGCGCAAGCGAAACGGAACGGAAGGCATTCTCAATGGGGACAAAAATGAAGCATTTATTTCCGGTTTTGACATCCTACTGACGGATCTCAACACCGGAAAGAAAAACACAGATGTGACAATAGCCTAAACTGAAAGGCAAATGGGGCAGCGGACGAGCATGATTGCCACCACTCCATTTATCTCTAGGGAGACTGCAGCGAGTGCTCTACTACTACGTTATCTCGGCAAAGCGCATGCTGGACCACTGTTATATTCAAACAGTGGACACAGGACCCCTTGTATTTGGTGGGAGTCCCAGTGGTTGGACCCCCACCTATCAGACACTTGTGACCAGGGTTGGCGGTCGTTAATGAACAGTCATACAATACACCCATACCATTGGTTGAGCCTTATGTTCTTCTAGTCAAGAGGTCAGCAACCTCCAGCTGCTGTGAAACTACAACTCCCAGCATGCTCCATTTATATCTATGAAAGTTCCAAGAGCACCTGAGCAAGTGCGCATGCTGGAGGTTGTGGCGTCACATGAGCTGCAGCGCCTGATGTTACTGATGCCTGTCTTGTTCCATACTTGTCTCCTCTGCATACATTGGTTAGGGATGAGGTATGAGGCACGGGATGCCTCCATTATATAGCTAATTTAGGAATGAGTGAATCGACTTTGGTTATAACATCCGAAGTCGATTCGCATAAAACTTCGTTTCAATACTGTATGGAGCGAATGCTCCGTAAGTATTAGAATGTATTGGCTCCGATGAGTTCGAAGTTATTACTTTGCGAAGATTTCAGAATTTTATTTATACTGTAAAAAAACATTTCCCGAACTCAGATTCGGTTCCAAGTGGTACCTTGGAACCGAACCCGAGTTCGGGAAATGTTTTTTTACAGTATAAATCAATTTCGGAAGTTAATATGCGTAGTCTCGTGAGACTTCGCGAAGTAATAACTTCGGCTCATCGGAGACAATACATTCTAGCGCTCGCTCCGTACAGTGTTAAAACAAAGTTTTATGCGAATCGACTCGATTCGCTCATCCCTAATAGCTATGTTTTAGATATGACTGGCAGGTATTTGGCTCACCTGTCCAATGCTCCTCCTCTAGGAAGCTCCTCCCACAGCAGCAGTTCCCGCCCTCCTGTCACCCATCGGCATAGCCCATCAGAAGTGCCGGACACCGCCAAACACAAGAGGCGAGGGACCTCCGGGCAGGACACGGTGCACAGGTATTTGCCTGAATCCATTGCACGGACTGCAAAGAAGCAGAGAAAACACATGAAATCAAAGAGGACATATAAAGAACCAATCAAGACCGTGGCACTCCGGAGGTGCGGGACCATCAGGTGCCTATACACACACGTACAGATATATACAGTCCCTGATGCACACGGTGGCATTAAGACGCATAGGCCTACGATATGCCCCAGACATTAAGACGCATAGGCCTACGATGTGCTCCAGACATTAACACGCATAGGCCTACGATGTGCTCCAGACATTAAGACGCATAGGCCTACGATGTGCCCCAGACATTAACACGCATAGGCCTACGATGTGCTCCAGACATTAAGACGCATAGGCCTACGATGTGCTCCAGACATTAAGACGCATAGGCCTACGATGTGCCCCAGACATTAAGACGCATAGGCCTACGATGTGCTCCAGACATTAAGACGCATAGGCCTACGATGTGCTCCAGACATTAAGACGCATAGGCCTACGATGTGCTCCAGACATTAAGACGCATAGGCCTACGATGTGCTCCAGACATTAAGACGCATAGGCCTACGATGTGCCGCAGACATTAAGACGCATAGGCCTACGATGTGCTCCAGATCCAGACCTAGCAACCGGTAAGACCATATCTGCTACTTTAAAGGAGTTGTCCTACAAAAAATATTCTCCAGTTTTCAAACCAGCACCTGGATCTGAATACTTTTCTAATTGCATGTAATTAAAAATTTAGCATAGCCAGTGAGTTATTCAATAAAATCTATCTGTGTAGCGCCACCTGCTGCTGGTTCTTTTTCTTATTTCTCTGTCCTGCTCACTGAGATGGCCGCACATGCTCAGTTTCATCCTTCAACTGTCTCCTGAGCTGTGATAGGGAGAGCTGAGATACGCCCCCTGAGCTGTGGTAGGGAGAGCATGGACACGCCCCCAGAGCTGTGATAGGGAAAGCATGGGCACGCCCCCTTAGCTGCAGCAGAAAGGCCACTCCCCTTGAGCTGTCAGCTTGATATAAATCCAGCAGAGCAATGAATGGGGAGATCTCTGGATCCATGTGAGGTACAGGGCTGGTTCTAGCTTTGTTAGAAGAAAGTATCATGTACTGTATGGTGTACTGATTTTCATTTTTTAAATTAATCATAGGATAACCCCTTTAAGCGTATTATTGGGGTACCTGTCAAATGATCTTATCTAAAGGTGGCCCAAGACATGGGATTAAGGCTCCATTCACACGACCGTATGTTGTCCGCAAAAAAACGGATCCGTGTCCGCAAAAAAACGGACACGGATCCGTTTTTTTGCGGACACGGATCCGTTTTTTTGCGGACAACATACGGTCGTGTGAATGGAGCCTAAGGCTGAGGACCCATTACTGGTCGTCATACCCCTCTGGTCTACAAGGGAAGGAGCCCTCAAGCCTTGGGCTCGTCTGTCCACGGATCTTGGGGGGAATGATAACATGAACCAAGGGGGAGACGAGCGGCAAACAACAGCTCTGGAACTGCTTATCTCTTGGGGGGGGTAGCAATGGGATCCAACAGGAAAAACCCAACCTGTCTGACCCATGTATTAGCCAGCGGCAGATCCAGGGCAAAAAGCAGTGTACCTGCCAACAAGAGAAACATAATCAGTCCCTGGGCATCTTAATGGGGTGGAGACTGACTGACCGCATCCCTTTAAAGGGAAACACCTTCAGTTCTATTCCATAATTCTCTAATCTAGTCCATGAGCAGCTTAAAGGGAGTCTGTCACCACATTTTAACGTTTTAAACAGTTCACATAGCGCTGTAGCCTAACCATAGATGATTGAAATGGTACCTTTCTTTGTTTCTGTTGAGCTTCAAAACAGGCAAAAACGCACTTTAATTCATATGTAAATGAGGGCTCGCAAGTGCCCAGGGAGGGGTTTACTTCGTTGGAGCCCAGGCTGCTCGGCCTCTTGGGCTCATATCCCGCCCCATCCTCTGCCTCAGCCCGCCCTTCTGTTCCCTGGTGTTCGTCTTCTTTCTATTGCGATACAGTGATCTCGCGATGCCTGCGCTCTCCCTCACTGGGCCAGGGCATGCGCAGTAGCGACAGTGAAGCCGTGCCCACAATGGTCATCGCAGTGCGCATGCCCCGGCCCAGCGAGGGAGAGCGCAGGCATCGCGAGATCACTGTATCGCAATAGAAAGAAGACGAACACCAGGGAACAGAAGGGCGGGCTGAGGCAGAGGATGGGGCGGGGATATGAGCCCAAGAGGCCGAGCAGCCTGGGCTCCAACGAAGTAAACCCCTCCCTGGGCACTTGCGAGCCCTCATTTACATATGAATTAAAGTGCGTTTTTGCCTGTTTTGAAGCTCAACAGAAACAAAGAAAGGTACCATTTCAATCATCTATGGTTAGGCTACAGCGCTATGTGAACTGTTTAAAACGTGAAAATGTGGTGACAGACTCCCTTTAAAGGGGTGGAGATGGACTGCATCCCTTTATGGGAAAACACCTTCAAAACCTTCCCATCACCCTATAATCCAGTCCATGTTCTATTTTAACCCCCTCATCATCCAGCTTCTATCCTCCATCTTGATCTCAGAGATCGCTGTCTGCAGGCGTAGTGCTGGAAACTACATGTCCCATAACGCCTTGCCCAGGGAGACGTGGTATCAGCAGCTATAGTTATAGACATCACTCCAAATTATGAGCAGGATGCTGAAGGAACACAAAATATGAGTCTAACGCCCAGGAAAGGCTGCAGACTGCGCTCTGTGCAGCAGCATGCAGCATGACACAAGCGGTGGGCAAACTCCATCTCACGGCCGAGAGAAGCAGGGATGACTGGCAGCAACAGCCTTACATCATCCACAGGACACAGAAAACAGCCTGGAGGGAGGTTCAGCGACAACGGCAGAATACACGGGCCTAGGAAAAATTACGGTTGTCACCCACTTCTTTCTGGATTCTGACGTCAGACCTTACAAGTACAGGGATCGGAATACGTCCTTTACTATAATTCCCCTTTAAATTTGAAGCTCCGTTGTTGTTTCCTTGTACAGATCATGGGAACCTAGCGAGCCGCTGATTCTGTGCTGAATGTCACGCTGCTCACCAGATATAGAAATACAGCAGGGTCGCTGCGCCCTCGGAGCGGCCCTATCCTCTACCTGCTACCATCGTATTCTCATCTTCATAACAGAAAGTTCATTTTGCATTATCGCTCCCCAGGCGCCACATAAAGGAGTGAGACGATATAAGTGAGCGCGGACGCAGAATGGAGGCAATTAAAGCAAATCAGTAAGACAGCGCGCAGGAAAAGTAATGGATTACAGATGATAGGATGGCCAAAACAGCTGCGGCATCTGCTTCTCAAAGCGTCTACATACCTGCATGGGGGGGCGTTAATCAACACCTCATATACGAACATAGTGAATGCCGCACCCTACAGTCTGCCTGCACTTGTATGGCTAACCCTCTGAAATACTCTGTGCTGCTGGGGAACTGATGATTGCACTGTGAGCTGCCATGTGTCTACAGTCCCTTTCTCACATCTTAATACTGCCCCTGTCACATGGGGCCTAATGTAAGCCCCTGCTCGACAGACAGTCAGCACACTTCTCAGCTGAAGTACTCTGTGCTGCTGTTGGAACTCTGATCTTTCTACCTCGTTACTCTCAGTCGATGGACTCCCACTTCTCCTGAAATACTCTGTGCTGCTGTGGGAACCCTGCTCTTTCTACCCTGTTACTCTTAGTCAATAGACTCTCACTTCTCCTGAAATACTCTGTGCTGCTGTGGGAACCCTGCTCTTTCTACCCTGTTACTCTCAGTCAATAGACTCTCACTTCTCCTGAAATACTCTGTGCTGCTGTGGGAATCCTGTTCTTTCTACCCTGTTACTCTCAGCAGTGGTCTTCTGTTATCCGATTCTAAGTTTGAGATTTCCCTCTTGTCCCTATTTACATGCAGACCATCCCAAAACCAGCAGAACCCTCTCCTGAAATACTCTGTGCTGCTGTGGGAACCCTGTTCTTTCTACCCTGTTACTCTCAGTTGATAGACTCTCACTTCTCCTGAAATACTCTGTGCTGTTGTGGGAACCCTGCTCTTTCTACCCTGTTACTCTCAGTTGATAGACTCTCACTTCTCCTGAAATACTCTGTGCTGCTGTGGGAACCCAGTTCTTTCCTGTTACTCTCAGCAGTGGTCTTCTGTTATCCGATTCTAAGTTTGAGATTTCCCTCTTGTTCGTATTCACATGCAGACCATCCCAAAACCAGCAGAACCCTCTCCTGAAATACTCTGTGCTGCTGTTGGAACTCTGATCTTTCTACCCTGTTACTCTCAGTCGATGGACTCCTACTTCTTCTGAAATACTCTGTGCTGCTGTGGGAACCCTGTTCTTTCTACCCTGTTACTCTCAGTCGATGGACTCCCACTACTTCTGAAATGCTCTGTGCTGCTGTGGGAACCCTGTTCTTTCTACCCTGTTACTCTCAGCCGATGGACTCCCACTTCTCCTGAAATACTCTGTGCTGCTGTGGGAACCCTGTTCTTTCTACCCTGTTACTCTCAGCCGATGGACTCCCACTTCTCCTGAAATACTCTGTGCTGCTGTGGGAACCCTGCTCTTTCTACCCTGTTACTCTTACCCTAAGTTCACACCTGAGCGTTTTACAGCGCGTTCAAACGCGCTGTAAAACGCTCAACAGATTAAAACCAATGCATTCCTATGGGAGTGGTTCACACTTGAGCGTTTTACAGCGCGTTTGAACGCGCTGTAAAACGCCCAAAGCATAAACAAGTACTTGAGCTTCTTTTGGGGCGTTTGACGCGCGTTTTGTGATTGACACCACAGTAGTCAATCACAAGAACGCGCGTTTTACGCGCGTTTCCTATTTGCAAAAACGAGCTGAAATACGCGCGACAAAAACGCGCGTAAAACGCGCGTTTTTAGAACGCTCAGGTCTGAACCCAGGGTTAGTCAATAGACTCTCACTTCTCCTGAAATACTCTGTGCTGCTGTGGGAACCCTGCTCTTTCTACCCTGTTACTCTCAGTCAATAGACTCTCACTTCTCCTGAAATACTCTGTGCTGCTGTGGGAATCCTGTTCTTTCTACCCTGTTACTCTCAGCAGTGGTCTTCTGTTATCCGATTCTAAGTTTGAGATTTCCCTCTTGTCCCTATTTACATGCAGACCATCCCAAAACCAGCAGAACCCTCTCCTGAAATACTCTGTGCTGCTGTGGGAACCCTGTTCTTTCTACCCTGTTACTCTCAGTCGATGGACTCCCACTTCTCCTGAAATACTCTGTGCTGTTGTGGGAACCCTGCTCTTTCTACCCTGTTACTCTCAGTTGATAGACTCTCACTTCTCCTGAAATACTCTGTGCTGCTGTGGGAACCCAGTTCTTTCCTGTTACTCTTAGCAGTGGTCTTCTGTTATCCGATTCTAAGTTTGAGATTTCCCTCTTGTTCGTATTCACATGCAGACCATCCCAAAACCAGCAGAACCCTCTCCTGAAATACTCTGTGCTGCTTTGGAACCCTTTTTCTCCAATATCTCTCAGTCTGTGATTACTGTCTCCTCAATTACATTGTTGCGTATGTGAGTAGGTAACTGCCCCGGGGAAGATCCCATTATACCCATCCTCTTAAATACTCTGTGCTGCTGGGGACCCAGCTTCTTTCCATTATCTAAGACCTGGTCTGTGATTTCCCGCTCACACGCAGCCTTTATAATCACACCAGTGGCGGGATCAATGACACTGCCCTCCTGAAATACTCGCTCCAGCACAAGCCCTCTCCTGAAATACTCTGTGCTGCTGTGAAATCCTGTCGCTCCGATCCACTGTATGTCAGGAATGGAGTCGTGGGCCTTTCTGGAGCTTCACGACCTCCCTCTTAGAAGCTCTGCGCTTTTTGATGGCGGCAGATGTCTTTTGGTGACTTATAACATCCTGGTGGATTGCAATCAGGGAGCAATTATCCCGCAGTCCCATGTAAAGATTCATTTTACCGTTCATAAATCTGGATGAAAATATTTCATCAGGAGACGCCTCTAGTTTCGG
Source organism: Bufotes viridis (assembly GCA_033119425.1). NCBI lineage: Eukaryota > Metazoa > Chordata > Amphibia > Anura > Bufonidae > Bufotes > Bufotes viridis. The sequence goes on from CM065594.1 coordinate 17,506,396, forward strand.
GATGCACGTGGCGCGCCCCGATCCTTGGTAACGCCGCACATTACTTTTAATGCTTTATTTCTCCGACGTTCAATAAAAGCCCTCAGCCGTGAATGATTCCAGCACCATTTGTAATTTTCCGCCTGAGCTCAATAAAACAATCATTTAATGATCTTGTAGTCCGACCTACATAATGCAGGTTACACTGTGTGCAGGCGAGGGGATAAATTACTCCGCCTGACACTCCACGAGCTGTTTAACTGAAATATGCTTCCATCAGAAAATGAGCCAAAGTCCCCCCTCTCACTGCTCCGATCTCCTGCCGAGCATCCATCTAATGGACGGAGACCCGGAGTGGGCATGAAAATCCATGTCCATTCTCTAAAGAGGCCGACAGGGCGTGCAAGAACCTAGACACAGCGCGGCATCTGGGTGAGGTTCTAAGGGTAAATCAAAATGCCTCCAGTGCAAGGAAACAAATCACCTAGACAAATCAGCAACGCCGAATGTCCATAGGGGCAGTATTATAGCAGTTATATTCTTGTACATAGGAGGCAGTATTATAGTAGTTATATTCTTGTACATAGGAGCAGTATTATAGCAGTTATATTCTTATCTTGTACATATGAAAGTATTATAGCAGTTATATTCCTGTACATAGGAGGCACTATTATAGTAGTTATATTCTTGTACATAGGAGGCAGTATTATAGTAGTTATATTATTGTACATAGGAGCAGTATCATAGTAGTTATATTCTTGTACATAGGAGGCAGTATTATAGTAGTTATATTCTTGTACATAGGAGCAGTATTATAGTAGTTATATTCTTGTACATAGGAGCAGTATTATAGTAGTTATATTCTTGTACATAGAAGGCAGTATTATAGTAGTTATATTCTTGTACATAGGAGCAGTATTATAGCAGTTATATTCTTATCTTGTACATATGAAAGTATTATAGCAGTTATATTCTTGTACATAGGAGCAGTATTATAGTAGTTATATTCTTGTACATATGAGCAGTATTATAGTAGTTATATTCTTGTGTATAGGAGCAGTATTATAGTAGTTATATTCTTGTACATAGGAGCAGTATTATAGTAGTTCTATTCTTGCACATAGGAGCAGTATTATAGCAGTTATATTCTTGAACATATGAGCAGTATTATAGTAGTTATATTCTTGTACACAGGAGCAGTATTATAGTAGTTATATTCTTGTATATAGGAGCAGTATTATAGTAGTTATATTCTTGTGTATAGGAGCAGTATTATAGTAGTTCTATTCTTGCACATAGGAGCAGTATTATAGTAGTTATATTCTTGTACATAGGAGCAGTATTATAGTAGTTATATTCTTGTACATAGGAGCAGTATTATAGTAGTTATATTCTTGTACATAGGAGCAGTATTATAGTAGTTATATTCTTGTATATAGGAGCAGTATTATAGTAGTTATATTCTTGTACATAGGAGCAGTATTATAGTAGTTATATTCTTGTACATAGGAGGCAGTATTATAGTAGTTATATTCTTTGCCAAATTTCTTTTTATTAAGGTCACAAAGAAAGGCACAATTACAAAGCAACAAATCACATAATACAGGCCAAAACTGTCTCCAGTATAGGTGGTCACATAGCATCACTTCACGTAAGGAGTTGCATGATACAAAGAGACATTACAATCACAAGGCAAAACTCCGGCGCAAACTCAAGCCGGGAAGAGGGCCTAAGACCCTACATATTCCCAGGAGATACGGGATAGTAAGTTATAATATTCTGACGTGGTCAATCACGGACACAACACATATGACATACAAACAGCACAAGGACCCAACAGGACATAGAAAACAAGGGGACAGGAACCGGAGGGGGGGAAGAGGGGGGGTAGGAGAGGAGGTAGGCGAGTAGATAGATCTAACCAGGTCGCAATGCCTAGCCATCACCCAAAGCCTCGGAACCGTCTCCAAGGTAACCATAGTTTGAGGAAGCTTTGTCTGGTATGTGACTCCCAAGCTAACAACTCTTCAAATCTCATCAATTGATCCAGTTTGTCAAACCAGGAGTGTATTGAAGGAGGTGTAGTGTCCTTCCACATAAGCGGGACCAGGAGCCTAGCAGCCATAAGCATCCACGTAGGGAGACATTTCTTGGAGGGCGTGATAGTCTGGTTAGGGCACCACAATAACACAAGCTTGGGATCTAATATTATACGGGTTTTGGGAGTGCAGATTTTGTTAATAAAGCTTTCCACCTGTTCCCAATAGGGGCGGATGCGGTCACAGGTCCACCAAATATGAGATAGCGTGCCCGGGGCTCCTCCACACCTCCAGCATTCCACAGGAACACTAGGATTTAGTTTATGCAGAAAAGCTGGCGTTTTGTACCATCTGGTAGTCAACTTAAGGGAATTTTCCTGAAGTATTATACACCGCGAAAAGCCATGTGAATGACACAGAATGGCAGCACGTTCAGGTTCAGTGAAAGTAGTGCCCAATTCAGATTCCCAGGCTGTAACGTGGGGCATGCTCAGAGGCGTGGAGGAGAGTAGCAGGCCATACATTCTAGAAAGAGCACCTTTATCACGGAAGACAGACCCCAGCAGTGTCTCAATCCATGTTAATGACATGGTGTGTACGGGGGGGAGGTGAAGTTTCTTGATGTCGTTACGGAAACTTAATGTTTGCAAGAAGGGGGCCTTCTGTAGTATAGGTAGGTCAAAAATCTTGGTCCAATCTACGTCACCTGCCGGAGTGCTAACAGAGGATATAGTATAGTTTCTAAGTGATTTCCATATACCCGTCGGGGATTCCAAGTCCTTATGTATAGTAGTTATATTCTTGTACATAGGAGCAGTATTATAGTAGTCATATTCTTGTACATAGGAGCAGTATTATAGTAGTTATATTCTTGTACATAGGAGCAGTATTATAGTAGTTATATTCTTGTACATAGGAGCAGTATTATAGTAGTTATATTCTTGTACATAGAAGGCAGTATTATAGTAGTTATATTCTTGTACATAGGAGACAGTATTATAGTAGTTATATTCTTGTACATAGGAGCAGTATTATAGTAGTTATATTCTTGTACATAGGAGGCAGTATTATAGTAGTTATATTCTTGTACATAGGAGCAGTATTATAGTAGTTCTATTCTTGTACATAGGAGTAGTATTATAGTAGTTATATTCTTGTACATAGGTGCAGTATTATAGTAGTTATATTCTTGTACATAGGAGTAGTATTATAGTAGTTATATTCTTGTACATAGGAGCAGTATTATAGTAGTTATATTCTTGTACATAGAAGGCAGTATTATAGTAGTTCTATTCTTGTACATAGGAGCAGTATTATAGTAGTTATATTCTTGTACATAGGAGGCAGTATTATAGTAGTTCTATTCTTGTACATAGGAGGCAGTATTATAGTAGTTATATTCTTGTACATAGGAGCAGTATTATAGTGGTTCTATTCTTGTACATAGGAGCAGTATTATAGTAGCTATATTCTTGTACATAGGAGCAGTGTTATAGTAGTTATATTCTTGTACATAGGAGCAGTATTATAGTAGTTATATTCTTGTACATAGGAGCAGTATTATAGTAGTTCTATTCTTGTACATAGGAGTAGTATTATAGTAGTTATATTCTTGTACATAGGAGCAGTATTATAGTAGTTATATTCTTGTACATAGAAGGCAGTATTATAGTAGTTATATTCTTGTACATAGGAGGCAGTATTATAGTAGTTATATTCTTGTACATAGGAGGCAGTATTATAGTAGTTATATTCTTGTACATAGGAGCAGTATTATAGTAGTTATATCCTTGCACATAGAGGCAGTATTATAGTAGTTATATCCTTGTACATAGAGGCAGTATTATAGTAGTTATATCCTTGTACATAGAGGCAGTACTACAGTAGCAACTAAGACTGTTTTCCTTTACACCAGTTTTGATAAATCTATTACAATGTGTATTGTAACCCGGGGTATGCAGAACACCAAATAGCCAACTGCAAAGTGGAGACAGTTCACACACTGCCGCACTTACTGTTCAGGTAGCCATGTCCTTGGTCAATGTTAAAGCCAGTGGTGATGAGCAGATCATCAGGTGTAACAGCTAATGCATCAACAAATCCTGAGCTGGAATTGTGATTGGACAGACGTGTGAGACGATCTGAAAAAGATAAGTTTGGATGAGCTCAGAGAGAGGACAATGATGGAAAGGTATGCCTGGTAATGTACAGGGTCTAAACTTTCCATCAAAGGAAATGAGGGTCACTCCCAGCTAGACACAAGGGAAAGCACAAAAACTCTCATTGTTGCCCTGATCCATTCCCGCCTTGATCACTGTAACTCTCTATTAGTTGGCCTCTCCCTCACCAAACTTTCCCCACTCCAATCTATCCTTAATGCAGCAGCCAGGGTCACCTATCTGTCTTACCGCTATTCCGATGCCTCCTCCCTGTGCTAGTCATTGCACTGGTTGCCCATACAGTACAGAATCCAATTTAAACTTCTCATTCTCACCCACAAAGCTCTCCACAGTGCTGCACTCCTACATCTCCTCCCTCATCTCTGTCCACCACCCTACCCGTGCTCTCCTTTCAGACAATGACTTACGACTGACATCCACCATAATCCAAACCTCTCACTCCCATCTCCAAGACTTCTCCTGAGCTGCACCGGTTCTCTGGAACACCCTGCCCCAAGAAGTTAGGTTAAAACACAATATACACAGTTTTAGGCGCTCCCTAAAACACATCTTTTTAGGGTGGCCTATAACATCCCCTGATCTAACTTCTCTCCATACATAGCCCATTTATCATCAGTTCCTGAACCTGATCCTCCACCAAACTCTCCACCGCACCCACAAGCGCTACAGATATCGGCTGGTGACCGTCTCGTGCAGCTTTATATCTACTCCCCTATTTTCCCAAGAAGACTTTTGGGTCACCACTAGAAATGAGCGAACTTGTGTTTTAAGTTTGGCGTCCAAAGTTCGGGTTATCGAAGCATCCCATTATGGATTCCGCTACCACGGACCATAACGGCATTTGGAATCCATAAGGGGATTCCTTCAATGAACCCGAACCTTGGACAACCCTAAGGACCTGGGGTGATGTCACCGTCATGTGATCAGTGCAGGGGGCATGGCTCAGTACTGGATTAGATAAGAGATGGTAGCCTATGACCTCTTATCTAATCCAGTACTGAGCCACGCCCCCTGCACTGATCACATGACGGTGACGTCACCCCAGGTCCTTCACCCTGTGTTCCAAATGCCGTTATGGTCCGTGGTAGCGGAATCCATAACGGGATGCTTCGATAACCCCAACCCGAACTTTGGAAGCCGAACTTAAAATACAAGTTCGCTCAACTCTAGTCACCACTGTCTCCACATAGAGTGTAAGCTCTTGCGAGCAGGGCCCTCATTCCTCTTGTTTTAATTATTGACTAGACTATTCCTATGTTATTTATGACCGTTTGTACATGAGCCCCTGAACTGTAAAGCACTGTGGAATATGTTGGCGCTATATAAATAAAGATTATTATTATAAGTAAATGCTCCCATTTAATATCATTGCCAATGCACCTCTCTGAAAACTGCTGACATCCTTAGATCAGATTTCTGTTTCTCGACCTGTTGTTCTTGGCCCCTATTATTATCCAGAGCCTTGGTTCACTGCTCTTGTGGGCTGCACTGACTGTGACAACCAGAACCTGTCGTGGTTTATTTGTACGATCCTGCAGTTGTCAGGGTGATCCCACAATAATATCAGACCAGAAATCTGGTCATTGGCTAAAGACATATCCCACTATGGTCCTCGTTTTAAAAAATATATATATATTTAAAAAGCAATCACTTAGGCTCGTCCTTTGGATCTAGTTACTGGAACCTGCCCGACACGTGTGAACCTCACCTTGTTTCCAGTGGACGGCTTTGATGCATGATCCCTGAGTTGCCAGGTATAGTTGGTCTGCTGTGGCACAAAGACTGTACAACCCCCTCAAGGATTGCACCAGAGGGTCACAGGAGTGCTGAAGACTTAGAGCTCCAGAAGAAGGGACGACTCTCCAGACCTTCAAGGAGCCGTCTGATGAACCAGAGTACAGCAATCCCGAGTGGAACTAGGCAGAGGAATTTATTAACTTTCCATTCTTATATAATGTACGCCGCCGAGCAGTACACAGAATATAATCTATCAGTGCCTTCCCCCAGAAGCTCACAATCTATTTCTCTCCAGACCAGGGATGCACAATCTGTTTTTGTCAGAGGGGTACACTGTCAGACTGCACAATAGTAACAGTGCCAGTTACCCCCTATTAGTGGCAGCCACACATGGCACTATTGATGGCAGCTCCTCTTCCCATCCTCCAGGACCTGACGGCATGTTGTAACCCTCTTCCCATATTACCTGTAACGCTGACACCCTCTCATCATGCGCTCTCTCAGACCGAAGGTTTTCTTGTGTTTCCAGATCCCACACATCAATCTTTCCACCGTCTGCAATATAACAGATAGATGATGTTACTGCGGGTGTTACTGGTATCTGACACTCAAGGGATAAGCATCAAGTCCCATATAAATAATCAACATTTGTGCAACTTTGTAATCTACTTCTTGTTGCAAATCGCACCATACTTCAGGTGTAACGGCCGTTCTATTTTTATTTGTGTAAGGGTCCATTCACACGTCCGTGTGTGTTTTGCGGATCCACGGATCCGCGGATCCGCAGAACACGGACATCGGCGATGTGCGTTCCGCAATTTGCGGACCGCACATCGCCGGCACTCTCATAGAAAATGCCTTTTCTTGTCCGCAATTGCGGACAAGAATAGGACATGTTCTATTTTTTTCGGGAACGCAACTGCGGACCCGGAAGTGCGGATCCGCAATTGCGGACCCGGCCGGGACATAGTCTGCCCCCATTGAAATGAATGGGTCCGCAATTCCGTTCCGCAAATGCGGAACAGAATTGCGGACGTGTGAATGGACCCTAATACTGACCATTTTTGTAATATACTTTAGTTACTGAAATCATACATTTCTATTAGAAAATAGCTCTAAAGTGGCCCATTTTGAGCCTCCTCTGTCTTCTGTTTACATAACACAGTCAGTACTGAGCGCGTCTTCACAGTTATGTAAACAGAAGACAGAGGAGCGGCACAGTGTCCGCATCTTTTGCGGCCCCGTTGAAACGAAGCGGAGCCATTCATACGGTCGTCTCAATGAGCCCTTATACGCACCTCACAGCTGAGAGTTTGTTACAATCCCTTCCTGGCAATCCTCTGTGAGCTAAACATACCAGCTACACACATCTCCCTCCTGTCTTGATAGTTTGCTACAGTGTATCAGCGCAGGTAAAAACGTATCGGTCTGTTTACCTCAAAGAGGAATGTCTAGACTGGAGACAACTGTGTCAAACCCTCAGCTGTGAGAAGTCTTAGGTCAGCGCATGTGTTCAGCCTCTGGATGTAAACAAGAAGATTTTCAGTCACTGAAGGGAAGCAAAGATCTTGAAAATACCGAGAAAATTAAATGCAAAGTTGCAAAGCTTTATTGTACTAAAACTAGTAAGCCTCTTATGATGCGAGATCAGTCACACGTCGGCAGTCATTGAAGAACTGGTTCACTCTTGCATTTAAAGGAGCATTGCCATCTGATACATCTGACTGGGATATGCCATCATTTTAAAGGGGTATTCCTTACCCGGGGATAGCCATCAATGTCAGATAGATACGCGTTCCACCTCTAGGGCCCGCTCCTATCTCCAGAACAGGGCCCCCAAAGATTTTTATAATTTAATTAAATACCTTTCCCTGCGGGGTACCCCTGCTGATGCTGCCACCCTGCCTGTTTTTTTAAAATATAGCTTGTACGCCCCGCTGTGCCCCCTGCAGTTTTCCCTCCCAGTATGTTAATACTCAGCATCGGTACAGGGAGGAGGAGAAGCCCGGGATTCTCAATGGGCGTCTCCTTCTCCCTGGCTGTGCTGCGATCCAATCACAGCGGAGAGCATCACAGCCAGGGAGAAGGTGACGCCTATTAAGAAACCCTGGCGTCTCCTCCTCCCTGTACCAATGCTCAGTATTAACATAGTGGGCGGGAAAAGTGCAGGGGGCACAGCGGGGCGTACAAGCGATACTTTAAAAAACAGGCAGGGTGGCAGCATCAGCGGGGGTACTCAGCAAAGAAAGGTATTTAATTAAACTAAAAAGAATAAATCTCTTTAAGGAAACTTCTCCATGCTTGCGCAGGTGCTTTCCATTCACTGCTTTCGAAAATACCAGAGCGAGTGCACTCAGCTATTTTTGGGAGGAAATTGTGGGGGTTATGCCTCATTGACATGTCAGTGTTCAGTCAGTGATTTTGAGCCAAAACCAGGTGCGGCTCTAAACACAGAACGGCTGCAGATCTTTCCCTTATACCACCGTCTGTGGAGGCTCCAGTCCTGATTTTGGCTCAAAATTACTGATGGAAATCACTGACCAAATACTGACGTGTGAATGAGGCTTTAGGGTACTTTCACACTTGCGGCAGGACGGATCCGGCAGGCTATTCAGCCTGCTGCAAGTGCCCGTGCACTGCCGTACTGCCGCTCCGTCCCCATTGACTATAATGGGGCGGGGGGCGGCACTACGGCGCAGTGCGCAGCCGGAGATCGCCGGACTAAAAGTTCTGCATGTCCAACTTTTCAGTCCGGCGATCTTTGCCGTGCTGCGCCGTAGCTCCACCCCCCGCCCCATTATAGTCAATGGGGACGGAGCAGCAGCATGGATCAGTCCTGCCACAAGTGTGAAAGTACCCTTAGTCAGCACATCCCAGTGCGCAGGTGCACGCCCCATGGCTGAAAGCACAAAAGCAAAAACAAACAATGGAACAGCGCTCTGCAAACACAAATAATAAAGCAAATACAATCATGCCATACTCACTATAGAAAATGTACTAATGCTACGTTATAAATAAATATGACATTCTTGGTAAAATACATTTTGTACTAAATTATTTGTCGGTCGGTGCCCGTGCATTACAGACCACATGCAGTGGCGTATCTATCACGAGGCAAACAAGGCATTTGCCTAGGGCGGCACTTCCAATGGGGCGGCAAGATGCCTTGTTTGCCTCAGTGATAGATTTTTTTTTTTGTCCGGGCTGCGCTGCTGGGGGTGCGCCGGCGCCGCTCCTCCCCGCCCAGCGCCGTTGTAGGTAATTTATTCACTCCACTTGCCTGAGAGAAGCGCCGGAAGACTCACACAGGTGCACTGGCAGAGGCATTGAAGTGCCTTCCGGCGCTTCTCTTCTCAGGCAAGTGGAGTGAATAAATTACCTACAACGGCGCTGGGCAGGTAGGAAATCTGTGGAATCGGATGACACGGGGGGGAGAATCTGTGGATGACACTGAGGGGGAATCTGTGGATGACACTGAGGGGGAATCTGTGGATGACACTAAGGGGGGAATATGTGGATGACACTAAAGAGGAGGGAATCTGTGGATGACACTGAGGGGGGAATCTGTGGATGACACTGAGGGGGAGAATCTGTGGATGACACTGAGGGGGAGAATCTGTGGATGACACTGAGGGGGGAAAATGTGTATGACACTAAGGGGGAATATGTGGATGACACTAAAGAGGGGGAATCTGTGGATGACACTAAGGGTGGGGGAATATGTGGACGACACTAAAGAGGGGAATCTGTGGATGACACTGAGGGGGAATCTGTGGATGACACTGAGGGGGGAATCTGTAGATGACACTGAGGGGGTGAATCTGTGGATGACACTGAAGGGGAATCTGTGGATGACACTGAGGGGAGAATCTGTGGATGACACTGAGGGGGGAATCTGTGGATGACACTAAGGGGGAATATGTGGATGACACTAAAGAGGGGGAATCTGTGGATGACACTGAGAGGGGGAATTTGTGGATGACACTGAGGGGGAGAATCTGTGGATGACACTGAGGGGAGAATCTGTGGATGACACTGAGGGGGAATCTGTGGATGACACTAAGGGGGGAATATGTGGATGACACTAAAGAGGGGAATCTGTGGATGACACTAAGGGGGAATATGTGGATGACACTAAAGAGGGGGAATCTGTGGATGACACTGAGGGGGGAATCTGTGGATGACACTGAGGGGGAATCTGTGGATGACACTGAGGGGGGATCTGTGGATGACACTGAGTGGGGGAATCTATGGATGACACTGAGGGGGAGAATCTGTGGATGACACTGAGGGGGGAATCTGTGGATGACACTAAGGGGGAATATGTGGATGACACTAAAGAGGGGGAATCTGTGGATGACACTGAGGGGGATCTGTGGATGGCACTTAAGGAGGGGGATCTGTGGATGGCACTTAAGGGGTGGATCTGTCTGTGGATGGCACTTAAGGGGGGGATCTGTGGATGACACTTAAGGGGGGGATCTGTGGATGACACTTAGTGGGATCAAGGGAGGGGTGTGAGGTGTGGCTGTCGTTATTCACTTTTAAATACAGGAATACAGGAAAGGATGGAGCCTAAAAGGAAGGGGGGGGGTTTACAGAGAAAGGGGTTTGGCCTTGATGGGTTTGGCCTTGACAGGAAGGGGCGGGTCAAATTTATATTAGGGGGTGCCCGAGTTTAGTCTCGCCTAGGGCAGCACAAAACCAAGATACACCACTGACCACATGCACATATTTTCTTTTACTGTTCGTTCCGTTTCTTTTGCGGACCATATGCGGAACCATTTATTTCAATGGGTCCGCAAAAAAACGGACGTTACTCCGTGTGCATTTCGTTTTTGTATGTCCATTCTCCAAAAAATAGAGCATGTCCTATTAATGTCCACATTACGGACAAGGATAGTACTGTTCTATTAGGGGCCGGCTGTTCCGTTCCGCAAAATACAGAATGCACACGGACATCATACATTTATTTTGCTCCTTCACTTCAGAACACCCATTCTGGAGTAAAGAGTGGGACCCATAGGTGGCATCCTCTGGTATATCCTAATTGATAAGCCATCAATATCTGAGATGGGAATATAGATTACTGACTGTGGGGTTTGACCTCTGGGACTCCCCGATTCTGAATATGAAGGGTCTGCGGTGCTCATTTAGAGCTGAGCTCCCTATACAGTGGTGACTCTGACTGTGCAGGGACCTGCAGCATTTACTTGACAGGAACTGTGCTGCAGCAACTCTGAACGCCGGGCAGCCGGAGTGCAGCTGTGGAAAGGAAAAAATCAGGGGCAGCGATGAATCAGCACTGCAGACACTCTGTACTCAGGACTGATGCAGTCCCTATGATCAGACTCCCAAGTAGTGTTGAGCGCAAATATTCTATTCGCAAATTTTTATTGGGAATATCGGCATTTCGAGAATTCCTGGAAATCTAGAAAAGTAATCGCGAATATTCTAGTTTTTTTTTTTAAAGATATTCAACTGTTCTGTGTTTTTGACCCGCACCTGGTTTTGACTCCCAATAACTGATGGAAATAACTGATCAAATAACTGAAGTGTGAACAAGGCCTAACATAAAATAGACAACATCTAACAGACAATCACTCAAAGGCTGTAAGCCAAAAGCCGGGTATGTGCAAACCAACAACCTATCCATGAGACAGGTGCAGTCAGCATACCTTACAATGGAAGCCTTGTGTGAAATGAGACATTCTAGACCAGCTCTCATCTGACTGAGAGCCAGTAAGCCTCAAAGTTGCTTGATTTTTGTTGGATGGCTTGGGGGACCTGCAAACCTAGATCATTATCATTAGGGTGAAAAAACAATTACATTTTTTTTTGGGATGCCAGCTAACTCTTCTCTCATTGCTTAAGAAGGCTGCATAAAAATGTTCAGTTTTCTAATTGTCCTAACATTTATATTCAATAGCCTTTCTATACTGTCTTGTCATGTAAACTCATTTGCATAAACATTGCCATATGGAAAAGACATGCAAATAGTGTTTCAGCAGAAAAACAAGGCAGGTTCTGCTAATTTGCATGTATTTCCCATATGCCCATGTTTATGCAAATTGGTTTACATGACAAAACAGTACAAAGGTTATTGAATATAAATGTTAGTACAATTAGAAAATTGAAATTTTTTATGCAGCCCTCCTAAGCAGTGAGAGAAGAGTTAGCTGGCATCCCAAAAAAAAGATTTGAATTTTTTTTAAATTTTGATCTAGGTGCGCAGGTCCCCCAAGCCATTCAACAAAAGTCAAGCAACTTTGAGGCTCACTGGCTCTCAAGTCTGTGTGGATAAAGAGCTGGTCTTGAATGTCTCATAGTGCACAAGGCTGCCATTGTAAGGTATGCTGACTGTACCTGTCTGATGGATAGGTTGTTAGCTTGTGCATACCTGGCTTTTGGCATACAGCCTTTGTGTGACTGTCTGTTTATTATATGTTATAGGTAATAAAATTGCGCGTGTATATTACATTATCATTTTTTACAATCATGAATTCTTTCATTTGCGAATTTATGGCGAATATTCGGCCAAACAAATCGCAAAATTCAGATTCGTGCCTATCCCGTGAATTCAAATAGTGCCTATCCCGCTCATCACTACTCCCAAGTGATGGCATATCCTAGCCATAGGGTAGATAGGAATAACCCTTGACTAGAATTACAGTGTACACTTATACAAAGTTAGAGCAAATAATCCAGATTTATATCCCAATTGGGGTCAATGGAAAGCTGGGTGACAGCTTGTATCGAGACGTAATACCTGTCAGTAGGGATTATCATTCGGTACTTGATTCCAGTCTACGAGACCGAGAAAACTCATGGAAAAGCAAAATACTAGGAGCCTGTGCACAAGAGCAGAGCTCAGGGATTTACATTTCTAGGTCATTTCTTTATTTTCGAGGGGGGGGGGGATGCTCTACAGGAAGCAAAAGAGAGGTAGTCATAAAGTATTAATACTGCCAAAAGAGACAGAACTGAATACAATGTCTATACGTCTGACAGAAGAGGACAACACAAGGACTACAATGCATTGGAGATGTCTCAGTATGTTAAAGGAGAACTCCAGACAAAAGTGAAATATCAGCGATCACACGCATTCTATCCCTTATATTCACTGTAAAGACCGCCATGCACATTAGATTTAGGTTAGCCGAGCCCAAAGCCAGGACCAGATGATCATCTAATGAATATGAAATGCTATGTCAGGGAAAGTCAGGATTGGGCATGCTGAACTCCAACATCTCATGTGACATAAGCCAACAATACAGTAAGTAGAGTAACATACAGTGACGGTACGCTTAAACATTGTAGCCGTTATCACTAAGGAAAATGTGTCACCTGCATTACATGAGCAAACAGGAATGAGACAACTAAAGTCTGACCACAGCTGGAAACCATGTGGCACATTTCCCGAAATGTTTGAGACTGTCACACACACCGGACTAGGCTTCTTAAAATATCATTCTTTTGCTTATTATCAGAAAGAATAACAGCAAAATTTTGGTAACTGTCAAAATCCTGTACTGATCCCGAGTTACATCCTGTATTATATTCCAGAGCTGCACTCACTATTCTGCTGGTGCAGTCACCATGTACATACATTATATTACTTATCCTGTACTGATCCAGAGTTACATCCTGTATTATACTCCAGAGCTGCACTCACTATTCTGCTGGTGCAGTCACTGTGTACATACATTATATTACTTATCCTGTACTGATCCAGAGTTACATCCTGTATTATACTCCAGAGCTGTACTCACTATTCTGCTGGTGGAGTCACTGTATACATACATTACATTACTTATCCTGTACTAATCCTGAGTTACATCCTGTATTATACTCCAGAGCTGCACTCACTATTCTGCTGGTGCAGTCACTGTGTACATACATTACATTACTTATCCTGTACTGATCCTGAGTTACATCCTGTATTATACTCCAGAGCTGCACTCACTCTTCTGCTGGTGGAGTCACTGTGCACATACATTACTTATACTGTACTGATCCTGAGTTACATCCTGTATTATACTCCAGAGCTGCACTCACTATTCTGCTGGTGCAGTCACCGTGTACATACATTACTTCACCTGTACTGATCCTGAGTTACATCCTGTATTATACTCCAGAGCTGTACTCACTATTCTGCTGGTGCAGTCACTGTGTACATACATTACATTACTTATCCTGTACTAATTCTGAGTTACATCCTGTAATATACTCCAGAGCTGCACTCACTATTCTGCTGGTGCAGTCACCGTGTACATGCATTACTTATCCTGTACTGATCCTGAGTTACATCCTGTATTATACTCCAGAGCTGCACTCACTATTCTGCTGGTGCAGTCACTGTGTACATACATTACATTACTTATCCTGTACTAATTCTGAGTTACATCCTGTAATATACTCCAGAGCTGCACTCACTATTCTGCTGGTGCAGTCACCGTGTACATGCATTACTTATCCTGTACTGATCCTCAGTTACATCCTGTATTATACTCCAGAGCTGCATTCACTATTCTGTTGGTGCAGTCACTGTGTACATACATTACATTACTTATCCTGTACTGATCCTGAGTTACATCCTGTATTATACTCCAGAGCTGCACTCACTATTCTGCTGGTGCAGTCACTGTGTACATACATTACATTACTTATCCTGCACTGATCCTGAATTACATCTTGTATTATACTCCAGAGCTGCATTCACTATTCTGCTGGTGCAGCCACTGTCATGAACGCTCCCGTGACAGGTGCCAGGAGATCAGAGAGACTGGCAACACGTGGGTGAATCTCACTGGTTCCTTGTCGATCATTTGTGTCTGTGTTGTTTTGGTAATGACCACACCCCTTGCAGGTGTTGTTGGTATGGTCATTTAACCTCCCCTATTTATTCCTGTTTACCCATTCTGGGGGTGCGGTTTATAGCTTCAGTTTTTGGACTCTGGGCTAGCTGGTTGTTAGATCTCGGTTGAGCTCCTGGCGCTGCCTTTGTGCCACGTGGAGTTAAGTGTCGTCTTCCCTATTTGTATTTTGTTTGTTGTATTTCCCTGTCTTTTGTTTCTAGGCCTGAGGGGGGCTCCTGCTCATCCTGCTGGTGGAGGAATAGGTTGTTTTAAGTCCTGTCACTGTACCAGGGCCCTACAGGGTGTGATAGGGCTCTAGGTTACAGTGTATGAACTTTCCTACCATCGAGGTTAGTTCATACTGATAGTTAGTCAGGACGTGGATTAGGGTTGTTCTAGGACAGGGATGGGCAAACTGCGGCTATCCAGCTGTTGCAAAACTACAATGCCCAGCATGCAAAGACTGCTTACAGCTATCAGCCTACAGCAGGGCATGGTGGGAATTGTAGTTTTACAACAGCTGGAGAGCCGCAGTTTGCCTATCCCTGTCCTAGGAGGTGACCTTTTCCTTTACCCTAGTTTCCAGGCCTGGTGCAGTCACTGTGTATATACATTACATTAATTATCCTGTACTGATCCTGAGTTACATCCTGTATTATACTCCAGAGCTGCACTCACTATTCTGCTGGTGCAGTCACTGTGTACATACATTAATTATCCTGTACTGATCCTGAGTTACATCCTGTATTATACTCCAGAGCTGCACTCACTATTCTGCTGGTGGAGTCACTGTGTACATACATTACATTACTTATCCTGTACTGATCCTGAGCTACATTCTGTATTATACTCCAGAGCTGCACTCACTATTCTGCTGGTGCAGTCACTGTGTACATACATTACTTATCCTGTACTGATCCTGAGTTACATCCTGTATTATCCTCCAGAGCTGCACTCACTATTCTGCTGGTGCAGTCACTGTGTACATACATTAATTATCCTGTACTGATCCTGAGTTACATCCTGTATTATACTCCAGAGCTGCACTCACTATTCTGCTGGTGCAGTCACTGTGTACATACATTACATTACTTATCCTGTACTGATCCTGAGCTACATTCTGTATTATACTCCAGAGCTGCACTCACTATTCTGCTGGTGCAGTCACTGTGTACATACATTACATCACTTATCCTGTACTGATCCTGAGTTACATCCTGTATTATCCTCCAGAGCTGCACTCACTATGCTGCTGGTGGAGTCACTGTGTACATACATTACATTACTTATCCTGTACTGATCCTGAGTTACATCCTGTATTATCCTCCAGAGCTGCACTCACTATTCTGCTGGTGGAGTCACTGTGTACATACATTACTTATCCTGTACTGATCCTGAGTTACATCCTGTATTATACTCCAGAGCTGCACTCACTATTCTGCTGGTGGAGTCACTGTGTACATACATTACTTATCCTGTACTGATCCTGAGTTACATCCTGTATTATACTCCAGAGCTGCACTCACTATTCTGCTGGTGGAGTCACTGTGTACATACATTACTTATCCTGTACTGATCCTGAGTTACATCCTGTATTATCCTCCAGAGCTGCACTCACTAATCTGCTGGTAGAATCGAGGCATACAACATCCGATATCTCAGCTGCCAGCATGAAATTCAGCTTGAAAACTACGACTAACGGTACAAGTTACTCAAGGTTCTCCAACCCTCACATACATGAAAACGTATAACATTGGGAATGGAGCAGGTGTTTTTAAGAAACGTAAAAACAGCTCACAATTCCCCTCCCCCGACCTTATTCTGCTTGAGGCTGCGATGTAGGAACAAAGAACGGATAATCAGGCGGATAATTGTCTGGATTCTTACGTAATTGCAGAGCAGGTGAAAATAAGCAGGTAGATGTTTCTAATTAAAGAGTCTCGAAGGCTCCTTCATTCTTTTAAGAACAATGACGCTTGTTTGGTGCAAGCTTCCAAAGAAGTCTCGTCTCCTCCTCACAAGGTGATGGACATTCTTTGCAGAAGCTTCTTGTTACATCTGTTGCCAGGAATGTGAGTGAGAACTTGTACACCATTACAGGGGTTATGACCCAGCTTTCCTGGACCTCGCTGCAGCGGCCACTACAGGAGACATGGAGTACTGCATGCTCTTTGTGAAGAGAGACCTTCATGGCTGCATTCTCCCAGTTCATTTGATTTCTGTAAAGGTAATGTGTCACTAAATTGTTTCTTTTTACTAAATAAAACCAGATACTGAAAACGTTTTTTTTCTAATTATTGATTTTTTTTCTAATTTTGTTTTCCACACATGATGATAGTGGCGGTCATCTTCCCTGAGCTGCTCTTAAAGGGCATCTGTCAGCAGTTTTGTCCCTATGACACCGGCTGACCTGTTACATGTGCGCTCGGCAGCTGAAGTCATCTGTGTTGGTCCCATGTTCATATGTGCCTGCATTGCTGAGAAAATGGTGTTTTACTATATGCAAATGAGCCTCTAGGAGCAAGGGGGCGTTACCATTACACCTAGAGGCTCTGCTCTCTCTGCAACTGCCCCACCCTCTGCACTTTGATTGACAGGACCAGGCAGTGAAAACATCATCACACCTGACCCTGTCCACCACCATGGAGTGGCAGTTGCAGAGAGAGCAGAGCCTCTAGGTGTAATGGTAACGCCCCCGTTGCTCCTAGAGGCTCATTTGCATATAGTAAAACACCATTTTTCTCAGCAATGCGGGCACATATGAACATGGGACCAACACAGACGTCTTCAGCTGCCGAGTGTACATGTAACAGGTCAGCCGGTTTAATTGGTGCAAATCTGCTGATAGATGCTCTTTAAATGTTTTACAGCAGCCACAAGGACCATGGAAACCTAGAGGCGACTCACTGTAGGAGAGTGGTGCGGGCACGCTCTGCGACCTGTGCAAGGAGGTGAGCTGTGACATCACCTACTGTGAATGATGGATCCTGTGATGATAATGAGATGACTGCTGAGAAGTGATCTTTACACAGCAGGAAGTGTCAGCCGATTATGAGGGGCAGTGATCAGTGTGAAAATTGCAGAATTTCAGGATATTTTTAAATAGAGATAATGACATGGAAAATTTCATATATATTCAACATAAAATCTTAAATGTAAACAATTTTCTAAGGATATATTTCCTTTAAAGGGGTTCTCTGGTCCCAAAATGACATATTCATCTGCTCAGAGTTCCCCATTTACCTTCTTTCCTTCGGCTGTTCTCAGCATCACCGCGTTCTGGATGTCTCTGACGATGCAATAAGAAGTTGCTGAAACTATTGGCCTTAAAGGGGTTGTTCGGGTTCAGAGATGAACTTGGACATAACCCCTCCTTCACCCGTTCAGCCCCTAGTGGGGCACTCCATGCTCCGATGCTCCTCCTTGCCCTGTGCAGTATGGCGCAGGGCAAGGGCTTTTTCTTTAGATACTGGGCTAGTGCAGCGCTAAAGACCGCCCATTAGCGCCGTTGACGTCTCACCGGGAACACTGCTAGGTGGAAACTTCTGCCTAGCAGTGTGTCAGTGTAAATGGAACAGCCCCTGCCCTGCGCGATGCGGCGCAGAGCAAGGGGCAGCATTGGAGTATGGAATAGGGTAAAGAAGAAGTTATGTCCAAGTTAATCGCTGAACCCGGACAACCCCTTTAAGGAGAAAAATTATTTTTACTGTTTTATTCTGGTGGTCAAAACTTTCTTTTTATCTTAGATGGACATGAGACTTGAGACATACCGGCATGTGAGGTGGGTGCCCGAAGCATAGCCCGACCTCTCGTGAAAATCCTCTAATCCCAAGAAATGTTTCCTTTTATTTTTATGCAAATAAGGTTTTCGGTGCACCATGGGAGGGGCTGCTCTGTTTGGTAAACCATTGCTCCGCTCGGTGCACCGCCCAATGTCTTACCACTTATTTGATTGACAATCCCTGAGATTTTAGAGCTAATAGCAATAACACATGGGAGACTAAGTGCACCGAACAGAGCAGCCCCACCCATGGTGCACCGAAACTGTATTGGCAATAAAAAAGTTAATTTAAAAAAAGCATTTTTCAGGATTAGAGGACCACACTGTCACAAGGAAGGTATGGTTATGTTCCACAGCATCTACCCTGCATGGCAGTATGCTCACCTTTAATGTGATTTAATAGATATTTTGCTATTTAGCATCTTTTATATCTGATCGGTGGGGATCCACCGGGGACCAGGCTGATCAGCTGTTTCAAGCGCCGTGGTGCTCATGTGAATGGTCTTATCACAACTTACTCTAGGCCGGCAACGTCAAGTTCATTGGTCACATAGCTTATTGGTCACATGGGGCTGAGCTGCAATACCAAGCACAACCGCTATACTGTGAGGTCTCTGACAATCCGGTGCTCATGGCCTATCCAGAGGACTGCTCACCAGGACAATAACCCCTAAAAGAACCTTTACGATTTTCATTTTTTTTTTTGTGTTTTCATTTTTCACTCCCTGCCTTCCCAGAGCCATAACTTTTTTATTTTTCCGT
Source organism: Bufotes viridis (assembly GCA_033119425.1). Lineage (NCBI taxonomy): Eukaryota > Metazoa > Chordata > Amphibia > Anura > Bufonidae > Bufotes > Bufotes viridis. The sequence goes on from CM065594.1 coordinate 17,525,732, forward strand.
TCACATGGACGTTCACGCCGTATGAGGGCTTGTTTTTTTGCAGGACAAGTTGCACTTTCTAATGGCACTATTTAATATTGCATGTGATGTAGTGGGGAGCTGGAAAGCTGGAAAAAAAAATTTGACGTGGGGTGGAATTGGAAAACAAAACGCAATTCTCCCACAGTTTTAGGGGGGAAAGGTTCACACCGTTCCCTTTTGCTGTAAAACTGACCTGTTACCTTCATTCTCCAGGTCAGTACGACTACAACGATACCACACTAGTACAGTTTTTCTTCTGTTTAAATACAGGGGGGGAAAAAACCTTTACAAAAAAATTTTTTTTTTTTCATCGCTATAACTTTTTTGTACTTTTGTGTACAGAGTTGTATGAGGTCTCATTTTTTTGCGGGCCGGTCGGTAATTTTCATTGATGCCATTTTGAAGTGGGTGTGACTTCTTGATAACTTTTTATTCAATTTCTTTTGGGAGGTGTAGTGACAAAAAAAGTGAATTGGCCATTTTTACATTATTTTTTGTTCTTTAATGTTTTTATTTTTTATTATGGTTAAAAGGGGGGTGATTTAAACTTTTATATTTTTTTTAAAAACTTTTTTTTTTTTACTTCTTTTAAGTCACCCTAGGTGACTGTAAGTAGCAATCATTAGATTGCCAATTGTGTTCTATGATGGTATATAGTCATCGTAGAACACACCATTCACTGTATTCAAATATAGAGCTGCCACCTGCTGGAACCTGCTAGAATCCGAGCCACCACTGCAGTACTACTGCTTCCCTGATCTTAGTTGGGGAACGCTGTTACGGGCGCAGGAGTGCACGGCTCCCACGTCTGCACCACTGAGATGCCATGGTCAAATTGGACCACGGCATCTGAGAGGTTAAATGTATGTGATGAGCCTTATGGCTGATCGCATACATTCGCCCTGAGCCTCTGCTGTTTGAAACAGCAGAAATCCAACGGCTATAGCGCCTGCTGTATGTGTGGCGGGCACCATCTTTAAAGGTTGCGAAGGGGTTCGTCATTTATGTTCTGACATACTAATGTGTACGTGTATCCAGGTACATGGGCCGGTTATTAGGGCGTACCTAAGCACGATCACAGCAGTGTAGCAGCACGGCACCGGTCATCTGCGGACTCCTGCCTGTGTCGGACTATTACAGTGTGGTCCGTGAAAGTTTTAAGGAAAATCTGTGTAGCCTTACCTGACCCTGAAATTAGCAGCTTTGTATCTGGTACATGAGTGATGGCAGACACCGCAGAGAATGTGTATATACTGAGGAGAGGTTGAACTGGGGGAAAGAGCACAACAATCATTACTGGGACATCCAAAAACGTAACATATCGGTCTATTTCCTTCACTGTTTGCGACAACCTCATTCCATATTCACAATGTCCTATTAAAGGGGTTGTCGGAGCCTTACATATTGATGACCTACCTTCACGATATCAGATCAGTGGTGGTGAGCGACCCACAGCAACCCCGCCAATCAGCGGCACCCGGACCAAGCACAGCGCTGTACATTGTATAGTGGCAGCGCTTGGTATTGCAGCTCAGTCCCATTCACTCGAATGGTCTTGTGACTGATGTGCAGGGAGTTGGGAGTAGGACCCCCACCAATCCTTAGGACAGGTCGACAATATCTGAGCCCTGGAAAATCCCTTTAATTAAAGACTTGACTAGGATTATAACAAAGGATATGCTTTTTTTTTTTAAATAAATGCTGTTCACGTGTAATGGCTGGTCATTGAAGCTTAGTCCCACTTATATGAAAGCTGCAATACCATACATGACCAAGGACAAGAGTGGCGCTGTTTTTTGGGGGGGGGAAAGCATATCCTTTCATAATCCCAGACAACCCCTCTAACAGACGATCAGCTCTCACTCTGCATTACATGGGCACACACTGGTTTCATCGCTCTTACCTCTATTCAGGCTCCACACTTTGATGCTGCAATCGGACGACCCGCTGCAGACAAAATGTTCTCCGAGAGGCAAAAGATCTGAAGCTAGAACGAAAAAAAAAGCCATATCAGTGTCTCTTCAGTCCCCGATGTCCGCCCTTCAGCTTATTCAGCTGCCACTTACCTAGCTTGGTTCCGTCCAGGTCGACCATGACCATGCAGGTGACTCCTCCAGTGTGGCCACACAGCGTCCTGACCTCTGCCCGGGACGGTACATCCCATACACGTACTGAGGTGTCCCAGCTGTCTCAAGATGGAGGGCAAGGAAAGGCGGAAGAAGAAAAATGGAGGCAAAAGACAGGAGACAAGCCGTAACAGACAGGTTGATGTAGGGACAGGATACTTGTCTCTGTCTTTCCAGTTGATGCCAAGTTACGTTTTACACTCCCCTATAATAAAGGACGAAGCACAGAGCACCGCTCCTCGATTCCTCCACAACTTACGGTACCTTTAAAAATGTCTGCAGCCGGATGCCGCCCCTAGGTGGCGATCTGTGCTCCGGATGCTATTCAGATCAATGGGAGCCATATAAAAAAAACTAAAGATACAGCACTGGACCCTTACAAAGCCTATTAGGGGAACGCTAGTCTAGGTAATGGTGGGATCACTGATGTAAAGTGTTCACGTGAAAATCTTTATTTTTATTTATTAGCTCTTTTTCAAGCATGTTAGTGTACTCTGGTCGCGTGCCGGGCCGGCTGTGGTGTCAACGAGGGTGCACCAAAAAGGGGCTAATTATCTCTTGAGCCCGAAACGGCTGAATGAATAAGGAAAGATTTTCAGGCGAGCACTGCATATCTGGAGTGGCGTCTAAACGGTGTATCTACAAAGTAGTGAGGTGGAGAGGGGTCCATAAGGGACGTGCACCCGGGAAAAGCCTTCTGCAACTGATGAGTGCTGTGGCCACCTGACAGATGAGGTACGTGTCTCACCTCCCAGAGATTATGTACGCGTCATGTACGAGAACACACGTCACCAGATCACTGTGCCCTTCCAAACTGTGAACAAGGAACCGGGAGTTCTGCAGCGGATATGGATCTGGGTGCAGCGATAAATTCAGGAGAAATTTGGGTACAAGTCGGGAATGTATCAGAGCAGATGAGATGGGGGGGGGGAGGGAGAAAAAAAAGATGGAGGATAGAAAAGAATGTAGGAGAACAGGGCAAGGAAACATGAAAAAGAATAGTTACATGATTGCCAGGTATGAATGATATTGATTAAAAAAACACAATCAGCACAATTATTTATGTGAAAATATTATGTTTATGTAGTCTGTAGTGCTGTACGTTATAGCTGCAAATAATATATTTCTAAAAAACCAAACAAATATATATATACACATAGATACATGCAAACGTATATGGCTTCGATTAAGCGTCCATTCACACATCTGTAGAAGGAGTCTGGATCCGTTCTGAAAAGTTGCAGAACGGATCCGGACCCATTCATTTTCAATGGGGCTGGAAGAGATGCGGACAGCACACAGCGGTCCCGATCTTCCGGTCTGCGGCTCCCGAAAAAAATAGAACATGTCCTATTCTTGTCCGCAATAGCAGACAAGAATAGTCATTTCTATAGGGGTGCCGGCCCGGTGTATTGCGGATCCGCAATAAGCTACGGACGTATGAATGGACCGCAATCCGGAGAACTGATTATCAAATATTCTGGATTATAGGCTGAACAAAGACGCATATAACAGATTTGTCAGGACAGGGAGACCTTTAAAGGGATTGTCCAGGTTTTATTTTTTTTTTATTTCCCCTTCCCAGGGAGCAGCGCCTGTGGAGAAATCCATACTTACCTTCCCCGCCATTCCGTTCTAGCTCTGAGGCTTCCCAAACGGATAGGGTCCCGTGCACCGCTGCAGCCAATGACTGGCCTCACTGTTCGGTCACATACGCTCGGGGACGCATCGGCTGCAGCAGTGCACGCGACCCCGTCCATTCAGGAGATGACAGACAGGGAGCGGAGGTCCAATGAAGAGAGAGTCAGGGAGCCGGGACAGAGCAGCGGGAAGTAGGAAAGTATCATCTCCTCCACAGGAGAAAAAAAAACAACTAGACGACTGAAGAAAATGAAAAAACCATTGATTCCTGTGGACTGAAAAAGGTAACAATGACGCATAAATAACCGAGTATAAAAAAAAATTGGAAGTGTGAATAAAAGTATGTAAATGTAGTATTGGCGCCGCTTTTCATCAAAGAAAATGAATTAACATGTATTTGTAATATAGAAGCGTGAATGAGCCCTCAGGCTGTGTTCACACGTCACAGATTAGATTTCAGTGTAAAAAGTAGCGAAAAGCACCTAGTGTGACGGGTGGAAGGCAGGTAGAGCGTGGACCGCTCCTATGAGCTTACAATCTACAAGGCTGGAAGAAGGAAAGGCAGCAGCTTTGACAGACCCCATTTATTTCTATGTGATGCAGAACTTCCTCTATTAGCATCTAGAATCTACGATCCAGAATCTAGCCTTCTGCGCAGTGTGTGCGGCTAGCCTAAGGCATCGCTGTTATGCCCGTCAGCGGTCTGTCAGGCCCCATACGCATCAGAATTATGATCTTTAGGATCCCTGACAACCTCACGCACCATACAGTGGATAGATCCGAATGGGAGCTGCAGTACCGGTCACGGCCACTACAATATGTAGGGCGCTGCGCCTGGTAGACAATGAACCGGATCTGCCGATTGTCAGTTTGTAATCAGGCTGTCCTGAAAGTGAATTGGAGCTCGTCAGGTCACTGAAGCCCCTTCAGTCAGCTGAACAGCAGGGAACAGCAGTTGCAGAGAGAGCAGAGCCTCTAGGTGTAATGGTAACGCCCCCGTTGCTCCTAGAGGCTCATTTGCATATATTAAAACATCATATTTCTCAGTAATGCGGGCACATATGAACATGGGGCCAACACAGACGCCTTCAGCTGCCAAGTGCACATGTAACAGGTCAGCGCGTGTCATAGGTGCAAATCTGCTGAGGGATGACATTTAAAGAGTTGGTTGGGAGCGGTGCTGCTTTGGGAAGAGGGTGAAGGAATCACTGCTTCTTACTAAGTGCCGCGGTTCATTCATTCTGACTGATCATTGTTACTAGCAAGAAACCCTCTTTCTCTTTAGGGTGCTTTCACACTTGCATTTTTACTTTACGGCGTAGAGTTCCGTCGTCGGGTCTCTACGCTGGAAAGAAACTGATCAGGATTATTCCAATGCATTCTGAAAGGAGAGAAATCCATTCAGGATGCATCAGGATGTCTTCAGTTCCGTATTGTAATGTTTTTCGGAGGTTGACAAAACTGCAGCATGCTGCGGATTTGTCTCCGTCCAAAAATCCGGAAGACTTGGCGTAACGCCGGATCCGAAATTAATGCCCATTGAAGTGCATTAATCTGGATCCGGCATTAAGCTAAACATCGTTTCGGTGCATTGCCGGATCCGACGTTTAGCTCTGCGCATGTGCAGCATCAGTTCCGATCGGGGCCCCAGTGTAAGCTGGGGCTCCGATTGGTTACCATGGCAGCCAGGACGCTACTGAAGTCCTGGCTGCCATGGTAAGTACTCCGCAGCAGTGTACTTACCTGCGCTGCGGCCTCCGGGCGCTCCTTCATGACGTCACAGGTCCGGGCGGCGCATTGATCTTTGCGCCGCGGGGACCTGTGACGTCATAAAGGAGCGCCCAGCGGCCGCAGCGCAGGTAAGTACACTGCTGCGGAGTACCATGGCAGCCAGGACTTCAGTAGTGTCCTGGCTGCCATGGTAACCTGAAAGCATTTCGAAGACTGATCAGGATCCTGATCAGTCTTCAAATGCTTTCAGGCGAGTTGCGTTCTGACGGATCCAGCGGGACGGAAGTGCCTGCCGGATCCTCAGAACGCAAGTGTGAATGCACCCTAAGATTGCCTGCTTCCATGTGGGATAAGCGGCGCCCTTTTCTATTGCCATTCTGGACATGTGTCCTAATTGCGGAGTCGGGGCAGGAGCTAGTTATGTCATATATCATACGTCTTTGACAGACTGACAGCTTTCCCAGACTGTGCAATGTAATGGCCGCCATGTTGTTATCCAGCTTTCCCAGATGCAGACATAACTAAGAAAGCGGAGCATAAATTGGGAGAAACAACTGAAGGATCTTTATTTACTGGGGATTTCATTTCACACAAATGTTATGAATCAAACCTGTAAGACGTCTTGCAGAAGTCGGCGTCTCATCTGGAGCTGCCCTTTGAGCTGCTGAGGGAGTTTTGTGCTTTTTCCTTTTGGATGCTGCGGCAGGCGGAGGGCTCGGCTGGATGTCGGGGTCCGGGGGAGAGAACGAAGCCGCTCTACAAGAGAAGGAGCAAAGTATGGGAAGAGCTACAGGAAAACTCATTGACCTGCTTTAAATGTGCATGTGTCCATGTTTCATGGGGAGCCATGAGCTGGGACCACCGCCAAGGAGAATGGATTCCTGGGGACCCCCCTGAAAACCTTCAGACTCTCCAAGCTTAAGCTTACACTTTTCAAATCAGCACCTGCTCCTAAATACTTTTGTAATTGAATGGAAATAAAAATATACCATAGCCTGCGAGTTATTCACTAAAACATAACTGTATAGCGCCACCTGCTGTTTAGTCTTTTCTTAGTTTCTCTGTCCATCTCACAGAGGAGGTCGCACATGCTTAGTTCTATCCTTCAACTGCCACCAGCTGAGACAGGTGGAGAGCGTGCTGTGACAGGTGGAGAGCTTCAGCAAAAAGGACACACCATGTGAGAGCTGCAAGGAAAAGGACATACCCCGTGAGCTGTGATAGGGAGAGAGCTGCAAGGAAAAGGACATACCCCGTGAGCTGTGATAGGGAGAGAGCTGCAAGGAAAAGGACATACCCTGTGAGCTGTGATAGGGAGAGAGCTGCAAGGAAAAGGACATACCCCATGAGCTGCAAGTAATGGGACATACCCCGTGAGCTGTGATAGGAAGAGAGCTGCAAGGAAAAGGACATACCCCGTGAGCTGTGATAGGGAGAGAGCTGCAAGGAAAAGGACACACCCAGTGAGCTGTGATAGGGAGAGAGCTGCAAAGAAAAGGACATACCCCGTGAGCTGTGATAGGGAAAGAGCTGCAAGGAAAAGGACACACCCAGTGAGCTGCAAGGAAAAGGACACACCCAGTGAGCTGTGATAGGGAGAGAGCTGCAAAGAAAAGGACATACCCCGTGAGCTGTGATAGGGAAAGAGCTGCAAGGAAAAGGACATACCCCGTGAGCTGTGATAGGGAGAGAGCTGCAAAGAAAAGGACATACCCCGTGAGCTGTGATAGGGAGAGAGCTGCAAGAAAAAGGACATACTCCGTGAGCTGCAAGGAAAAGGACACACCCAGTGAGCTGTGATAGGGAGAGAGCTGCAAAGAAAAGGACAAACCCCATGACCTGTGATAAGGAGAGAGCTGCAAGGAAAAGGACATACCCCGTGAGCTGTGATAGGGAGAGAGCTGCAAGTAAAAGGACATACCCTGTGAGATGTGATAGGGACATCGCTGCAGCAGAAAGAATACACCCCTTGAACTGGGATAGGGAGAGAACTGGGTTTTTCCAGTAGTGGGCAATTTTCGTTCTGGTTGCTACGATGATATGAATTATGACTGTTTGGAAAGAATCTGGAAAGGAATCTAAATTAATAGAAAGTAGGCTTTGCGCCATTGATAGGGAAATGGGAGTTTTGCATATTTGGGTTAGAATTATGTTAATTCAGTTACATACGGGTTTGACTTCCCTGCATTCCCACCATATGTGCTCCGTATCCGCTTCTGCTGATGAACATCTCCAACAGACATGGGAAGATGAGTATAAGGAGTATAATACCATCTGTAGAGAATTTTCCAGATGGTTAACGCATTTGGAGGAGGCACCCATGATGGAGAACGCAGATTCCCATTGCTCTGAGGATACACTAAAGTTTAAGGCTGATTCCCATTTTCCAAGTAATGGAGACAGTGGCGAGTCCAATCTCTCTGTCATGAAAGACAAGGCTTTAAGATTAACTGACGGGTTTCGTAACAACTTCATCACCTGGGAGGTATCAGCAGTCACGGGAAGACCCAACCCAGACATGAAATGCCTAATTTGTAAGTATTTAAAAAAATTCCCTTTGAGGGATGCTGAATCTCAGGCATAAACTCGTAAATGAGTTCAAAGCATCATTGGTAAAAAGGTCTCCCAGTTTTTCGATTCCCAAGTCAATCCAATTATGAATGAGCAAGAGATGCATTTCCCCACGACCGCTAAAGGGATCTCGGAAAGGGAGATGTTGATAAAGCTCAATTTAGTTGACATTAAGGTCCATATTGTAGAGGGAACCTCAAGAGCAGAGGGGTTCTTCTGTAAGGACCTGGAGTAGAAGAATAGCTGAGGGTCTGTCACACCCATTAGGTGGTTCTCAATAGAGATCCAGTGTTTGTTGGGATCCTTCTCCGCCCAAGGAGATCCTTCTCCGCCCCTGTCCTCTGTAGGGACAGGAAAACACTGGTGTTGGTGGTGGGAGGGGGGTATTTAAACCTTCTCTGCTTTCTGCCCCTATAGAGGTCAAGGGTCAATCTCCTTGTGTGGCCGTCGTGGGGATGCTATGGAAATACAAGGTATCTAACAATGGATGAGCAACCCAAGCCCCCCTTTGAAATAGGCAAGTAGAGTATTTCTGCTTGGACTCTCGGCCTTTTATCCGGCCATGTGTAATTATACATAATCTGTTATAGGGATAGGGATTGGCAAGATGCGGAATAAATAAAGGATTTGTGGGATAATAAACATTTTCAGGGCTGAGATCCTCTCCATCCAACGAGATTTCGTGCTTTTTCATTTTGTTCCGGTCATTTTTAATTTTCTCTTTCAGAGTTCTTTAATTTACCGGTAGGAGATTGGCGATTGTTGGGGTTAGTAGATATGTGATATATTCGGAACTCCATTTAAATGGGAAATTGGCTTTGAATGAAGTTAGGTGCGAATCTTTCAGAACAAGACTAAGGACCTGGCATTTGGCTAAGACTGTAATAGGAAACTGAGCTGAATGACTTTAAGATTTGCATCACAATGGGTAGGGACACTGTCAGATTGGTAAGTGAAAATATAATATCACCAGCGAATAGTCCAATCTTGTAATTTGTATCGCCAATTCCTATACCCGTAACCTGTGAATGAGCCCTTATACATTCCGCTGAAGGTTCAATTATTAGCGCAAAAATAATAGGAGAGAGGGGGCACCTCTGTCTTGTTCCGTTATTAATTGGGAACTGGTTGGATATCATTCCATTAATAAAGACTTTAGCTGAGGGTTGTGAGTAGAGTGCAAATCCTCCCAGTATTCCAAACTTCGATAATACTGCCTCCAAGTACCCCCAATGCACTCGATCGAACGCCTTCTCCGAATCCAGAGACAGGAGGAGAGAAGGCGTCCGACCTGCCCCACCACATAAATAAGATCTATTATGCATCTAGTACCAGCGTTTGTCTGGATTTAACAAAGCCCACTTGATCATGGTGGACTACGCAAAGAATCAGGGGAGAGAGTCTGTTGGCCAATAGTGTAGAGTACATTTTTAGATTGGTGTTCAAGAGAGAGATGGGTCGGAAATTCCCTGGTTGGTCAGGAGATTTACCTGGTTTAGAAAGGGCTACTATAGTGGCCTGGAGCATTTCAGGTGGTATATTCCCAGTGGACATTATGTGGGAGAAGGTGGATAAATGATAGGGAGAGAGTATTATTTCAAAGGTTTTGAAGTATTCATTGGTTATTCCACCTGGACCTGGAGATTTGTTGTTTTTGGTTGACTTGATAATTTGTGTTATTTCTGCAAGTTCAATTGGTTTATTAATTTGCACAAGTTGATCAGGAGACAGTTTGAGCAGTTAGAAATTTATTAACGAGGTCTGGGGTCGGTTGGGGCACCGAGTTGTTATCAATGAGATTATATAATAATCGGCTAACGTGTTGGAGATACCTTGGGGATTAATAATCTTTCTTTGTGAGAATTGTTAATAAACAGTATTTTTTTCTGTTGTGGGCGGCTTTAGTTTTATTGGCCGATATTGTACTCGCTTTATTTCCTTGTGCGTAATATTAAGCTTTGGATTTCCTCAAGTTGTGTTCAAAGTGACTTTGATAAAGCTGGTATAGTATAGTTCGAAACGTCAATGTTTAAGTTGGTTTAGTATAATTTGGGAAGGGTTTATTTTGTGCGCGGCTTCTAAGTTAGCTACGGATGTTGTTTCGTACAAATGCGTCTCTGTTTTTTTATGACGGCTGAAATGCGAAAAAGATGGCCTCTTACATAGACCAAGTCGTGGTGGGTTGTACATCAGGGGTGCAGTTGTACATGAAGTATTCTTTAAGAGCTTCATTCATTTGGGATTGGGTGGAAGGTAAGGATAAATAATAATTGTTGGTCCGCCAAGGTGTGTATGAGAGTTGGTGGAATCACTCCGAGAAATTGGTGCGTGATCGGACCATGTTATGGACGTAATGTTTTGTAAAGACCATTTATCGACAATTATCAAATCTATCCTAGAGTACTGTTTATGGGGGAGTGAATAAAAAGTGTACTCGCGTTCTGATGCATGTAACACTCTCCAAGTGTCATATAAATCTTCTGCCAGTAGATACTGCGCAAGTTTAAGGAGGATTGGGATTTTGTATGGTTCGACTTATCGGTAGAGGGCGATGGGGGCAAATAGAAGTCTCCACATATAACTAGGGAGCCTTGTTTGATAGATAGGGCGGTGGTTATTACCTCGTTGATAAATGCGAGTTGATTTGTATTTGGTGCGTACAAGGAAACTAAGGTATATATTGCATTATTGATATTACATCCAAGTATAATATATCTCCCCTTGTCGTCAATCTTGCTTTGATTTGTTTGAAAGGATAGGGAATTTATACCAGCAATAATTACCCCTCTTTTCTTGTTCACTGCAGGTGATGCAAATACGTTGGTACATTTTTTTATGGTTAAGTCTATAAGTGTCAGACTCAATTCAACTGAGTTTCTTGAATGCAAATCACATCACTTTTAAGTGAATTAACTTCTTTCCATAAAGCCTCATTCACACATCAGTGTTTGGTCAGTGATTTCCATCAGTGATTGTGAGCCAAAACCAGGAGTGTAGGCTACACAGACATACGGTATAAGGGAAAGATCTGCTCCTGTTCTGTGTTTAAGCCCTCATCTGATTTTGGCTCAAAATGACTGATAGAAATCACTGACCAAAACACTGACGTGTGAATGGGGCATTAAAGAGATCTTTTAAAAGGACTATTTAGTCCATTGGCATTAATTTATAAATTTTGATAACCATCACTGCCAGTGAAGGTAGTACAGAGTAAATAATACAATATGCTGCAGAGCGAGTGCGGGAACCACAACGTAAGGGTGACGCAGTCGCTCTACAGGTATAAGAATATCCAGCTCACTTGTCACTTAGTAATTACAGGATAACGTTAGAATAAAAAGAAAAAAAACGGGGAATAGGATAGATAAGGTTAAACAGAACAATTTAACTCTATCTATAACAGAGTAGATAAATCAGAGTCCGGTTAAAAGAGAACCAATTTATCCAGGTATGAATGGAGGTGGGTTGTAGGAAATGCAAACAGGTTATCTCCAATGAGACCTGCAACAAAAAGTGAAGGAGAATAACTGAGTCTAATGACCCTTGAATAAAGAAAAGGATATGTCCTTTGAGGCAAGTAGGATAAGTCCTTTCTTGTCCGGTGACACTTTCAGGTACTTCATGGGACTCTTCTTCATGGGCGAGCTGCTGTCTTCATCCACCGTTGCCAGAGACCATTTCTAAAGTAGCTTCATGGCTACGTAGGTGAATTGACTGGGACCAGGGAGGTTAAGCTGGTAATTCAGCGTATCCTGTATCAGGCTAGAAAACGAATAGCAGCTAGATGGATCGCTCTGGATCCTCCAACGACCCAGGAATTAATTGAGGCAGTACACACTCTGGTCAAACTTGACAGTTATGTATATCAAAAAAGAGGGAATAACAAAAAATTTAACAAAATCTGGTATGCCTGGATTGAACATTTCCATATCGTAGTTTAATGCTCTGCATCAAGAAATTGTTATACTGGATACGATTGTTTGGCGATCGGGGTTACATCGAAAGGGTAGAGTATGTCTGTTTTAGGAGTGCATGAAGTACGACTGCTGGGCGTAGTACACTTCAACATTTGCTATGAACTTTTTCCAGGATGGACTGCACCTGAACTACAGAGCCGAGGGGTGGGAGGGCTGAGGGGTTTGTGTTTTATGTTATGCATATTCAGAAAATCAAATAAAAAGATTTGATCAAAAAAAAGTAGCTTTCATGGCATCGCTTGGGGAAGAGAACGTGTGAGCGATTCCGTTCTTGAAGATTAGGAGTTTTACCGGGGAGCCCCTGTGAGGCAGTGACAGGCCTCATATATGAAGGACGGTATGTATCTCTAAGAGTGGTGCAGGAAAACTTTTAGAGGGGATGCATATCATGGTTTGCTGTTGTTCACCTGAGACGTGCCACCAAGTTCACCTTGTGGAGTGGAAGCCAGAAGCTAGAGTGTCCACTAAGATAGATAGTGGACGCTGATGCTACCTAGTATAGCTGGTATCGGCTAATCCGGGCCTGGCTTTTACTGGGAATAAGCAAAGAGCTGGGTAGGTGCTTATTCCCCACGATCAACTCCAGGTTTTATACGTGGCTCATGTCCACGATTGTGGTTTAAAAGTCAGCAGCATGAAGCAGGGTGTGTCTGTCGAGTGAGAGGCTGCAGATCACCAAGTGCAAGGCACCTGTGGAGCAACACTGGCCTGTGGACGGATTACCTGACTCGGCGGCGATCTGGCTGTAACTGAACTGTAAGTTTGTTGGAACAAGCCAATAAACCGCGTTGAAGAGACTTTGTTGTGTCCCTGCCTTTCTTCAGAACTGGTCATCGGAGCTCATGGCATTGTATTTGGTGGAGAATGCGGGCAGACCAGTAAGGCAAACACAGTGTTCGCATGTCTTGGATTAAACCAGAAAAGTTCCAATATAAACCAGCAGCCGAGATGGAAGAACTACTGAAGCAGCTGGTGCTGGCCAATGCGCAGCAACAGCAGGCCAATGTTCAGCAACAGCAGGGCCTATGGACAACAACAACAAACCAACAGCCTGTTACTACAGCAGATTGCGGCCCTAAGGGAGACACCACCAGCTGCGACCCAGCTCCAGCCAGCGTTGAGGAAAATGACTCCAGAAGTCGACATGGAGGCCTTTCTGACAGTCTGTGAAAGAACACCAGAGCGGGAGAATCTGCCGTCCGACCAGTGGGATGAAGTGGTGTCTCCGTTTCTGGTGGGGGGTGCACAGAAGGCCTATTTTGACCTCAGCCATGAGGACGCCCAGAACTATGGGAAGCTTGAAGGGGAGGTTCTGGCCCGCATGGGGGTCAATACATATGTGCGGGCCGAGCGAGTGTACCAGTGGGCGTTTGTAGAGTCTCGGTCTGCCAGGTCCCAGGCTTATGATCCGTTGCACCTCATGAAGAAATGGCTCCAGCCTGAGACTCTGGGCCCAGAGCAGATTATAAGGCGGGTGGTGGTGGATCAGTTTGTGTGTACTCTGCTAGTGGCCATTCAGCGTTGAGTGGGTCAGGGGAACCCGGGCAACCTCGACCAGTTGGTCAGCATGGTCTTGCGGTACATGGCCACCCAGGATTTGGTGCAGAACACTTCTAAAAAATGGGTGACACCCTGACCCCCGGCCCCCCTTATAGAGACTGGAAAAAGGTCCCGATCCCAAGTAGGGGAAATTGCATCGCAAAGGTCCCTTAAGCGTGCCCCGTGGGTTTGTGAAGACACATTTATCCGATGCTGGCGGTGTCAGGGGCCTGGACATAGGGCCGCTAACTGCCCCTTGACCACTGAACCCATGGACTCCAGGGTTGCTCACCGCTTCTCATTCTACACCAGGCCTGTCTGTACCGCGGACACCCTGCTGAGCGCTGGTGAACCTCCCATGTGTCGGTTTCTCAGAAAAGTCCCTCTGAACAAAGAGTCTCCGTTATCTGTATCAATGGGGATGTCCGAGAGTATCCGACGGCGATGGTTGTCATGGTCACGCCGGGCCAAGAGGAACAGAAAACGCTTAGCCTAGTAATTATCGAGGAATCCAAGAGCTAGTAGGCCAGTCCCATTGTGTTGATTCCAAAGCCAGACGGATCGTTACGATTTTGTAACGATTTCCAGAAAATTGAATGAAGTGTTGAAGTTCGACCATTATCCAATTCTGCGGGTTGACGAGCCGATTAAAAGACTGGGCCAGGCCCAGTACTTCACAACGCTGGATTTAACCAAGGGTTTACTGGCAGGTACCTCTGACTGAGTCAGCAAAGGAAAAGTCTGCCTTTGTCACACCAGAGGGACTTTATCACTATGTCGTTTTGCCTTTTGGGTTACATGGGGCCCCTGCCACGTTCCAGAGGCTGATGGACATGGTCTTAAAACCTCATCGGAAATACGCATCCGCCTACTTAGATGATATCATTATCCATAGTGGCGACTGACAGTCTCATTGGTCCCATGTGCAGGCAGTCGTGGACTCACTCCGAGATGCGGGCTTGACTGCAAATCCTCAAAAGTGTACCATAGGGCTAGAGGAGGCTCGTTTTTTGGGGTACGTGACTGGCCGTGGGATCATCAAATCTCAAATAAAAAAAGTTGAGGCCATTTAGAATTGGCCCGACCTCTCACGACGAAGCAAGTAAAAACATTTCTCGGTATCATTGGGTATTATAGGCGGTTTATACCCAATTTCGCCGGGAGGGCTACACCCCTGACCGATCTGCTGAAAGTAAGAAACTCAGTCAGGATTCGGTGGAATCCTCAGGCAGACGAAGCATTTCAGGCCCTGAAATTGGCCCTATGTGAACAGTCCGTTCTGTCCAACCCCAACTTTAAAGACGAATTCATTTAAGGACGCGTCTGAAGTAGGGCTAGGAGCAGTTCTATCTCAAAAGGTGAACGGAGAAGAACATCCGGTCACTTATTTGAGTAGAAAGCTTACCCCAGCAGAAAAGAACTACAGCGTAGTGGAGAAGTGCCTAGCCCTCAAGTGTGCTTTGAAATCCTTGCGGTACTACCTGCTGGGGCGACACTTTCGTCTGGTGACGGACCATTCACCATTGGTCTGGATAAGGAATTCCAAGGAGAGAAATGCTCGGGTCATCAGGTGGTTTCTACTTACAGGATTTCAATTTCTCAGTGGAACATCGAGCGGGAAAACTACAGAGTAATGCGGATGCCCTGTCACGAGCATCATGTTTTGGTTCAGGTGTTCACTCCCACAGGTTTGAACAGAGGGGGGCATGTGAGGCAGTGACAGGCCTCATATATGAAGGACGGTATGTATCTCCGAGAGTGGTGCAGGAAAACTATTAGAGGGGATGCATATCATGGTTTGCTGTTGTTCACCTGAGACTTGCCTCCAAGGTACCCGGCCTTGGTGGAGTGGAAGCCAGAAGCTAGAGTGTCCACTAAGATAGATAGTGGACGCTGATGCTACCTAGTATAGCTGGTATCGGCTAATCCGGGCCTGGCTTTTACTGGGAATAAGCAAAGATCTGGGTAGGTGCTTATTCCCCACCATCCACTCCAGGTTTTATACGTGGCTCATGTCCACGATTGTGGTTTAAACGTCAGCAGCATAAAGCAGGGTGTGTCTGTCGAGTGAGAGGCTGCAGATCATATCCTACAAGGAACATGTGGAGAAACACTGGCCTGTGGACGGATTACCTGACACGGCTGCGATTCGGCTGTAACTGAACTGTAAGTTTGCTGGAACAAGCCAATAAACCGTGTTGAAGAGACTTTGTTGTGTCCCTGCCTTTCTCTAAAACTGGTCATAGGAGCCCACGGCATTACACCCCATTTGTATGGAATACTGTGATCCCTAAGGATTTTGGTAGCAGCGGAGAATTCCCTGCGTCTATTCAGCGTTGCTGCTGGGAGGTCGGAAAATACTAAGATGTTCTTAAAGCGTTCAGGACGGTCTTGTGCGGAATCTGCTGCTTTGAGGAGTAATTCTGTGAAATGATAGAAGTACGGCCTAGCAATGATATCTCTGGGAGCAGCACTGGGGGCGCTTCTGGGTTTACGGATTCTGTGCACTCTATCAATTAATAGATCTTTTTGCTCTGCATCTGGAATCAGGGCGACAAAATAATCTGTAAGAAAGCATTTGATAGCTTCAGGTTCAACAGTTTCAGGGACCGCTCTGAATGTGACCCCTCTGAATCTGACGTCAGACGCAGCTAGATATTGTAGATAGCAACTGGATGACGTAGGACGCACCTGCTTTCTCCATTTGTCTCCACCGTCTCCTCCTTGGGTTTCTCTTCTACAGTCTGAGATAACCATTCCTCTACAAGTCTTCGCAGCTCATGTTTTTGGGCAACCTAAATGAAGGAGGGGGATCAGTCACATCATAGTTGTGCATGCTCACACAATAGCTGATAGTATATGGACATCATAGAGGATGACCCCCCATTGAAAACAAGGCTGTGGACATATTCTACATATGTCAGAGGTGACCTAACATAAAAAAATTGTACTAGTTTCCATCTGCAGTCTTCCTTCCTTCATTTTTTTTTCAGAACCTGCTGGTAGTTTCTGTATTTACTCTTGTGAACGTGTCCCTCCCTGTAATATGTGCTGGATGTGAGAAGTGTGTGTCCTGGATGCTGCTGACTTCCCCGGCTCTCATTTATCAGCACAGCTTTTTTCTGGATTATTCTTCCCTCCCCCTACAGTGTCTGCCATGTGTCTCCTCTCTACACTAAGGCTACTTTCACACTTGCGTTTTTGCCTGATCCGGCAGGGTTCAGCCCAAACGATTCCATTACTGATAATACAACCACCTGCGTCCGTTATGACTGAATCCGGTTGTATTATCTTTAAAGGGGTTCTGCAGTTTGTTACCACTGATGATCTATCCTCAGGATAGACCATTAGCATGTGATCAGCCGGGGTCCGACACCCGGGACCCCCGCCGATCAGCTGTTTGAGAAGGCCGCGGCGCTGCAGGAGCGCCACGGCCTTCTCACTGTTTACTTCTGCTAGTGAACAGAGCTTAGCCTCGCCCACACCACTTGATACAAGTCGTGACGTCACTGGGCGGGGCGCTAGCAGCAGTAAACAGTGAGAAGGCCGCGGCGCTCCTGCAGCGCCGCGGCCTTCTCAAACAGCTGATTGGCGGGGGTCCCGGGTGTCGGATCCCAGCTGATCACATGCTGATGGTCTATCCTGAGATAGATCATCAATGGTAACAAACTGCAGAACCCCTTTAACATTGCCAAGACGGATCCGTCATGACCTCTATTAGAAGTCAATAGGGGATGGATCCGTTTTCTATTGCGTCTGAAAAAAACGATCCGTCCCCAGTGACTTGCATTGTGGGTCATGCCGGATCATTGCAAATCTAGGCAGATTTTCTCTTGAGGGTTTTTGGAAAGCCAATTGACAATCCTTGTGTGAGTTACAATGATATATTATTGGTTGTCAGCAAGATTTCCCAGAAACTGACTACAGCGAAGCAACAGATGAACTTGACGACATAAGGGAAGGCAAAATTTAAGGTTTGTGGTATGTCTGTAATCATGAAGACACATAGGGGGTCATTTATTAAGACGGGCATTTTAGGCGCCGATCTTTCTAACCCCTACTGTATATCTGGTGGCAGATCCACTGAAGTTATGAAGAGGTGCCGGCCTCTCTATAAACTTTATTTAAAAATATTGAACGGCACTCCTTTCTTGTTGTTGGTGCTCAGTGGTAAAAATAAAGACATCTAATTACAAAAGTACCACGGCACTCAATTTTGATGCAAAGTTTCAGAGTGAATTTATTTCTCTTATCATTCATCCACAATATAAGGATATAGCGTATAGCATATTGGTTGTAGATTACAGTCTGGCCAACGTTTCGGTCCAATCCTGGACCTTGTTCACGGCCACTGACATCGATGGTTGAATAAAGTGTGTGGATCTCTATAAACTTTGGCGTATCCACCGCCGGTCTAAATGTAGGCCAGCTTCCTAGCAGTCTTAGATTTAGACCATTTTCTAAGTCTAGAAACAGAAGAAGATTTTCAATTAAGACCACCGTGCTTTAGTTTGGAGTCACTGGAGCAGTAAAAATGGTTGCAAAAATCTACACGTCTTTTAATATATATGTTATAGCCACAGCCCATGGCCACCACTGTTTCACTAATCAGTCACAGGTTTTGTTTTCCTGGAGGTGTGGACCCGTCTCCTGCTCAGCCCTTTCCAGTGGGCCTGGCTGCCGAGTTTGCACTGTCCCTCCGTTCACGCAGGCTGTGGCCTGCTTTGCACGTCTTCCTGTGCCCTTAGGGGGTGCGCACACACTCCCTCCGAGCTCTACACCGACCAGCACATGTGCACCTTAATCTGCTCCAGCCTATGGCTGGCCACGTCAGGGCAATTAAAGGGGTTGTCCGAGTTATTTTTTTGTTCTTTCTATGTTTCTAACTAGGCAAATGTAACAGCTTTCCAATTAACTTAGCTTATCTCCAGTGGCTGGTTTCTCATATTTCACTGAGGGTCACATGACCTGGGATGTCAGCTTCTCTCCCTGCTCTGATAATGTTGGTGCACAAGCCTGTACATGAGACATCACTGTGCTGGCCACACCCCCCTTTACTGCTGGCTGCTGCTTATTGCTCTCTTCCAGGATTCTTAACCCCTTCAGCGACACAGACTCAGGGCTGAAGTGTTTACTGTGTAGCTGCAGGCGGGAGACAAATGCTGGGCACAGGAGCTGAAAGAGAAGTTCTGCAGAGCATTGCAGGTAGGGGGAAGATCCTGTGTGTGTTATCAGTGTCATTGTACAGACTTGTAGTTCTACACATACAACATGCTGCTGAGTCTCCCAGCAGGCAGACATGTCATTCAGGGCAGAACTTGTATTCACTCCCTTAGCAGTGTCATTATACAGCTAGGACTTGTAGTTCTACACATACAACATGCTGCTGAGTCTCCCAGCAGGCAGACATGTCACTCAGGGCAGCACTTGTATTCACTCCCTTAGCAGTGCAGGGGAAGGGGCAGAGTTTGTTGTTATTGCAAGTAAACAAAGGCCAGAAAAGAACCAGGGAAATGAGAAAATAGATATTTTTTTGCCTAAAACTTGCTTAGCTTAGTTATAAATCGCTGATCATCAGATTTACAGTGCTATTTTTTTTTCCATAACTCGGACAACCCCTTTAAGGCACCTTCCCATGTAGAAGGGTGCCTTGGAAACAGGTTCCATAGTTTGCTAAGTTTTTGCCTCTGTATTGACCCCTTTGCTGCCTGCCCTGACCTCGGACCATGTACCGTATTGCACATACTCCACCTGCCCTGACCTCGGACCATGTACCGTATTGCACATACTCCACCTGCCCTGACCTCGGACCATGTACCGTATTGCACATACTCCACCTGCCCTGACCTCGGACCATGTACCGTATTGCACATACTCCACCTGCCCTGACCTCGGACCATGTACCGTATTGCACATACTCCACCTGCCCCGACTTTGGCCTGTCCCTGACTACGATTTTGCCTGACCCCTTGGTGCTCTTCACAGGTGTCTTGGTTCAGCTATCAATCATACAGAGACTACTCCATAAGGTAATGGCTCGCTGCTTCCCCTGCAGTAAAGTCCAGATCCCTGTATAGATGTTAAAGGGTAAATACCAGGGGACCGCCAGGATAACGCCCTTAGGATTGGCCCAAAGTCAAATCTGTTGGTTGACATTGTGGTTTCACACCCACTGACGTAACAATATATAAAGCTGTAAAGACAAGGTGTATGATCAGCATTGCCCTAGAACATAAGGACGGCAGTACTTCACCTTTGCAATTTCACTGGGGACCAGTTCCCGAGGAAGGTGCTCTAAAGTTTCAATCTGTCTTAGTTTCTTGCGTAGTTTTCGGAGCTCAAGAGCGGCCATTGCAGTCCTAGGAAAAAACAACAAGGGTTAAAGGAGATGTTGTTTTTCTTTTTCTTTTTAATAACAAAGAGGGTATTAAAATGATAGGTTCTGAATCCCCTCCATTCCAGGGCCACCTGGATCCCTCCTGTCATTGCAGTCATGACGCGCCGTATACTGCACATGACTACTGCAGCCAATCACTGGCTTCAGCAGTATATTGCACACAATGGCTGCAGCGGTCACCTGAGGTATACAGACAAGAGACCACTGCAGTCATGTAAACAAAGCTCGTCAGGGAGGACACAGAGGTGGAACTGGAATGGATGGAGGGGGTTCAGGATAGTGAGAATAAGTCGGATCTACACAGCGCCATCATCCTTGAAGTGGAGGGAGTTTATTACTGCAGCGCAGCTCCCAATGAAGCCAATGCCTCTTTAGCCTCTTCCCGATATCCGATGTAATAGTATGGTGGATGTCGGGTCTTTCAGCGCCATAGCAAAGGGTGCCCGCTGTTTCACACCCGGGTTTAAAGGGGTTTTCCGAGATTTTGATACTGATGACCTCAAAGTTGACGGCAGCATATCCATTAGAAGATCTTTATTCATAATGGGTCCATAGAAAAATGTACAAAAAAGGCCAAAGAAAGTGCAACATTTCGACTACATATTTGTCTTTTTCAATTTTTTTTGGCCTTTTTTGTACATTTTTCTATGGACCCATTAGGAATAAAGATCTTCTAATGGATATGCTGCCGTCAACTTTGATTCGAGTACTGATCTAATGACCACTGTGGATCTGGGGTCCCGGGTGCGCTGTGGAAGCCTACATGGTACGTTGGTGCTGCTCTGAGCTAGTGTTTTTTCTGCTATCCTCAGGATAGCTCATCAGTATCTGGTCATGGGGGTCCGACACCCGGGACCCCCGCTGATCAGCTGTTTTGAGAAGGCATTGGCACTCCCGTGAGCGCCGCGGGCTTCTCACAGCTCACCAAGCACAGCGCAGCACATTGTTTACCGGCTATGCTTGGAATCGCGCCATAGAAATGAAGGGGGCTCAGTGCGATACCACGCACAGCCACTATACAATGTACGACACTGTGCTTGGCGAGCTGCGATAAGGCCGCGGCGCTCACGGGAGTGCCAATGCCTTCTCAAAACAGCTGATCAACCGGGGTCCTGGGATAGGTCATCAGTATGAAGATCTCAGAAAACCCCTTCAATGTCCGTGACCGGAGGTAATGCCAATCACAGATATTTAACCCCTCAGATGCCGTGGTCAAATGTCACCATGGCATCCGAGAGGCTGAAAACCCTAAAGCGCATGTTTTCTGGGCAGGAATAGGGGAAGGAGTTGCAATAAAGGTAATGAGCCAGAGCCTGTACTAGACGTCTATGCTCATTAGTTGTATATCACAATTCAGGCCAGTAGGTGGCAGCACTGAATTGTAATATAATGATCTCTGCATAGGGTAATGGATAAAATTCCATTACTCTATACCAGGCATGCCCAACCTGCGGCCCTCCAGATGTTGCAAAACTACATAAAAAACACCTGTACTATTAAAATTAAAAGGCAGTAGGAAAATAAAAAATAGTTATCTAAACTCCAGCTCTGCAGTACTAATCATTTATTACCGTCCAAAATCGTGGAGACAGGTTCCCTGTAAAGGGTTCTCCGGGCTGTATGAGGAGAAGGTGGTGCCTGCATCTCCCGTCTCTCTTCTGCTCGCATTGACATAGCGGCAGTGAGCGGGAAGAGAGACAGGAGGCGGCACGTGCGCACGGTGTGTGCCTTCTTCTTATACAGCTGATCGGCGGGTGTGCCGGGTGTCGGACCCCCATCGATCTGATACTGATGACCAATCCTGAGGAAAGGTCATTAATATTAAAAGCCCGGAGAACCCCTTTAAGGCCTCCGTGATATATTGGATATAAGTTATACATTTCTGAGATGTGAATACCCCTTATCAAGGGTTTATCCCGCAGGAAAAATAGGGTCCTAAGTACTGTAAAGAGCGCAACCAGATAGATAGAAGAGAGATGGGATAGATAGATAGATAGATAGATAGATAGATAGATAGATAGATAGATAAGAGAGAGAGATGGGATAGATAGATAGATAGATAGATAGATAGATAGATAGATAGATAGAGAGAGATGGGATAGATGGATGGATAGATAGAAGAGAGATGGGATAGATGGATGGATAGATAGAGAGGTGGATAAATAGAGAGATGGATGGATAGATAGAAAGAGAGATAGATGATAAATAGATAGATAGAAGAGAGAGATGGGATGGATGGATGGATAGATAGAAGATAGAGAGAGAGCGAGAGATAGATAGATAGATAGATAGATAGATAGATAGAAGAGAGATGGGATAGATGGATGGATAATATATATATAACCAGCAGCACAGTCAGTGAAGGGAAATACACGGGGTCTGACACCCTTGTCACTGATGTTTGCAGCGCTGTCTCCTCTGGTAGTCAGCCATTCTCGGCACTATGACATGCACAGGGCGGCACACGCTGAGCTCTGCTCCTGCTCTGCGGTGACTTCTATAATAAAACATAGATGACATTATTTGCCAAAATTACCTTTTCGCGCGCCCCGGAAGGTAAACAGGAGCATGACCCGGAAGTGCGGCCGGCTGCTAGGCGACTGGCTGGACACCGGAAGTCTCGCTGCCGCCATTTTGTTCGGTTGCTTTGTGTGTGTCGGCGCAGTCAGTGAATCTACATGTTATAAAATAAAGCCTTTCCTCCCCGGAGTCTCCTCTGATCAGTACTACACATCTCTCAGTATGGGTGCCATACACACTGCTTCCCTCACTAGTACTACACATCTCTCAGTATGGGTGCCATACACACTGCTTACCTCATTAGTACTACACATCTCTTAGTATGGGTGCCATACACACTGCTTTCCTCATTAGTATTGTACATCTCTCAGTATGGGTGCCATACACACTGCTTCCCTCATTAGTACTATACATCTCTCAGTATGGGTGCCATACACACTGCTTCCCTCACTAGTACTATACATCTCTCAGTATGGGTGCCATACACACTGCTTTCCTCATTAGTACTGTACATCTCTCAGTATGGGTGCCATACACACTGCTTTCCTCATTAGTACTGTACATCTCTCAGTATGGGTGCCATACACCCTCATTAGTACTACACATCTCTTAGTATGGGTGCCATACACACTGCTTCCCTCATTAGTACTATACATCTCTCAGTATGGGTGCCATACATACTGCTTCCCTCATTAGTACTATACATCTCTCAGTATGTGCCATACCTGCTTCCCCATTAGTACTATACATCTCTCAGTATGGGTGCCATACATACTGCTTCCCTCATTAGTACTATACATCTCTCAGTATGGGTGCCATACACACTGCTTCCCCCATTAGTACTATACATCTCTCAGTATGGGTGCCATACACACTGCTTCCCTCATTAGTAGTATACATTTCTCAGTATGGGTGCCATACACACTGCTTCCTCATTAGTACTATACATCTCAGTATGGGTGCCATACACACTGCTTCCCTCATTAGTCCTGTACTATACATCTCTTAGTATGGGTGCCATACACACTGCTTCCCCCATTAATACTATACATCTCTCAGTATGGGTGCCATACACACTGCTTCCCTCATTAGTACTATACATCTCTTAGTATGGGTGCCATACACACTGCTTCCCCCATTAATACTATACATCTCTCAGTATGGGTGCCATACACACTGCTTCCCTCACTAGTACTATACATCTCTTAGTATGGGTGCCATACACACTGCTTCCCCCATTAATACTATACATCTCTCAGTATGGGTGCCATACACACTGCTTCCCCCATTAGTACTATACATCTCTCAGTATGGGTGCCATACACACTGCTTCCCTCATTAGTAGTATACATTTCTCAGTATGGGTGCCATACACACTGCTTCCCTCATTAGTACTATACATCTCTCAGTATGGGTGCCATACACACTGCTTCCCTCACTAGTACTATACATCTCTTAGTATGGGTGCCATACACACTGCTTCCCCCATTAATACTATACATCTCTCAGTATGGGTGCCATACACACTGCTTCCCTCATTAGTACTATACATCTCTCAGTATGGGTGCCATACACACTGCTTCCTTCATTAGTACTATACATCTCTCAGTATGGGTGCCATACACACTGCTTCCCCCATTAGTACTACACATCTCTCAGTACGGGTGCCATACACACTGCTTCCTTCATTAGTACTATACATCTCTCAGTATGGGTGCCATACACACTGCTTCCCTCACTAGTACTATACATCTCTCAGTACGGGTGCCATACACACTGCTTCCTTCATTAGTACTGTACATCTCTCAGTATGGGTGCCATACACACTGCTTCCCTCATTAGTACTATACATCTCTCAGTATGGGTGCCATACACACTGCTTCCTTCATTAGTACTACACATCTCTCAGTACGGGTGCCATACACACTGCTTCCCTCACTAGTACTATACATCTCTCCGTATGGGTGCCATACACACTGCTTCCCTCACTAGTACTATACATCTCTCAGTATGGGTGCCATACACACTGCTTCCCTCATTAGTAGTATACATTTCTCAGTATGGGTGCCATACACACTGCTTCCCCCATTAGTACTATACATCTCTCAGTATGGGTGCCATACACACTGCTTCCCTCATTAGTACTATACATCTCTCAGTATGGGTGCCATACACACTGCTTCCCTCACTAGTACTATACATCTCTTAGTATGGGTGCCATACACACTGCTTCCCTCATTAGTACTATAAATCTCAGTATGGGTGCCATACACACTGCTTCCATCATTAGTACTATACATCTCTCAGTATGGGTGCCATACACACTGCTTCCATCATTAGTACTATACATCTCTCAGTATGGGTGCCATACACACTGCTTCCCCCATTAATACTATACATCTCTCAGTATGGGTGCCATACACACTGCTTCCCTCACTAGTACTATAAATCTCAGTATGGGTGCCATACACACTGCTTCCCTCACTAGTACTATACATCTCTCAGTATGGGTGCCATACACACTGCTTCCCTCACTAGTACTATACATCTCTTAGTATGGGTGCCATACACACTGCTTCCCTCATTAGTACTATAAATCTCAGTATGGGTGCCATACACACTGCTTCCATCATTAGTACTGAGCAGAGAAGGAGAGAGCAGAGAAGAAACTGGGCTCCCATGGAGTTATTTAGGGGTGCTGTACTTGTGGAGTCCTGGCTCTGGTATGGTGGCTGTAAAATCACGGCCTGTGTGCGTTTCACCATCTTCAGTCTGATTGGGGCTCTGATTATATGATCTAGCAGTCACCGCGATCTATAATGCTGGGAGTCTGGATCATTGGACTGGCGGTCAGGACAAGATTGGCTTATGTGCCCATATTACGGGTGTCTGAGTGGGCCTTAGTGTCCCCTCACAGTAAGAATGCCCACACAGTAGTTATGCACCCTTACAATCATTTTGTCTCCTTCCAGTAGTGAAGCCCCTCAGTGTTAAAAAAATATATACAAATAAAAAAGGGATACTCCCCCAGCCCCGCTCCCTTGATAAATGGAGCACATCCTGCTCTCCCTCGCACTAGGTGCAATGCGGTGGCGTCAGGAGAATGCAAAGGTGGATTCCCCAGAAATGATCCCTGGCCTGTGTGCTCGCCTGCACAGCTCAGCAGATGTGATGACATCATCACATTGCAGGAGAGAGCACAGGCCGGGGAATGGTGGAGCAGGGAGCTGACGGTGCCGCGCATCACCGCTGCATTCAACTGTATCTGGACAAAGATACAGTTTTAGGGCTCATGCACATGACCGTGTGCCAGCGGGTCCGCAATATACAGGCCCAGACGTTTTTGCACCGCATCATGGATGCGGACCTATTTGCTTGAATAGGTCCGCAATCTGGAAGGTGCGGTGCAGAATGTCGGTACGGGGGTGTTGTCGCTTCTTCTCCAAGCCTCTGCACCGCAGACAGATCACAGACCCATTTAAGTTGAATGGGTCCAAAGCAAGTCACAGTCGCACGCTACTTGCATTGCTGTCTACGCTGGCAAAGTCATGTGTGACCTGCATCCTGTGACCAAACAGTGTTGGATTATTTATGACAAGTGTCACAGCTGCACACGGCCTTGGGTGGCAACGTGGCCCACTGACAGGCTTTAGATGCCATGTTGACCATCATGTCATGAATAGCCCAAGTTTATCTCAATCTGGGATCCCCACACAGAACCACATGGACCAGAATACCATTCTGTATTGTGCACACTGTGCTGTTCATGACGCTCGCTTAGTGCCCCTGCCAGTGGCGGTAATTTTTCTCTTTTCCTATGAGGACTGTTACTAATGAGCGCTTCCATTGTGGAGCACTTATTAGTACAGCCTTTAACTCCCGTTTGGTCGCAGTGCAGTGAACACCCGCTGCTGACTGGACGCTCAGGACCTGGGAGGCGCCATCACGCTGGAGTGCAGGTCCTGTCCTGTGCTTCCAGGGAGTGTTAACAGCAGCACCATCAAATGGAGGAGGTGAGGTGAGAAGAGAAGGGGGCACTAATGGGGGCATTAGTAATTCTGGGGGGCACTAATGATGGCATTACTGTTACTGGGGGGACTAATGGGGGCAATAATATTACTGGGGGGCTCTATTGGGGATACTATTAATTCTGGGGGGCGCTAATGGGGGTATTATTCTGTGGGCACTAATTGGGGCATTAATATTATTGGGGTGCACTAATGGGGGCATTATTAATTCTGGGGGGCGCTAAGGGGGGAATTACTCTTACTGGGGGCGGTAAGGGGTTGTTATTAATTCTTAAGGGCGCTAACGGGGGCGTTATTAATCCTGGTGGGCTCTCATGGGGCATTATCAATTCTGGGGGTCATTAATGGGGGAATTATTCATTCTGGGAGTCGCTAGTGGGGGCATTATTAATTCTGGGGGGCACTTATGGCGGCATTACTATTACTGCAGGGCACTAATGGGGCACTCATAATTATGGGAGCCACATTATGACCAGTGTTAAGCCACACCCATAACCACACCCCCTTTTGGGTGTGGCTTAACTTGGCCGGTATTTTTAGTTGGGAAACTCTAGGCTCGGTACTGCGGTATTCTCGGTACACGGAGCACCCGGGAAACTGTCCTAAAGGTCTCTCGCTTTGTGAGAGCCTCGCAGACATTCTGGAGAATTAGGCCTCTTTCACGCGTCGGTGAATCCTGGACGTGACATCTGTGTGCTCCACGGACAGCACACATACTGAGTGATTTTAATTTTTTTATTTACACGGATCAGTGGAAAAACCGCAGAAACATGCGGACCAAACACGCACATTGAAATCTAGGGCATCCGTATTCTGCCAGCTATCTTCACAGGCCACTGGTAGTAGAAGCTGTGGAAACTAATTTCCAGCCTAGAGCCACATGTGGAATAAAAATAACACATGGACAAAACATGGATTCTTCATGGATGTTAACACGGACATGGACATGTGAAAGAGGCCTAACAATTTATCTCATTGATTCCTGAGCCATTAGATTAAGACCAGGGCCACATGGCGACATCTGT
Organism: Bufotes viridis; assembly: GCA_033119425.1. Classification (NCBI taxonomy): domain Eukaryota; kingdom Metazoa; phylum Chordata; class Amphibia; order Anura; family Bufonidae; genus Bufotes; species Bufotes viridis. The sequence continues at coordinate 17,553,308 of CM065594.1, forward strand.
CACATAGGAGGCAGACTTATCAAAGGCCAGCTGTCACGGATCAGCGGGTGTGAACCCATTGTGCCACTGACTGGCTATACTCTGGAGGGGCATCTCTAAGCAACTACCTGGTTTTCAGTTGAGCCTCTGGTGGTGAGGATAGACTTGAGCCGTTAGGGTAGCTGCCAGGGGCTACTCCAGAGCAATCACTGAGTCAGTGGCAGCTGGTCCGGGTGGACCCGGAGATACCCGACATAGGTACCAGAAGTACAAGCATAGTCAGGCGGGCAGAGACGTTACCAGGAGCAACGGATAAGGCAGAGACGTGGTCAGACAGGCAACAGGTCAGGGCAGGCGGCACAGGTACAGGTCAGGCAATCCGGACCGGCAACAGGAGAGTCAAAGCAAGCAGGCAGGGATCAGATGATAAGCAGAGTCCAGGATCGAAGTATGAATCAGGAGCACACGAGAGTATCAGGAACCAGAAAACTCAAGGACCTTGACACTGAGGCATCTGGGAAGGGGGCTGAGCCACTGCAGTACCTGCAGGAGAGCCAGGGTTGGTCAGCAAGGTCACCTGACCTAACCCACACAGCCCAGGGAGTGATGCGCTTCGCCCATAGAGCAGTGTAACACAAAACCAGCCGAACTCATGCTGTGTCCAGGGCTTAGTGGAAGCTGTGGAGCGGAATCCTCAGAAGCAATAATAGAAACAAAGCCCAGGACCGCAGCGGTTAAATGGGAAGCACCGGCCACGGGTCACCGCTGAGTGCGGCGCCCGGGACCGCGGCGATAGGCGGGGGAACAGCGGCGTACAGCAGCCTCTGTTACACCAGCGTTTTATGCTGTTCTTTGAAATCTCCGGTGCTGCCAGATAATGCGCCTATTTTATAACGAGTCCATAAGACCAGTAACGCCTTTTTGTTTATTTCATGTGCCAATTATTAAAACGTAACATTTATTAGATGCCTTGTAAAAATAACAAAATAATGATGTTTTAAAAATATCAGATGTGTCACACGGTTGCTTTGTATTTTTTCCACTACAGTAGAACCATTTAACTCTCGGTCTACTTTCAGTAGCTAGGCGATAATGAGCCGGTACTGCGCGCTAGTTATCGGCTCACCATCCTTTAAACCTTTCGCAACATCAATTATTTAAATCCTAGACGCTGCTTCGTACCCTATGTGCACTAGCTGTACTAAAGAGCTCAAACACTGCCCCCGACATGTTTCACCAGTTCAAATCAGTACACAAGGATCTTCCCTATAGTCATCCTCTTCATTCATGTAGAATTGTATGTCTGTCTTTTGATATCTCTTTTTGAGCCACTAGAGTCAGAGAAATGCCACATATGTAAATCCTTCATTGAGTCCCGAAGGGGTTAGGCTTTTCAGGCGACATATCCATTTTGTTTCTTCTTGTTGTAACTTTTTATCACTATCTCCTTGTCTTGGGCCTATCTTCAGTTTCTTTCTATACCCCAAAATTTGAGTTTTTTTGTATCTCTCCTATGTTTATCCTGAATATGTCTTGCAAGGGCAGTATCCGAGTCTGTATTAATACAACTTAGGTGTTTTGATATCCGTCTTCTTAGGCTACTTTCACACTGGCGTCTTGTGCGGATCCGTCATGTATCTGCACAGACGGATCCGCACTGATAATACAACCGCATGCATCCGTTCAGAACGGATCCGTTTGTATTATCATGAACATAGGCAAAACGGATCCGTCTTGAACATCATTGAAAGTCAATGGGGGACGGATCCGTTTTCTGTTGTGTCATATGGTGTCATTGAAAACGGATCCGTCCCCATTGACTTACATTGTATGTCAGGACGGATCCGTTTGGCTCAGTTCCATCAGACAGACACCAAAACGCTGCAAGCAGCCTCCAGAGCGGAATGGAGACTGAACGGAGCCAAACTAATGCTATCTGAATGGATCCTTATCCATTCAGAATGCATTGGGGCAAAACTGATCCGTTTTGGACCGCTTGTGAGAGCCCTGAACGGATCTCACAAGCAGACCCAAAAACGCCAGTGTGAAAGTAGCCTAGTTGTTGTATGGTTTTTCCTATATATAACTTGGGGCATCTACATTCAATAGCATAGATCACGCCTGTGGATTTACTATTAATATACTTCTTAATTTGATACTTCTTATACTTCCGAGATATAAGTGAGATCGGTGATCTGTAGAGATGAGAGACTAAGTCCTCTGCACAGTAGACACGGGCTTGCAGTGTGAGAACCAAGTCCGGGTTCATGCGCAGGAATGTATAGAGGGAAGGAAGGGGGCGTACTCAGTGCGGACGTCAGGTAATAGAAGGAGGGGTAAGGACGGGATTCTTGCAATTAGAGTCCTTTTAACTTAGGACTAACGGCCACAAGGGAATATGGAAACTAGCGATACGCTAGAGACATCGGTGATGTCATTAACAGAGACTTTATAGAGCCATCCCGGCCCTTCTCAAACACTCTGCCCAATTCCCCTGAAGACGCCAGTCTGACTGGTGACGCATGTCGGGGGTCAGTGTTTGAGCTTTTTAGTACATCTAGTCCACATAGGGTACGGAGTAGCATCTAGGATTTAAATAATTAATGTAGCGAAAGGTTTAACCCCTTCACCCACAGCGCCGTAGTAGTACGGCGCTGGCCGGGTCTTTAAAGATGGCACCAGCTCCTGAGCGCTGCGGCGCCATAGCTGCAGGTTGCTGCCTGCTTCTTATAGCAGACACCCGCGGCTTATGTCCGCAACCAGCAGTAATGTCGATCGCAGAAATTTAACCCCTCAGATGCCGTGGTCAATCCTGACCACGGCATCTGAGCACGCTGAAAACCGAAAGAGCGTGCTTCCGGTGGTGCTACGGCTCCCCCTGTGGCGATCGGAGGAGCTGGAGCTTGTGTGCAGCAGCCCCTGTCTTTGTGAATGACAGGTGGCTGCTGCATACTATTTCCTATGGAGCCCTTGCCTGTAATAGGGCTCCATAGGAAACAAGCAATTTTCTCATAGACTCCAATGCTAGTGTACTGGAGTCTTTAAGAATAGCAATCTAATAATTGCATGTTATAGTTCCCTATGGGAACTGTATAGAAGTGTACAAAAAAAAGTTTTTAAAAATAACTCAAATCACCCCTCTTTTCCCAAAATAAAAATAAAAGAGCTAAAAAATACACATCATGGATGTATTTAGTATAAAAATACAAAAATGTATTCCCCATACGGCAAACAGCAAAATGGAAAAAAGCGCCCAAATTGCCGATTCGCCGTTTTTGGTCACTTCATTTTCTACAAAAAATTAAATAAAAAGTGATCAAAAAGTCATACACAGAATGGTATCAATGAAAAGTTCAGATCGCCCCGGAAAAAATGAGCCCCCACGCAGCTCCGAACACATAATTACAAAAATGTTATAGGGGTCAGAATATGGCAACAAAAAAATAGAAACTGATTTTTTTCCCCCCCACTTTTTACGTTTTTTTTATCACTATCAGGACGCAAGAAAAACTATACATATAGGGTATCGCCTGATTCGTACTGACCTGTAGAATAAAAGTAACCAGTCAGTTTTATCGTACATCGAACGTCGTAGATAAAAAATAAAATAAAACTGTGGTGGAATTGTTGTTGTTTTTTTGCAATTCCACCCTGTTTGGAATTTTTTTTCCCGCTTCCCACTACATTATATACAATATTAAATGGTGGCGTTAGAAAGTACAACTTGTCCCGCAAAAAACAAGCCCTCATGTGGCTATGTAAACAGACAAATAAAAAAGTTATGGCTCTGGGAAGGCAGGGAGCGCAAAACGAAAACGCAAAAAAAAAAAAAAAAAACTCTGGGGGTGAAAAGGTTAAAGGATGATGAGCCGATAACTAGCGCGCAGTACCGACTCATTATCGCCTAGCTACTGAAAGTAGACTGTGAGTTAAATAGTTCAACTGTAGTGGAAAAAATACAAAGCAACTATGTGACAGCTAATATTTTGAAAACATCTTTATTTTGTTTATTTTTACAAGGCATCTAATAAATGTTACATTTTAATAATTGGCACATGATATAAACAAAAAGGCGTTACTGGTCTTATGGACCATTTGTAAATATACAGAGTAAGGGCTCATGCACACGGCCGTGTGCCGGCCGGCCCAGTGCTGCGGACCGCAAATTTCGGTCCGCAATGCACGGCACGACCATGGGCCAGCCACATGCGGATCGCAGACCCATTCACTTGAATGGGGTCCGTGATCCGCATCGATGGTCCGCACTGCAAAAAACTAGTGCATGCACTACTTTTTTACGGAACGGAACACCACAGAAGCACTCCGTAGTGCTTCCGTTCCGTGGTTCCGTTCCGCACCGCATCTCCGGATTTGCGGACCCATTCAAGTAAATAGGTCCGCACCCGTGATGCGGAATGCACACGGCCGGTGCTCCGTGTATTGCGGACCCGCCGTATGCGGGCCGCAATACGGCCACGGCAGGGCACCGGCCGTGTGCATGAGCCCAAAAGTGGAGCCTTTACATGTGCTAAGGGCCAGCAAACAAGTTGGTATTTAGATCATTTATGAAGAGGTCCAGGCGCATAATTTTTTTTTTTTTTTTGTGTTTTCGTTTTGCGCTCCCTGCCTTCCCAGAGCCATAGTTTTTTTATTTGTCTGTTCACATAGCCACATGAGGGCTTGTTTTTTGCGGGATAAGTTGTACTCTCCAAGGAGGTGCCGTAGAGTTCTCTCTTCGTTTGCGCCTGAAAACCAGTGCAAATTAATATAAATGTGTCAGGAGTGCTGCTACCCCAACCCCCCCGCCCCCCACAAAAAATATTTACACACAGGAAGATGATAAATCTCCTCCAAAGATCACAAAGATGCACGTCATACGGCCAAAACAACGCAACATCGCGATGCTACTGTACCGTACAATGCAGCAAAATGGGCTCATGTTGTGAGGAGTTGCAGCAGCCTGACATTCGCACAAGAGATCGAGCAGATATGAATTTCTGTAGGCGGCTCGCTTGTGGCCACAGTAAACTTGCGGGTCACAGCGTCACCACATTCACTTTCCCTTGTGGTGATGCTGTAACCTTACACTGTGATCGTTGGGCAGGCAACGTGCATCTGTGAGGAATGTGATTATCCATGTGGTCGTGTTGTGACATCCCATGTTAGCGACGTGACTGGCGCAAAAACTCCAACCCTCCTGAATTTTTTAGACCACAATGCAAGTCACATGCAAATCAGACTCACTTACCACCAGCCTGTGGTTTAGACGTTTTTTCATAGCCAAGTCGCCATCTGAAATAGTTGCGTGACTGGAGTGCACCACCAATGAGGCCAGGTAAGGCGATCGCCTCAGGCAGCACCAGGATGGGGCAAGAGGGGGCAGTGGAAGGGCCATGGGCAATGAGCGCTTCCATTGTGGAAAAAGGGTTAGGTTAAGAAATTGGCGCCGTTTCAGTTTTCGCCTCAGGCAGCAGAAAGGCTAGGTGCACCCCTGTGTGCAACCACAAAGTGCTGAAAAATTGCACACATAATTTGAATCTCATGACTTGTCTGAGACGTAAAAGGGCATTCTGGTTGTTTGACGTTATCCCCTATCCACAGGGGATAACTATTAGATTGGTGAGGGTCCTACTGCTGGGACCCCCACCGATCACAAGAATGGGGCCCCCACATTCACATGATGCCGGGAGCATTACGTTCTTCCCATAGTGCATCCTGGCATCTCTTCCCCAGGTAAGAACCACACATGCACCAGGCCGTCCACATGATGTAATGTGATTCATCAGACCAGGCCGCCTTCTTCCATTGTTCCATGGTCCAATTCTGATGCTCAGGTACCCATTGCAAGCAAGTGGTCATGGGCACTCTGATCGGTCTGTAGACAGCAAGCCGTGTTACCCTGTGTGTCCTGACAACTCTCTATCATAGCCAGAAAGAACGTTGTCAGACATTTCCTATACAATGTCTTGTCTGGGAGATCAGGCCAGACAGGCTAGCCTTCACCCCACACACATCAAAGAGCCTTGGAGGTCCATGACCATGTTACTGGTTGTCCTTCCTTGGAGCGCTTTTTCACAAGTACTAATCTGCTGGGAACACCTGACAACACCTTCCATTTTAGAGATGCTCTGATCCTCCTATTTAGACACTGATGAATGCATCTGTATATACACTCCTTAACACTGACATTGCAACATCCAAAAGGACAAGGCGAAAGGTTAAGCATACTAAGAAAGTTGCAGGTGTCACTAAGATCTACAGATGATCAAATTTTCAAGCACCTAGCTCCAATCTGTGGCATGTGGGAGGGGCATAAAAGCAAGATTTTTAGCCACATGAAACCTTAAAAATTGAATCACGTCGTGTGGGATGATAGCACGATGCCTCCTGCTCATTGACATGCCAGGTATCTCCACCGGTCACAAACTGAGAGGGACAGAATCCTTGAACTTGGTTTATCACTCCAGCAGATCGCTACGCGCCTAGGCCGAGATGTCAGTGCAGGAGCTGGTGCAGAGGATGGGAGTGGTAGTGGCCCTAATGAAGTGTTGTATCATGGTTTACTCCCTCAGGCCGTTGTTCCATGGGGGAGCTGTGCAGTGGAAGCGTAATATTGAAGAATGAGGCCAGAATTAAAGGGAACCTGTCACCATGAAAATTCAAAATAATCTACAGGCAGCAGGTAATAGAGCAGGAGGAGTTGAGCAAATTGACATATAGTTTTTTTGGAAAAGATTCAGTATAACTTGTATTTAATTCATTTAAATTCCTGCTTATTCTGAGCTTTGAAGTCCAGGAGGCGGTCCTATCAGTGACTGACAGGCTTCCCTCTGTGAGGAGGCGGTCCTATCAGTGACTGACAGTCTTCCCTCTATGAGGAGGCGGTCCTATCAGTGACTGACAGGCTTCCCTCTATGAGGAGGAGGTCCTATCAGTGATTGACAGGCTTCCATGAGGAGGCGGTCCTATCAGTGATTGACAGCCTTCCCTTTATGAGGAGGAGGTCCTATCAGTGACTGACAGGCTTCCCTCTATGAGGAGGAGGTCCTATCAGTGACTGACAGCCTTCCATCTATGAGGAGGTCCTATCAGTGACTGACAGCCTTCCCTCTATGAGGAGGTGGTCCTATCAGTGATTGACAGGCTTCCATGAGGAAGTAGTCCTAGCAGTGATTGAAAGGCTTCCCTCTATGAGGAGGCGGTCCTATCAGTGACTGACAGGCTTCCCTCTATGAGGAGGAGGTCCTAGCAGTGACTGACAGCCTTTCCTCTATGAGGAGGGGGTCCTATCAGTGACTGACAGGCTTCCCTCTATGAGGAGGCGGTCCTATCAGTGACTGACAGGATTCCCTCTATGAGGAGGCGGTCCTATCAGTGACTGACAGCCTTCCCTCTATGAGGAGGCGGTCATATCAGTGACTGACAGCCTTCCCTCTATGAGGAGGAGGTCCTATCAGTGATTGACAGGCTTCCATGAGGAGGTGGTCCTAGCAGTGATTGACAGGCTTCCCTCTATGAGGAGGCGGTCCTAGCAGTGACTGACAGCCTTCCCTCTATGAGGAGGCGGTCCTATCAGTGACTGACAGCCTTCCCTCTATGAGGAGGCGGTCCTATCAGTGACTGACAGGCTTCCCTCTATGAGGAGGCGGTCCTCTCAGTGATTGACAGCCTTCCCTCTATGAGGAGGAGGTCCTATCAGTGACTGACAGGATTCCCTCTATAAGGAGGCGGTCCTATCAGTGATTGACAGGCCTCCCTCTATGAGGAGGAGGAGGTCCTATCAGTGACTGACAGCCTTCCCTCTATGAGGAGGCGGTCCTATCAGTGATTGACAGCCTTTCCTCTATAAGGAGGAGGTCCTATCAGTGATTGACAGCCTTCCCTCTATGAGGAGGAGGAGGTCCTATCAGTGACTGACAGCCTTCCCTCTATGAGGAGGCGGTCCTATCAGTGATTGACAGCCTTCCCTCTATGAGGAGGCGGTCCTATCAGTGATTGACAGCCTTCCCTCTATGAGGAGGAGGAGGTCCTATCAGTGATTGACAGCCTTCCCTCTATGAGGAGGCGGTCCTATCAGTGATTGACAGCCTTCCCTCTATGAAGAGGCGGTCCTATCAGTGATTGACAGGCCTCCCTCTATGAGGAGGAGGAGGTCCTATCAGGGACTGACAGCCTTCCCTCTATGAGCAGGCGGTCCTATCAGTGATTGACAGGCTTCCCTCTATGAGGAGGCGGTCCTATCAGTGATTGACAGTCTTACAGCTACCTGTGTAAACACAAAGGGAAGGCAGTCAATCACTGATGGGACCGCCTCCATGACTTCAGCACTTATGTGGTATTGCCCTAGTAGCGTTCTGAGTGATGGGTGTCTTGGCTGTAATCCCTCACCTTGCAGCAGTGTCTTTAATGCTGGTTGTAACAGTTCACTCTGCCGTCTAGCATCGGAAGACTTCACTTGAGGCAGATGAATCAGTGATCTCTCTGGAGAATCTGTAACAGGAGCAGGAGCTCTGACTAGTGCCTCCTCTCCTGTCTGAACCGGAGCTCCCCCTCCTGGCAGGAAGCAGGGCCAGCTCACTTCTACCAAGAGGGGAGGGACATGGTGATTAGCCCTTCTCCTTGCCAACCATTCCTTGCTGGTCCAAACAGCCAGAAGCATATAAAAAAATACATAATATTATGATACAAATCTATTTATAATTGGAGGCTTGGGCAGAGAAGCGTCAGATGAGGTTTAACAATGACAAATGTAAGGTTATACACATGGGAAGGAATAATGCAAGTCACCCGTACATACTAAATGGTAAAACACTGTGTGAAACCTAGGACCTAGAAATTTTAGTGAACCGCAAACTAAGGCCAATAAGATAATGAGGTGCATTAAAAAGGGGCATAGATGCCCGTGATGAGAACATAGTCCTACCACTTTACAAATCACTGGTCAGACCACACATGGAGTACTGGGTACAGTTCTGGGCCCCTGTGAACAAGGCAGACATAGCAGAGCTGGAGAGGGTTCAGAGGAGGGCAACTAAAGTAATAACTGGAATGGGGCAACTACAGTACCCTGAAAGATTATCAAAATTAGGGTTATTCACTTTAGAAAAAAGACGACTGAGGGGAGATCTAATAACTATGTATAAATATATCAGGGGTCAGTACAGAGATCTGTCCCATCATCTATTTATCCCCAGGACTGTGACTGTGACGAGGGGACATCCTCTGCGTCTGGAGGAAAGAAGGTTTGTACACAAACATAGAAGAGGATTCTTTACGGTAAGAGCAGTGAGACTATGGATTTCTCTGCCTGAGGATGTGGTGATGGTGAGTACAATAAAGAAATTCAAGAGGGGCCTGGATGTATTTCTGGAGTGTAATAATATTACAGGCTACAGCTACTGGAGAGGGGTCGTTGATCCAGGGAGTTATTCTGATTGCCTGATTGGAGTCAGAAATGAATTTTTTCCCCTAAAGTGGGGAAAATTGGCTTCTACCTCACACGGGTTATTTTGCCTTCCTCTGGATCAACTTGCAGGATAACAGGCCGAACTGGATGGAGAGAGGGCTTATAAACTACTAGCTGAAGGACCCGGCTTCGCCCCGGGTATATTTAATCTATTTCATTTAATGTTTGTGTGTGTCGTTAAAAAATATTGACAGTATCCAATATAAAAGTAACATTTACAGCACCCTGCCCCTTAACAGTGACCTCCACAGCCCCCACCCCTTAACACTGACCTCCCACAGTGCCTCGTCCCTTAAAATGGGATCTCCACAGCAGCCCACCCCCTTAACTTTGACCTTTACAGCAGCCTTCCCCTTTAACAGTGAGTTCCACAGCACAAACCCCCCTTGGCAGTGACCTCCACAGGGACCCTCCAATGATAGCCGGAGATTGGTCTGGAGACCACGTGGACAACACCAGAAAGAGGCCTTCACAAGGGAGCATCACACAGGTCCTTTTCCTGGGATTATGGTGTGGGCGCCATAATGTACAGCAGACGGACGACCTCTCTAGTCTTTATTTCAGGTACAACTCGATGTTACATTGATTTGGTCAAGGAACCAGTGGTCCAGACTTCAAAGAGTCCCAGGAGTTATTTTCAACAGGACATCGGCAGCCGCATGTTGCTTGTGCTACGGCTGGCAGCCTGCATGGCCTACACCTGATATCATGGTCTGCAATGGCTTTGGACTTGTCCCCCATCGAGCACATCCGGGACGTTATTTTTTGGCAATTGCAAAGGGAGCTGCCGGCAGTGGATCTTGATGATTTGTGTGCCCAGATGCATTCACAGTAGCAGAACATTCCTCGGACAATTAGTAATTCCATGGATAGCACACCAAGGCGTGTAAGTGCATGGATTTCTGTGTGTGGTTCTCATACTCCATACTGAATAAGGGCTCTTTCACACTTGCGTTTTTGTTTTCCGGCATAGAGTTCCGTCGTCGGGTCTCTATGCCGGAAAATTCCTGATCAATTTTATCCCCATGCATCCTCAATGGAGAGAAATCCGTTCAGGATGCATCAGGATGTCTTCAGTTCAGGACCGGAACGTTTTTTGGCCGGAGAAAATACCGCAGCATGCTGCGCTTTTTGCTCCGGCCAAAAATCCTGAACACTTGCCCATTAAAAGGCATTAATCCGGATCCGGCCTTAAGCTAAACGTCATTTCGGCGCATCGCCGGATCCGACATTTAGCTTTTTCTGACTGGTTACCATGGCAGCCAGGACGCTAAAGTCCTGGTTGCCATGGTAAAGTGTAGTGGGGAGCGGGGGAGCAGTATACTTACCATCCGTGCGGCTCCCGGGGCGCTCCAGAGTGACGGCAGGGCGCCCTACACGCATGGATCACGTGATCACATGGATCACGTGATCCATGCGCATGGGGCTCTCTGACGTCATTCTGGAGCGCCCCGGGAGCCGCACGGACTGTAAGTATACTGCTCCCCCGCTCCCCACTACACTTTACCATGGCAACCAGGACTTTAATAGCGTCCTGGCTGCCATAGTAACCTGAAAGCAATTCGAAGACTGATCAGGATCCTGATCAGTCTTCTAATGCTTTCAGGCGACTTGCGTTCTGACGGCGGGACGGGACGGAAGTGTGAAAGAGGCCTTAATCCAGATGTTTAGAATATTTTGTATCATTTTTTATCCTTTACATATCAGTAACATATCTATCGATTCTGTGATTTCCACAATTCCATAGCTTCTCCTTCTTGGTATTGCAATTTCAATGTTAACGATATTGGGACGCCTACACATTACACCTTCAGAATTGTTTAGGACCTCCCATTCTAGAATCATAGGAATTGGGACTGAGTTGTGTCCCCCCCATCATTGCTCCTCTGGGAAGGCTTTCTACGAGATTTCAGAGTGTGTCTGGGGGAATTTTTGCCCACTTGTCTAGATGAACATTTGTGAGGTCCGACACTGATGTTGAAGGAGAAGGCCTGGCTCACAATCTCTGTTCTAGTTCATCCCAAAGGTGTTGGATGGGGTTGAGGTCAGGGCTCTGCGCGGCAGTCAAGTTCTTCCACACCAAACTCTCCCATCCGTGCCTTTTTGGAGCTTGCTGCGTGCACTGGGGCACAGTCATGCTGGAACAGAAAAGAGCCTTCCCTAAACTGTTCCTACAAAGCTGGATTGTCCAGCTTGGCCAAAATGTCTTGCTCTGCTGAAGGATTAACATTTTCCTCACTGGAACTAAGGGCCCAAGACTGACCCCCTGAAAGACACCCCATAGCATTATTCCTCCTCCACCAGACGTTACAACTGGCACAGTGCAGTCAGGCAGGTAATGTTCTCCTGGCATTCACCAGACTCGTCCATCAGACCGCCAGATAGAGAAGCGGGATTCCTCACTCCGCAGAAGACATTTCCACTGCTCCAGAATCCAGTGGTGACATTCTTTTTTTTTTTATAATATAATCTTTATTAAATTTTCATAAAGACAAAATCGGACCGGCCATAACAATAGCCATGATCATGCAAAGAAATGACACGATACATCGTACATGGTAACAGGTCCCCCAATAACCCCCCAAACCCACCTTCCCTCCGTTCGATGCACTCCTCATCCCCACACAGCAAAAAATTATCTCAGTCTACCAATACAGTGGTGACATTCTTTACTCCCTCCGACGCTTGGCATTGTGCTTGGTGATGGAAGCATTAGATGCAGCTGCTCGGCCATGGAGACCCGTGCCATAAAGCTCCCGGCACAGCACCGTTTTTGTGCTGATGTTAATGGCAGGGGAGGTCTGGAGTCAGCAGAGCGCTGGTGACTTTTTTGCACTATGCTCCTCAGTACTCGATGACTCCGCGCTGTAACTTTACGTGGTCTTTACTTCGTGGCTGAGTTACTGTAATACCGTTCCCAGTTGATGGTGGGATATCTAGGAGGGAAGACATTTTAGGGACTGACTTGTGGCAGCAGTGACTCCTAATACAGGACCATAGTGGAATTCAGGGAGCTCTTTACAGCAAGCCATTCTTTCACTGATGTCTGAAAAGGCGACTGCATGGACGGGGCTGGATGTTATACACCTGTTGTAATGGCAGACTATATGGCCAGGGGCTGGATGTTATACACCTGTGGTAATGGCAGAATGCATGGGCGGAGCTGGATGTTATACACCTGTGGTAATGGCAGAATGCATGGCCCAGGGATAGATACTATACACCTGTGGTAATGGCAGAATGCATGGGCGGAGCTGGATGTTATACACCTGTGGTAATGGCAGGCTACATGGCTAGGGGCTGGATGTTATACACCTGTGGTAATGGCAGACTGCATGGTCGGGGGCTGGATGTTATACACCTGTGGCAATGGTAGACTGCATGGTCGGGGGCTGGATGTTATACACCTGTGGTAATGGCAGGCTACATGGCTAGGGGCTGGATGTTATACACCTGTGGTAATGGCAGACTGCATGGCCGGGGGCTGGATGTTATACACCTGTGGTAATGGCAGACTGCTTGGCCGGGGACTGGATGTTATACACCTGTGGTAATGGCAGACTGCATGGCCGGGGACTGGATGTTATACACCTGTGGTAATGGCAGACTGCTTGGCCGGGGTCTGGATGTTATACGCCTGTGGTAATGGAAGACTGCATGGCCAAGGGCTGGATGTTATACACCTGTGGTAATGGCAGACTACATGGCCAGGGGCTGGATGTTATACACCTGTGGTAATGGCAGACTACATGGCCAGGGGCTGGATGTTATACACCTGTGACGATGGCAGACTGCATGGCTGGGGACTGGATGTTATACACCTGTGGTAATGGCAGACTGCATGGCCGGGGACTGGATGTTATACACCTGTGGTAATGGCAGACTGCTTGGCCGGGGTCTGGATGTTATACGCCTGTGGTAATGGAAGACTGCATGGCCGGGGGCTGGATGTTATACACCTGTGGTAATGGCAGACTGCATGGCCCAGGGCTAGATACTATACACCTGTGGTAATGGCAGAATGCATTGGCGGAGCTGGATGTTATACACCTGTGGTAATGGCAGACTGCATGGCCAGGGGCTGGATGTTATACACCTGTGGTAATGGCAGACTGCATGGCCAGGGGCTGGATGTTATACACCTGTGGTAATGGTAGACTGCATGGCCAAGGGCTGGATGTTATACACCTGTGGTAATGGCAGACTGCATGGGCTGGGAGTGGATGTTATCAATATCTGATCAGTATTGGCCTGACTCCTGGCACCTCTGCCGATCAGCTGCAATACCAAGCACAACCACTATGCAATGTGCAGCGCTGTGCCTGCCTTGCTGTGAGGAGGTTATTGTTCTCCCCTGAGTGTCCTGATCTCTTTAAACAGCTGATCAGCAGGGGTGCCGGGAGTTGTACCCCCACTAATCTGATATTGATAACCTATCCTTTGGATAGGCCAACAGTGTAAAAAAACAAACAAAACAAAACACAATACTACTATTCCAACCCCCTCCAGTGCCACCACTGCAGCCATGACTTTATGTTATGAGCTGCAGTGCTGATGTCCTGTACACCATACGCCTCTGCTGCAGCCAATCCCTGGCCTCAGAGGTTTACGGCATGAGACCACAGAGGCCAGTGACTGGCTGCAGAGGATAGATACAGCCATGTCATGGCTGCAGTCATGTAAACAAAGCTGGAGCCAGAGGCTCTGGAAATGTAAATAAACGTATTATTTTTTTATTTCTTATTAATGACTTCCCTCCCATTTTATCATTGTTTATCCTCATTCTGAGGATCCCTTTAGCCTTCCTGCAGCTTTTACTGTATTTTATAACTCTGACGTCCCTCACTGTAAAGTTCCATTAATACCAGTGCTCTGCAGGAGAACATCACTTCTCCTACACCCAGACAGTCCGCAGCACTGTAAAATAAACAATTTGTCAATAAAGATAATTTGCAGCAAAAAAAAATGGCGGATAAAAGATAAAAAAAACGCCCAAGTCCAGCAGGCAGTAGGTGGGGCTTAGACTCGCGGAATGCTTAGACTGCAGACGTCGCGTGCGTGACGTCATCGTCTAGCTCAAGCGGCAGACATCTTGGATGTGGGCCGGTGTACTTTTCGCGCTGGTAAATTTCCCCTTTGCTCTGTCAGAACGGATCGCGGGACCGTTACCTACGTTTACTTATTGAGTCTATCCGAGTTATTATGGCGTGATTTTATCGGTCGGACGCTTGCGGAATAAGCGTAATGCCCTCAAGCAAGATGGCCGCCCCAGAGGCTTGAGCGCCAGGAAGCGTCGTGAACGCGCAGCTCGTGGACGCGCTTCCCCCTCCTCCTCTGAGGGGACCGGAAGCGGAAGCGGCGCCAGGATCTGGGGGACCCGGAGGCTGAGAGGGAGCGAGGTGATAACGTGTGAGGTAACTGTGGGTAAATATCGTGATGTGACGTCATGCTGCTCTGTATAGCCCCTCAGTTTAGATCTAGGGGGCGTCCTGATCTCCCCTGCCCCGCAGTGTACCCCCACTGTGCCTGTGTGGACTGTCCTGCCTGTGTTGTGAATAGCTCTGCCCCTCTGCCCAAGTTTCTGCCTATCTCATCCCTTATAGCGCCCTCCCACGTCTCTGCAAGGTAGTACAGGTGCTTTTCTCTACCTGTAGCTGAACAGACAGGTGAACTACAAGCCCCAGCAATTTCCCACCTTCTATGCATTACCTGTGTGGTATTTGCACGCCCCCTCCTGCATGCGCCCGCTCCGGTATCCGTACATATTTAGGACGGCCTGTACGCTGCTGCATCACCATCATTTCCATCTGTTCTTTAAGGGATTCTCCATTTTTATGTTATTTTAATGTTATTAACGTTCAACTATCATGTAACTAAAAGTTCTGCAACTTTATAATAGACTTCACTGTTTTCAAGATCTCCGCTTGCTGTCGGTGAACTGAGCTTATTTCCTCATAAAGGCTGAACACCTGTACCTATCTAATACGTCTCACAACGTATCCTGGGGCTACACAGAGATCTTGGCCGCGACCGCCATTCTGGTCAGTGGCGGCTTATTGGTCTCAGCCAAGACCGCTGTGTAGTCCCGGCTTTCCGGTTTTACAATGTATCCAGTGTGGGCTTTACAGTGTTACAATGTATCCAGTGAGGTAACCAGTGTGGGCTTCACAGCGTTACAATGTATCCAGTGAGGTAACCAGTGTGGGCTTCACAGCGTTACAATGTATCCAGTGAGGTAACCAGTGTGGGCTTTACAGCGTTACAATGTAACCAGTGAGGTAACCAGTGTGGGCTTTACAGCGTTACAATGTAACCAGTGAGGTAACCAGTGTGGGCTTTACAGTGTTACAATGTAACCAGTGAGGTAACCAGTATGGACTTTACAGTGTTACAATGTATCCAGTGAGGTAACCAGTGTGGGCTTTACAGTGTTACAATGTATCCAGTGAGGTAACCAGTGTGGGCTTTACAGCGTTACAATGTATCCAGTGAGGTAACCAGTGTGGGCTTTACAGCGTTACAATGTATCCAGTGAGGTAACCAGTGTGGGCTTTACAGCGTTACAATGTATCCAGTGAGGTAACCAGTGTGGGCTTTACAGCGTTACAATGTATCCAGTGAGGTAACCAGTGTGGGCTTTACAGCGTTACAATGTATCCAGTGAGGTAACCAGTGGGCTTTACAGCGTTACAATGTAACCAGTGAGGTAACCAGTGTGGGCTTTACAGTGTTACAATGTATCCAGTGAGATAACCAGTGTGGGCTTTACAGCGTTACAATGTATCCAGTGAGGTAACCAGTGTGGGCTTTACAATGTTACAATGTAACCAGTGAGGTAACCAGTGTGGGCTTTACAGTGTTACAATGTATCCAGTGAGATAACCAGTGTGGGCTTTACAATGTTACAATGTAACCAGTGAGGTAACCAGTGTGGGCTTTACAGTGTTACAATGTATCCAGTGAGATAACCAGTGTGGGCTTTACAGTGTTACAATGTATCCAGTGAGATAACCAGTGTGGGCTTTACAGCGTTACAATGTATCCAGTGAGGTAACCAGTGTGGGCTTTACAGCGTTACAATGTATCCAGTGAGGTAACCAGTGTGGGCTTTACAGCGTTACAATGTATCCAGTGAGGTAACCAGTGTGGGCTTTACAGTGTTACAATGTATCCAGTGAGGTAACCAGTGTGGGCTTTACAGCGTTACAATGTAACCAGTGAGGTAACCAGTGTGGGCTTTACAGCGTTACAATGTAACCAGTGAGGTAACCAGTGTGGGCTTTACAGCGTTACAATGTAACCAGTGAGGTAACCAGTGTGGGCTTTACAGCGTTACAATGTAACCAGTGAGGTAACCAGTGTGGGCTTTACAGTGTTACAATGTAACCAGTGAGGTAACCAGTATGGACTTTACAGTGTTACAATGTATCCAGTGAGGTAACCAGTGTGGGCTTTACAGTGTTACAATGTATCCAGTGAGGTAACCAGTGTGGGCTTTACAGCGTTACAATGTATCCAGTGAGGTAACCAGTGTGGGCTTTACAGCGTTACAATGTATCCAGTGAGGTAACCAGTGTGGGCTTTACAGCGTTACAATGTATCCAGTGAGGTAACCAGTGTGGGCTTTACAGCGTTACAATGTATCCAGTGAGGTAACCAGTGTGGGCTTTACAGCGTTACAATGTATCCAGTGAGGTAACCAGTGGGCTTTACAGCGTTACAATGTAACCAGTGAGGTAACCAGTGTGGGCTTTACAGTGTTACAATGTATCCAGTGAGATAACCAGTGTGGGCTTTACAGCGTTACAATGTATCCAGTGAGGTAACCAGTGTGGGCTTTACAATGTTACAATGTAACCAGTGAGGTAACCAGTGTGGGCTTTACAGTGTTACAATGTATCCAGTGAGATAACCAGTGTGGGCTTTACAATGTTACAATGTAACCAGTGAGGTAACCAGTGTGGGCTTTACAGTGTTACAATGTATCCAGTGAGATAACCAGTGTGGGCTTTACAGTGTTACAATGTATCCAGTGAGATAACCAGTGTGGGCTTTACAGCGTTACAATGTATCCAGTGAGGTAACCAGTGTGGGCTTTACAGCGTTACAATGTATCCAGTGAGGTAACCAGTGTGGGCTTTACAGCGTTACAATGTATCCAGTGAGGTAACCAGTGTGGGCTTTACAGCGTTACAATGTATCCAGTGAGGTAACCAGTGTGGGCTTTACAATGTTACAATGTATCCATCGAGGTAACCAGTGTGGGCTTTACAGTGTTACAATGTATCCAGTGAGGTAACCAGTGTGGGCTTCACAGCGTTACAATGTATCCAGTGAGGTAACCAGTGTGGGATTTACAGCGTTACAATGTAACCAGTGAGGTAACCAGTGTGGGCTTTACAGCGTTACAATGTATCCAGTGAGGTAACCAGTGTGGGCGTTACAATGTAACCAGTGAGGTAACCAGTGTGGGCTTTACAGCGTTACAATGTATCCAGTGAGATAACCAGTGTGGGCTTTACAATGTTACAATGTATCCAGTGAGGTAACCAGTGTGGGCTTTACAGTGTTACAATGTATCCAGTGAGGTAACCAGTGTGGGCTTTACAGTGTTGCAATGTAACCAGTGTGGGCTTTACAGCGTTGCAATGTAACCAGTGAGGTAACCAGTGTGGGCTTTACAGCGTTACAATGTATCCAGTGAGGTAACCAGTGTGGGCTTTACAGCGTTACAATGTATCCAGTGAGGTAACCAGTGTGGGCTTCACAGCGTTACAATGTATCCAGTGAGGTAACCAGTGTGGGCTTTACAGCGTTACAATGTATCCAGTGAGGTAACCAGTGTGGGCTTTACAGCGTTACAATGTATCCAGTGAGGTAACCAGTGAGGGCTTTACAGTGTTACAATGTATCCAGTGAGGTAACCAGTGGGCTTTACAGCGTTACAATGTATCCAGTGAGGTAACCAGTGAGGGCTTTACAGTGTTACAATGTATCCAGTGAGGTAACTAATGTGGGCTTTACAGCGTTACGATGTATCCAGTGAGGTAACCAGTGTGGGCTTTACAGCGTTACAATGTATCCAGTGAGGTAACCAGTGTGGGCTTTACAGTGTTACAATGTATCCAGTGAGGTAACCAGTGTGGGCTTTACAGTGTTACAATGTTTCCAGTGCGGTAACCAGTGTGGGCTTTACAGCGTTACAATGTATCCAGTGAGGTAACCAGTGTGGGATTTACAGCGTTACAATGTATCCAGTGAGGTAACCAGTGTGGGCTTTACAGTGTTACAATGTATCCAGTGAGGTAACCAGTGTGGGCTTTACAGTGTTACAATGTTTCCAGTGCGGTAACCAGTGTGGGCTTTACAGCGTTACAATGTATCCAGTGAGGTAACCAGTGTGGGCTTTACAGCGTTACAATGTAACCAGTGAGGTAACCAGCGTGGGCTTTACAGTGTTACAATGTATCCAGTGAGGTAACCAGTGTGGGCTTTACAGCGTTACAATGTATCCAGTGAGGTAACCAGTGTGGGCTTTACAGCGTTACAATGTATCCAGTGAGGTAACCAGTGTGGGCTTCACAGCGTTACAATGTATCCAGTGAGGTAACCAGTGTGGGCTTTACAGCGTTACAATGTATCCAGTGAGGTAACCAGTGTGGGCTTCACAGCGTTACAATGTATCCAGTGAGGTAACCAGTGTGGGCTTTACAGCGTTACAATGTATCCAGTGAGGTAACCAGTGTGGGCTTCACAGCGTTACAATGTATCCAGTGAGGTAACCAGTGTGGGCTTTACAGCGTTACAATGTATCCAGTGAGGTAACCAGTGTGGGCTTTACAGCGTTACAATGTATCCAGTGAGGTAACCAGTGTGGGCTTTACAGCGTTACAATGTATCCAGTGGGATATACTGCTGGTGTGTTCACCTCACAGAGAATGGCCTAGACTAGATACAGTGTAGCAGATCCTCAGCTGTGAGAACTATTTGTTTTTTTATAGGCTTTTACATCATTTTTTTTTGTGTGTGTGAACATAAACCTTCTTATTCAGTGACAGCAAGCAGAGAGCTAAAAAATTGTGATGAAATGAGAATTACTGAAAGCTGTACAGCAACTTTTTGCCCCCCAAAAAATGTCTGGAATGCCGAAAAGTTCTGCAACTTTCCAATAGACTTTGGAGGCAATTTAAGGCTGAGTGCACACGGTACGGAAAGACCTCAGCACACGGCCTCGTTCACCTGACCATGGTTTGGGTCCACATCCGAGACGCATTTTTTGCAGCTCGGATCCCGACCCATTCACTTCAATGGTCCTGCAAAAGGTGTCCTCATCCGTGGCCCCGCAAAAAGAATTGAACATGTGCTAGACAAGAATAGGCAATTCTTTCATGGGCCGCCTGTTTTGTTCTGCAAACTGCGGAACTCACAGGGCCGGCAACCGTGTTTTGCGGACTGTGAAACGCGGCACGGCTGTGTGCATGTAGCCTAATACCGTACCAGAAAAGTGTTTGAGAACGTCTCGTGTACACTTAGGCCTCTTTCACACGGGTGTCATGTTTGACGCCCCGGATAAGAGGCGGGTGCGTTGCGGGAATATGCGCAATTTTCCTGCGTGGGTGCAAACGTTTGCAACACGTTTTGCACGCGCGTGAGAAAAATCGCCATGTTTGGTACCCAGACCCGAAGCCGGACTTCATCACTGAAGTCCGGTTTCGGGTCTTCTGGAGAATTGATTATTTTCCCTTATAACATGGTTATAAGGGGAAATAATAGCATTCTTAATAAAAAATGCATAGTAAAATGAAGAGGAAGGGGTTAAAAATAATAAAAGTTAACTTACCTTAGCCACTTGATCGCGTAGTTGCGATCTGTCCTCTCTTTCCCAGCATCAGCTAAGAACTAAAGGACCTGTGATGATGTCACCAGGGTAAGATGGACCATGTGATTGGACCATGTGATGTGACGTCATCACAGGTCCTTTAGTTCTTAGCTGATGCTGGGAAAGAGAGGACAGGTCGCAACTACGCGATCAAGTGGCTAAGGTAAGTTAACTTTTATTATTTTTAACCCCTTCCTAATCATTTTACTAAGCATTTTTTATTAAGAATGCTATTATTTCCCCTTATAACCATGTTATAAGGGAAAATAATAAAGATCGTGTCCCATTGCTAAGCAACCATGCAGGAAAATCGCAACGCATCCGCACTTGCTTGCGATTTTCCCGCAGCCCCATTCACTTCTATGGGGCCTGTGTTGCGTGAAAAAAAATCACAATATCAGGGCTCCAGATGGCGACCAAAATGGTCGCCAATGCGCCTTAAAATTTGCAGATGGCGACAAGACTTTTTAGTCTTGTCGCCATTTGCGACGGGACCGCTGCGCTGTATTTGAATTAGGGTTGCACCGGGTATCGCATGCCATGTTGTCTTTACTAGCACAGTGTGCTAGTCCCTCCCTCCCCACTGTGGCGCGGCTGCCGCTGCCACCAATGGGGAGAGAGCAGGAGGAGGAAGGGAGGGACTGTGGCCGCTGCGTGCATCGATGAATGTAATTAACTCAATAATTAAAGTGTAGGCAGTGGGTGCAGGCCGCGGTATCACAGACCCGGCACCCAGCCTCAATAACTGGGCATGAGATCCGCGGAATTAACCCCTCAGGTGCAACATCTGAGGTGTTAATTGCCGCAGATCGCGTGCCCTGTTAGTGAGGCCGAGTGCGGGTCTGTGATACCGCTGCCTACACTTTAATTAATGAGTTAATTACATCCATCGGTGGTGCAGTCGTCGCCCCCACCAGGCCGAAAGAGAAGATCCCCTAAATAATCACATCCCAGGAGACACGTCCACGAGTCGGCTGAAAAGTTGTCTATTCAGAGTTCCCACAGCGCCCACTATCACCAGGTGACAACCACGGAGACCCTCTCTACTTATAGCTTAAAGGGCAAGTTCACTTATAGAGCCATCGACTGAGCCCAGTAACCAAACCTCCACAGGACTGGGGTCCAAGTGACTGGTGCCCAGACCGGCTACAGTGAGAGCTGTTCCCTTCTCTTGTTGGCACCACATCAGGAAGTCGCACTGCTGCAATCCCTACAGAGAGCCCCGGTCTGCCATGGCATCAGTATATAAAGGAGGACCGGAGGAGGGTAGATAACGTATAAAGATACCCTTCTCCAGTCCTCCCTCTATATACACTATATCCCCTCCTCCAGTGCCCCCTCTATATACCCTCCTCCAGTTCCACCTCTATAAACACCATATCCCCTCCTATAATCCATTGGTGGTGCTTCCCCCATTAGTATCATTGATCATTGGTGGCGCAGTGCACCCCTCTCCCCACAGTGTTAGTATCATTGGTGGCAGTGGCCACAGGGTCCCCTCTCCTCCTTTTCGGTTACCATGGCAGCTCCTAACAGTTACCATGGCAGCCAGGATGCTACTGAAACCCTGGCTGCCATGGTCAGCTCCCTGAAGTCTTATTCACCCTCATAGATCACTATCAGGGTGAATAGGACAATGGATTACAAGATCCCCAGGTTCTACCCCCAAGGTGGCAAATAAAGGTAAAAAAAAAAAAAAAAGGTAAAAAACACCAAAATACTAAAAGTCGCCTCTTTCCCAATTAAAAATAAACATATTACATATCACCATGCCCGAAAAAGTGTGAGCTATTAAAATATAAAAAAATATTTCCGCTGTGGTGAACGACGTAACAGAAAAAAAACCACAAAAATGCACAATTCACCATTTTTAGTCACTTTTCCCCTCAGATGTCACTGGATGTAAGAGGTATGTGGGGCTGTAGTCTCCAATATGTAGAGGTGGCTCACTACTGTGAATTTATGCATTTTAACTTTGGCGACTAAAAAATTTAATTTGGCTCCTAAATTTTTCAGTTTAGGAGCCAATGGCTCCTGGTTATTTTTTTTAGTCTGGAGCCCTGAATATAGAGCATGCTGCGATTTTCACGCATTGCAGAAGTGATGCTTGAAAATCACCGCTCATGTGCACAGCCCCATAGAAATGAATGGGTCCGGATTCAGTGCGGGAGCAGTGCGTCCTCCTCACGCATTGCACCCGCGCGGAAAACTCGCCCGTGTGAAAGGGGCCTTAGCTTTTTTTCTTAGGATTTTAAAATCTGCAGCATGTCAATTGTTGATACGTATTTTTTGTGTGTGCAAATTTCACCCTTTTCGGTGGCAGGGTGAGATCTACAGCAAAACCTGCACCAAAAAATGTGCAAAAAAAAAAGCACCTAAACTGCAATAAACAGTGTAGATTTATGTGCAGTTTTGGTGCAGATTTCTTGCAGATTTTATGCACACTTATCGCGCCATGTGCAGCCACCCTAAAGGGCTGTTCTGGAAATTTCAAGCTGTCCTCCGTCCAGAGGATAACCGGGTCTCCCACTGATCACTAGGATGGCGGCTTGTACCCTGCAGGGCTCCTTGGCTCCATTCACCTCTATAAACAGCTGAGAGTTGTACTAGGCCGTCTCCAGCGGTCCTATGAAGATTAATGGAGGGGCAGGGTGCGTGCCCGACCCGGAACAGTTGATTGATTCCTACCTGCCCCAAGCTCCCCCGCTGCCTCCAGCATGGTCACATGAAGCACTCCCGCCAATGACTGGCTTCAGCGGTGATGTGGCCACAAGTAACGCGTCACTGCTGAAGCCAGTCATCGGCGGGAGCGGTGCCTCTGAGCGTGCTCATGGCCAGCCAGATGTAAACGGTGAGCGGAAAATAGGGGCAGCACGGAGGACTGGAACATTTAGATATGAAACGTCAACTTTGTGCTACCCATACTAATGGCAGAATAAAGTGGAGACAGGCGAGTTGATTTCAGCGCTCTGTCATTTAAGTGGTTGCCGAGAACCAACATCACAATCCTTACAGACTGTGCCTGGAAAAGAGTCCCGGCCACCTGAGAAGAGTCCTGGTTATTCATGAATTCCTGCTCTCCCCCCACCTGCTGATGACGGACCGGCTTCTACCGAGTTTTCTCTCTTTCTCTTTAGGAGAGAACAACCAATCATCAGCAGATGGAGGGGAGAGAAGGAGATTATAATATCCAGGACTCTTCTCAGGTGGATTGGACTCTTTTCCAGGCCTGGGCTGCAATGATTATGATGCTGGTTCTCGGCAACTACTGACTTTTAGCTCATGAGTGACAGACCGCTGAGATCTGCATTTCTGTCACTAATTTATACGGCCCTCAGTGAGATCAGCGTAAAGTTGACGACGGGTTCCCTTTAAATGATAATGGCGGTTCATACATTGCTCTTAGGGTACGGCCACATGATCGCGTTTCCTGAAGTGGATCATAAAATGGGAGAAAGTATAAAGGACGGATACGTTGTCTTTTTTTCATTTTTTTTAATTTATTTTTTTGTTTCGGACTCAACTCCTGATTTTGCCTTACAAAACCTAAATGTGTGGCCGTCCCCAGAACGCATTGGCTTAAGAGGTGCATCCTTGGCTCGTCTTCTGGCAGATGCCACGGGAGTAAAGCAGCTGTATGCCGTATCGGAGCAGGTGTAGATTTGCGCTATAATTTACTATGATGCTAATGTCCGTAAAGCGCTGCGGAATCTAGTAGCGTTATATAAGGGAATAAAATAACTAATTTACGCCAGTTTGTGGTGTAAATAATAGTAAACCTGTAAATCTGCTGGAAGCCGCACCTCTCCCGCTAAGAGCAGTTCGTGAGACCATGCTGAAATTAAAACATCGCACATTATATATATATATAAAGATAATGAAGAGCAGCACGCTATCTGTGTACTTGGTGCAATACCTCCCAAAAAAGACCTCGGACCAAGATCAAAATGGTAGAAAATACAAAAGGCAGGCAGCACTCAAATAGCGTGAAAAAAAGTTGGTTTATTAACCCAAAAACCGTGACGTTTCAACTCTCTCCTGGCTTGATAAAGGCCCCAATGTGAGAGCTGAAACGTCGCGGTTTTTGGGTTAATAAACCACCTTTTTTCACGCTATTTGAGTGCTGCCTGCCTTTTGCATTAATATAGGTATATATATATATATATATATATATATATATAGGTATATACATGTAAATTCAATCCTTTAATGGTTAAAAAACCACCAATTAGGCCAGACACACATGAGCGTGTTAAATGCGGGGAACCCACAGCGCGTGTCCGTGTGAGGTCTCGTTCCGGCCTCCACTTCTCTGACAGGAGCGCACTGCATTATAATGATTTATAATGCTGTGTGACCCAGAGAGTCCTGGAATCTATTGTATTACACTGACAGCATTATGTCAGTGTCATTCAGGAGATTCCAGGACTCTCAGGGTCACACAGCATTATAAATCATTATAGTGCAGTGCGCTCCTGTTAATAGACATTACACTGACTGGTTCCTCGCTTTGTGCTCGCTTGTGTGTGTTAGGCCTTATTCATTCTGCGACTAAGGGTCCATTCACACATCCGTCATCTATTACGGATCCACAATACCCCCGGCCGGCACCCCCATAGAACTGCCTATTCTTGTCTGCTATTGCGGACAAGAATAGGACATGTTCTATTTTTTTCTGGAGCTGCGGACCCGAAGTTCGGGGCCGCGCTCTGGAATTGCAGATGCAGAGAGCCCACTGTGTGCTCTCCACATCCATTCCTGCCCCATAGAGAGTGAAAGGGTCCGCACCCGTCCCGCAGAATTCCGGAATGGGTCTGGACACATTTACGGACGTGCGAATGGACCCTAACTGTATACTACACAACACTCCAGCTGTGGTGAAACTATGACTTCCAGCATGCTCCATTTATTTCTATAAAGTTCTGAGAGCAACCAAGCAAGTGTGCATGTTGGGAGTTGTAGTTTTCCCACAGCTGGAGTGCCGGAGGTTCGCCATCACAGCTATACGGGAATATCCGCACAAGCCAGAAATGCTGTCGATTCTCCATGTGGATTGAGGGCGCACAGCGTATTACAGTGAGATCTGACCAAATCTCATCCACACGATGCAGAATTTTTCCGTAAGTGAACTGTGGAACACGTTTTCCGAGCGTCAGTTTCACGGATTTCACCTCTTTCAATGTTTAGAGAGATGAAGTCGCACAAATCCAGTGCGCAGTCTGCAGATTACAGATGCAGATTTTGCTTTGGATTCGCGATGAAACCGAATTTTCTCTGTGACTAAAACCGTAAACATAATTGACACGCAGGAAATCCACACCGCAAAGTGTACATGAGACTTGTCTAATCCCACACGCTTTGCTGGTGTTGTACTACGCTGTGGTTTTTCCGCACGGAAATCGCTGAAGAAATACCATGCGTAATCCGCAACGCGTGCAAGTGGCCTAAAGGGATTTTTTCTACAAACAGAACTTATCTCCGAGCACCCGCGCGTGTCGGCTGCACTCAGCTCTGTGAGTGCGCACGGCTATCTCTGGACAGTCCAGAAGAGTTGAATAGAGTGGTAGCCGGCGTATGCGACCTGGAGAAACATGGCAACCCTGTTCTTCTGATTGGAGGAGATCCCCGCAGTCAGACCCGGCCTCGTTCACGTTTCCATTCTTCACTGATGTGTAGTTTCCTCATTTTCCACAGACAGCGCACACACCCTTTGATTTTTATGTGTCTGTTCAGTATTTGGTCCATGATGTGGACCAGTCAGACCCCTGGAAGTTTACGGGTCCGTGAAAAACCACATATGGCATCCGTGTTTGGCCCATTTTTCACAGACCATGGGTAGGAAATGGGAAAGAGCGAACGTCTGTTTTCAAGTTCGCCGTTCAAGGTTCAGGTTATCCAAGAATTCCGTTATGGAGCTTGATAAAGACCGTGGTGGTCGAAACGTCGCTGTCAATTTTGGGTGCTAATAAAGAAAGAAAAACTTTACTGATATAGGAGTTCCGCGGCTTCTCTTCTATATTGACCTTGCTTTGGATCCGGAGGGCCAGGGTCTATTTACCGGAGACACCGCCACATAAAAAGGAAACGTATGGGAATACCCAGTGAGTAGTGCTGTCCGAAGTTGTCGTTTTCTTAAACTGGGGAATCTGAAGGTTTTTTATGCCGTTGACCCCCTTAGTTTGGTGTAGCCTGTGGACCCCTTCTCAGAATATTGGGGGAGGATTACTAAGGCCACGTTTGCAGTACAGTTCCGACAGCCTGTTTCACCGTAAATGCATGCAACGGGATTTGTCCAGCCGAAACCCGGCGTTTATGCCGGAAAGCGGCCAGGTATCTGAACTCTACTGTGAACACAGCCTTATTAATCCTCCCCAAGTCTGAGGTCTGTATTCATTTAAGGGTCTGGTCTGATGTCTGTGTTCATTTAGGGGTCTGGACTGGGGTCTGTATTCATTTAGGGGTCTGGTCTGAGGTCTGTGTTTATTTAGGCGTCTGGTCTGAGGTCTGTATTCATTTAGGGGTCTGGTCTAAGGTCTGTATTCATTTAAGGGTCTGGTCTGAGGTCTGTGTTTATTTAAGGGTCTGGTCTGAGGTCTGTGTTTATTTAGGGGTCTGGTCTGAGGTCTGTGTTCATTTAAGGGTCTGGTCTGATGTCTGTGTTCATTTAGGGGTCTGGTCTGAGGTCTTTGTTTATTTAGGGGTCTGGTCTGAGGTCTGTATTCATTTAAGGGTCTAGTCTGAGGTCTGTATTCATTTAGGGGTCTGGTCTGAGGTCTGTATTTAGGGGTCTGGTCTGATGTCTGTATTCATTTAAGGGTCTGGTCTGAGGTCTGTATTCATTTAAGAGTCTGGTCTGAGGTCTGTTTTTATTTAGGGGTCTGGTCTGATGTCTGTATTCATTTAAGGGTCTGGTCTAAGGTCTGTATTCATTTAGGGGTCTGGTCTAAGGTCTGTATTCATTTAGGGGTCTGGTCTAAGGTCTGTATTCATTTAGGGGTCTGGTCTGAGGTCTGTGTTCATTTAGGGGTCTGGTCTGAGGTCTGTGTTCATTTAGGGGTCTGGTTTAAGTCTGTATTCATTTAGGGGTCTGGTCTGAGGTCTGGATTCATTTAGGGGTCTGGTATTGGGTCTCTGTTCATTTGGGGGTCTGGTCTGAGGTCTGTATTCATTTAGGGGTCTGGTTTAAGTCTGTATTCATTTAGGGGTCTGGTCTGAGGTCTGGATTCATTTAGGGGTCTGGTATTGGGTCTCTGTTCATTTGGGGGTCTGGTCTGAGGTCTGTATTCATTTAGGGGTCTGGTCTGAGGTCTGTATTTATTTAGGGGTCTGGTCTGAGGTCTGTATTTATTTAGGGGTCTGGTCTGAGGTCTGGATTCATTTAGGGGTCTGGTCTGAGGTCTGGATTCATTTAGGGGTCTGGTCTGAGGTCTGGATTCATTTAGGGGTCTGGTCTGAGGTCTGGATTCATTTAGGGGTCTGGTATTGGGTCTCTGTTCATTTAGGAGTCTCGTCTGAGGTCTCTATTCATTTAGGGGTCTGGTCTGAGGTCTGTGTTCATTTAGGGGTCTGGTCTGAGGTCTCTATTCATTTAGGGGTCTGGTCTGAGGTCTGTGTTCATTTAGGGGTCTGGTATTGGGTCTCTGTTCATTTAGGGGTCTGGTCTGAGGTCTCTATTCATTTAGGGGTCTGGTCTGAGGTCTGTGTTCATTTAGGGGTCTGGTCTGAGGTCTCTATTCATTTAGGGGTCTGGTCTGAGGTCTCTATTCATTTAGGGGTCTGGTCTGAGGTCTCTATTCATTTAGGGGTCTGGTCTGAGGTCTCTATTCATTTAGGGGTCTGGTCTGAGGTCTCTATTCATTTAGGGGTCTGGTCTCGGGTCTATGTTCATTTACGGGGTCTGGTCTGAGGTCTATGTTCATTTATGGGGTCTGGTTAAAGGTCTTAATTGTTGTTTGGAGATTACACTAGATAGGTGGTAACAAAAGTAACATGATGGTTATGCTGCCCGTGAACAATGTAAATCGTAAAAAGTGCAAAAAACAGTACCGAAGCTTTATGTTCTATTAGCGCCCCCAAAAATGTTTATGAAACGTGTGAGTGGAAGAATAAAAAAGTTATGGCTGTTTGATTGTGGCAAAAATGAAAAAAATATTTATGAGACCTTAAAAGGGTTTTCTGATTTTTATTTTTTTTTTTCTATACTGATGACCTGCCCTCTGGATAAGTCAACAATATCTGATCAGTGGTGGTCCGTCCTACACCCGGGTCGCCTTTTTACAGCCTAGTCTAAGCACAGCTTGGGACTCCTGTGCAGCGGAGAGCGGGAGCTTTGCTCTCTAATGACCGCCCAGCCAACGCTCTAACGGCCCGATTTGGCCCTTTCAAAGGGAGGGTGCACCCACTGTCATCTGTTTGCACCACTGTGAATTTGGGGTGCCAAAATCTTAAAGGGGTTGTCTGCTTTTTTTTTTTTTATATTGATAATTTATCCTCAGGATAGGTCATCAATATCAGATTGGCGGGGGTCCGACACCCGGGATGCTCGCCGGTCAGCTCTTTGATGAGAACGCAGTGATGACCTATCCTCCATGGCCTAATGAAGACCCCCAGGTCTGCTTTCAGTGTTTGCTCAGCCTAATAGGTGGCCTGTCGGTGTCCTGCTGACAGCATAATACACTGTGCTGCAGGTAGGTACAATGTATTATTGTGCGTTATATAATGTATAATTCAATGCATTCTTTTTTCAATTTGAAAATATCTTTCAATGGGAAAAAAAATGTAAAAAATAAAGCCCCCTCCGTAATATTTGGTTTCACCACGTATATATTGACCCAAACAATACAATTATTATTAAGAAATATTTTGGTGGCTCACCTAAATATGTATTAGGGCCTAATGGTGCTCACCCCTTTGGTTCTCCCAATTGAACCATTAAACAAGAAGCAATAGTGGAATATCAAGTCGGTGGGGGGCAGTACACAGATCAAACAAATCCAATATTGTAGTTAAATAACATATATTCTGTACAATATAGTAGAAACCAGCCTCTGTTATGGAAAGGAGAAGCCATATACACCAATAAAGCGACGTGCGACCGTATGGCAAGTCCAGACGTCCCTATTGCGGATTGTGGTTTCCCCTAGTAACAGGCAAACATCCTATTAAAAAAAAACAGTATTTGTGAGCTGGTAACAAGTATAATATATCAGTTAATGTGGATGATTCAGTATATAAATGGTTAAAATCAGCCTTAAATATGAAGAAGTCACATATATCAAATACAGCAACGTGCGACCGTAGGTCAAGTCCACACGTTCCTATTATGTCCTGCGGCTTCTCCCTGTGTCAGGCCGACTCTATCTCACTATATAGCGTTCTATACAAAAAACAATTCAACAGTCAATATATTTCAAAAAATCCAGAGACATAAAATAGAAAATTGTGCAATGTCAATTCATATGGCTTAGTTCATGCCGCAATATCAATTTATATAACTTGGTTCGTGCCGCAAAAAACTCCTCAAATTAGATAATGTTCCACATGTATCAGAGTCATGCCAAGTCCCAGTTTATAATATCCAGTTAGTGAATCCGTAGATCGGGCATGTGTACCCTTTCACAATGTTAAGTGATCATGCACTTCACCAGCATAACATCATATCACAAGTATTGTGCGCTTTGTGTTGTACGTTACCCTTCCTTTAGGTATCGGAGGTCTCTGTGCGTCTCTGTAATCTGTATCCCGGACGGCAGGCAGCTCACACTCGCGGCGTCCCACGTGGTCTCTCAGCGGTGTATGTAGCTTGGCGTCCCAGTGTTTTATTCTCAGTTATTTTAATTTTTCAGTTCTTTGGTGTGTTAGTGATGCCACCGTATTGAGCCCAGATCCTTTGTGCTGCTGTAGTCTAAATGCATTTCGGGGATCAATACTTCCCCTTCCTCAGTAGTACAGCAGCGCTTATCATTGCTGTCACCCACGGGGAACGTATTCGCCACCGTTAAATGGAATAAAAAGCAAAAAAGTGTTATGTACCCCCAAAATAGTACAGGTCGTTCCACAGAAATCAAGCCCTTGCACATCTCTGCAAAACAAAAAATAAAAGTTATGGGTCTTGGGACGTGAGGATGCAAAAACAACAAAAAAAAGTCTAAAACAATCACTGATGAAAAAATAAAAAAAACATAGCACTTGGAATGCGACAACGAAATAAAAAAAATGGTTGGTCACTAAGGGGTTAAATTCGGGGGGAGAAAGACCAGATTTTTTTATTTTGGGCAATGTCATCCAGACCTAGCATAGTGGTTTAGGTACTCTGAGTGGGCACCCCTTTGTGGGAGCTGTAACTTCAGACGTTTCCAGGTCCAGATATAAATTAAATGACGACTGAATTTTGGGCAGTTTGACCGAAGAAAGCAACTCGTGGCCATGATCCAGCGACGTCCGGCAACGCTGGACACGGTTAGCGCCGGCAGGCTGTCCGTAGTGCTGCTGTGGACGTGGCCTTACTCCTGCAGAGGCTGTCAGAGATTTCTGCAGGCCAGCTTCAATCAGCAAAGGGGTCGTCAGCCTTAGTCAACACCCCAATTGAATAGTTATAGTGGAAAACTCTCTTTTTTTGCATTTTTTTAAAGGGTTCTCTGCTTCATATAATCACTACTTATTAGAAGGACAAGGAAGCCCCCTGCTGGGACCTCCAGCGATCATTGGGGGAGACAGTGTTCCATTTCTCTGCAGCGCCACCACAGGAGAAACAAAGTATTAAGCCTCATTCACACGTCTGTGCTCAAATCTGTGACCTGGTCGTCAGTGATGCATCCGTAAAGGGGTCCGTGTGTCCGTTTTTTGCTGTCTGTGTGTCATCCCTGCTTCACTGACACTAAACAGCTGAAAAATAATTTTCAAAGCATCGCTTGTTAATGATCCATCGTTTTCACGGACCGATAGACTATAATGGACGTGATGGATCCGTGGACTCGGACAAAATAGAGCGTGCATCCGTGCTAAAAACACTGATGTCTGAATACACACATTAAAATGATTGGGGACGTGTGAATGAGGCTTTACACCGTGTAATGCAGGACAGGTCCTCCAGAGAGAGACACTCTCCAAGAGCTGAGGATCCTGATCAGAGGACCTCCCTTAAAGGGGTTGTCCGGGTTCAGAGCTGAACCCGGACATACCTCCATTTTCACCCGGGCAGCCTCCCCCGGACCTAGCATCGGAGTAGTTCATGCTCCGATTCTCTCCTTTGCCCTGCGGTTAAATCGCTCAGGGCAAAGGTATTTTCAGGAGTTCTGGCACCACCGTCAGCTGATCACTGGGGGTTATATAGCTGTACCAACCACCGTCAGCTGATCACTGGGGGTTATATAGCTGTACCCACCACCGTCAGCTGATCACTGGGGGTTATATAGCTGTACCCACCACCGTCAGCTGATCACTGGGGGTTATATAGCTGTACCCACCACCGTCAGCTGATCACTGGGGGTTATATAGCTGTACCCACCACCGTCAGCTGATCACTGGGGTTATATAGCTGTACCCACCACCGTCAGCTGATCACTGGGGTTATATAGCTGTACCCACCACCGTCAGCTGATCACTGGGGGTTATATAGCTGTACCCACCACCGTCAGCTGATCACTGGGGGTTATATAGCTGTACCCACCACCGTCAGCTGATCACTGGGGGTTATATAGCTGTACCCACCACCGTCAGCTGATCACTGGGGGTTATATAGCTGTACCCACCACCGTCAGCTGATCACTGGGGGTTATATAGCTGTACCCACCACCGTCAGCTGATCACTGGGGGTTATATAGCTGTACCCACCACCGTCAGCTGATCACTGGGGGTTATATAGCTGTACCCACCACCGTCGGCCGATCACTGGGGGTTATATAGCTGTACCCACCACCGTCAGCTGATCACTGGGGGTTATATAGCTGTACCCACCACCGTCAGCTGATCACTGGGGGTTATATAGCTGTACCCACCACCGTCAGCTGATCACTGGGGGTTATATAGCTGTACCCACCACCGTCAGCTGATCACTGGGGGTTATATTAGCTGGGGCCGCCGCCGTCAGCTGATCACTGGGAGTTACAGTAGCCGGACCTGCCGCCATCAGGGGGATCACTGGGAGTTACAGTAGCCGGACCTGCCGCCATCAGGGGGATCACTGGGAGTTACAGTAGCCGGACCTGCCGCCATCAGGGGGATTACTGGGAGTTACAGTAGCCAGACCCGCCGCTGTCAGCTGATCACTGGGGGTTACAGTAGCCGGACGCGCCGCTGTCATCTGATCACTGGGGTTACAGTAGCCAGACCTGCTGCCATCAGCTGATCACTGGGGGTTACAGTAGCCGGACCTGCTGCCGTTAGCTGATCACTGGGGGTTACAGTAGCCGGACCTGCTGCCGTTAGCTGATCACTGGGGGTTACAGTAGCCGGACCTGCTGCCGTTAGCTGATCACTGGGGGTTACAGTAGCCGGACCCGCCGATGGGAGCTGATCACTGGGGGTTACAGTAGCCGGACGCGCCGCTGTCAGATGATCACTTGGGGTTACAGTAGCGGGACCTGCCACCGTCAGCTATGATCACATGGTTCACATGATGGATCACATGATCATATGGTTACAGTAGTAGTAGTGGTTACAGTAGCCAGACCTGCCGCCATCAGGGGGATCATTGGGAGTTACAGTAGCCGGACCTGCTGCCGTCAGCTGATCACTGGGGGTTACAGTAGCAGGACCAGCCGCCGTCAGCTGATCACTGGGGGTTACAGTAGCAGGACCAGCCGCTGTGAGCTGATCACTGAGGGTTACAGTAGCAGGACCCGCCGCTGTGAGCTGATCACTGAGGGTTACAGTAGCCGGACCCGCCGCTGTGAGCTGATCACTGGGGGTTACAGCAGCCGGACCTGCTGCCGTCAGCTGATCACTGGGGGTTACAGTAGCCGGACCTGCCGCCATCAGGGGGATCATTGGGAGTTACAGTAGCCGGACCTGCTGCCGTCAGCTGATCACTGGGGGTTACAGTAGCAGGACCAGCCGCCGTCAGCTGATCACTGGGGGTTACAGTAGCAGGACCAGCCGCTGTGAGCTGATCACTGAGGGTTACAGTAGCAGGACCCGCCGCTGTGAGCTGATCACTGAGGGTTACAGTAGCCGGACCCGCCGCTGTGAGCTGATCACTGGGGGTTACAGTAGCCGGACCTGCTGCCGTCAGCTGATCACTGGGGGTTACAGTAGCCGGACCTGCCTCAGTCTGCCTAGGTTTGCTGGGGATTGCTACAGATCTTACACTTAGTGTCCTTGTGTACAATTTGCATCATGCGTGTACCGAATATTTGATCCACATCGGCTTTGTAGAGCGTCGTGCGGCTCATGTAAAATGTCCGCTCGCTTGCAGCGACAGAAGTAACAGATCGCTCTTGTTTTGGTTCCCCCGTGTCATATGGAATAAATTACAGCGATGACTTCCCTCCAGACAGACTGCTCCTGTTACACCCAGATGCATATTTTACTTGGTCTAACCTGGGAAAATATCTGCGGCAAATCCTCTGCAGCGGTCGGAGCGGAGGCCTCCTGCAGGCGGGTCCTGCCCGATGGGCTTCTATTTTTCTTGGCATCTGACCAGACTCTGAAGTTTTTTTTTTTTAGCTTTTTCCTAACGTGGGATCAACATTTGCAGTCAGGGAACTAATTTTAGGGCTCATTTTATAAATCTCAACATAGGATAATTGTGGCTTGTGTCTGTACCGTGGCGCAGTCGGGGGTCATAAGGGAAACGTCTGTAACTACCCCTTTAAGAAACCTTTAGGCGTACAAGGATGTTCCTGTGTTCCTAAGGAACAAGTTCTGCACGGAGGTAATCCGTGTTTAACCTTTTCTGCTCTGCTGAATGGCTTAGAGGGTTGTCAGAACATGCTGGGAGTTGTAGTTTTGTTGTAGTTGGAGAGCCACTATTGGTAGACCACTGACTCCCAAGCATTATAGAATTTACACGTGTTGTGCTGGTTCTGGGGTTGCCATGGCGAACCCAATTGAAGTCCTAGTGCAGCTCTTCTTCAGTGACTTGCATCATGTGAAAGTTGTATGTCAGCTCAGCCCCGGTCACCTATAATACTGCAGTACCAGACACGGCCATGGACAGGTGTGGCGCTGTTTCTGGAAGAAAACTGTTGTGTAATCTGCCGTATTGTTATGTACAGCGGTAGGATGCCTTCACCCATATATTCTGAGCTCAGCGTCTCTTCAACTCAAGAAAAACAACCATAAGGGGCCATAATTAATTAAAAATGAAATATATTTAATTTATAGTTGGCACTTCAGGAGACGTGTCATGTCTGCTGCAATCTTTTCCCATTATAGCTTGGGGGCATGCCCTTTCTGCTGCAACTATCTCCCTATAACAGCTCAGTGGATGTGTCCTGCTGCAGTTTTCTTCCTGTAAGGGCTCATGCACACGACAGTATGTATTTTGCTGTCCGCAAAAAATTCAGATGACGTCCGTCTACATTCCGTATTTTACGTAACAGCTGGCCCCTAATAGAACAGTGCTATCCTTGTCCGTAATTAAACAATAATAGAACATGTACGGACATACGGACACAGAATGCACACGTAGTAACTTCCCTTTTTTTTTTGAGGACCCATTGAAATGAATGGTTCCACATACGGTCCGCAATAAAACGGAACAGACACGGAAAGAAAAAACGTTAGTGTGCATGAGCCCTAACTGTCACGGCCTCTAATAGTAGAATCAGCTGGTGGCAGTTGAAAGATGAAACTGAGCATGTGCGACCTCGTCAGCAAGGTGGACAGAGGAATAAGGAATAGAACAGCAGGTGGCGCTAAACTAATTCATTTTATTGAATAACTCGGTGGCTATGGTCGTTTTTAATTACATGCAATTACGAAAAATGTAGACTATACCGTAATTTTTGTGGGTCGATCCCTTTAAAGGCGTTCATATTAACGGGGTTATCCAGGATTTTTTCAATTCTTGAACCTAACGCTGCAGGCTCCAGTCAGACGCTTTCAAATAGCTTTCCTTAACGTAGTGCCTTTTTACGTGCCTTATAGCTGCACCGTGTTACCTCTGGTCACTTCCGGGGCTAACTTCTATATCACGCGCCGCGCACCGTTCATGTGTGCTTCCTCCACTGTAGGCGCCACCTCCGTGTATGTGTTGTCACGACTGACGGAGATGTACACGGGCTGGGGTCACACTGTGTGGAAACTTCTCACGCACGCCTAGATGCTAGACCACATCCTTCTGCGTATGCGCTGATTACTGTGACCCCTGGCCCCTGGGTGTAGTGGGCGGGGTTTCTTGCTAGTGCATGGGTGTAGTGGGCTGGGTTTCTTGCTAGTACATGGGTGTAGTGGGCGGGGTTTATTGCTAGTACGTGGGTGTAGTGGGCGGGGTTTCTTGCTAGTACGTGGGGGTAGTGGGTGGGGTTTCTTGCTAGTACGTGGGGGTAGTGGGTGGGGTTTCTTGCTAGTACGTGGGGGTAGTGGGTGGGGTTTCTTGCTAGTAGGTGGGGGTAGTGGGCGGGGTTTCTTGCTAGTACGTGGGGGTAGTGGGTGGGGTTTCTGGCTAGTATGTGGGGGTAGTGGGCGGGGTTTCTGGCTAGTATGTGGGGGTAGTGGGTGGGGTTTCTTGCTAGTACGTGGGGGTAGTGGGTGGGGTTTCTTGCTAGTTCATGGGTGTAGTGGGTGGGGTTTCTTGCTAGTACATGGGTGTAGTGGGTGGAGCTAAAACATGAGTGATGTGGAGGAGATGTTAGTGCCAGGGGGCACACAGCGCAGGAGGGCAGACCAACTTCTTTCGGTCTTGACCAGAATCTCGGCAGTGGCACAGGGCGACGGGTGGATTGTGGACAGGGGGAATAATAGAGTGAAAGAAAGCGTAACAGTAAAGTAAAACGCTTTACTTCTAGGTAGGAAATGGCGGCTAATGGTTCCATTGGATTCCTAGATAACCCCTTTAAACCTCGCCGTTCAATATTCATGTGTCTTTATAGAGATGACAAGAAATGCAGAAGCAGAAATCATTACGCACGGCGATGTGCGATCCGGCGCTATATGGCGGAGTGCATAACGGATGGCGCCGATATAGATGTCGCCAGTGTGAAAGATAATGTCACGCAAGTGATTAAAGCAGCGACCGCTGCGCCTCACTGCTCACATTTCGTAATGGACGAAGACCTGTAGCTCACTTATCCGCCGCCCAGCCTTCGGATTTCAGAGGAACGCCGCGTATAATGGAGGAGTTTGTCTCTCTGTGTTTTCCCTTATTGTTTCTCTACGGAGTTGAAAAGTTAAACCTGTCAGCCGCTCTCTGATGCGATTACGGGTTCTGCAGCTTCTCACGCTCGTCAATGTGTCTGTGCATATGGCTCTGGCTGGCGCCATCGTGCTGGGGGGTCGGACCCCAACCGGTCGCCAAGAATAAGCTGCTACTGGAGGCAGCTGAGTGACCCTCGTCTACCTTCTGTAACCCGTAGTGATAAGCGGTGGCTGACATACGTTCTCATACAGGGCTCACGCACACGACCATATGTATCTTGCGGTCTGAAAAAACAGATCCGCAAAAAATACGGATGGTGTCCGTGAGCATTCCGTATTTTACAGAACAGCTGGCCCCTAAAAGTACAGTTCTATCCTTGTCTGTAATGCGAATAATAATAGGACTTACGGACATACGGAAACGGAATGCACACGGAGTAACTTCTGTTTTTTTTAAAATAAATGGTTCCGCATACGGTCCGCAAAAAAACGGACACTGAAAGAAAATACGTTTGTCTGCGTGAGCCCTAATGCACAGCGTCCATTCAAATGAATAGACGATCCGGGTTTGTTGGCGGCTCAAGGTCCTGAACAGAGAACCATCTCCCCGTGGTTTTTATGCCATAGAACAGTGTTTAGAGTGCGTTCACATGGAGTGTTTTTGGAGCAGATTTTGCGGCAGAGCAAGAAGTGGATCCAGCAGGACGAAGTGCGAGTCTTTCCTTGATATTTCAGATTTCTTTCAAATCCACTTCTGGCTGAAAAATCTGCAGGAAACCGTGCCTCAAAACCTCCTCCAAAAAACGCCATGTGAACCTGCCCCTAGGCCCCTTTCACACTAGCGTTTTAGCTTTCTGTCCTAGAGTTCAGTCCTCGGGGCTCTATGACGGAAAGATACTGATCAGGATTATCCTAATGCATCCTGAATGGAGAGAAATCCGTTCAGGATGCATCAGGATGTCTTCCGTTCAGTATGTGAACGTTTTTTGGACGTTGACAAAAGCGCAGCATGCTGCGGATTTGTCTCCGTCCAAAAATCCGGAAGACATGCTGTAACGCCGGATCCGGAATTAATGCCCATTGAAGTGCATTAATCCGGATCCGGCCTTAAGCTAAATGTCGTTTCGGCGCATCGCCGGATCCGACGTTTTAGCTTTTCTCAATAGTTAACATGGCAGCCAGGACGCTAAAGTCCTGGTTGCCATGGTAAGTATATTGGGAGCGGGAGCAGTATACTTACCATCCGTGCGGCTCCGGGCGCTCAGAGTGACGTCAGGGCGCCCCACACGCATGGATCACGTGATCCATGCGCATGGGGTGCTCTGACGTCATTCAGTAGCGCCCCGGGAGCCGCACGGACAGTAAGTATACCGCTCCCCCGCTCCCCGCTCCTACTATGGCAACCAGGACTTTAATAGCGTCCTGGCTGCCATAGTAACCTGAAAGCATTAGAAGACTGATCAGGATCCTGATCAGTCTTCTAAATGCTTCAGGCGACTTGCGTTCTGATGGATCCGGCGGGACGGAAGTGCCCGCCGGATCCTCAGAACGCAAGTGTGAAAGAGGCCTTAGTCCTGCAAGCGTTTTCTAAACTTTTCCGATTGTCCGTTTATTCCCCTCACACAGGGCGGATACCGTGCATTCTTCCCTACAGCTGATTGGATGTCTTTTCCCTCCACAGATTCCGAGTTTTTCATGAACTGATCTGGACACTTCTCCCTGAGCTGCTCTGCAGAGGCTGGACACAGAGGAGTGCGCAGGGGTGAGACACGGCCTCATTTACTTCTATCTTACGGTTTCAGTCCTGGGCAAGATCTGCACGCAGTTTCTATGTTTTCCTCATGTGTCATAAGATATTTTTTTAGGTTTTTACTCCCAGTATGCTATAGGGGAGGGAGGTGGGAGCAGGGGCTGTGCATCTCCACAAAGCCTGGGGGACCCAGGGACTGAATGAAAGAGTCAAGAAAAAAAACAAGTCCCCGTGAATATAACCTCCGAGATGTGTCCAGTATATTATATTGGCATGCAAAGAAATATGTGATATGACTAGGGCCACTTTCACACTTGCGTTGTTAATTCCGGTATTGGATTTTGCACATCAGGATGCATCCGTTGCGTTAGGATGCTGTTGTGTAAAATCAAAACGGGAAAAAAACGTCAAAGGGTGACGGATTTTTTATTTTGGGCCCCCTAAAAAACTGATCCGTCACTATTGCCTTACATTGTTTCTGTTTTTTTTTTTTTCCGTTTTTTTCTTTTATCTTGCCGGGGTTTAGTGTCCGGTCACAAAACGGAATGCTGCCGAAACAGAAGAAATCCTGATGCTTCCTGAACGGATCTCTTTCCAATCAGAATGCATGAGGACAAAATGGAAACCTTTTTTTTCGGTATTGAGATCCGGCAGAGTGTGAAAGTAGCCCGCACAGGTACATTTTATCGAAGGGGGATGTGACGCCGCCTCTTAAATTCTGCTCTCTCTCCACAGGAGCCATGGAGGAGTCTCACTTCAACTCCTCCTATTTCTGGCCTGCTGTCCCCACCGTCTCTGGCCAGGTAAGTGACTGTAATACACGTGGGTGAGGGGTGTCTGGTAGAGGTATGCGGTTGTATAATCCACATAAAGAGAAATGTCTCATGGGGTTCCTATCGGCATTAAAAAAACACAGTAAAACCACGTGCAGTACTGAGAGTCGCTGCGGGTTGAGACTAAACACTGTGTACAGTTGAAGCACGTTGAAATAAGCAGCCCAAAAAAAAATTAAATCGCAGCACAGCATCCGGCCTAAATTTCCAGCACTGCCGGGGTCACATAGCATTATATTGATTTATGATGCTATGTGAAGCTTAGGCCCCTTACAGACAAGGGTTTGTCACACTGCGAGTCCACAGCGCAGCTCCCGGCCTGACCTCCCAGCACTGCCGGGGTCACATAGCATTATATTGATTTATGATGCTATGTGAAGCTTAGGCCCCTTACAGACAAGGGTTTGTCACACTGCGAGTCCACAGCGCAGCTCCCGGCCTGACCTCCCAGCACTGCCAGGGTCACATAGCATTATATTGATTTATGATGCTATGTGACCCTTAGGCCCCTTACAGACAAGGGTTTGTCACACTGCGAGTCCACAGCGCAGCTCCCGGCCTGACCTCCCAGCACAGCATTATATTGATTTATGATGCTATGTAACCCTTACAGTTCTGGAATGTATTGGATAGCACTGACATAATGCTGCCAGTGTTATCCAGTCAGTGCTGCGAGTCCGCAGCGTGACACCCAGTCTGCCGCAGCTCACCAGATTCGGCCTAGCCGGAGATGGTCATTTACCGCCGGACCCCATTGACTACAATGGGATCCGGATGCTTTCTGGCATAAGTGCCTGTTCTCATAGTCAACAGGGTCCAGCAGTGAACGGCAGCGGCAGGTTAGATCCGATCCAGTGAATTCCGGCAGGCTGTTCTCTGCCAGATCCGTTTAACACGAACCTACCCTTACCTATCCCACTTGCTGCTCAGGAGGAATCATTTTATTACAGTACAAAAAGCCAAAACCAAGAAATGTAAAAAGTAAAGTAAGAGGCTTTTGTCAGTCTGCAGGATTTTGATTTGACAGAGAACTGTCCGCTGGAGTTCACCGGATCTGGCCTAGCCGGATACTGTCGTTCACTGCCGGACCCCATTGTTTTTCAGATTTTTGTTGGAAGTTTTGCTGAAAGACGGGGGTCTCTATATATGTCTCCCAGTTTTGGTTAAAATCCAATCTCGGTAATCTGACATTCATTTTCAGGGGTTTGGCTGGTGTGTCACAGTTCATTGTGGGGTATATTAAGCTCACACCTAAATTCAAGAGTCGCGTCTCTTTTTAAGTTCCTTTTGTGACTTGTCTTTATTTGCCACCAACAAAACCGCCGTGGCTGCGATAAGTTATGGAGTCCGCAGGCGGCTCCTGGAGGATGCGTCTACCTGATGAATGGAATTTGCTGAAGTGAGACAACCCCTTTAATGGCTTTTATGCTTCTCAGATGATGCATGACCTCCTCCGGGAGCTTCCTGCGGACTCCATAATCAACTTATCGCAGCCACAGCGGATTTGTTGGTTTTCCTACAAGCCTAGTCTTACTGATGTATTGTGATTCTCCAGGTTTCCTCCTTTGCTGGCTGGATTCATTTTTTCCATCACATTATACCCTGCTCGTTTCCATGGTTACATCCGTCCTGCAATCCAGCAGCGGTGGTCATGCTTGCCCACTATAGGAAAAAACATTGGCCTCTGGTGGCTGGGACCGCGGGATCGCTCTTTGGCACGCATGCGCAGCAGCTCCCTTACCGACTACCTTGTATCTGCGCTACAGCGGTGGCCATTACCCCGGTATAAGAGCAGCGTATGATGCGATAGAAAATGAATGAAGGCAATATGAAGAATCACAATACATAAGTGCCTTGCAGTAACTTTTTTTTTACATGATAAATGCCATTTGTTTAAGTGAGAGGACCCCTTTAAGCGAGAGTCCGTTGGACACTTGCACAGTAGAGCGTAGCGAGTCTTGTAAGGTTGCGAACATGTCACGTTATTTTCTCTTTCCAGCAGATTGACAACTCCATGTTCCTAAACAAAGTGAAAGAGCAGCTCATCCAGGAGAAGGGCTGCAACCTTGGCTCACACTACCCCACTCTCCTGACGGTACCCACGTCCATGTCCATGTCCCTACCTGCAGGCATCAGCGTAGATGGGGAACACAAGGTGGAGATTCATGGGATTCCTCACAGTCAGGCATCGGTCACACAGAACATCACCGTCCTGCCCGTGCCCACCACAGGGCTCATGACTGCAAGTGAGTATCTTACATTGGGGTTTACTGGGTCATCTGAAGCCACAGCGCTACTCAGGACTGACCTCACTGACTTGGTGTCCTTTTGGGGTGTCTGCACTGCGTGCTATCCTGGACCAGGAATGCGTTGGATTTGCCGTCACCCATTCATGTAACTTTCAGATTCCTGAAAGCTATGTGTGAATGGAAATAAAAAAAAACAAAAAAAACTCTAAATCAGTACAAATGAAAGAAAAGTATTTGCAAAGTGACCCCACTTTTAGGGTGCTTTCACATTAGCGGCAGGGGAGCCCGTCAGGCTGTTCTGGCGGGTGAACAGCCTGTCGGATCCGTCCTGCCGCTAGTTCACGTGTGCCCCCGGACTGCCGCTCTGTCCACTTTGACTATAATGGTGGCGGAGGTTCGACGGCAGCGCAAGGTGAGATGACGCTGGACTAAAAGTACTGCATGTCGTACTTTTAGTCCGGCGGCCTCTCGCCGTGCTGCCACCGGAACTGCGCCCCCATTATAGTCAAAGGGGACGGAGCGGCAGTCCGGGGGCACACGTGAACTAGCGGCAGGACGGATCCGATAGGCTGTTCACCCGCCGGAACAGCCTGACGGGCTCCCTGCTGCTAATGTGAAAGTACCCTTAGAGGCAACTGAAATAATGTGAGAGAAGACCTGACAAATTTGTAAATACTTTGTCTTATCTTAGGCCTCGCATTGTGCTGTCCCTCTGTTATTCCTACTAAAAGCCTATGAATAATTTGACATCTAGGCGTTAAGTCGAGGTTTTGTTTTTATTAATCGGAAACAGCATCTGCGATGATTAGACACATTGATTGCTTTTTACGGTATGT
Source organism: Bufotes viridis (assembly GCA_033119425.1). Taxonomy (NCBI): domain Eukaryota; kingdom Metazoa; phylum Chordata; class Amphibia; order Anura; family Bufonidae; genus Bufotes; species Bufotes viridis. The sequence goes on from CM065594.1 coordinate 17,595,599, forward strand.
GGAATGCAATTTTGAAAGTAGGTTATATAATGCGTTTCTTGGTGGTTCTGCATTAAATAATAATAATATCATGCCGTGTAGTGATTGTTACACATCTCCCTCCTCTTACAGCCGGCCTGGTCATCACATCTCCTTCTGGATCTCTTGTGACCACGCCATCCTCTTCTGGTCAAACGTTTCCCATTTCCGCCCCTTCCACCATGATTGTGTCAACTTTGCCCGGCTCGCAGACATTGCAAGTCGTGTCTGAGTTGACCAAGGCGAAAATCCCTGAATTGGGAACTGTAGGCGTCCAAAAATCTGGCCGTGGGAGGAAGAAGAAGAGAATGCCAGAGCCTACCCTACCAGAGCTGCACGACCCCTATGACTTGTCTAATGAAGACGACGAAGAGCATCATAAAGATGGGAAGACCTACCGGTAATAATCCTCTTTTAGTGGTGGTTCTCTTAGGAAAGCTCTACTAGGGAAGAACTACTTCATAAAGGGGCACTCCACTTGCACCACACGCTCTCAGGCTCTGTTACAAAGCATGGTTTTTATTCTGGACTCTCTGTATCAGGGTTTCCCCTGTAGCAAAATCCGGGCCTGTCAGCAGCATCGCTGAACGTCTAAATTCCAATAGCTGAACCTCTGGGGATAACCCCTTAGTTTCCATTCACACGTCCGTATGTGTTTTGCGGATCTGCAAAACACGGACACCGGCAATATGCGTTCCGCATTTTGCGGACCGCACATTGCCGGCACTATATAGAAAATGCATTTTCTTGTCCAAGAATAGGACATGTTCTATTTTTTTCGGGAACACAATTGCGGATACTGGCAGGACATAGTGTCTCCCCATAGAAATGAATGGGCCCGCAATTCTCTTCTGCAAAATGTGGAACAGAATTGCGGACCTGCGAATGGAGCCTTAAAGTGGTTTAAATGCGGAACAGAATTGCGGACGTGTGAATGGAGTGGTTTCCAGGATTTTGATATTGATGACCTGTTCTCAGTATAGGCCAGGAATATCGGATCAGGGGGGGGTCCAGCTCCCTGCACCTCCACTGATCAGCCTTGTGAAGGCTCCCAGGCCTGTCGTAGCCAACGACCTGACAAGCAGCTAGTGAAAATCCTATAGACTGCAGTAGTATCCTATTTTAGTCTATGGTACAAGTGATAAGATTACATGTACAAGTCCCCTAGAGAGAATAAAAATTACATTAAGAAGGTTTTTTAAAAATTCAAATCACCCCTTTCCCAATTTTACATATAAAAAAAGCAATAGAAAAAATAAATATTGGTGTTCTCACCGCATCTAAAAATGTCACATCTATTAAAATATACATTTTTTTTCTAGTGTCACAAAAAAAAAATTAAAAGCATGATTTGCAATTTTTTGGGGTCTAACTTTACCCTTCACCACGAATTGGATAAAAAGTTGTGTGCACTGCCAAATGGTACCAGTAAAAACTAGACCACAAAAAACAAGCCCCAAACAGCTCTGTAGATGGAAATTTAAAAAGTTATCGGCTTCTAAATATGGCAATGCAAAGAAATTTTTTATTTTTTTTTCCAGAGATTTTTTTTTTAAAGTAGCTAAACATAATTAAATCTGTATAAGTTTAGTATTGCCGAAATCGTATTGACCCACCGTCTAGGGCCAGCTCCACATATGTCCGGTGTAGGGATCAGTGAACCCGAACTTTACAGGTTCAGCGTTCGGGCTGAAAAGTTATGGATTCCGTTATAATGGAATATAACAGAATTCAATGACGGAGTGCAAAGCGGAACCCTCTAAGAGGCATTCCGTTTTAATCTGTCATAATAGAAGTCTATGGCCAAGCCTAACAGAACCTGTAAAGTTCGGGTTCGCTCATCCTTAATCAGGTGTGTCCGGCCAGCTATCTTAGGCTGGGAGACGGACACAACTGATAGATGTTCAGTGCACAGATCCGGTGTCTATACACTGATGGCGCCGAACAGAAAAACGCTGCATGCATCCAGCATCACAACTGATGCGTTGGAAGTATGTGCACAATCCCATAGATAACTATAGGGATCCGTTCTGGCTCAGTTCCTCTTTGCTTCGTGCCGGAGTGGAACTGGGTGGATAGCCGAACAAATGCGTAGGGGACCTAAGCATGTCATGTCACTTTCAGCACATAATAAACGCCATAAATGCAAAAAAACTTTATGGAAATGCATGTTTTTAATGTTGCCAAACCATTTTCAACACAAGATATAGTGAATTAAATGGTGCTGTTAAAAATAAGCCCCATAAGGCCGTGTGAACAGAAAAGTGGAAAAGTGCTGGCTCATGGCAGGCGGGGAGGAAAAAGTGAAAAGTCAGAAACAAAAACTGACCAGGTCCCCTGCTCTTTCCATTAATCAGGCCGATAATGGCGTTTCCTATAGATCTGCATTGTCACGTGCACATCCCTCCATCTTGCGCCTCACTTGAATCTAGTCACCAGAGCTGACGGTCACCTGTTGTCTCTTCCAGATGCCGGATGTGCTCGATCACCTTCTTCTCAAAGTCCGAGATGCAGATTCACTCCAAATCTCACACAGAGGCCAAGCCCCACAAGTGCCCTCATTGCTCGAAAACCTTTGCCAACAGTTCCTACCTGGCTCAGCATGTGCGGATCCATTCAGGGGCCAAGCCCTATACCTGCAGTTACTGTCAGAAAGCCTTCCGCCAGCTGTCTCACCTCCAGCAGCACACACGGTAAGAGGGGCCCTGACAAACCGAAGGCTTTTGATGGGAGCTAGAAAGAAAATGTAGGTTGGGAATGTGTGGGCTGGGCGTCCCCGTGTGCATTCTATGCGTATGGCGGTCTTTGGTCCTAGGCTGTCACTGACATAATCATCATTACGATCCCTCAGCACACAGAATAACATAGGTTGTAGTATCTGTGCTCTCGGGCAGCTGAGGGTTGCAGTGTTCGCGATATGTGACGTGAATGTGCTCTGATTCTAGGAGATCCGGTCAGTCTGTGCTACACTTATGCCACTGGTAGCAGGGAGCGTTTCCATTCGGACATCGTGTCACATGTCTCTTACCTTCTCCATGTACACAGCACTTATACACGGTGTCATGTGTCCTTGTACTCGGCGCAGAGACATTTTCATTTGTTTCGAGCGAACTGGTGTTTTCAATTTCGGCATACAAGGTTCGGGTTCTCTAAGAATTCCGTTATGGATTCCGCTACCGCGGACCGCCACTTATGGAATACTTACATAACCCGAACCCAAACCTTGTATGCCGAAATTGAAAACACAAGTTCGCTCAGCACTAATTGTCATCTCTCTATTATTGACCCATACTGCTCAACTATCATGTCATACCTCTTTAAGTTTCATATAAGTGGCGCCGAGATGTTTTCTACCGCTGTCACATTTGTCTCCCTGCATCTGCTTTTGCCTCACTTCTCCCTATAATTCCCTCCTTCCACTGCTGTTTCCCCTATAATTCCCTCCTTCCACTGTTGCGTTCCCTATAATTGCTTCCTTCCACTGCCACTTTCCCTATAATTGCCTCCTTCCATTGCTGTTTCCCTTTTAATTGCCTCCTTCCACTGCTGCTTCCCTTATAATTGCCTCCTTCCACTTCTGCTTCCCTTATAATTGACTCCTTCCACTGCTGCTTCCCTTATAATTGCCTCCTTCCACTGCTGCTTCCCCTATAATTGCCTCCTTCCACTGCTGCTTCCCCTATAATTGCCTCCTTCCACTGTTGCGTTCCCTATAATTGCTTCCTTCCACTGCCACTTTCCCTACAGTTGCCTCCTTCCATTGCTGTTTCCCTTCTAATTGCCTCCTTCCACTGCTGCTTCCCTTCTAATTGCCTCCTTCCACTGCTGCTTCCCTATAATTGCCTCCTTCCACTGCTGCTTCCCCTATAATTGCCTCCTTCCACTGCTGCTTCCCCTATAATTGCCTCCTTCCACTGCTGCTTCCCCTATAATTGCCTCCTTCCACTGCTGCTTCCCCAATAATTGCCTCCTTCCACTGCTGCTTCCCCTATAATTGCCTCCTTCCACTGCTGCTTCCCCTATAATTGCCTCCTTCCACTGCTGCTTCCCCAATAATTGCCTCCTTCCACTGCTGCTTCCCCAATAATTGCCTCCTTCCACTGCTGCTTTCCCAATAATTGCCTCCTTCCACTGCTGCTTCCCCTATAATTGCCTCCTTCCACTGCTGCTTCCCCTATAATTGCCTCCGTCCATCGTACTGTCTCTTGTGTCCATTGTGATTCCTTATTCCCTCCTGAAGTGTCCTGTTTTCTCCGTCTGCATCCTTGCGTCCCCAGGTCTGTAGGACCTCACTTAGCGTTTTCTCCCTTCACTGCACCGAGTTCCCGATCTCCTTCAGTTCCAACCACCCGTTATATCAGCTCGCCTCTGGTTCCTAAAGTACCTTTACATTGCTTTTTGCAGTGTCTGCGTGCCAAATGCTGCATGCAGGTTCCCAGCGCGTATGTCAAACATGTCCCTAGGCCCCCATTTATCTGATAGAGGGTCCTTTTGACCTCCCTTAGATTGGTATGCTTTAGTATACATTTACTATATGGAATAGCATGGTGTACTTTTTCCTTTTTTCACCTAAGTGTACTTTCACACTAGCGGCAAGGAACTCCGCCAGGCTGTTCAGGCGGGTGAACAGCCTGTCGGATCCGTCCTGCCACTAGTGCACGCGTGCCCACGGACTACCGCTCTGGCCCCATTGACTATAATGGGGCGGGCCGGAGTTCCGGCGGCAGCACGCCAAACATGCCGAGAGGCGGCCGGAATAAAAGTACGACATGTCGTGATGGATTCCACTGTGAGCCTCAGGCTCCCCTTCTCCCTTCTGTTGCCCTGGTGTCTCGGCTCCCCATTAGCAATGTGTCCCCTTTCTTTGTATTTGCTGTCCCTATCCTACCCTCCAGCAGCTGGTACGTCTCTCCCCTGCCCCATGTGTCTTGTCCCATCAGTTATGCAATGTTCTCCTCATTGCATCACCTTCCTTGTCCTGGTCATGGACATTGCTTCTGTCATCATCCTTCCTTTACATTTTGCACAACTCATCTGTTCCATGGCACACGTCTCCATCACTGTGCTTTTCCATCTCTGCTATATACAGGTAGCCTGTCTCTTTTTCCCACTAACAGCTGCTTATTGGTCCCCAGCGCAGATGCAGCACATGGCAGGCGCGCAGGTCTCCAACCCCCAGTAGTGAGCGCACCATTCTGGAATCCCAGCCTCCACACCTCAGCTTGTGCATCGCAGGTTTAGATTCACTATGGCTCTTGTATAGTTCACGTTTCCAGCTGAAGTACACGCAGGGACTTGGAGTGAACCTCCATTTTCTGTAAATCTCTAATGTTGTTTTTTGGAATGACTCCAACTACAAGGGGATCCCGAGGAAGTCGGATCCCCGCTGCAGCAGAGTACATCCACCATTAAAGGGGTTATTCGAGACGAAAAAATGTCCCCCATAAGCCCAGGCCCCTCTCACTGGTTTTACTTACCTCGCTCCCTGCGCCGATCCTGGTCCCCACACCGCCACTGCTGCCTCTCTCCGTCCCCGGATGAAAACATCTGGTCTTTGGGGGGGACAGCCAATGGTAGGTGGTGACGGGGATGAGCCTCTCTAGAATCGCGCCTCATCCGCTCAGCGGTGCTGCGGGGACCAGGAGTGGCGCAGGGAGCCAGATTAATAGATTCAGTGTGAGGGGCCCAGGCATATGGGGGACATTTTTTTTTGTCTCAAATAACCCCACATAGTCCGTGTACATTGGCATTCCCATTTCCCTAATATAATAGTTAAAGGACCACAAAATGTAGGCACTGTAATATACCTAGTGCAGGGCCCTAGGGGATTTAGACAAACCCAGCGTGAGAATGTGTCAGCTCCCCCTTCTTAGTCCCTGGGAGGGAGATCTTAAAGGGGTTTTCCAGAAGCTAAAGACATGAAATTAGCTGCAAGAAGTTTTATAAAAATATATAAAATAACCATTATTTCCATATTAAATCCCTCACCAGTCCAGCACCGTTGCCTTGCCGGTACCCACTGGTCTATGGTTATTTTCCTGCAGCTGCGCTGTGCCGTACATCTGCATGGCTGCTGCAGCCAATCTCTGGCCTCAGTAGTTTTGTGCCATAAATGCAAGCATCATCGCCGAGGCCAGTGTTTTGGCTGCAGCGGTCACATGGATGTACTAAACTAAAAGCCAGCGATCTCCACCAAAGCATCGGTGCTTGGTCAGTGAGGGATTCATGGTTTTTATTAAATTTTTTTAAATTTTTTTTTTTTACGTTTCTTGCAGCTGTCCATTAGAGGGATTGTTTACCCATGGATGTTATCTACTGACCCCCCGAGCATGGGCAGACCCATGGCGGTAATCGTACTGCTCCCTGACGCTGGGTTTCTTACTCCATCTCTGCCCTGATGGCTCTGCAGTTCCTTGGTCTCCGTGTCAACAAACAGCTTGACGTAGGTGACGTGACACATGGGTGACTTGTAGGTTTGAGACAACTTGTGTTTTCAAGTTAAGCGTACAAGGTACTTATTGTCAGTGGTAGCGGAATCCATAATGGAATTCTTAGATAACCCGAACCTTGTACGGTGAACTTGAAAACACAAGTTGGCTCATCCCTGGTGAGTTGTCATTGCTGCGGCCAGTCAGGAGCTGCAGCGTCAAACCTTACAGACCTGGGAGCTGCAGAGCGGTCAGCAATGAAGCCAGAACCCAGTGTTGGGAAGCAGGTAGGTATGACCACTCTCGCCGGTCCAGCCACACTAGGGACTCTGTAAAAAAAAAAACGGTCCCTAGGGGGGGAACAACCCCTCTGAAATTAGTTTCAAACTGGCCAGAGTGCCCGGTAGGGCTCCCTCACCATATTATACTCTAATCATGCCTTTATGTCCCGGGATTGCTTCTGCAATCTGGTCAAAGATTATGTCTACACTGCATGATTAGCAGGAACAGGCGTGATGATGGCGCAGACGCCTGGCCCTTTCAATTAAGCAGGAGATGATGGAAGCGAGGGAATAGGAGCCGGCGTTATGGTGCACAGCACCGGCCCTGTGTGCACTTAACAGCTCATTTTCTGCAGCAGTCCTGGCAGATAATTGTCTGATTATAGCATGCAGAGGGAGCTCCCTTTAGGCTCTTTGCACAAGTTGTAGATTTTGCGCATTTTTTCCGTGTGGATTTTCATGTGGAAAAACTGCAGCGTACTACAGTACCAGCAAAGTGAAAGAGATTCGACAAATCTTATGTTCCCTTTGCTTTTTGAAATCTCCAGCTCGGCAATGGTTTGTGCGATTCTGCACCTTCTGTAGGGTGGTTTTCCCCCATAGACTTCAATGGGGTTGTTAAAGGGATTCTGTCAGCCAGATTTTCAATAGTGAGTTGTTCATATGGTCATATCCGTCTCCACGATCTAATTAAAAATATAGTAGGTTTACCCCAACCTGTCTTGTCATTTTTTATAAAAATCCGTTTTACTCACATGCTAATTACCTTGCGATTGTGTCCAAGGGGCTGTCCCTCCTGCCGTTTGTGCCCAGCCGCGCCCATTCCCGCTATTAATTATTTACTCCTCTCCTCTTTTTTTTTTTTTCCCTAAATGCGCCGTAATCTAGCACATGCGCCGCTCTTACTCATGTCCGGGCCCGCGCGGTGTCCTGGCAACAGCCTCATCCAGTGTAACCGCGCATGCGCCAGCTTTGCCCTCTCTTCACTCCGCTCTGAAAGGAAGAACAGAGTGGCGCCAGATCAGAAAGCTGGTGCATGCGCGGTTACACTGGATGAGGCTGCTGCCAGGACACCACGCAGGCCCGGACATGACTAAGAGCAGCGCATGCGCTAGATTACAGCGCATTTAGGAAAAAAAGAAGAGGAGAGGAGTGAATAATTAATAGCGGGAAGGCGCTGGGCGAGAATGGGCGCGGCTGGGCACAAACGGCGGGAGGGACAGCCCCTTGGGCACAATTGCAAGGTAATTGGCATATGAATAAAACGACAAGACAGGTTAGGGTAAAACTAGTATATTTTTAATTAGATCGTGGAGATGGATATGACCATATGAACAACTCACTATTGAAAATCTGGCAGAATCCCTTTAATAAACAGAAACCACACAGAATCCGCAATAAATAGTGTAGATTTGTGTGAGGTTACGGTGTGCATCTCATGCGGGTTTTCGCTTACCAGTGTGTACCATGTGTAGGGGCCCTTAGACTCTCAGACAACCCATTCCCCCAGTGCAGCATGCACCAAATGCAGCTCATCAGTAGGATTGAGGGAGGGTAAAGTTTGCTGTGCCACTTCATCCTTCTGCATATTGGGAAACTACAACTCCCTGCTGACCCTAACAGTCTGGGAGTTGTAGTTGTAGCTGGAATGCCACAGACTGGGACTGAATCCCCTCCTCATTAGAGTCCTAGTAAGAAGGATTGCTCAGATAGCACATCTTGGGGCAGGTGGCAGTCAGGTCGGCCTCGAGCAGTGACAACTTATGGTTGACGATGGCTGTAAAATTCCTTCAGAAGCGCAATAGCATAGGGACTAGACAGGCCGGATCCTACCCCATGCTCTTGTATACAACACCTGCCTCTCGCCACATTCATTTTCACAATGCTTCCAGACCCAACCGTTGTGTTGTTCTGGCAGGATCCACACGAAGGTGCATAGTGCCGTCTCCAAGCCCCACAAGTGCCCGTACTGCTCCAAATCCTTCGCCAACCGCTCCTACTTGACTCAGCATGTGCGCATCCACTCGGGGGCCAAGCCTTACAGCTGCCGCTACTGTCTGAAGGCCTTCCGCCAGCTCTCTCACCTCCAGCAGCATACACGGTAAGGGGGCAGGAGGAGAGAGCTGGGGGAGCCCCGACACCAGCATGTTACCCCACCCACCTAACAATGTACACACCATGTACGTCTCTACATGCACACAGCCTATTCCCGGGCCCGCACCTTCTACACTCCAGAGGTTAAGTTAAAGGACTCGAAGTTATGCTTTTCCCCTCTTCTCGGCACAGCTAAACTGTCTGCTTCCATATTGGTCTAGGATTTGATCAGGGACTGTTTATCCTTAGGGTAGGGCATCAATGTTAGATCGCCGAGGGTCTGACTCTTGGCAGCCCCCCATGATCAGCTATTTGAAGGGGATATGATGCTCCAATTAGTGCTGCATCCTCTTCATTTTTAAATTGCTCCGTAGACATAATGGCCGCTGTCCTGGGTGTTGCAGCGTTCCCACTCACCATAGCCACGCGGCCCCCTCAAACAGCTGCTTTGCGGGGGTGCTAAGAGTCTGAACACCACCCATCTAATATTCATGGCCCATCCTAAGGACAGGTCATCAGTAATAAACCCCTAGCTCTTTAATGACCTGTCCTTAGGATGGGCCATCAGTATTTGATTGGAGGGGGTCGGACCACCAGACCAGCACCAATTATATATTGTATACATCTGTGGCCATGCCCGATATCGCAGCTCCGCTTTAATTATCGTACAGTAGGAAGTTCTGTGACTTTTTAGAATACTTTGCACATCGTTTCTTAATTTTCTTATCTTTTCTTGCAGAAAGTGAAACTTACAGAGACCCAAAACTTCTCACAGCTGATAGTTTGCTACAGTTGTACTTTGTCAGTTCCTGGACCCGCACAGATACATTGCCTGAAACTGTCAATACATAGGAGTGTTCAGACTGGAAACGTGTAGCAAACCCTCAGCTCTGAGAAGTATTAGGTCTGTGCACGTTCGTCAGTGAAAAACAATGTATATTAAAGAGCTGCAGAACTTCGTTGATACCTTCTTATCAGTCTCACGTATGTAACATCTTAGGGTACTTTCACACTAGCGTTGTTCGGATCCGGCAAACGGAAAGCTGTTTTTTCCGTATACGGATCGGTTAGACTTACTCATTGATATAACGGATCCGGTATTTAATTTTTTTAAAGCTAAAAAAAACTGCGCATGCGCAGACCAGATGCAGCAATTTCCGGAACACTTGGTACCGCATCCGGCATTAATACATTTCAATGGAAATTAATGCCGGTAGTGTTCCAGAATTTTAGCTCCAAGCCGCGGTATTTTGTCTGGTCAAATACCATACAAGGGACGGAACGGAAGACATCCTGATGCCTACTGAACGGATTGCTTTCCATTCAGAATGCATAGGAACAAAATGGAAGCGTTTTATTTCGGTATTGAGACCCTTTACTGGATTTCAATATCGGAAAAGACTAACGCTAGTGTGAAAGTAGCCTTAGCATGTTCTCAGCGTGGACGTTTTCACACACCCCCTTGGTTTGTAGACACAGATTAGCCTCTTCCCTCCCTCCATACATACTGTACATCATTGATTTGTTCCCCCTGGCAGATTGCAAACCCTTTGCAAGTTCCCGTACATTTTTCTTTAATGGTCCCTGTCCCAACCATTGTGTTGTTCTGGCAGAATCCACACGAAGGTGCATATTGCGGTGTCCAAGCCTCACAAGTGCCCGCACTGCTCCAAAACCTTCGCCAACAGCTCCTACCTGGCCCAGCACGTGCGCATCCACTCGGGGGCCAAGCCCTACAACTGCCGCTACTGTCAGAAGGCCTTCCGCCAGCTCTCTCACCTCCAGCAGCATACACGGTAAGGAGGCAGGAGGAGAGAGCTGGGGGAGCCCCGACACCAGCATGTACCCTCCTTCCCCCCCACCAACCGCATGCACACGTGTCTGAATGGAAACCGGGACAGGGGAGGGATTACATCCTGTTTGTCCATTTCACCCCTCCCCTCATTAACATCCCCTCCCGCCCCTTGCGCTGCCTTCCCGCGCCTAACCCTAATGCTAGTCTGGCTTGTTGATGTAATTCTTCTTCTTTTCACCTCTGTTTGCAGGATTCACACAGGCGACAGGCCCTACAAATGCGTCCATCCTGGATGTGACAAGGCTTTCACCCAGCTGTCGAATCTGCAGGTAAGAGGTCTTACCCCACCGCGAATGACACATTGACACCTTGTAAGCGGCTGGATATTAAAGTTTTCCGTCCGTTATTGGAGGCTGTGATGCCAGGCTTGGTGCTGCCGTCTCCTGTGTCGGCCTAGACTTCTGTGGTATCCAGGTGGACATGTGCACATAGTGTATCAGACTACTGGAGACTGGGCAGCAGATGAATTGGCTTCCATATACAGAGTCTCCACAATGCAGATTTTTTTTCCATCTGCATCGAAAACGGTCCTGAATGCAGATTTTGCTGTGGATTTCACCCTATAAATGAAATCATGCCTTCAATTTTTCACACTCGGAATATGCGCTATTGTTGCAGCATGTGAACTCGGGGACAGCTTGGGGACATAGAGGTTAGCAACACACCGTGCGGCAGCGCGGTCTTGGGTTCAGGTGCGGTTAGGACAGCATGTGCATGTTCCATAAACGTACTTACAGCACAGTTGGGGGCGTGATTGTAGGTTTTAGTATATGGTGAGTGCACATCTACGGGTTTTATTATTTTTTTGCTGTTTTATAGAAAAACATTTGCTTGTTTGTCTTGTTTTGTCAGCAATTGCAGCAGAGCGAGTCGGGTGGCTGTGTATGCGGGACATGATTAGGGCAGGATCTGAACTAGAATGTTTAGGCTGGTTTCACTCTGCCGCCGGCACGGCTTTTCTGGCAAAGAATGCTGAGAATTGGCCAGACACAAACCGCGGTATTTGTCCGGCCAATTCTCAGCATATTTGCTGGGTTTTGGCCGGACCCCATTATAGTTGGGGGTTCTACCACTCGGTGCTCTTCTGGGACTTTCAGTCAATCAGCGATATGGAGGCTAGCCACGTATTTGTGGCCACTACTGCACCAGGGATTGGGACCTCGCAGCCTCTTTTCCACCTTTTCATAGCTGATCTGTAAATCTGATGGTTTTTAGCCCTCGGCTTTTGTGTTTTTGCCGCCTTGATGACTTCACTGTTTCTTGTGTTTTCTCTTTCAGTCTCACAGGAGGCAGCACAACAAAGATAAACCTTTCAAGTGCCACAACTGTCACCGAGCGTACACCGACTCGTCCTCCCTAGAGGTCCACCTGTCTACTCACACCGTCAAGCATGCTAAAGTGTATACCTGTTCCATCTGTAGTCGAGCGTATACTTCGGTGCGTGTTAATATGACTGTATATGTCTGCGTTTGTTTATCTACCCCTCGGTATTTCGGCCTGTTTCATCAGTTCTGGTGCTTCAGCCTTTGCATGCTTTTGTTTCTCTGATTCCAGCTCTTGGTACTGGAGGACGACTGCGCCTTATAAACAGTGAACTGCAAGGATACCCATTAACAACTGGGTTACTCTGCTTTCCCTTCAGTCTTGGGGGAGGGTGTGAAGGGTTGTAATGCTCTTCGTATTTGACGAGAGCTCATACGGAACCTGGGAAGTTTTCCACGAATAGCGGATGCTGATGAGTGTCCAAATGATTGAGGACGCAGGGCGAGGATGCCCATCATGACTGGCGTACTTATCCAGCTGACTGCATGGGCACCTCAGGTGTGTCCGTGCGATCAGGGATGAGGCACCGTCTTTAATACACAGGCCTGCTCCAATGTTTAAACCTGCAGCAATCAATGCTGATTACAGTATAGAAAGCTACAGACTGAGGGGAGTCCCTGTGAGGCCCATACCCAGTATATCCACCACCGGCTGTCTGACCAGATTTCTTCGTGGTCTACTGTAACCGCTGCCTGCGTAGTCTTAGCACACAGGATATTGTACTGCCATATAGGTGCTCGTCAGCACATTACAGTTAAAAGTAAGAATGTCATGATGGGGATAAAAAAGTAAAATTAAAAAGTAATAGAAAAAACAAATGCACATTTTATTCCGTAAGTGAGCTTTAATAAATGTAAGTCCCAAGACGTAATATACACAACCTGTACAATAAGCAGATGGCGCCATTAATAATGATGTGTGTATGCTGTAAAAAATTGAATTGGAATTTTTAGCAGCTACTATACAATGTGCGGCGCTGTGCTTGAAGAGCAGAGAGAAGGCAGCGGCGCTTTCAAACAGCTGATCGGCGGGGGTCCTGGGTGTCGGACCTCCACCGATCACATACTGATGACCTATTCAGAGGGTAGGTCCTCAGTAAAAAAAAATCTTTGAAAACCCTTTTAACTGTGAAAAGAACAAAACACTTACCTGGTGCCCACCTTTTCATTGTTTTAGTTGCAGATCCGCTAATTCTTGGGCACCTCTTCTACCATCCAAGATGGCCGCCCTGCCTTTTAGACTGTGCTTTGGTAGCGCAAGACACTGCCTGCCCATCCCTTCTCTTCTATTGGCCAGCACTGTTCACAGGAGCAGTGCTGACCAATCCAGGAGCAGCAGGGAGTGTCTTGGACTACAACATGCGCAATATGCATTAGGCGGGTCTGAGCACTAGTGCAGCCATCTTGGATGGCGGTAGAGGAGACAGGGACTTAGTGCATCTGCAGATGAAAAGGACGGCACCAGGTACGTGTTCTGTTTGTTGCCCAGTTATTGTGAATTTTTTTTTTTTCTTTATCCAGAGGGTGACTTTAAACACTAATGTGTATTTCCCAAAAAAAACATTTACAAACCTACAATACATCGACTCATCCCGTCTCCTATAATCCCCTTTTAGGACTGCCGGAATGCAAAAAGGAACAATGAAACATTTTTACTGGTCCTAGGGCCCAAAATTGGTCTGAACCTCATGGGGATTAAATATGTTGACCCAAGATTAAAGGGGTATTTCCCATCTCAGACAATGGGGGCACCTATATCGAGACCGGAGCAGGGAGAGCAGTGGCTGGAGGACTCCAGATTGAAGTGAATGGGAGCGTACCGCGCATGCGCGGCCCATGCTCCTATTCATTTCTATGGGGCCGACGGAAATAGCCGAGTCAGTGCTCGGCTATATTCGCCGGCCCCATAGAAAATGATTGGATGGTGGCTTCCTTCACTTTCGGGGCTCCGTTCTCGATATAGGTGTGGGACCCGCACCTATCAGACAATGGCGGCATATCCTTAGATCAGGAAAGACATGTTTTCCATTTGGAGTCATTTTAACGTCCGCTCCTGTGTCTAGATTTGGCTTTTACTGCTATTGCGCCCCCTGCTGTTTGTGATCTTTACATTTTCCATCAGAACGTCCACCTAATGTCTGCGCACTTCCCATGGCCAGCAGAAATCAAACCATTGCCCGTGTACAAGAGGATCCAGGTGGTGGTACTGAGCGTGTGTGACCACCAGCACATTAGGGGGGCATTCTGACAGAGAATCAGAAGAACAGAGGGGCACATCCCCATAAGAGAAGGACCTAGTACTTGATATGCTCCTCCGGGAGTGGCTGACCCCTTTGTATATACAGCCTTATTATCAGTACACTTATGTATAGTCATTTTATTCTCTTGTTTCCTTCCTTCCTCTCCAGGAAACATATCTGATGAAGCACATGAGGAAACACAACGCTCCAGAAACTTCGCAGCCGCCCCCGACACAAGTCCTAACCTCACAAGCGCATTTCACCCCCGTGTCCCAGGCCCCCACGTCCGACGGCCCCCAGTGCTCCTTTGACATGAGTCCCTTCAAGACAGATCATCACAAGGACTTATGTTTGACCGTCTCCACCAGCGCCATCCAAGTGGAACATTTAGCCAGCTCCTAGTTATACAAAAATTGGACAGGCGGGAGGGGAATGAATGGTCCCTGACCAGACATGTGGGGGGTGCAGTTAAAGGTCTGGACCAGTTCTTGTTGGGTGGGGGAAAAGTGAAAGGAAAAAAAAGACCCTTTGTGGGTTGGAACTTTAGAGAGAATGGACTCAATAATCGGCCTCAGTATAATGGAGGCTTTCAAGCTATGAAATTGTTGAAGCCCTGAACATGGGCTGGGGTCGGGCGCAGGTCCTGACGTCAACACTTTTGCTGCTTGCTCATAGTCTACGTTAACAGCACACGGAGAAAGGCAGTGCCCGAGCAGTGTTAAATCCAGTGCACTGCATCCCAATAATGACTATATACAGGTCACTGGCCCGGAGGATGCCATGCACCGCTAGTGTTTTGAAAGGACTGCAGTTTATATCCAGCAATACTGCCCGCACAGGACAGATTGGGAGAAGCGTGGTTAAAGATTTTTGGACTTTATTTTATACCCTAATACATAAAATGGGGAGGGGGGCGGGGGGGCAGCTCTGTATTATATATTATTTTATCCATATCTTGTTCCTGCTCTTCCTCAGCTGACCTCTTCCCTGGAAGTACACTGCGTAGGATTAAGACTGACATTGCCGGTCTCGGGAGAGGAGGTGGCGGATGAATTCCGCATTAGAGGGGGGTCTATTAGCTAGTTCTGCTCACCTGCCAGGGAGAGGAGGTCACGCCTGTGTCCTGGTTCATACTATGTATAAATATATACAGAACAAAGTGTGTATATCTATCCACTGCTTATTTCCTGCGCAGCTTGTCGTTATTTTTTTATACGTTCTTATACATGATGGCGTATGGGAAGCTTCCAGTTTTAGGTCCCAGCTCTCAAGCCAGGTCTTCTCTCTTCTCTGTATCTTCAGATGTGGTGTTCTTTTTTCAGAGATTACCCTGCTCTCTGTCCTGCCCTCTCACCACCCTGCTCTCTGTCCTGCCCTCTCACCACCCTGCTCTCTGTCCTGCCCTCTCATAACCCTGCTCTCTGTCCTGCCCTCTCACCACCCTGCTCTCTGTCCTCTCACCACCCTGCTCTCTGCCCTCTCACCACCGTGCTCTCTGCCCTCTCACCACCCTGCTCTCTGCCCTGCCCTCTCATAACCCTGCTCTCTGCCCTGCCCTCCTGTCTTCTCACCACCCTGCTCTCTGTCCTGCCCTCTCACCACCCTGCTCTCTGTCCTGCCCTCTCATAACCCTGCTCTCTGTCCTGCCCTCTCACCACCCTGCTCTCTGCCCTGCCCTCCTGTCTTCTCACCACCCTGCTCTCTGCCCTGTCCTCTCATAACCCTGCTCTCTGTCCTGCCCTCCTGTCTTCTCACCACCCTGCTCTCTGTCCTGCCCTCTCACCACCCTGCTCTCTGCCCTGCCCTCTCATAACCCTGCTCTCTGCCCTGCCCTCTCACCACCCTGCTCTCTGCCCTGCCCTCTCACCACCCTGCTCTCTGCCCTGCCCTCTCACCACCCTGCTCTCTGCCCTGTCCTCTCATAACCCTGCTCTCTGCCCTGCCCTCCTGTCTTCTGACCACCCTGCTCTCTGTCCTGCCCTCTCACCACCCTGCTCTCTGCCCTGCCCTCCTGTCTTCTCACCACCCTGCTCTCTGTCCTGCCCTCTCACCACCCTGCTCTCTGTCCTGCCCTCCTGTCTTCTCACCACCCTGCTCTCTGTCCTGCCCTCTCACCACCCTGCTCTCTGTCCTGCCCTCTCACCACCCTGCTCTCTGCCCTGCCCTCTCATAACCCTGCTCTCTGTCCTGCCCTCTCACCACCCTGCTCTCTGCCCTGTCCTCTCATAACCCTGCTCTCTGTCCTGCCCTCCTGTCTTCTCACCACCCTGCTCTCTGCCCTCTCACCACCCTGCTCTCTGTCCTGCCCTCTCACCACCCCGGTCTCTGCCCTCTTACCACCCTGGTATCTGTCCTGCTCTCTTACCTCCTCACCACCCTGGTCTCTGTCCTGGTCCTGACACCTCTTTAACCTGGTCTTTCTTTGCTCTTGGTCCCGATCTTGCCCCCCCCCCCCCCCCCCTTCCCTCGTCATTAAACTTTGAAGACCTTGCCGTACGTGTTCCTAGCACTGTTTTCCTCCTGTCTTTTCTCATGGATCACCTTACCCATCTTCCCGCACCTGCTGCCTTTCCTGCTATTACCAGTATCACTATTGCTTGCTTTCCTCCAAGTCACCTTGCTGGATCCATCATCATTTACAGCCTCGGGAAGAGACCAAACATTCAGCTGTTGTGATGTGGGAGGCCGCAGTTGTTGTCAGACTCTACTGGTGTCCTCTCCTGTCCCCATATTAGTATATTGTGTAGAAATAAACCTCCATCTACATTGTGTTTTATATTCTCTGCAGCTGACGAGAGATTTTTCATCAGGAATGAAGGGGCGGTATAAACTGACAGTCTTGGCATGTACTGACAGTGGATACACAGCACCATATAACCGTACGCGTGCGCAGGAGAGGCCAGAACCCTATACAGTTCTAGTAGAGGTTGAGGAGGAGTTCACTATGAAAAGCTTTCAGAACAGCGCAAACCCCTGGCGCTGCAGTTTGTGCTGGTAGAGGGTGCAGAGCGCTGCGGAGCATGCAGGAGAGCGGAGACCTGTCTGTACAGCAATATTGAAGAATTAAGGCCCCATTCACACGTCCGTAGTGTGTTGCGGATCCGCAACACACCTTGGCGCCAGCCCCATAGAGATGCCTATACTTGTCCCCAATTGCGACCAAGAATAGGACATGCTCTATATTATTGCGGAGCCGCCAGCCAGAAAACCGGCGGCGCGCTCCGCAAATGCGGATGCGGAGAGCACAGTGTGTGCTCTCCGCATCCATCACGTCCCCATTCAAAATGAATGAGTCCGCACCCGTTCTGCAGATTTGCGGGACGGGTGCGGACGTGTGAATGGGGCCTAAGAACTGGTTAGGCCTCCTTCAGAGCTGTGCTCGTTTGCTGCTAAGGCTGGTTTCACACGGGCGTCACGGATTCTGTCCGGATGTGTTCATTTAAAATGGTGCGATTTTGGTACTAAAACAAGTCAGTTTTGACTGCGATTGCATTGCGTGGATCATTTTTTTTCTGCGCGGGTGCAATGCGTTTTGCACGAGCGTGAGAAAAAACTGAATGTGGTACCCAGACCCGAACTTCTTCAATGAAGTTCGGGTTTGGGTTAGTTGTAGTGTAGATTGTATTATTTTCCCCTATAACATGGTTATAAGGGAAAATAATAGTATTCTTAATACAGAATGCTTAGTACAATGTGGGTTGAGGGGGTTAAAAAAATTTTTTTAACTCGCCTCTTCCACTTGTTCGCACAGCCCGGCTGGTCTTCTGCCTTTTGTTGAGGACCTGGGAGGCAAAGGACCTTTGGTGACATCACTGCGCTCATCACATGGTCCATCACGAGCACAGTGACGTCACCAAAGGTCCTTTGCCTCCCAGGTCCTCAACCAAAGGCAGAAGAACAGCCGGGCTGTGCGAACAAGTGGAAGAGGTGAGTTTAATTTTTATTTTTTTAACCCCCTCAACCCACATTTTACTAAGCATTCTGTATTAAGAATGCTATTATTTTCCCTTATAACCAGGTTATAAGGGAAAATAATACAGTGAATAGACATTTATCTCCTAGCAACCCTGCGTGAAAATCGCACTGCATCCGCACTTGCCTGCGATTTTCACGTAGACTCATTCATTTCTATGGGGCCTGCGATGCGTGAAAAACGCAGAATATAGAACATGCTGTGATTTTCACGCAACGCAAAAGTGATGCGGGAAAGTCACCGCTCATCTGCACAGATGCGGATTCAGTGCGGGTGCAATGCGTTCACCTCACGCATTGCACCCGCGGAAAACTCGCAGAAAAAAATTGACATGTTATGGCCTCATGTACACGACTGTATTTTGCATCGGAACAGACGTCAGCCATGTGCAGTCCATATCCGTTTGTCCGTTCCGCAAATTATAGAAGATGTCCTATTCAGGATCAGCGTTGCATAAAAAAATGAGCACATACAAGGTACATGTTGTTTGTGGACCGAAATGTGTATGGGCACATGTGCATGAGGCGGTTTTTGTGTGCCGCACACAGAGTGTATTCAGCGTATCTGCCGCAGCGCAAAGATTTTCTTTCAAATAAACATCTGAAAGATGAACATGGCCTAACTCCGCATCTGAACAGAGAACGCCCCGCAGCGCCACAGCTTGGGACATGTATTATCTGCCTAGTACTCGCCTGTGTCACGTATGTATGCGATTCCTCCGGTCCTGTGAGTATAGGTTGGGCTACTTTCACACTCATAGGATCTCAATAGCGTGGGAAAACGCTTCAATTTTTTTCCTATTCATGGTCAATGGGCAACAAAACTCAACTGTACGAAAAAGGAATGCACCAAAATGCGTTTTGTTTGGTTGCGCTGCCATCGCGGACAGAATAACGCTGCAAGCAGCGTTTTTCTTTCTGCAATGTGGTGCGGAGCAAGACGGATCCGTCCTGACACACAATGTAAGTTAACGGGGACGGATACGTTTTGTCTGACACAATAGAAAATGGATCCGTCCCCCATTGACTTTCAATGGAGTACATGACGGATCCATCATGGCTATAGAAGACATAACACAACCGGATCCGTTCATGACAGATGCATGCGGTTTTATTATCGTGACAGAAGCGTTTTTGCAGATCCATGATGGATGCGCAAAAAACGCTAGTGTGAAAGTAGCCTTAGTTAAAACAGTACTCCATCTGCACATTTATATGTATTACACTCAGTTCACACTTTCGCGTAAAACGCCGCTTTCGAACGCGCAAAAAAACACACAACAGTACAGGAACCATGCATTCCAAAGGAGGTGGTTCACACTTGCGCGTTTAAATGCGCGTTCGTAGGCGCCTAAAAACGTCCGACGCATAGGCAAGTATGTTTGCGTTAATTCGGGCGTTTATCCAGCGTTTGGTTCCTAATAGACTTCAATGGGAAACGCGATAGGCGTGTTGTTCGGGCGTTTGTGCAGCGTAAAACGCGCCTATGGATGCGCGTTTTACAAAGTTTGCAACATGCAGAATCATCCACCATGGAATGTCACACCTCTAAAGCACTCATTGATCATTGGCCAACTATGCAGTCAATCACATAAACGCGCGTCAAACGCGCCTACACTATTTAACAAAACGCTTGAAAAAACGCGCCTACACGCCAGTCTTGAACGCACCAAAAATGCTAGGCTTCAAAACGCTCAGGTCTGAACCCAGTGTTAGGCTACATGCACACGACCGTTGCCTGCGTCCGCTCCTCCTTGAAATTTTGTGTCCGTCAAAAAAAACGGATGACGGACTGTTTTTTTTGACGGATCTGATTTTTATGGCAGATCCATTGTAAAAATGCCTATCCTTGTCCGCAAACGTGAAAAAAATAGGACATGCACTATTTTTTGGACGGAATGAAAACACGGATCACGGATGTGGAACAAAAACGGTTGACCATCCGCATTTTTTGACGGACCCATTGAAATGAATGGGGAAGCATCCTAACCGTGAAAAAAAACGGAACGGACGCGGAAACAAACAACGGTCGTGTGCATGGGGCCTTAATAGGATGTGCTGTAAATGTCCGAAAAATGTAGGTCCCACCTCTATATCAAGAATGGGGCCCCGCTATGAATGGAGAGTAAGCTTGAGCGAATCCAGCTTAGGATCACATATCCGACGTCGATTCGTACAAAAACTTGGTTTTTTAATGCTGTTTCCGTACAGCATTTAAATGTATTGGCTCCGTGGAGCCAAACTTCGTCACGTGAGACTTCAGTGAATTACTACGGTATTCCTATCTGTGTATTTAAAAACATTTTAAAATAGGAATCCGAAGTCGGCTTTCGTACAGAGGTACCAGCCCGTTCCAAAGCCCCATTTACATTCCTATTTTAAAATGTTTTTCAATACGCACATAGGAATACCGAAGTAGATCACCGAAGTCTCGCACCACTTCGGCCGAGACGAAGTTTGGCTCTTCGGAGGCGATACATTTAAAGGGCTTGTTCACACGACCATATGGCTTTGCGGTCCGTTTTTCATGGATCCGTCGTTCCATTTTTTTCATGCAAAAACAGGAACTTTGTAATCATTGCAAACACCAAACACGTGCAAAATGGGCTGGGCATAGCATTTCTACAGCATGGATCCGCAAAAAACAGGTGACATACGGACATGTGTTCCATATGCATTCCGTTTTTTAAACTGACCCATTGACTTGAATAGAGCCACTGAACGTGATTTTCGGACAATAAAAGGACCTGACTCGAAATGTTGTGAAATGGAAATACGGAAACGAAATGCATACGGAGTACATTGTGTTTTTTGTGCGGACCCATTGAAATGAATGGTTCCGTATACGCACAGTATAAAGAACGCAAAAAACGTTTGTGTGAATGAGCCCTAATGCTGTGCGGGAGCATTTTTGAACGAATTGACTTCAGATCTTTGATCCAAAGCTCGATTCGCTGCAGCCTAATGGTGATCATGCTGCACGTTAGTGGCGTCCTGTCCCCTCACTGCAATGGGACCTTCCGAGCCAACCCTAGCGGTGAGTGGAGCAGTGGACCTACATGCACTGCTTGCTCGCTATTAATAGGGAGGGCTTCAATCTTGTGGTAGGTTGAGCTGCTCCTATCGGACATTTATGGCCTATCCTAGCCATATGCCATAGCTGTCCAGATGAGGATATCCCTTTAAACCCATGGGTGGAATACAATCCCATGAATAGCGCCTAGTGGTGACAGAACGCCGATTCAGCAAGGTGCCGATATCAATCACCATCCACATCAATAGTCCCGTTCAGACCGCCTTGACTATAGGTGTGGACGGTGATATGGATCCACACAAGACATCACTGCCCCTGAAAGATATCAGAAGGGGACATCATCCTGAGAATCTGTCAGTACTGCAGCCTCAGGCTTCGGGCCTGTCACTTAGTCGTCTTACCTTGGTCCTGTTATACATTTCTTCTGGAAGTGACCTTTAACCATACTTACCGCCTGTCCTGGAAAAAGGGGGCATCTGCAAGAGCCTGCTAATCTCTTGGGGTTCCTGGTGTCTTTAAATTGTACCTCTCCCCGTTCCAGGCCGTCTGCAGCAGTGCTCGGGGTCTAAAGAGGTTTCCTGGGAGTTTAATATTGATGGCTAGAGTTGAGCGAAATTCTGTTTTAAGTTTGTTTTCCAAAGTTCGGATTCGGGTTTTCCAAGCATCCCGTTATGGATTTGGCTACCGCGGACCATAACGGCATTTGGAATCCGGGGTGAAGGACCTGGGGTGACGTCACCGTCATGTGATCAGTGCAGGGGGCGTGGCTCAGTACTGGATGGGATAAGAGGTCGTAGGCTACTACCTCTTATCTAATCCAGTACTGAGCCACGCCCCCTGCACTGATCACATGACGGTGACGTCACCCCAGGTCCTCCGTGTTGTCCAAGGTTCGGGTTCATTGAAGAATCCGTGGTAGCGGAATCCATAACGGGATGCTTGGATAACCCGAACCCGAACTTTGGAAAACGAACTTAAAACAGAAGTTCGCTCAACTCTATTGATGGCCTGTCCTCAGGATAGGTCATCAGTATCTGATCGGCTGTTTGAAGAGCCTGTGTCGGCTTTATTTTCATTTTCAAAAGAGAAAAACAAACATAGACAGGGAAATCCTCACATGAACAATGAGAATTCGACCATCGCGTTCAGAATAAGTACCAGGATAATCACATATCAATCATAAGCAGTATATTTCCAGGCGTGGGGTCCTCCCCAGAACATCAGTCAACCGTCAATTCAACATTCGCTCACACGTTCACCCTGCAGTGACCTGAACCTCCAGCAGCCACTCCGTGACCGAGTCTGCACCGAGCCAAACACCCCAGATTTTCTGGAATTTCTCAGAGACCCCCCTGGCCTCATATGTTAATTTGTACATGGGCAAAGCATCGTTAATACGTTGGATCCAGTGTGACAGCCCTGGCTTCTTTGGGGGTTTCCAGTTAAGCAATATTGACTTTCTCGCATAGACCATCAGTAACCCTAATCCTATCATATTTGGTCGGAATAATGTCATTAACCAGACCCAGTAGGCTAACTTCCGGAGCTAGCGCTGCTGGGAGCCCCAACCGAGCGTTAAGATATTCGTGCACCTCCCTCCAGAACTCCCCAAATCATATGTAACAGAGTCCCCCTACCATCATTACAACGCGTACAGACATCCGAGTCAAGTTTACGCATGCGTACTAGTCTCACAGGTGTAAGGTATACTCTATGTAGCCACTTATTCTGAATCAACTGATCCCGTGCGCCGATCACCGTCTTTCTCCATGAGGCAGTCAGTTCTTTCTCATGTGAAATCTCCAGAAGAGGTATGTCCGCCTGCCATTTGAGGAAAGCCCTTGCCAACGGCGAAGGTCGGGAAGAGATAAAGAACCCATAAAAAGATGAAACCATTTTACAGTGAACCTCTCTTCTGGCGATTTTCTCCACTGCGCTGTACTACAACCGCAGAGGGCCATTCCCAAACTGAGCTTCACAGGCATGCCGCGACTGCAAAAATCTAAAAAAGAAAGTCCGTGGCAGTTTATACTCTGCCTGCAGTGCCGAGAACGTTCTGAAAAACCCTCCTCATAAATTTTAGTGAGGCCCCTTGCAGACAAGTGTTCCTCACGCAGCGAGTCCGCAACGGAGCTCCCGGCCCGACCCTCCAGCACTGCCAGGGATCACATAGCATTATGCCAGTGTTATCCAATACACTCCTGAACTGTAAGGGTTACATAGCATCATAAATCAATATAATGCTATGTGAATCCCGTCAGTGCAGGAAGGTCGGGCCGGGAGGAACGCTCGTCTGCAAGGGGCCTAAGGTATTTGACACCACTCCGCGGCCAGAACACAAAGTCAGTCAGAGAAATCAAGTCCGCCAACTTGGGATTATACCACAAAGGCGTCACTGGGGACCATACGCCGCTCTGCTCACCCTCTCCCTTCCCAATTGCAAAGACATTCCAGACCTTGATCACTCCCGTCATCAGCGTAGTGAGTTGTTTCACTGGGCTGTGTCGGCCTTTTACTAGGCTAGTGATGTCATGTTCATCAGCGGTCACATGGCCTAGGCACAGTTCAGTCCCATTCAAGTGAACAGGGCTGAACTGCAATACCAAACACTGCCACTATAGAATGGGTGGCGCTGTGCTTGTTATGCTGTGAGGGAGACCGCAGCGCTTACAGGAGCTCCAAGGCCCGAGAATTTTCCGGTTTGATGTAAATACAGGGTGGCCATTGAAAAATATCTCTAAATCAAACTGCCTGATAGTAAATCTGTTTTAGTTGCCCATAGCAACCAATCAGAGCTCAGCGTTTAGTTCCTACAGGGCTCTGAAATAATGAAAGCTGAGCTCTGATTGGTTGACTGGTTGCTATGGGCAACAAAGCCTGATGTTTAAGTCTCCACATATGAAGGTTTATATAGGGTGGCCCATGAAAAAGTATGTCGCCTCCAATATCTCCAAATCATGCTACCATATAGTCAATCTGTCTTAGTTGTCTATAGCAACCAATCAGAGCTCAGCTTTCATTTTTTCAGCGCCCTGTAGGAACTGACAGCTGAACTCTGATTGGTTGCTATGGGCAACTAAGGCGGATTTACTATCAGGCAGTTTGATGTGGAGATATTGGAGGCCGGCTACTTTTTTGTGGGCCACCCTGTATTTACAGCAAACCAGAAAACTCTCGACCCCCTATCATAACGAGAAAGACCCAATTAAAAGTCACCGGTCAATGGCGTCTGGTTTAATTAGAATTTTTGCAAGATACCGCCATGGCTATTGATGTGTATGGGCCTGTAAAATGCCTATCAAAACAAACAAAAATAAAAAATGGCTTCATTGCTCAAAGCAACCAATCCGAAAGCAGCTTTCATTTCTCCACAGCAGTTTCAGTGATGAAACCTGACCTCTGATTGGTTGATCAGTTGCTATGGGCAAAAAGGCCCGCTTTTTACATCTTCATATGCAAAGCCTTATACAGGGTGGCCCACGAAAAACTAGCCCTCCTCCAATATCTCCAAATCAAACTGCCTAATGGTAAATCTGGTTTAGTTGTCCATAGCAACCAATCAGAGCTCAGCTTTCATTTTTTCAGAGCCCTGTAGGAACTGAAAGCTGAGCTCTGATTGGTTGCTATGGACAACTAAAACAGATTTGGAGATATTGGAGGCGGCCTACTTTTTCGTGGGCCACCCTGTATAATATGGGAGACGACAGGGCGGTTGTAACAGTGTGCTGGGGGTATTTACTAAGTGTAACATAGGTGTGCGCTAAATTTATTATGTGTTTTATGTCCATGCTCCCTCCAAGACAGTTTTGAAATCAGTCTAGAAAAAGGGTGTGGCTGAAGAAAGTTGAAAAATGCGCCAAAACAGCGTCTTTTTGAGACGAAATTATGGCGTAACGTAGTCCCGCCATGAGGAGTCCTGACGGATGAGGAAACTGTAACAGTCTTACGCGGTGCACCTAATTTTTCATTGATGTGCTTCTTTCTGAAAAATGTGGCGCAATTTTGCATCATAAAATTATGAAGGATAGATTGGTAGAGAGGTAGTAGACAGAGAAATGAACTACAAGTCTAAGACTATCTGGCTGTCTCCACTACCCTCTCCCATGCTGTCTTGCAGACATGATGGGAGTCTTTTCCATGTTTTGCTATTTATCACTTAGATTTTCGTCGATGCTTTTTGTCAACTGCGGAACAATAGGTGTGGAGACCACGGTCTCCGCCAAAATGGCGCCTCCTGTAATGGAGACAGAAACTAAGCGCGACGCTGAGCCTCTAGTGTCCGCAGCGCTGTAGGTACCACACAAAGGATTTTGGGGGGGATTTTTTTTTTGTTGCGTCCCCGACAAGATGGCGACGCGAAAATCTCCACAGGGTGCCTGAGTCTGTTCGACGGAAGTTGCCTCTTTGTCGCTCAAGATGGCGGCTGGCATGTACCTGGAGCATTATTTGGACAGTGAGTGGATGTGGGATGATGACAGTTATAGTGCGGCTGTGAGGTGTCCCGTGTTATCGTGCACAGTGAGGACCTGCGAGCTGAGGGGAAAGAGGTGCAGGGGCAGTGTACCAGGGCTGGCACAGGTGAAGGGGCAGTGTACCAGGGCTGGCACAGGTGAAGGGGCAGTGTACCAGGGCTGGCACAGGTGGAGGGGCAGTGTACCAGGGCTGGAACAGGTGAGGGTCAGTATACCAGGGCTGCACAGGTGAAGGGGCAATATACCTGGCCTGGCACATGTGAGTGAGCAGTGTACCAGGCCTGGCACAGGTTTAAGGGCAGTAATCCAATGCTGGCACAGGTGAGGGGTAGTATCCTGGGGCTGGCACTTATTTTTTTGGCTGCTGTGGGAAGCAGTGTACTGGCATGGGTGGGCCTATAGGAGATAGGTACCAGCAGTGGGGTACGGCCCCGGGTTTCCAGGTGT
Organism: Bufotes viridis; assembly: GCA_033119425.1. NCBI lineage: Eukaryota > Metazoa > Chordata > Amphibia > Anura > Bufonidae > Bufotes > Bufotes viridis. The sequence goes on from CM065594.1 coordinate 17,621,762, forward strand.
TGTCTCTATGGCGTCCACCATGCGGTGTAATGCGCTCCCGGTTTCTGCAGGCCGTACGATTACTGTCCGCCATTTAATACGAATCATTCACGTTTTATTTTTTCTTGAGGGTTTTATGTGATGTGAGCTGTTTTTTTTAGAGGTATCATTTCTGGGGACGTACGACTTTTCGATCACTGTTCAATCTATTTGGGGAAGCGGTATGAGAAGAACATGGATTCTGGCGACGATGTTTAGTAAATGTGGTGCGGAGGGAACGCTCTGTGATGGACGTTTATCGCTCCCGTGATTATTTTCCTCTCCTTCCAGGTATAGAAAATCTGCCGTTTGAGCTCCAGAGAAACTTCCAGCTGATGAGAGATCTTGACCAGAGAACAGAAGGTGAGTGCGGACATAGGATGTGTATGCAGATATGTGAGAGGTATGGCTTGTATACAGCGAGTATGGCGTGTCCACAGATGGGGGTGACGTATGACGTGTCTTCAGGTGGAGGTGACGTATGACGTGTCTACAGGTGGAGGGGACGTATGACGTGTCTACAGGTGGAGGGGACGTATGGCGTGTCTACAGGTGGAGGGGACGTATGACGTGTCTACAGGTGGAGGGGACGTATGACGTGTCTACAGGTGGAGGGGACGTATGACGTGTCTACAGGTGGAGGGGACGTATGACGTGTCTACAGGTGGAGGGGACGTATGACGTGTCTACAGGTGGAGGGGACGTATGACGTGTCTACAGGTGGAGGGACGTATGGCGTGTCTACAGGTGGAGGGACGTATGGCGTGTCTACAGGTGGAGGGGACGTATGGCGTGTCTACAGGTGGAGGGGCGTATGGCGTGTCTACAGGTGGAGGGGACGTATGGCGTGTCTACAGGTGGAGGGGACGTATGACGTGTCTACAGGTGGAGGGACGTATGGCGTGTCTACAGGTGGAGGGGACGTATGGCGTGTCTACAGGTGGAGGGACGTATGGCGTGTCTACAGGTGGAGGGGACGTATGGCGTGTCTACAGGTGGAGGGGACGTATGGCGTGTCTACAGGTGGAGGGGACGTATGACGTGTCTACAGGTGGAGGGGACGTATGACGTGTCTACAGGTGGAGGGGACGTATGACGTGTCTACAGGTGGAGGGGACGTATGGCGTGTCTACAGGTGGAGGGGACGTATGGCGTGTCTACAGGTGGAGGGACGTATGGCGTGTCTACAGGTGGAGGGGACGTATGGCGTGTCTACAGGTGGAGGGGACGTATGGCGTGTCTACAGGTGGAGGGGACGTATGGCGTGTCTACAGGTGGAGGGGACGTATGGCGTGTCTACAGGTGGAGGGGACGTATGGCGTGTCTACAGGTGGAGGGGACGTATGGCGTGTCTACAGGTGGAGGGGACGTATGGCGTGTCTACAGGTGGAGGGGACGTATGGCGTGTCTACAGGTGGAGGGGACGTATGGCGTGTCTACAGGTGGAGGGGACGTATGGCGTGTCTACAGGTGGAGGGGACGTATGGCGTGTCTACAGGTGGAGGGGACGTATGGCGTGTCTACAGGTGGAGGGGACGTATGGCGTGTCTACAGGTGGAGGGACGATGTGCTACAGGTGGAGGGGACGTATGACGTGCCTACAGGTGGAGGGGACGTATGACGTGTATACAGGTGGAGGGGACGTGTATACAGATGGGGGTGACGTATGACGTGTCTACAGGTGGAGGGGACGTATGACGTGTATACAGGTGGAGGGGACGTATGGCGTGTCTACAGGTGGAGGTGACGTATGACGTGTATACAGGTGGAGGGGACGTATGGCGGTCTACAGGTGGAGGGGACGTATGACGTGTCTACAGGTGGAGGGGACGTATGACGTGTCTACAGGTGGAGGGGACGTATGACGTGTCTACAGGTGGAGGGGACGTATGACGTGTATACAGGTGGAGGGGACGTATGGCGTGTCTACAGGTGGAGGGGACGTATGGCGTGTCTACAGGTGGAGGGACGATGACGGTCTACAGGTGGAGGACGATGGCGTGTCTACAGGTGGAGGGGACGTATGACGTGTCTACAGGTGGAGGGACGATGACGTGTATACAGGTGGAGGCGACGTATGGCGTGCCTACAGGTGGAGGGGACGTGTATACAGGTGGAGGGGACTTGTTTACAGGTGGAGGGGACGTATGGCGTGTATACAGGTGGAGGGGACGATGACGTGTATACAGGTGGAGGTGACGTATGGCGTGTGTATCTGCATCTTTTTCCTCCAGATCTGAAGTGTCACATAGACCGTCTGTCCTGTCAGTATATGAGCAGCGCCCGGACTCTGAGCTCAGAGGAGAAGCTGCAGCTCCTCAGACAAGTGCAGGAGGCGTACAGTAAATGCAAGGAATATGGAGATGATAAAGTGCAGCTGGCCATGCAGACGTATGAGATGGTGAGTGAGGGCCAGGGTACGGACTCTGCTGACCCTGATGGGCGCTGGGTTGTCTTCTGGATTATCGCATTGCTGTGGACAGGTTTATAATCCACAAACATAGCGAGACCCCAGTCCTGACCCAAAGTCCATGGAAGTAAATTTACGAAGAGGCGCGTCCTTAATTAATTGTGTGCATCTTCGGCTGGCCTAAAGACATGATGACGTCTATGCAAGCTAGGAGCACTTTGCAATACTTTGTCTTTGCGCTAATAAGCTTGTTGGCATTCATGGCCGTGCCCTCTTCACAATTAACTCAACCCGACTTTTGTAAAGAAATCGCAAGTATAAGTATAGATTGTAAGCTCTTGTGAGCAGGGCCCTCACTCCTAGTGTTTTAATTATTACCCTGTAATTTTGTGATGTCTTTTGATTTGTGCATGAACTCTCTGAATTGTAAAGCGCTGCAGAATATGACGGCACTATATAAATAAAGATTATTATTATTTCAATCATTAAATTCAAATATTCAACAAAACTGGTGTAAAGATTTCAAAACGTCCATCCCCCTCCCACCGGCCATAGTGTTTTTTAATCAAAGGACTTTGTTAATTGGTTCTCTTTGCTCGGTCCTCTGCTTCTTGCCTTTTAGATGCCATATTATACATTTTCTCTCTCTCGTCCAGGTTGACAAACACATTCGGAGGTTGGACACAGACCTCGCCCGCTTTGAAGCTGATCTGAAAGAGAAGCACATTGAATCCAGTGACTATGACAGCTGCTCCAGCAAAGGCAAAAAGAGTGAGGAGATAAGTTACCTTCCTGACGTGGAAATGGCCACCAAACCATTCTACAGTTTATATACTGATGTAGTTTACGTATAACGTGTAGTCCCATTGGTAATGCATTACATTACTGACCCTCAGTTACATCCTGTATTTTACTCCAGAGCTGCACTCACTATTCTGCTGGTGCAGTCACTGTGTACATACATTACTTATCCTGTACTGATCCTGAGTTACATCCTGTATTATACTCCAGAGCTGCACTCACTATTCTGCTGGTGGAGTCACTGTGTACATATATTACTTATCCTGTACTGATCCTGAGTTACATCCTGTATTATACTCCAGAGCTGCACTCACTATTCTGCTGGTGCAGTCACTGTGTACATACATTACTTATCCTGTACTGATCCTGAGTTACATCCTGTATTATACTCCAGAGCTGCACTCACTATTCTGCTGGTGCAGTCACTGTGTACATACATTACTTATCCTGTACTGATCCTGAGTTACATCCTGTATTATACTCCAGAGCTGCACTCACTATTCTGCTGGTACAGTCACTGTGTACATACATTACATTACTTATCCTGTACTGATCCCGAGTTACATCCTGTATTATACTCCAGAGCAGCACTCACTATTCTGCTGGTGCAGTCACTGTGTACATACATTACATTACTTATCCTGTACTGATCCTGAGTTACATCCTGTATTATACTCCAGAGCTGCACTCACTATTCTGCTGGTGGAGTCACTGTGTACATACATTACATTACTTATACTGTACTGATCCTGAGTTACATCCTGTTTTATACTCCAGAGCTGCACTCACTATTCTGCTGGTGGAGTCACTGTGTACATACATTACATTACTTATCCTGTACTGATCCTGAGTTACATCCTGTATTATACTCCAGAGCTGCACTCACTATTCTGCTGGTGGAGTCACTGTGTACATACATTACATTACTTATCCTATACTGATCTTGAGTTACATCTATTATTAACCTCCAGAGCTGCACTCACTATTCTTCGGGTTCAGGCACTATGCCCATACATTACACCATGCCCTTCAGCCCTGTATTTGGTCAGATGGTCGACTCTCCATCTCTACGTACAATGTCAACCTTCAGCTATAGATCCATACGTGTCACCTATAGAGCCTTCCTTCTCCCCTGCTTGGCAGCCTGGAAGGAGATCTTCAGCTCTTGCTTCCTCTTTGGGGCAGCTGGCGCTCTCCCTTTCGTAGCAGTAAGTCACCCCCTGTTTTTTCTTACCTCTAGATCTGGCCCCTCACCCCTTTTGTTCCTGCCCCAACATTGGGATAACACTCTGATTATCCTTCCTGCAGAAGGCAGAGGTCAGAAGGAGAAGAAAGCCCCTAAGGTCAGATCAAAGGTGAAGAACTCTGACGACGAGACAACAAAGAGCGGGCAGAAGAAGATCAAATTGGTTCAGACGTAAGTGGCGTGTAATCTGGGGCGTAAGCTGGGGGTGCGCCTACAACAAGTGCTCTTCTGAATCCCCCTCGTTGAGGTTGGGGGTTTGCCCTGATAATCGTCTTTCTCTCACAGGTAGTTTAGCTGCTTTTAATTCTGCTCGCTTCTTGTTAGATACACAGCAGCCAATCAGAACAAGCATAGCTGCAGTGTAAAGCATGAGGGAGGGATGAGACGGCAGCCTAATACTCCTTTGAGTCACGGAGTCGCTTTCAGACTGCCACAACCCTCCAGCAGACAGTGCAGCTTAGCTGGAGTCACTGAGCATAGCGATGTATATGATATTTAGAGAGGTTTTCTGGGAGTACTGGGATTATTGATGATTTGTCCTCAGGATAGGTCATCAATATCTGACCCATGGGGATCTGACTCCTGCCTCCCCCGCCGGTCAGCTGTTTGAAGGGGCCATAGCGCTCTGGTGTCCTCCTAGGTCAGTGACGTCACGTTCATTGGTCACATGACCTACGTGCAGCTCATTCTCATTGATGTAAATCAGCCTGAACTACAAAACCAAGCACAACCACTAGACGGTGTACGGCGCTGTGCTGGGTATGCCGCCAGGAGAGTGCCACAGCCTCTTCCAACAGCTCATTGGTGGGGGTGTCGGACCCCCACTGATCAAATATTGGTAAGTCATCCATATTGTACTCCCGGAAAACCTCTTTAGCCCGGTCTGTATTTCCAGGTACAAAAGAGAAGGAAATATATATATGCAGATTGCATTCTCGTACGCGGTCATCCTGATTTCTTTTCCACCTCAGGGCAGAATACAGCGCTCCTGCTAGTAATTTCGGGAAAGTGCACCCTTCTGACGTTTTGGATATGCCTGTGGACCCCAATGAGCCCACGTACTGCCTGTGCCACCAGGTGTCATACGGAGAGATGATTGGCTGTGACAATCCTGATGTAAGTGGCGAATGTGCCAGTATATACCGACCTGCATCGCTTTCACCCTATGAATTCAGCAAGGGGGGGCAGAACAGGAGACCCATAGGAGGTCACGTTGCGTTCAGGGACCGTTTGCCATTGCAGTCTATGGGGACATGCAGGAATGTGCCTCAGTTCACAGTTATTCTGAATGATTTGCGTGTGTGTCCCATCTCGCTGTTATGTGTTGGGGTAATGGGACCCCCATTCTTAGGATTAGTGAGGGGTAACGACATTTATGGCCTGGGAGAAGCTGTATCTTGTATACAGCCAGGGAACCCAGGGGGAGCACCCAATGTCCGCCAGTTAGTCATGGTACCAGTGATGTGCTTCTGCTTTCTTTCTTCAGTGCTCCATCGAATGGTTTCATTTTGCTTGTGTCGGACTTGCTACAAAACCTCGTGGAAAATGGTGAGTGCGCCGCCCCCGTGTGCTGATGGATCTTCCTATTCTCCGCTCCTCTTTGTTTCCGGCCCTTGTCTTGCATTCCACGCTCTTCCTCACAGCCCCTTCTTATTTTGTGTTCATCTTGCAGGGATTTGTCTTGTGTCCCTTCCTTGCCTCATTTCTTATTTGTCTTTTTGCTGCAGGTACTGCCCCCGCTGCTCTCAGGAGAGGAAGAAGAAGTAAGGTGCTCCGCAGAGGCTCCCTATGGGAAGAGGGCAGCGAGTACAAGGGAGTGGGTGCTACCTGCTTCATTTTCTGTATCCTAGGACAGTGACCGATCACGTCAGTATTAGAAGTTACCTCCAGGTGCTATTGTATTGCTGTGCATGAGGAGGGAACACTCGTATTGTGACAGCATGAGACCAGCTGAGGGTCACTAGAGACCCCTCTAAGCGCAGCCTCGGCCGGGTCATTCATGCTGGGTCCTGTTCTTCCTCCCTCTGCTTCATCCCTTCTATTTTAATAACTGCTCCAAAATGTAATGTATCTGGTTCCATCTCTCTAGAGGACACTTGGTGCTCTCTCCCCTCCTCTTAATATATGAACTACCTCCAGATAATGTTCTGTATCTGCCCCATTTATTTAAATTTTTATTTTCTACATTCTGTTAATTGATAAAAAAAAAAACACTAATTAGCAAAACACTACAGAGCATGACCGGTGCCAAACGTTACCACTTAATCCAAATCGCCCATTTCCTTCCTCCTGTGCGTGGACGTCTGCCTCATTAGCCTCCATTTAAGTCTTCAGCCCTGAAAGGGAACTGTCACCAGAGACTAACTATTAAAATATATATATTTTCTTAGTTTTTTGCTGATTTTTTTTATTTATTTTTCGTTGAATTTTTTTCATGTCACTATATAAAAAAATGTATATAATCATTCAATTTTCGCACTGGCCACTAGGCCTGAAATATGTTAGAGGTTATGCCATGACTAATGTAAAAATGAAAATCAGACATCATCTAGTACATGACAGTCTAGAACCAGCCCTGCACCTCACATGGATCCAGAGATATCCCCATTCATTGCTCTGCTAGATTTATATCAAGCTGGCAGCTCAAGGGGAGTGTCCTTTCTGCTGCAGCTCAGGGGGCGTGTCCATGCTCTCCCTGTCACAGCTCAGGAGGCAGTTGAAGGATGAAACTGAGCATGTGCGACCATCTCAGTGAGCTGGTCAGAGAAACAAAAAACTAACAGCAGGTGGCGCTATACAAATACATTTTATTGAATAACTGGCCATGCAAAATTTTTAATTACATGCAATTACAAAAGTATTCAGATCCAGGTGCTGACAGTTTGAAAACTGGAGAATATTTTTTTTGTGGGACAACCCCTTTGAGGCCGCCTGCAGACGAGCGTCACGGATTAGGTCCGAATGCGTTCAGTTAAAAATGCACGATTTTACTAGCAATTTCATTCAGTTTTGTCTGCGATTGCGTTCAATTGTTCAGATTTTTTGCGCGGGTGCAATTGAAAACTTAAGGTTTACAAACAACATCTTGCTTGCGGATGCGATGCGATTTTCACGCAGCCCCTTTCACTTCAATGGGCCAGCATTGAGTGAAAAACGCAGAATATAGAACACGCTGCGATTTTCACGCAACCTACAAGCGATGTGCGAAAACAACGCTCATGTACACAGACCCATTGAAGTGAATGGGTCCGGATTCAGTGCGGGTGCAATGCGTTCGCATCATCGCACGGAAAACTCGCTCGTGTGAAAGGGGCCTAAGACTTTCTGTATTTTGAGAACAACAACAGGGGCCGTAGACACAATGGACGGGCACTGACCCCATTGACTTCTATGGGGTAGTTTTCTGGGCATGCTCTGTGACCTGTGCAGAGGTCAGGAGGGAGCAGATAAGCTGTGATATCACCTATTGTGAATGGTGGATCCCGTGTTATCTATATGGAGGTGTTACTTGGAATCCTGCCTGTGGTGATACTCATAATGGCGACCGAAAAGTTACCTGTACAGAACAGAAAATCAAGACCTATTATTAGACCTAGTGGCCGGTGTGTAAAATTGCAGGATTGTAGATCTTTTTATAAATATAGATAGTGACATGCAAAAATGAAATAAAAACATCACCAAAAATAAAAAATCTTTAACATAAAAATGTAATTTAAACAGTTGGTCATTTTCTGGTGACACATTCCCTTTAACCCACTCTACTCCTTGTCGATGTCTGGACATCTGCCTCATTTTTACTAATCTGCACCTGGACATCTTCTCTTTTACTTCACTTCCACCTAGGAATATGCCCTTAAAGGGGTTATCCAAGCCTATAAAATGCCCCCCCATATGCCAGGCCCCTCACAGTGAATATACTTACCTGGCTCCCCGCACCCTGTGTTGTTTCTGGTCCCTGCACCGCTGATGCTGCTTCTCCCCGTGCGCAGATGAAAACATCCGGTGTTAGGTGGGAGCAGCCAGTCACCCGCGATGCTAGGGAGGCTCGTCCCCCTGACACCGGATGATTTCATTCACGCACAGAAAGAAGCAGGAACGGCGGTGTGGGGACCAGGGGCGGCGCAAAGAGCCGGGTAAGTTTATTCATTGTGAGGGGCTTGGCATATGGGGGGAGGAGACCTCTGGTGGCAGCTTATCTCTTCAGAAATAAAAAGGATTGAGCATGTTAAAATTCATCTGCTAGAGTCTGGAGGCCTCACTCAGACGTCGGCCCTTACTCCACTCCCCTCTGCCGTATACTTGTCCTCACTCAGACGTCGGCCCTTACTCCACTCCCCTGTGCCGTATACTTGTCCTCAGTCAGACGTCGGCCCTTACTCCACTCCCCTCTGCCGTATACTTGTCCTCAGTCAGACGTCGGCCCTTACTCCACTCCCCTCTGCCGTATACTTGTCCTCTCTCAGACGTCGGCCCTTACTCCACTCCCCTCTGCCGTATACTTGTCCTCTCTCAGACGTCGGCCCTTACTCCACTCCCTCTGCCGTATACTTGTCCTCACTCAGACGTCGGCCCTTACTCCACTCCCTCTGCCGTATACTTGTCCCTCTCAGACGTCGGCCCTTACTCCACTCCCTCTGCCGTATACTTGTCCTCACTCAGACGTCGGCCCTTGCTCCACTCCCCTCTGCCGTATACTTGTCCTCTCTAGACGTCGGCCCTCACTCCACTCCCTCTGCCAGTATACTTGTCCTCTCTCAGACGTCGGCTCTTACTCCACTCCCTCTGCCGTATACTTGTCCTCCTCAGACGTCGGCCCTTACTCCACTCCCCTCTGCCGTATACTTGTCCTCTCAGACGCCGGCCCTTACTCCACTCCCTCTGCCGTATACTTTGTCCCTCTCAGACGTCGGCCCTTACTCCACTCCCTCTGCCGTATACTTGTCCTCTCAGACGTCGGCCCTTACTCCACTCCGCCTCTGCCGTATACTTGTCCTCACTCAGACGTCGGCCCTTACTCCACTCCCTCTGCCGTATACTTGTCCTCACTCAGACGTCGGCCCTTACTCCACTCCCCTCTGCCGTATACTTGTCCTCTCAGACGTCGGCCCTTACTCCACTCCCCTCTGCCGTATACTTGTCCTCTCAGACGTCGGCCCTTACTCCACTCCGCCCTCTGCCGTATACTTGTCCTCACTCAGACGTCGGCCCTTACTCCACTCCCCTCTGCCGTATACTTGTCCTCACTCAGACGTCGGCCCTTACTCCACTCCCCTCTGCCGTATACTTGTCCTCACTCAGACGTCGGCCCTTACTCCACTCCCCTCTGCCGTATACTTGTCCTCTCTCAGACGTCGGCCCTTACTCCACTCCCCTCTGCCGTATACTTGTCCTCTCTCAGACGTCGGCCCTTACTCCACTCCCCTCTGCCGTATACTTGTCCTCACTCAGACGTCGGCCCTTACTCCACTCCCCTCTGCCGTATACTTGCCCTCTCAGACGTCGGCCCTTACTCCACTCCCCTCTGCCGTATACTTGTCCTCACTCAGACGTCGGCCCTTGCTCCACTCCCCTCTGCCGTATACTTGTCCTCTCTGACGTCGGCTCTTACTCCACTCCCCTCTGCCGTATACTTGTCCTCACTCAGACGTCGGCCCTTACTCCACTCCCCTCTGCCGTATACTTGTCCTCTCAGACGTCGGCCCTTACTCCACTCCCCTCTGCCGTATACTTGTCCTCACTCAGACGTCGGCCCTTACTCCACTCCCCTCTGCCGTATACTTGTCCTCTCTCAGACGCCGGCCCTTACTCCACTCCCCTCTGCCGTATACTTGTCCTAACTCAGACGTCGGCCCTTACTCCACTCCCCTCTGCCGTATACTTGCCCTCTCAGACGTCGGCCCTTACTCCACTCCCTCTGCCGTATACTTGTCCTCACTCAGACGTCGGCCCTGCTCCACTCCCCTCTGCCGTATACTTGTCCTCTCTCAGACGTCGGCTCTTACTCCACTCCCCTCTGCTGTATACTTGTCCTCTCAGACGTCGGCCCTTACTCCACTCCCCTCTGCTGTATACTTGTCCTCTCAGACGTCGGCCCTTACTCCACTCCCCTCTGCCGTATACTTGTCCTCACTCAGACGTCGGCCCTTACTCCACTCCCCTCTGCCGTATACTTGTCCTCTCTCAGACGTCGGCTCTTACTCCACTCCCCTCTGCCGTATACTTGCCCTCATTCCGCCATCAGCCCTCACTCACACCCCCTTCATCTCTCACTTTGTTGCCCTCTCTTCCATAGGATTCCAGTCCTTCCCACTACTGCATTATGGTGCTGAGTTCTTCGTCTTCCTCTTTACTGGAAATTTACAATCCAAGAGTTTACACTCGAGCAGCAGCCACGTAGGATACACAATCCTATAGACCAGTAAGTGCTAGGGGTGTCTGTGTGCTTTCTACTTGGTGGCTGAGAGGCGGCATTATTTATTCAGGGCCAGGAAGACTTTTGCACTTCGGGTGTTGCTGCATTAGTTACAGGCGCTCAATAATCCGGACGATTGCGGTCTACTCTGCCGTGCACATTCTGTTAACCATGGAAACACTAATTTTTGTATGGTTTGGGTCACTGTGATGGTGCAAGCTCTCCCTCTCCACAGCCCTCCTCCCCCCATAACCTCCCACCTGCACAATGTCTACAGCTTAATACTGGATATGTATTTTCTTCTGATTTACTAGTGAAAAGAATAAATTAATAGTAAACGTCTCTGTGTCCTGCATCATCTCATTAGTACGTGTCTGAGCAAGAGGGCCGCTGCTGGTTACATTCTTGGGTGGGGTGTGTCTGCCATTTAGCTTTTGGGGGACATAGGTATTCCTGCAGGCAATGCACCCGGTGAAAAGGAATGCAAATGATCTCTCCTTCAACAGGAAGAACAGTTTCAGTATAGGTAGGTTTGGGGCACGTTCACATGCGGTGGATACTTTCCAGCGGATTTGCATGTGGAAAATCAGCAGCATACACAGTAGAAGCAAAGTGGATGAGATTTCTAAATTTCCGTACCTGCCATCTAGTTCTAGCTGATTTTTTTTTTTTTTTGTTAATTTTTTCTGATGGAAATCACTGACCAAACACTGACGTGTGACTGAGGCATAAGGCCTGAGTGCAGATCTTTGACCTGCAGTCGGGCCCTGATCGGCAGCTGTAAAACAGATGCTGGTACGTGCCCACATTATGGCTGTCTGAATGAGTCCTAATATGAGTCTAGGGCAGTGGCGGCAAAGCTATGGCATGGGTGCCAGAGGCGGCACTCAGAGGCTTCTGTGTGGTCGCCCGTGCCCTGGAAAAAGTCTATGGTGTACCGATAGGCCTTGGACTCTTCCTGCCTTTCATCACCGCAGGCGCACTATGAACGGCACAGGCAGCGCACTGAATGTAGGCCGGCTATTATAGCTAATGACAAAGTACTGGGAAGATAGACTATATTGGTATTCAGGGTAAATTGCCGTGTTGGCACTTTCCGATAAATAAGTGGGTTTGGGGTTGCCGTTTGGGCACTCGGTCTCGAAAAGGTTCACCATCACTAGTCTAGACCAGAGATGGGCAAACTGCGGCTCTCCAGCTGTTACAAAACTACAACTCCCAGCATGCAAAGACTGCTTAAAGCTATAAACCTACGGCAGGGCATGGTGGGAATTGTAGTTTTACAACAGCTGGAGAGCCGCAGTCTGCCCATCCCTGGTCTAGACCATGCTGTGCAGTAGATATGGCGCATCTTGCTAGCTGTTAAGATGCTTTACTCCACTTACCCCTGCTTACATTTGACCATTAGCCATGAGCACTTTTCCGCCTATAAAAGCCTCGGGCATGGTGCACTCTGCCCAAAATCCTCTGTGCCACAGAAATGGTTAGGATTTCACCACCAAGGACCTTATGTTTATTTCACACAGACGAGTGTGGGCGCCTTTCCTGGACCGACTGGGTGTCCGCTGGCCCGAACTGACTAGATCACAGTGAGTTATATCGGTCCACTGTCCTGTATGTATTGGAGCAGGGGCTCATTTAGCATTTCTGGGGCCTCAAGCAAAGTTATGTCTTGGGGCCCCTGTTGCACTGCTAAGCTCTACCCTTCAGCTAAACTGGCGGTACTCTCACCTGTTTTTGTTTTGTTTTTTCCCTCCACCAGCACGGGCCCCTTGTTCTCTGGGGCCCTCAAGCATTTGCTTTGAATGGGTTGCGCAGTGATAAAGTCTGCGCAGTGGGGCTGGAGCATTTATAAATCACCGGTCAGCTGAAGTGCGTCCATCCAGGGGCTGCGGCTGTGACACGGACCGGTGGCATTAGTCTGTCAGCCAGCATCAGTACGTTTTCTGCGTCAGTCCCTGGATCCAGAGAGGAAGCGGACCTGCAGTAAAGGCGAGAGGTGAGCGCTAGCAATCCTTATTATGACCCTATGCTGCAGCATACATCTGCAAGGGGCTGGAGTAAAACAAAAACTGTATGAAAAAGCACAGCTGAATACATTTTTCAACAGGTTTGGGGGGTGCGGGACCCCATCTTTCCCGGCCATGAGCATGCCAGACCAGGCCTGAGCTACTTCACCCATTAACCCCTTAAGCCACCGTGACATACCGGTATGTCACGGTGGTGCAGGGGATGTATGGAGCAGGCCCGTCCCATACATGGCGAGTGCTGACTGTATCATACAGCCGGGACCCGGCCGCACTGACAGGAAGCGTCATTTAACCCCTCAGGTGCTGAGATCAACACTAATAACTCCCAGTGAAGGCAGAGGAATGCGGCTCCCTCTGCCTTCTGATCGGAGCCCCCGCAGTGAAATCGATGCTGCGGAAGCGCTCCAGGCCTGCCATCCCAATCTCCATACTGAGCTCTATGCAGGAGGCACAGCTCAGAATGGACAGTGTGAAAATCCTATTCACCCCAAGGGCTCATGCACACGAACGTATGCTGTTTCTGTATTGCAGATCCGCAATAAACGGACACCGTTCTGTGTGCATTCCGCATCACGGATGCGGACCCATTCACTTCAATGGGTCCGCAAATCAGGAGATGCGGAACGAAAGCACTACAGAGTGCATCTTTGGGGTTCCGTTCCGTACCGCAAAGAGATAGGACATGTCCTATCTTTTTGCGGAATGGAGGGATGTGGACCCATTCAAGTGAATGGGTCTGGATCCCCCCCCAGAGGCCTCACGAACATTTTCCGTGCATTGGGGACCGCAAATTGTGGCCCCTATGCATGGAACAGAACACTATTAGAGATCTATCAGGGTGAATAGGAGAGTGGATCAAAAGATCCCAGGTTCTAGCCTTCTAAGGGGGCTAATAGTTGAAAAAATAAAAAGTGGGAAAAAAAAACATTAAAAGTCTAAATCCCCAATTTTACATAAGAAAACATATGCAATAAAAAAAATAAACATATTGGGTATCGCCACGTCCGAAAATTTCTGGACTATTAAAATATTTTTTTTCGAATTCCTCTCCGGTAAATGCCATAACAGGAAGAAAATGAAAAACACACAATTTACCTTTTGCCCCCAAAAATTGAATAACGATGATCAAAAAGTCGTATGTACTACAAAAAATGGTACCAATAAAGACTACATTTCATTACGCCAAAAACAAGCCCTCATACAGCTCTGTAAGCCAAAATATAAGAAAGTCATGGCGGTCAGAAAATGGAGATGCAAAGAAAAGTTTGATTTCTTCAAAGGTTTTTCATTTTTTTTAAAGTAGTACAAAAAATTAAAAAGATAAACAAGTTTGGTATCGCTGGATTCGTATTGAGCTGCCGAATAAGAACATCAGGTCATTTTCAGCGTACCGTGAACAACGTGATGTCAAAATCCGAAAAACCTTGGTAGAATTTTTTTTTTTTTTCAATTTAATCTCACAAGCCATTTTTTTCCCTTGTCTTCCAATAACAGAAATGGTCAATTAAATGGTGCCGTTAAAAAATAAAGCTGTCCTATGGCTATGTGAACAAAAAAAATTAAAAAAAAGTTATCACTATTGGAACGTGGAGATGAAAAACGAAAATGCAAAGCAAATAATGGGCCTGGTACTTAAAGGGTTAATATCTAGTGAGAGCTTCACATTTTCTAGAAATTATTAGATATTATTGGGTATTCTACCTGCCAATCATCCCGCTTTGGCCGATGAGGCTTTTCAAGTAATTCTCTGCTACAATCCTATTGCTTCCTGCTCCTGTCAATCTCTAGTTCTGGTTTACGATTGGCCGTCTTGTCGAACGCTGCTGTTGGTCAATCCTTCTTCTTATTCGTATTGGTTCACGCGCTTGTCAATCTCCTGTTCTGCGATACGATTGGTCGTCTTGTCGAACGCTGCTATTGGTCAATCTCCCTTCTGATTCGTATTGGTTCACGCGTTTGTCAATCTCCCGTTCTGCGATACGATTGGCCATCTTGTCGAATGCTGCGATTGGTCAGCTTCTTTTTTTTATTACGTGTTGTTATTGGCTGATTTTGACCGCTGCCTCATGAGCCTTCGCCGTTGGCTACGTTTTGGCGGGAGGAGCTGATTTAAAGTCAGTGGTTACGGCTTCCCTGCTCGGTGCTCCTGGACGTTCCCGACTGCCTCACCTGGAGACGCCTCTGGTAAGGCCCGTTACCCTGTAAAACCGGATGTTCTCTGCTTTTGTGGAGCTGGTGATCCCACCATGGGCTGTCCTGGCATAACCACCTTGGTTCCGGCTCCCCTCCGACTATGTCCAGGGCGGACCGCTGAGAATTCCAGTGGTTTATTTTACCGCCTCTTTATATCAGCCCTTTTCAGACAATGCGTTTTTCATAGCAATGGGTTTTGCGGTATTGGTGTAAGTTTTGTTAGGTATTTTTAAGTGAATAACTTATTATGGCCTATTGATTGCATGATCTGTAGATATCAGGAACCCAACTACCTTCTCCTCCACTATTTTTCCTAATAACATGTGGTGTCTGAGCCCCTGGAGAGGTGCAGGGCCCTCACCCCGGGGTGTGTGGCAGTGGCCTAGCGTGGACCGGGCTCCTGTTATCAGGGTGTGAGGAGGGGTGCGGGCGTTGGGCACCGATGACCGATCCTATTGACCAGGCCCGCTGCCTGACCCCCAGAGGACGCTCTTACACGGGAGCCGGTTATTGGGAGTGCTAGTTTGTAGCTATGCTCCCTCCTGCTCATTGACCCCTGTGAATGGGCCGCCGGTCAGCTGAGGAGCGGGCAGAGCGCTGGCTGGTTGGCGACCGCACCGTTTATGCCGCATGTCTCCTCCCCGTGTACAGAGGTTGTGCTGCCGACATGATGTAAAGGACGAGGGATGAATGATCGTAATAACTAGCGATGGGTGAAGTTAGGAAAAGTTTGCCTCGGCTGCTTTGCCAAATTTCACAAAAAATTCATTTCTTGACAAATTACTTTGGCACAAACTAAGTTCTTTTCTCTGACTATAGCGGACGCAGTGCCCGTGATGGTGACCGCGACGTACTTTGTTACTACGTCTGTAACCATTCCACGTGACCATTCACTTTAATGGGTCTGGGAAAAAACGGAAATACACTGTCCTGGTCCTGTCCGTTTTGCAGACAAGGATAGGAATTGTTACAATGGATCCGCAAAAAAGGATGCAACACGGACGTCATCTTATCTTTTGCGGACCGTGTGCGTGAGCCCTTATCCTGAGCATAGGTCGCCAAGTGCTGAACCCAGATATACCCTCCATACACCGGCCGCGTGCTCTCCGCATCAGAGGCGAACCCGTTTACTACGGAGTGTTTCTGTCCGTGCCCCCGCATCGCCAAAAATAGAACATGTTCTATTATTTTATAATAAGTTGAATGGGTCTCGGCCTTCTCACGGATGTTGTCCGTGCATTAGGCATCACAAATGGCGGAGCGTCCGCACAACGGCCGTGTGCATGAGGCCTAATATTGATGATGTATCCTCAGGATAAGGGCTCATGACTGCATTTTGCCATCCACAAAAATTTGAGGACGTCCGTGTTGCATCCGTTTCGCGCGGTCCACTGTAACAATGCCTGTCCCGCCTATTTCTATATTCCTCTCATACACAGTAAATGAGTGAAGAGGTTCTATTCGGGTTCAGCCTGAACCTAGAGGACCCCTTTAAACGCCTCGTAAACCCCTTTAACACCTATTGCTAAGTTGCTTTATTTTTCACTTTAGATTTCAGACTCCAGAGAAAATGCTTTTAATGGCTAAAGCCAGAATTCTATTCAAAAGGAATGTGAAATATCAGGGACGGGCTTAGAGGGCTCGTCCACTCCTTTACAAATGGCGCCTACACAGATCTATCCATTACATGCAGGGTGCTGCAGTACAGCTGATCTTTGGGGGGCTGGACCCCCACCGATCGGATCACGGCCGGTCCTGAGGATGGACTATAAACACCTCCTTCCTGTTCGCTCCACGTCTGATGCAGTTATTTGAGCCAAAGTCAGTCTGACGCCTCCAACCGGGACTGACCTGTGACCTCGTCTTCCCTTCTGTGCAGGTCTCCGCCATGTCTCTCCAGTTTAACATCCCTTTGGCCTTTAAGGACTTGCTGAAGAGCGGAGGAGTGGGCCAGTATGTGGTCCAGGAGGTGCTACCTCCACGACAGCTGACCGCCGACCTCCATGGTGAGTCTTTCGCCGCTTTATTTGATGTTTTCCATACGTTGCAGTGATCGTCCAGCCGAGGGCTCAGACATAGTATACAGGTCACTACCCAGAGTAGAGGGAGATCGCCTGCAAGTTATCTTCTGCAGATCTTGCTGCTTTGTAGTTCAGACTAAGGGTCCATTCACACATCCGTAGTGTATTACGGATCTGCAATACACCCGGCCGGCACCCTATAGAAACTGCCTATTCTGGTCTGCAATTGCGGACAAGAATAGGATATGTTTATATTTTTCTCCAGAGCCGTGGACCGGGAGTTTTGCGCTGTGCTCCGGAGATGCGGACAGCACACTGTGTGATCTCCGCATCTATTCCTGCCCCCATAGAGAATGAAATGGTCCGCACCCGTTCTGCAGAATTCCGGAAAGGGTGCGGACACTGACGGATGTGTGAATGGACCCTAACTTGGACTCCTTGTAGCCGAACAGTAGTCATTGATCTCAGCTCTGCCCTAATGGAGCCCAGACATCCTCTGTCTCATCAGACTGCTGCTGTCTATAATAATGGAGAGCTGCGGCAAGACCAGAATCATTACAGCGGATAAACCGGAGAATGCAGAGCGGGAGGGTTCTGCTCGTATAATTTGGGGTTTTTTGATAGAACTCCCCACATCGCATTAGATATATAGCCTTGGTTATACATGGTCTTATTCTGAGTGTCTTATTTTGACAGCATATAAAGCCGCACTACGGTCCCAGGGTCCCAAATGTGTTCTACAGCACTTTGATTCACTGTACAGCATCATATAGTAAGTAAATGGTGAATTACAATGTAAAGTCTGCCATTCTGATTTTGAGGTTTTTCACAAACTTTTACCTCGCTGGCCATGTGATGAGTCCAAGGCGAATGTGACCCCTGCATCCTCTGGGTCGGCCCTCTGCTCCTTGCCTTTGGTCTGTAATCTTGGTGGCTGTGGAGGAGAGTCTCGCTGCCGCTGTAAGGCCAGACCCACAGCAGCATTTACTGCTGGTCTTGCTCAGTTAATCTGCCCTCGGGAGTGCGCTGGCGGAGCATGAGCGGACCTACAGGATGGACCGTCCGCTGAAAAGGCTGGGCAGGGGCCTGACTCGCTAAGAGATGGCGCAGAGGCATGAGCACATATCTTTGGTAATCTGATGGCTGCTGGCATAATGTCTGTATTGTGTTTTCTGTTCTGGTTGATTTTTACTTGGCCTTTTCCTATGGTCCGTAGTTCTTTACCTCTGTCTGACCATTTGTTGGCTGCATGTAACTGACAATTACATTTTTATTTGGTTTTGGTTTGTTTCTTGCAGCCATTTCCGCTCGGTGGATGTTGCCCTGAAAGAAGACTTGCTCGAATTGCTCGTCAAAGGTATGGGACCCTCTCAAATAGCGGCGCGACTTATAGAGCGTGAGGAGTAAGCTGCCACTTCCCAAAAGTTGCATTGCCTTGCTGTACACAAAAAAGGGGAAAAAAAAACACGAAGTTGGCTGTGACGCAGTTGGTATATTGGTATACCCAGAACAAACCAAAGAAGCAATCATGTTTGCATCTTTAGGCTGATTTCTAAATACACTTTTCTAAAATCACCGCTCAATCCCATAACTTTTTTCTGCCTCAAAATTAGGAGTGTTTTTGGTGTGTATTTTTCTGCTTTCCATTAATTACAATCCGATAATCAATCAATGCTGATTTTTGCCCTAAGATGGGGCATGCTGCTTCTTTTTTACACCTGTGAGAAGGAAGCAACTGCTGTCCCATCGAAATGAAAGGCGATTTACAGGCATAATACGAGCAAAAGTGTCATGTGAACTGGCCCTTACTTTTTCAAGTTGAATAGGTTTCTGTCAAAAGATGAAGCCCTGGGGAATGTCTACTGAACAGATCTCTTGCTCACCTTTAACGTTTCATTGATTTCTAGCCAATTCTCAGCATGCGAGCGAGCTTCCCTCAGTCCTGGAAGATCTGTCTCTGGCTACAGCAGAGCGTAATCTGCACCTGAACACCCTGAAGATGAACTGCTTCCTCCTCCTGCATCTGGTGGAGGCGTTTGAAGTAGAAACCTATAAAGCTGCTTTAGGGAATGTGGAGCCAAGTGGGAAGGTACTGAAGGACCATACGTGGGGAGACTTCTTCTCTGTACCTGCTATTTCTCACTTTTGGTTTTGTGTTTATCAGGGCAGAAAGGGAAAGTCCAAAACGGATGGGTTTTTGTGGGAAAACGAACGGGAGAATGTTCTCCAAACCATCACACATCTGCTTCAGCTGGATATTCGGCGGCTCTGGAGCATGTCGCTGATGGAGGAGGAATTTATCAGGTTTGTCAACTTCTGTTTTTATTATATTTATACTTCCTGGACATGGATGAGCTCTCCCACATCGCTGTAGGTGTATAAATCTGTATCTTTCGTCTTCTGCTGTGTGATGAGTCCTAGGCGACTGTGACTCCTTTGTCCTCCGGGTTTGACTTCTACTCATTTCCCTCGGTCTGTAATCTTGGTGGCCGTGCAGAAGCTTCTCGCTGCCGCTGTAAGGCCAGACCTACATTGGCACTTGTTGCTGGTCTTTCTCAGTCAACTTCTGCCCTCAAGAATGTGTTGAAGACTCTGAGATGACCTACAGGATCGACCGTGATCTGGAGAGGGCTGAGCAGAGGTCATTACTCAATAAGAGGTGATGGGGAGACATGAGCACATGCATATCTTTGGTAATCTGACAGCAGAGTAAAGAAACTTTACTGTGACTTTGTTTTTTATTTTTTGTAATCGGTGTTGTAGCTAAAACCTGCATTTGTCCTCAGTATGGTCACTGGCTGCTGTTACAAAATGATGGAAAATCCAAGTATTGGAGCGCTGAAAAATAAGTCTCTGTGGGAAGCTTTATCGCATCTGCTTGGTGTGGCTGTGAAACGCTCAAATGACACTCTGAGTAAGTAAGGGGACGGGGGACACAAACACACTTATGTACAAGGTCCTGCCAAGTGTAGGGTTAGTGTCTTCTGCCATATGATGAGCTAAAGGCAAATGTGAGTCCTCAATCCCCCTGGGTATGTTCTCTGCTCATGACCCCCGGTCTGTAATCTTGGTGGTTGTGGAGGAGTGTTTCCCTGCCACTGTAAGGCCAGACCCACAGTATCTTCTATTGGTGGTCTACCTCACCTTTCTAATCTGCCCATCCGAGTATGATGGCACAGATAATGAGGAGACCTACAAGACGGGCCCTGACCAAAAGGGGGCTGGGCAGGGGTCATCACTCACAAAAGGGATAGGGCGACATGATCGTGAATTTTTGGTAATCTGATGGCAATGATTTGGCTAAACTTCTTCTTGAGTCTGTCCTCCAGTTAATGGAATTTGGTGCATGTTATTTATTTTGTTTTATCCATTTACTACAAGTTTTAGAGCAAAGCAAAGGTGAATCTAGTGGTCACAAATAATGCAGAGATTTGCTTAAGTCAGGTTTTCCAGATTATAGATTTTGATGGGGATCTGACGACCCCCTTCCAATTACTTGGCAGCATCTGACCTCCCCACTGTTCAGCTGATTGATGTGGTGCTGAATTGTTTGATCCCACAAATTTGACTTTGATTACCTACCCTGAGGATGGGTCATCAATATCCTTAACCTGGAAAACTCTTAGCTGTGCCCAGATGGTGGATTATTTTAAGAATCCATGTATTTCTGTGTTCATGTCTTGAGCCCCTGTTTTGTATTTCTAGGTGTCAGTGTGAAGGTGATTCAGCTTCTGCAGCATTTTGAACATCTGGCTCCAGTGCTGGTCCATGCGGTGACTCTCTGGGCCACTGAATATGGAATGAAGTCTTTGGTTGGTGAAATCATGAGGTGAGCAGCTGCACTCACCTGAAACACTTGATTCTCTCAACCTCTTGGTTACTTGGACAGGGTACTGGCCCTCCTAAAAGAGACCCAGTGGTGTTTATAACCTGAGGGAGTCCTTTCTTTAGCACCACCTACTTTTAAACATTGTGTGCGCCCCCACCCAATGTAAATTTTTTTAAAAAAAAAAAAAAAGTAATTGCTCATCTTGTCCTGTCCCTGATGATCAGATCACCTCCAGCGCTCCCCAGCTGGCACAGATTGTGCTGCAGCGCTGTGTGGGAGCAGAGCACAGGCAGATTCCTGGGCTCCTACACAGGCTGGCAGCGTGATTTGTGCCTGCAGGGCTGAAAGGTCAAGCAGAAAGCCTGAGGAAAAGCACACAGGAGCTGAGACTTCAGTAAGTGGAGGGACTGCTGGTGCCCCGCCACACTTGCAGTGAGCACTGACTCATAGGGAGCTGCTTCCAAAGGGTGGCGCTAACGAGATGGATCGTTCCTTGGGAGATGCCTCTTTACATATCCCTCCTTGCTATTAATGTAAAAAAAATCTTGTGATGGCTAGACTGGGGTGTTGTGACAGCATCTTTACCATGTCGGTCTTTTCTGAAACCCTATTTTACAGAAAGATTGGACAGAAGTCATGCCAGGATCTCTCCCGGGAAAGCTCTGCCGTGAAGGCTATACATATGTTCATAACACAGCTCTCTGAGAGGATTCCAGCTATCATGATGCCAAACATAAGTGTTCTTCTAGATTACCTGGATGCTGAGGTAAAATGTCAAGGCATTGCATATATATATTTTTCTTAATGCACAAGTAGTGCAAACTCCCTAAATAAGCTTACTTTTTGTAAACCTTAGCCATACATGATGAGGAATGCAGTACTGACCGTAATGGGAGAGACTGTTATTCGTGTCCTTAGTGGAGACAATCTGGATGAATCTGAGAAAAACGCTAGAGACAGTTTCCTAGACACTCTTCAAGAACACATACATGATGTGAACACTTACGTTCGTTCCTGTGTCCTGCAAATTTTCAATCGTATTGTGCAAGAAAAGGTAGGTACCATTGTTTGGAATGGTTACATGAAAACGCTTGGTTCTTCTGGGGCTAGTACCTCTTTACTGTAGTGATACGGTCTACATACTGCTGGTAGGTGATGTTTGAAGGCGCCTAATGACTTTGCTGTTAGTAAATGGCTGCTTATCTTTGAAATGTGATGTTCATTGAAATTGATGGGCTGTCCAGGCATGAAGCTTGTGTTTAACTGCTGTCCAATTGGGGAATCTTCTCTTTTGATTTGTTACCTTCCAGTTTGTCTATACATTTTCGTGATATCTTGACACCATGCTTGCCCTCTGTCTTGGTGGTCTGTTTCTCTTCTAGGCGCTACCATTGTCTCGTTTCCAGTCAGTAGTCACTCTAGTGGTTGGTCGTCTGTTTGACAAATCTGTGAAGGTCTGCAAAAATTCCATACAGGTTCTTGCATCTTTTCTTGCCAACAATCCTTTCACTTGTAAGGTAAGTTTCCAATACACCATCTTAAAGTGTACCTGAACTTTCAGAAAGTCAGCATAATGGCTGTGCTAGTTTCTACATACAATCCTAACTGAACAAATGTGTATATCTTTTTTTTTTTTTTTTTTTTTGTTTCCTTCCCTAGTGGCTTTTTCAGCCTACTTATCTTCACCTGTACAGCTAGATGCATTTCTCTCAAAAGCAGGGGGATGTCTCCTTTCTGAGTAAAGGGGCAGCTTTCAAACAGACTGGTTCTTAACCCTTATGTCTGATACAGCTGAACATTTTTCATAAAGACCAGTTGAAAAATGACTTTAGCCCAAAATCTCAAAGAAATGCCCCTGAAAATGTACATGGCCTTTAAATATTCCACTAACTGCAGATCACTTCTGTTTCATACCTTTAATAGTGCACCTCATATACTTATCATATTTATAGCTTTATGTATTTGTATGCCACTTGACATTTTTTATATTTTTTTGCTCTTTTTGAGTTAAAATAAATATTTCTTCAGCAGATTATTGGTGGGGTGTATTTTAATGGTTTGGTTCATTTTATTGCCTAAATTTGAATGATAGATTATGGGTAATTATCTTGCAGCTTAGCAGCGCTGACTTGAAAGGTCCTCTAGAAAAAGAGAAAAATAAGTTGAAGGAACTTCAAGATAAACAAAAAAAGAAGCCGCCAGGTGTGTCCTTCTTCCCAGGGACCTAATGTCCCTTATGTCATGGTTTCCTCAGTCCTGTTTTCTGCTTCATTGCCACTGACCATAGTATAACCACTTGTGTTTTAGTGGTAGTCATCTCTGCGGAAGAGGAATGGGAAGCCATGCTTCCTGAGCTGCAAGAAACCCTGGATGCCCTGGAACAAGAGGAGGAAAATGGAGATGAGGATACTGAAGAAGTGGATTCTCCCCAGCAGCTTTGTGAGCGTATCTTGGCCCTCCTAAAGAGCACCAGTTACAAGTCAGTGGATGTTAGAAGGCTTTAAAAGTTTTCCTTAATGGTTTTATGCTCACTCTTTCTGTTTTGCAGAAATGCCATCCGCCTGGTAAAGAAAGGCGTATGTCTCTTCCCAGAAGACCCTCTGTTTTCAGTGGAGCAGGAGGAGAATGCAGAGCTGACGACCATTTTGGAGAAAATCTTTACTGGTATTGAAATGGATAGCTTCTTCTGCCTGTTCAACTATGCTACTAAGTTCCTTGCCACACAAGTGTTAATGGGGCTTTCAGAGATTTTTAGCTTGGCACAGAGCAGGTGACGGTATAAAGTAAAGGAAATTTACTTTTATACTGCCTTTTTTCATTTATGATTGTCTTGCCGCTGAAAGCAGTGCAGCGCTTCAGTAACCAGGCCTGGCCACTACCCCGTGGACAAATATGTAGTTTTAGGGCTTATCAAATCAGCTGATTAGCAGGAGTGCCTGGAGAACCCTTGCCCATCCTATGGTGGTGATTTGGTCATTAGTCTTAACAAACCCTTTAAATTGGTTTTACGGTATTTTTGTTTGGGAGGCTTTTTTTTTTTTTTTTTTTTCTAGAAACAGCATTAGTTATCTCTGTATGCAAAGAAATGCAGAACTTATGGCATGATACAGCCGCCTTCACAGTTCTTTGGAGCAACTGTACAAAACATGTCTTCTAGGAAAGTTTGTGGGTAAAAGACAGAAAACTGGGCCACGCCCACAGTATGCTACGTATAGAAATGCTATAAATCCCCAAAACAGCTGTGCATTTAGGAAATTTCTTAGTTTCTGACTTTCACAAAATGCTGTGAAAAGCAGTGTGAATTCATAAGTGCCTAATGGCTGACACACTGTCCTGAAACTACTCATTTTCTTTGGCTTTTGTCAGGGGGTAACAGAATGGATGATTGCACTGCTGCCCCTCACAAGCTTGAAGTAATAGCACTGAACAGTAATAAGGGAAAACAGATCGCAAAGGTGTCTGATCACTGGGGATCTGACTACTAGGACCTCTAGTGATCGCCAAAACTTCCCCCCCTAGGAAAGGGATGCTCAACCTGCGGCCTCCAGCTGTTGTAAAACCACCTCCCATTATGCCTGGCTGATAGCTGTAGGCTCTTGGCATGCTGGGAGTTGTAGTTTTGCAACAGCTGGAGGGCCGCAGGTTGGGCTTCCCTGCCTTAGGAGAATGGCTTCTTAAAAAGGACCTTTCATGGGGGTATGCATTTTATTTATTTTTATTTATTTTTAGCCATTAGATCTCACGGTTTTACAAGCCGCCGTCTTGCAGGAGAGCTGCTTCCATAATGATTACTCGACTGCTGTGGGTTATTGAGTCTTTCATGTGTCGGTAAACTTGTTTTTACTTATATTTTTCCTCTTTATAACTTTCAGCACAGGATAAAGATTTAGAATCCACAAATGAGGAACAAGTTGAGGAAGCGGCATCTGAGCAACCTGAGGAGCAGAGGTCTGAACTGAGCAAGCAGGAGATGCTGGTGCAGTACCTGACCGACGCTCACTATTTTGCAGTGAAGATAGAAGAAGCAATTGATATTATAAGCAAGATGATGTATGAAGCGGCATCGTCTGGTAAGTGCACCCTGTACTTTTGAGAGGTGCACTTATTCCTATGATGCAATAACTAACTGCTACCAATGTCTTACAGTGGTACAAGAAGTCATAGAGTTCTTTGTGACTGTTTCCCAATTTGGCGTACCTCAGGCTGTAATTGGGGTACGCCGCATGCTGCCTCTCATATGGTCAAAGGAGCCTGGTGTTCGTGATGCTGTTGTTGGCGCGTACCGGCAACTTTATCTTTGTGCCAGCTCAGAGTCTGAAAGGTAAGTAGTGCTCTGAGAAGTGTTCACATTAACCCCCTCCCGACCGCCTAATGCAGGGATGCGTCCCTGCGGGCGGCCGGGATGTTCCTCCTAGACGCATCGGTGCTTCATCTCGCGAGATTTCCTGTGAGCGCGCGCTCACAGGATTGCAACGACAGGAACTTGAACTACAGTAGTAGTGTAGATGATAAAAAAAATGGCATCTGATATGCCTGCTCCTATATGGTGGTCCCTTTTGCTTGGGACCACCAGAGGAGACTAAGTGCACCAGTCAACACCTCTGAATAGTTCCGCATCTATTCCGCAGAATTGCTGAATAGATATGGACGTGTGAATGGGGCCTTACTTCGCAAGCACTCCTATGTACTTTCCCCTTTCTTTTTTTTTTTTTTTTTTTTTCAGGCCAGAGGTTAAACAGAAAAAAAATCTTTTCTCGGGCATTCCATTGGGGGACACAGACCATGGGTATAGCCTAGAGGTATTACTAGGAGGGACACTATGCAAATAGAAGAAGCTCCTCCTCCTTGGGCTATACCCCCAGGCTCCAGCAGGAGAACTTCAGTCTTTGCTTAGTGTCTGTAGAAGGAGGATGACACTGCTACTCCTGTTTATTATTTTTCTTACAGATGGGGACGCAGGTCAGCATTGCGCTTTCCTGGTCCCCCGTGGAGTGACTGCCGCCGTCCATGGACGCTGCCTGGCCTCCTCCACCGTCCCCCAAAGAAGAAAAGAGGATCCGGGCTCCCTGGTAGCACCGCATCCCGCCAGCCATTGGGACACCTATCGCCACCCTCATTCCAGAGCACTGCATCTCCCACACTGCGGAGTCAGACGTCTGAAGAGGTGCTTCCCTGCTGGTCCGGACATATGAGGGAGAAGACTGCAGGAACAGATAAGTATGGCTGCAGTCTGTGTTCTCCCTCTCTCCGTCTGTCCCTCTGGCTGCCTGGGTGAAATATGACCACGCCTGGGCTGGGGGCATAGAGGACATGGCACTAGAGCAGCACCCATAGTCGGTGCCACCTTATTGGTATGCCGCCTTAAAGCGACGGTTCCACCTTAAATAAGGGGGTTCTCTCCTCTTGGACTCCCCCCAGAGGCTTGGCACATCTTGGGGGACATGATTCCCTCTGCGGGGACCTTATGGAGCGAGCCCGGCTCATTTGACCGGGGCCGCCATTAATAGGTCGGGGTCCCTTTAAGAGGCCGTTCAGTCGCGGCTGCAGAGCGGCAGGTCTCTGACACCTGCCGCGGCTCTCTCTCTCTCTCTCCCCCTGCGTTCTCCCCTCTTGGGGGACACTATTACTGGGGGCAGTCTGAGATGGGGTCCCCCATGGCAGGAGGGGGACACCTTTTATCTTTGGCGTTTTTTCCCCGCCATTGACGCTACGAAGGGGGCGGAGCCTATTTTTTCCCGCCATTGACGTCACGGAGGGGGCGGAGCCTATTCTCCTGCTTCCTCCTGAGCTTACAGAGTGGTGTCTGCTCGGCTCTCCCAGCATTTGGATGAACTTCAGTGCTTGCTGAGCGACAGTTTTGCCAGATTTTTGCTTCTAACTGGTAGGAGAACTTATTTCTACAAGGTGCCAATCATGCCTAAGCCTGGGGCCCCCTCAAAATCTGCCAAGGCGTCTTCTCAGGCTCCACTGGGGTCCTGTAAGACGTGTCTTTTGCCTCTCTCTGTCACGGAGTCTGTGCCTCATGCCCTGCCCCTGGCCCGGATCAGGTCGCCCTACTGCGATATCCCAGCCTGGTTCCCCACCTACCCCTGCGGACTCGGTGGTACCCGCCTGGGCGTCCGCCATGACTAGTGCTGCAGCGGATTTGGCCCTAGTAGCCAAAGCGGCCATGGCCTTTATGGAGCGTATGCCGCCCGCTAACCCGGGCGCTCCCACCCTAGCTCCCCAGGTGACCCTCCCAGGGGCCGCCCGGGCGCTAAGAGACCGCGTGAGCGTCAGCAGTCTTCCTCTGATGCCTCCGCTTCCCCTCCCCGCCTTGAGGCGCACTCTGATGGTTCTCCCCCCAGGGAGCAGATGTCAGAGGGGGAATTGTCAGATTTGGACGAGATCATGGAGCGGGACCCCTCCAAGACTGTCCGCTGTGGTCTCTGAATTGGTTTCGGCGGTCCGTGACACCTTTAACCTCCAGGAGGGCTCTACTCCTCCCACCAGTCAGGAGTTTGCCCTCTTTCCGCCTAAAACCTGAGACCGCGGTGTTTCCCATACATAGTGAGTTCACCGCGGTCGTATCCAAGGCCTGGGATCGGCCTAACCAAAAGTTTACCTCAGCCAGGCGTATGGATGTACTGTATCCATTTCCTGCGGCTAGCGTGGAAAAGTGGGCTTCCCCCCCTAAGGTGGATCCGCCCGTGGCCAGACTGGCCAAAAACACTGCCCTACCAGTCCTGGACGGCTCCTCCCTACAAGATGCCGTGGATAGGCGTTTGGATTCCTTGTCAAAGTCCATTTTTTCCCTAGCGGGCACGTCCCTGCGCCCGGCATTTGCATCTGCATGGGTGGCTAGGGCCCTCTCTATGTGGCTGCAACGTCATCTCCAGGATTTGACGGACCAACATGCTCCCGCTGACACTTTGGACCTTATCCTCCAAATGTCTCAGGCTGCTAAATTCCTCTGCGAGGCCTCCATGGACATTGGAGCCTTGTTTGCCCGCATCTCCTCCCTCTCTATACTTCAACGTAGAGAGATCTGGTTGAAGGTCTGGGACGCGGACGCTTCCTCCAAGCGTTCCCTTGCAAACCTTCCCTTTGACGGATCCCGTCTGTTTGGGGCTCAGCTGGATGAGTTTATTTCAGCTGCAACTGGGGGTAAGAGTACCCATCTCCCCAGCCTCGGTCCAGACCCCTGCTCGTCCGGGTTCTTCTGGTTCCCGATACCGTCCTTTCGTCGCTTCTCCTCCACCCGGCCGTCCTCCTCTTCATCGGCCGGAGGGTCTCGGGACTCCCGTAGAAAGCCCTCCTTCAAGCCCCAGCCCTCCTGGCGCCCGAAGGCTCAGTCTGCCCGTCCTGCAGCCCCCAAACAGTCCTCTGCATGAAGGGGCGCCCCACCTCTCACGGTGGGGGTCGTCTGCTCTCCTTTCTGAGACCCTGGAGAGCTCACATTCAGGACGCCTGGGCTCTAGAGATTATAATTCCGGTTACAAGATAGACTTCGAGTCCAAACCACCGAACGTTTTTCCTCTCTCGGGTTCCGGGGACCCCGCCCGGGCTTCGGCCCTGTTGGGGCGGTCTTCTCTCTGCTGGACCGGGGGTCATCTCCCCGTCCCCTGGAGGACCAGGGCTCAGGTTTTTACTCCAACCTGTTTGTAGGCCCAAAAGGAGGGGTCTGTGCGTCCTATCCTGGACCTAAACCTGCTCAACAAGTTTCTGCGGGTCAGGAAGTTTCGCATGGAGTCCCTCCGGTCGGTCATTGCGTCACTTCTTCCAGGGGAATTTCTTGCCTCGGTGGACATTCAGGACGCCTATTTGCACGTCCCTATAGCAGAGTCGCATCAGCGCTACCTGCGGTTTGCTATCGGAGACCGCCATTATCAATTTGTCGCCCTTCCCTTCGGGTTGGCTACCGCCCTCGGGTCTTTACCAAGATCCTGGCACCTATCATGGCCCTTCTTCGTTCAAGGGGCATTTCTCTCTTGCCTTACTTGGACGACATTCTGATAAAGGCCCCGTCCTTTCCTCAGGCTGTGGACAGCGTCCAGATTACTGTCCAGACTCTGGAACAGTTCGGCTGGTTGATCAACCGACCAAAGTCGTCTCTCCTCCCATCCCAGAGGCTCGCCTTCCTGGGGATGATTCTGGATACGTCACTCTCAAGGTGTTCCTTCCGGACTCCAAGTCCTCACAGATTCAGGAGGCGGTTCGACTCCTGCGGTCTCCCCAGACTCTGTCCATCCGGCAGTGCATGCGGACTCTGGGCCTCATGGTGGCCTCCTTAGAGGCCATTCCGTATGCTCAGTTCCATACTCGCCCACTTCAGCGGCTGATCCTCTCCCGCTGGGACAAGTCCCCATTGGGTCTGGATTCCAGGGTCCGTCTCCCCCTCGGGTTCGGGCCTCCCTATCCTGGTGGCTGTCTCCCGAATCTGGGGTCCGGCCGCTCCTTTCTCCCCGTTGTCTGGACAATTGTCACCACGGATGCCAGCCTTTCGGGCTGGGGCGGTGTTCTCAAGGACCAGACGGTTCAAGGGGTCTGGTCGGGCGGAGGAATCTCGCCTTCCGATCAATATCCTGGAGCTGCGAGCAATCTTTCTCTCCTCTCTCATTGGACCCGGATCCTATCCGGGGTTCCTGTACGGGTCCAGTCGGACAATGCCACGGCCGTGGCCTATATCAATCATCAGGGTGGTACCCGCAGCAGGGCCATAATGCAGGAGGTGGAGCGGATTCTCCAGTGGGCGGAGTCCAACGCTCCGCTGCTGTCGGCAGTGTATATTCCGGGTGTCGACAATTGGACAGCGGACTTTCTGAGTCGGACCATAGTGGATCCCGGCGAGTGGTCGCTGCACCCGGAAGTCTTCCAGGAGCTCTGCCGCAGGTGGGGCCGTCCGGATGTCGATCTGATGGCATCCAGGTTGAACTGCAAGGTTCCTGTGTACCTGGCGAGGGCACGGGACCCGAAGGCGTGCGGAGTGGACGCGCTTGTGGCTCCATGGCAACACTTCCGCCTTCTCTATGTCTTCCTCCGATCCCTCTATTGCCCAAGCTTCTTCGCAGGATCGCGCTGGAAGGGATTCCGGCGATTCTCATCGCCCCAGACTGGCCTCGCCGCTCCTGGTTCGCGGACGTCGTGCGCATGCTCGCAGACGCTCCTTGGCCCCTCCCGGACAGAAAGGACCTGCTGTCTCAGGGGCCTCTCTTCCACCGGAACTTACGGTCTCTGCGTTTAACGGCCTGGCTGCTGAAGCCCTCCTCCTGAGGAAACGGGGTTTCTCCGATTCAGTGGTGCGCACCATGATTAGGGCACGGAAGCCGGCTTCCTCCAGGATTTACTACCGCACATGGAAGGCCTTTCTGTCTTTTTGTGAGTCATCAGGGGTTCCTCCCCACGGTTCTCCATTCGGTGGTACTTGCCTTTCTGCAGTCGGGCCTTGAGAAGGGTCTCTCTCGGTTCGTTGAAGAGTCAGGTCTCGGCTCTGGCTGTCTTCTTCCAGAGGTCCCTTGCCTTTCTGGGTCCGGTGCGAACTTTTCTTCAGGGGGTGGCACATTCTGTTCCCCCGCACGTCCATCCTCTGCCATCTTGGGACCTTAACCTGGTCCTCCTTGGTCTCCAGGGGAACCCCTTCGAGCCCCTTAGGGACGTGGCCCTTTCCTTCCTTTCCTGGAAAGTGGTTTTCCTAGTGGCCATAACCTCTATTCGGCGGGTGTCGGAGCTGGCTGCGCTGTCCTGCAGAGAACCTTTCCTGGTTTTTCACCAAGATAAGGTGGTTCTTCGTCCGGTTCCGTCCTTTCTACCCAAGGTGGTGTCTCCTTTCCACCTTAATGAGGATCTGGTTTTGCCTTCCTTTTGTCCTTCTCCGGCTAACTCCAAGGAGCGCTCTCCATTCCCTGGACGTGGTCCGGGCTCTTCGAGTGTATCTCAGGGCCACGGCTGATTTCCGCCGTTCGGACTCCTTGTTTGTGATACCTGGCGGTCCTCGGCGGGGTTTGGCGGCCTCCAAGGCCACCTTGACGCGCTGGATACGTTGTGCCATATCGACGGCTTACCGTGCTCGTGGTAAGATTCCTCCGGTCCGGATTACTGCCCATTCCACTAGGGCGGTGGGATCCTCCTGGGCCTGTCGCAATCGGGCCTCAGCGTCCCAGCTGTGTAAGGCGGCCACTTGGTCGTCCCTGCACACCTTCACTAAGTTTTATCAAGTGCATTTGCTGGCGTCCGCTGACGCGGCCCTTGGGCGCAAGGTGTTGCAGGCAGCGTTTTCCGTTTGACCGTTGGACGTGGCTCCTGGCGGTGCCGTGAGTGTCTCCCACCCCATGGACTGCTCTAGGACGTCCCATGGTCTGTGTCCCCCAATGGAATGCCCGAGAAAAGGAGATTTTTGTGAAACTCACCTGTAAAATCTTTTCTCGTAGTTCCATTGGGGGACACAGCTCCCACCCCTTTTGCGTATGCATGGGAGGATTTCTATATCCTGTTTGGGCCTCTTGGTTTACGGCCGTTTGGTTCCATTGTTTTTTTTATGGTTCTCCTTCTCCTACTGCTTTGGCAACGCCTGAAGTTCTCCTGCTGGAGCCTGGGGGTATAGCCCAAGGAGGAGGAGCTTCTTCTATTTGCATAGTGTCCCTCCTAGTAATACCTCTAGGCTATACCCATGGTCTGTGTCCCCCAATGGAACTACGAGAAAAAGATTTTACAGGTGAGTTTCACAAAAATCTCCTTATTACCCGTATGCTCAATATAAGGAGGATAGCAGAAACTCCTAATGCTGGCCATACGTGTAATGATTGCGGAGACCCTCAAATGCCAGAACAGTACAAACACCCCACATGTGACCCCATTTTGGAAAGACACCCCAAGGTATTCGCTGAGGGGCATAGTGAGTCCATGAAAGATTGAATTTTTGTCACAAGTTAGCGGAAAGGGAGACTTTGTGAGAAGTCTATTTCCGCTAACTTGTGCCAAAAAAAATCTTCTATGAACTCGCCATGCTCCTCACAGAATACCTGGGGGTGTCTTTCCAAAATAGGGTCCGTGTGGGGTATTTATACTGCCCTGGCATTTTAGGGGCCCTAAAGCGTGAATCCAAATGCGTAAAAATGCCCTGTGTGATCCTAAAGGTACTCCTTGGAATTAGGGCCCCTTTGCGCATCTTGGCTGCAAAAAAGTGTCACTCGTGGCATCGCCGTACTCAGGAGAAGTAGGGCAATGTGTTTTGGGGTGTATTTTTTTTTTTTTACATGTAACCATGTTGGGTGAGAAGTCTCTGTAAGTTGACAATTTACTGAGATTTCTCTCACCCAACATGGGTATATGTAAAAATACACCCCAAAACACATTGCCCTACTTCTCTTGAGTATGGCGATACCACGTGTGCCACTTTTTTGCAGCCTAGGGTCATAAAGTCTAACGAGTACCTTTAGGCTTTACAGGGCTGCTCACAATTTAGCCCCGCCCAAAATGCAAGAACAGTAAACACACCCCACAAATGACCCCATTTCAGAAAGTAGACACCCCGAGGTATTCACTGAGAGGCATAGTGAGTCCGTGGGAGATTTTATTTTTTTTATTTTTTGCCAGAAGTTAGCAGAAATGGAAACTTTATTTTCCTTTTTTTTTTTTCCCCCCTCAGTGTCATTTTCCGCTAACTTGTGAAAAACCAATGAAATGATACATGAACTCACCATACCCCTCTGAATACTTTGGGGTGTCTTCTTTCTAAAATGGTGTCATTTGGGGGGTATTTATACTTTCCTGACATTCTAGCACCTGAAGAAACATGACAGGTGCTCAGAAAGTCAGAGCTGCTTCAAAATGCCGAAATTCACTTTTGCACCATAGTTTGTAAACGCTATAACTTTTACTCAATAAACCAATAAATATACACTTATTGGATTTTTTTTATCAAAGACATGTAGAACAATAAATTTAGAGAAATTTATATAGAAATGTATTTTTTTTTAATTTTACAACAAAGTGAAAATTGTCATTTTTGCAAAAATTTCGGAAATTTCTTATCAAAAAAAGTAAAAATGTCAGCAGCAATGAAATACCACCAAATGAAAGCTCTTAGTGAGAAGAAAGGAGGTAAAATTCATTTGGGTATTAAGTTGCATGACGGAGCAATAAACGGGTAAAGTAGTGTAGTGCAGAATTGTAAAAAGTGGCCTGGTCATTAAGGGTGTTTAATCTAGGGGGGCTGAAGTGGTTAATGGCAGAGCAATACGTTATGGAGTCCTTGGAACAATGTAATGTCTGTTAATATAGTTGGTATTGACCAGTATTCTTCATTACTTAGATTGTAGTTCAGAGCAGGTATTTATAGGGGGGGATACAAAGATGAACCTGGATCAGTATTGGCAAAAAGCTGTTTGTCTTGTCTGGTTTTAAATGGCTTTTCTACAAATAAAAGAACTCTGCGCATTGTCTTCCTAAAATTGATCTCAACTGAATTGTCAATCATTTAAATGTGGTGTCTCACTTCAGAAAATAGCATTTATGATGTAGAGAAAGTTATCACATGGCACTTACTAATGTATTGTGATTATCCATATTGCCTCCTTTGCTGGCTGGATAAAAAATTTTTTACATCGTATTATACACCGCTCGTTTCCATGGTTTTGACCACCCTGCAATCCATCAGTGGTGGTCGTGCTTGCACAATGTGGGAAAAAGCACCAGCCTATGTGTGCTCCCATGGTCCTGGCCACCAGAGAGGCCGACACTTATACCTGTAGTCCACCGCTGCTGGATTACAGGGTGGTCGTAACCATGTAGACGAGCCGTGTATAATGTGATGGAAAAATGAATCCAGCCAGCAAAGGAGGCAATAGGAAGTTATTTGCGTAAGTGAGAGGACCCCAGGGGTGTGGAAATCGTATCGCCTGACGCCTAGGACATGCAGGGCCGGGCATGTCGTTTGTTCAGAAGCTTAGCCCTGCTTCGGGCAAGTAGCAGGGCTGAGATAGGGTTGGGCAATATGCCTCCTGCATTACTACCAGCACGTGCGGAGGGCTGGACATGGCCACAAGTGCACTGGAGGCAGGGGGCGAGCAATATAAACCTGTCATAAACTGCTGCACAAGTCTGGTGCTTCGCCGCCGCCTCATCTTGCTCTGCTCCACCTCCGTTGCCTCTCGTCTTGCTCTGCTTCGCTCGGCCCCGCCTCCCCCTCGTCAGTGCAGTAGTTTGAGTGACATGCCTACAACTCGGTGGAACAAATAGACTTGTCTCTGAGCCATGGGGCAGCTCACATATAAAGCAGTAAGTGATCCTGCTGCCATCTACTGGGACATTACCAGGAGGACTTTGTACAAACATTAAAGGGAGTCTTTCACCACAAATGTCTATTCTCTAACATTAACACCGTTTTGTCCATAGCAGTCCCCATATTAAAATGCTTCTTACCATAACGTTGTCCGTTGCAGAGTTGGGCTAAAACACTTGTATTTGACATGCAAATGAGGGTCTGAAGGAGCCCAGGGGCGGAGTTCAACAGGTGGTGCCCCGGCCCCTCGCTGATTTTCATATCCAACCAGTCCCCTTTCACACGCCCTCTGGCTGATCACCGCCTTTCTCCATTCTTAAATCCTGCCACCGGCTGGCACGTGATGTATGGGCCGGCGCCTGTGCACTCGAAACTCTGATGCCTCTTCCCATAATGGGTCGTACGGTGCGCAGGAGCGGACATCCCGTTTATCGGCACAGGCAAAGGATTTCAGAACAGAGGAAGGAGGTGATCAGCCTGCTCCTTCAGGTTTTCCAACGTTCCATGGGTGGGGATTTATAGGGGCAGGAGAACTTCCTCATGTACTGCTATTGGACAGTGACCGTACCACAGAATGACCCCTCACACACCCGTTGTCACTTCTAGCCCATGTGGAGCCCTCTCCTTTAAAATCTCCCAAAGAAGACTTCCTGTACCAATTACCCTAATAGGATGTAACCCCAGTTACATGGATCGTAAGAAATGTCCCTACACTACCACACAGCGCCCCTTGTGGCCCCTGCCCCATACAGTATAATGTCTCCTTGTGGCTGCCCCCATACAGTATAACGTCTCCTTGTGGCTGCCCCCATACAGTATAATGCCTCCTTGTGGCTGCCCCCATACAGTGTAACGTCTCCTTGTGGCCCTCATACAGTATAATGTCTCCTTGTGGCTGCCCCCATACAGTATAACGTCTCCTTGTGGCCCTCATACAGTATAATGTCTCCTTGTGGCTGCCCCATACAGTATAACGTCTCCTTGTGGCTGCCCCCATACAGTGTAACGTCTCCTTGTGGCCCCCATACAGTATAACGTCTCCTTGTGGCTGCCCCCATACAGTATAACGCCTCCTTGTGGCCCTCATACAGTATAACGCCTCCTTGTGGCTGCCCCCATACAGTATAACGTCTCCTTGTGGCTGCCCCCATACAGTGTAACGTCTCCTTGTGGCCCTCATACAGTATAATGTCTCCTTGTGGCTGCCCCATACAGTATAAAGTCTCCTTGTGGCTGCCCCATACAGTATAATGTCTCCTTGTGGCTGCCCCCATACAGTATAACGTCTCCTTGTGGCTGCCCCCATACAGTATAACGTCTCCTTGTGACTGCCCCCATACAGTATAACGTCTCCTTGTGGCTGCCCCCATACAGTATAACGTCTCCTTGTGGCTGCCCCATACAGTATAACGTCTCCTTGTGGCTGCCCCCATACAGTATAACGTCTCCTTGTGACTGCCCCCATACAGTATAACGTCTCCTTGTGGCTGCCCCCATACAGTATAACGTCTCCTTGTGGCTGCCCCCATACAGTATAACGTCTCCTTGTGGCTGCCCCCATACAGTATAACGTCTCCTTGTGGCTGCCCCCATACAGTATAACGTCTCCTTGTGGCTGCCCCCATACAGTATAACATCTCCTTGTAGCTGCCCCCATACAGTATAACGTCTCCTTGTGGCTGCCCCCATACAGTATAATGTCACCTTGTGGCTCCCATACATTTTGGGCCTGTCTTCTAAGTTGCTATCAATAAAGTCCTTATTTAAATATGGTTTTGATATTAAATTTTTTTTCAGGATAAGGCTACATGCACACGACTGTTGGTGTTTTGCGATCCGCAAAACACGGAAGCTGATCCGCGTTCCGTTCCGCATTTTACGGAACGCAGCCCATTATAGAAATGCCTATTCTTGTCCGCAAAACGGACAAGAATAGGACATGCTATTTTTTTTTTGCGGGGGCACGGAACGGAACCATTGAAATGAATGGGTCCACGGCCGAGCCGCGAAATATCTGTTGGTTGAATGATTATTCAGCTGATGGCTATCCTGACTCCCTCATAAATACACATGCACAGCCGAGCATATATGGGCTTTCAGTGGAGAAGTGAAAATTGGCTGATCTCCTGGTAGAATAGGATTGTACAAAAATTAAACTTACCCGATCCTTCTCTACCCCAGCTTGAAGTGAGTCGGCATCTCTCATACACACCTCTGGTTCAGCCTCTAGGGACTTTCACTCAGAATTAATTGTCATTTCTTTTTACACTATAAGCGGGGCATCCACAGGACCAGTAGGTTACAGATGAGTACAGCTCCCTTTCGTGACTTTAGTCACTGGCAGCGATTGCCAGGTCCAAGTCAGACAGTGGAGTTGCGGCCCACCCGATACTACCTAGCACTCGTGAAGTGCTATGTGGGCTGTAGAAGAGAAGACAGAAGTGGTTAATAATTGCTTCTGCCTCTTCCAGGTAGTCTCTGCTTCTGTTGTCGATTTGCAGCAGCTTCAGAACCAGGACATGTAAAGTATGTGGTCTTGAATGGGTTAAATGCTGATCGGGGAGGATTTGCCTTTAGTATTATGAAGGATTTGAGTCTCATCATAGCCTTTTACATCTCTTCAGGGTGAAGGCTCAGAATTTGATTCAAAATCTGTCTTTGCTTATGGTCGACTCATCTGCTGGAATTATCCAGTCTCTGGAGGAGATAGTAAGTGTTCGGAGTTAATATCTTGCACTGGCTTTTAATACTTTAAGGGGTCATTGAGTTCTTATAAAACCGCCATGTCGTAAGGACATATCAGATATTTAGATTACTAGTGAGCTGTCGGGGTCTCAGTACTTGGACCCCCAGCAGAGATGAGCGAACTTTAAAAAAAAGTTCGGCGTTCGGGTTGTGGTAATCGCCTCATCCAGTTGTGGATTCCACTATCGCAGCATATGGAATCCATAAGGGGCGGCTTCCACGAACCCGAACTGTTGAACAGCCGAAGGACCTGGGGTGATGTCACTGTCATGTGATCAGTGCAGGGGGCGTAGCTCAGCACGGGATTTGATCACACAACCCGAATGCCGAACTTCTTTTTTAAAGTTCGCTCATCTCTACTCACTAGAACCAGGAGAGGGGGGCACTCGCATATCGTGCTCTCCTCTCTGTAGACTTTCCGCTCTCTACCGTGAGGCGAGCGCACAATATGGCAGTTCTTCTGACCTCGTTCTACCAGTCGCTGGGCAGTCGCCTCAATCAGACCCCCACCAATCAATGTCTGTAACATGCAAAGTGTTGCAAAAATTCAGTGACCCCTTTTTTGACAGCACTGACCTTTCAATGTCTCTTTGCTGAAAGGTAAAATTAACATTTTTATTCTTCCTTCCACTAAGGTTTTGGAGTTTGTACAAAAAGGGGAAATCCGCCCCTCTGTGACACAGTTGCTCTGTGAAAAATTTACCCTGAAGGTGCCTTGTACTAACATAGAACGCCGTGCTGCGGTTATGTTGTTGGGAATGATGTCTCGGTGAGTCACGGGCCGCTTGAAATTAACGTTGTCAGACCTATAAATTGCATCTTGTTTAACAGCCGCCTGTTTATTTAAGGGGCCAACCAGAAATTGTACTTAGTAACTTGGATACCCTGGTGACTGTGGGTTTGGGTCAAGAAGCGCAGAAGGATTACCAGCTGGCTCGAGAAGTGTGCAATTGCATCTTGAAAATCACTGACGGCCAGAAGGTTTGTGTGCTTGGCTGTTTTGAGGCTGGGATTCGGGGAGGAGGGTTTTTGTAATTCGCTGTAATTGGAATCCAATTGATTAGTACATATGGGTAAGATGCCATGACACTTGAAGTTAGAGACACTGCCACAAATGTACCTTTCTAACAGGTCAGAGAATACAAAGATGGAAACTGTAGTCACTCTTTCCAGTGACTATTTGAGTTATAACCTCCCCTTCTGATCCTCAGCTGTGTCATGTGACCAACACTTTGCCTTTCCAAATAACACAACATCTTGTGTGCACAGAAAGCCAATTTCTCTAAGTATTTCTATGGGCGCCTCAATGTTGTATGAATGAATAGAGGAGTAACTGACTTCCTGTCCTGTGTCATTTGGAGATCAGTTTTAGTCACATGACACAGCTGAGGATCAGGAGGGAGGGGATGACTCCCAAATGGTCACTGGTAAGAAGATTACCTTCACTGCAGATCATATTTACCTTTCCTTAACCCCTTTGGGACCCTGCCGTTTTTCACCTTAAGGACCAGGCCATTTTTTTAAAGTCTGACCAGTGTCCCCCCTTTATGTGGTAACTTTAAAACGCTTTTACGTTTCCAGACCATTCTGAGATTGTTTTCTTGTTTACCAAAAATTTGGAAAAATTGCAATTTTTTTAAAACATATAGTGATACGTCATACAATAGTTTTTACTTTACATTTCCATATGTCTACTTCATGTTTGGATCATTTTGTATGTGTCATTTTTTTTGGGGACTTTAGAAAGTTTAGAAGCAAATCTTGAATTTTTCAGAAAATTTCCAAAACGTACTTTTTAGGGACCAATTCAGGTCTGAAGTCACTTTGAGGCTTACATAATGGAAACCACCCAAAAATAGCCCCATTTTACAAACTACACCCCTCAAGGTATTCAACACTGATTTTACCAACGTTGTTAACCCTTTAGGTGTTCCACGAGAATTGAAGGAAAATGTAGATGTAATTTCAGAATTTCACTTTTTTGTCAACTTTTCCATATTTTTTATTTTTTTTCCAGTAACAAAGCAAGGGTTAATACCCAAACAAAACTCTTGCCCTGCTTCTGTAGTTTACAGAAACACCCCATATGTGGCCATAAACTAGCGTACAGTCACAGCTCCTGCACCCGCCCGATCAGCCCACCGTACATGTATAACGCGGGAACTTAAGGGGTTAAAGTAGTGCTTTGGAAAGACATCACTTTATGAATTCCTCACAATTTTTCTTTTCAGTCCACTCTTGGGAAGAAATCGCCACCACTTTGTCTTCCAAGGGACCACTGTCTCTTCCAGAATCTAGCTGAAGCTGTGGTTGGAGGTGAGGGCCAAATTGCATTGAAATAAACCATTTTTGCTCTAATGGTTGCACTGGTTTCTTTAGTGGCTGTGCTATTGTGTCTTTAGGGATCACTCAGCAGGATCTGCACTGGATAACCTTCAAGGAGATTGTGATTAAGCTAGTGTTTGAGATGGGGGAAGAACCAGAGGAAATTAGTGCAGACATCTTACACCGATGCAGCCAACAAGTCCTCCAGGAACTGAACAACCAAGGAGATGGTGAGCTCGGGGTTAATACTTTGATATGGCCAAAGCTCTAGTAGGCTTCATAGGTAACATCTGTTTCAGCAGTGTAATAACAATCTCCAGCTGTCGTGAAACTACAACTCCCAGCATGCATACTTGCTCTGCTTTTCTCTGAACTCCCATAGAAATGAATGGAGCATGTTGGGAATTGTAGTCTCACATCAGCTGGAGAGCTGGAGGTTCACTACCCCTGGTCTATGGCCTAGTTTGCACTTCAGTGATTTGGTCGGTGTGGGTCAACAACTGAGAACGGGTGCAAATCTTTTTCTCTTGTACCTTATCACTTTGTAGGCGCCTGATTTTGGCTCTACAATCACTGATGTATGAACTAGACCTAACACTGATTGGATAATGTCACTGTGCAGGGAACCCACACCCAACTGGTAACACCCATCTGGACCTTCATTGCAGCTTGCTAACAATTCATTTTTGAAGCAATAGTAAATTAATGGAACATAGTCATTCATAAGACTAGATTCTCCAGAACTATGGCAAGGAGGTGCCAGTAGTTACTAAAACATACCTGTCAGGAAAGGTTACAGGTCCCGTTCAGATCCAAAGACCATTCTTTTAGGGGGATCAGAAGTTTACCAGAAAATAGTACATGGCTCTTTCCGAATCTTGTGTAGCAAATCCATGAAAGGGTAAAACTTTAATTTAAAAAAAGTTAACCCAATAACTGCCCGCTCTTCCATCCTTAGCATCTACCTTACCGGCGTTTCTGCTCACCCACCTGCTGTCCCTGGCTGGAGATGTTGCGCTGCAGCTTGTAGTCCACTTGGAGTGCACAGTGAGCGCGGAGCTGAGGAGGAGGCGAATCTTGAAAGAAGAACAAGAGGCAGAGAAATTGGGAAAGAACCAACAAAGGAAGGGCAAGGTGAGCTCCGGATTCTGGTGATTTTTCTTGCCTAAAATGACAGCGCTTGCAGTAAGTCTTTTTTTTTTTTTTTTTTTTTTCTGTTCAGGGGAATGAGAGTATGGAGGAGGAAGACCTGGGTCTGGTTGGTGCTTCTGCTGATGATGCTGAAGCCGAGCTCATACAGAGAGTTTGTGACAAAGAGCTGCTTAATGGTAAGTGTGAGACATAAACTCAGCTGCTACTGATCGCTGCCATATCTGTACAGCCATGTGTATCATTTTTAATTTCTTTTACAATAGGTCAGCAATACCTTTCTGCATTTTTGCCTCTTGTTCTCCGGGTTTGTAAAAATTCGGGGAAGTACAATGACCCTGCCTTGTGCACAGCAGCCACTTTAGCCCTTACAAAATTTATGATGATCAGGTAACTTGGTAACTTTTTTTTTTTTTTTTTTTTTTTTTCCCCCGGTCTTTTTATCTGGGTCTTTTTAATCTTCTTTTTATTGCCTCAATCTTCCTCCAGCTCAGACTTTTGTGACTCTCACCTACGTCTTATCTTCACACTTCTGGAGAAATCTCCACTGCCAGCAGTTCGATCAAACATCATGATTGCCTTAGGAGACCTCAGCATCCGATTTCCTAATCTTATCGAACCATGGACGCCCCACCTCTATGCCAGGTAAATGATTTGTAATGCTGACTTCTGGCACCTGATATGCTCCAGGGAGGAGCTTTTCCCAGCGGGCGTCTCATTCTCCCTGGCTGTGAAACAATTGGACTGCATCACAGCCAGGGAAAAGATGAGCTTTGGTAAATTTTGTGAGAACATGCTATGTAAACGCCCGCGCCTTTTATTCCGTTCTCCTGGGAGCTATATAGAAAACAGCGCTGTCCGGATGAAGGGGCGCACAACCCACGGGGATCCGGCTGAAGGGAAAGGCCAGCGCCTCGATTAAGCATGGGAATGGCTGGGGCG
Source organism: Bufotes viridis (assembly GCA_033119425.1). Taxonomy (NCBI): domain Eukaryota; kingdom Metazoa; phylum Chordata; class Amphibia; order Anura; family Bufonidae; genus Bufotes; species Bufotes viridis. The sequence continues at coordinate 17,663,141 of CM065594.1, forward strand.
ACTGGAGAACTAGGTGGAGAGAAACCCCTGGCCCAAAGCAAAGAAAAAAACAGCAGACCTGCAAAAGCGGGAAGGTCTGCCTCCTACGGACACTAAGCTAAAACTGTTTTAGTCCCTGTAGGAAGGGTATAGCTGAAAGAGCTCATACGTTTGTGCTTAGTGTCGCCTCCTAGTGGCAGCAGCTATACCCATGGTAAAGCCTGTGTCCCTCAATGATACGGATGAGAAATACATGTTGCCAGCCATGTCTGTTACCAGATGGTTGGTGGCTGCACAAAATGGTATTGAGGGCCTGAGGTTGTGCACCCCTGCTTTAAAAAAAAAATTTAATTTGATTTCACAATATTATGCTTCTGCCCTAGGAGCTTTAACCAGTTTTACTAAAAATTGGGAAAAAAATGCACAGCTTGAAGTCCTTCTTATATGCATGTTCTTTGCTGGAAACTGCACCATATTCTACATAAGGTCTATAACCTGTTTAGAAATCGATGTTCCTCTTCTCCACGTATACTGTAGGCTCCGGGATGAGTCGCGTGACGTTCGCAGGACCTCCGCCATTGTAATGACTCATCTGATTTTAAAGGACATGGTGAAGGTTAAAGGACAAGTCAGTGAGATGGCGGTGCTGCTCATAGATTCAGACCAAGAAATAGCCTCCCTGGCCAAGAATTTTTTCACTGAGCTATCAAACAAGGTAAACTGAGCCAGGTTCATATTAGTACAGAATGTGAAAAGTGAGATTATTTTCATCACATTTTATCCTGTTTCCTAGGGAAATGCAGTGTACAACCTCTTACCGGATATTATCAGCCGTCTATCAGACCCAGACTGTGGTGTTGAGGAAGAATCTTTCCACACAATCATGAGGTAACTGCTTAATTGGGCTGATATAATAAGGTGTATTAGACGTTCCCGCCTGACAAGTGCCTTCTCGCTAGCTATTACTTACAGCAATGTCCGCTGTAGCTTGGGGAGGAGCGATCGCTGCCATCGCTCGTCCCCATGCTGTACAGTGGTTTGCCGGCGGCAGAGCCCTAGTAGGCCCCTTTCACACGATCGAGTCTTCCACGCAGGTGCAATGCGTGACGTGAACGCATGGCACCCGCACTGAATCCTGGCCCATTCATTTCAATGGGTCTGTGTACATGAGCGTTTTTGTATTCTTTTTTTTTTTTTGCATCAGTTCTGCATTGCATGAGAATCACAGCATGTTCTATATTCTGCCTGACCCCACAGAAGTGAATGGGGCTTTCAGTGAAAAAGGCATCGCATCCAGATGCAAGTGTGGATGCAATGTGTTTTTCACTGATGGTTGCTAAAGAAACTTTTGATGGTTTTTCATGCGCAAAAAAAAACGCATTGCACTCGCACAGAAAAAAATGAACGCAATCGCAGACAAAACTGATAACTTGGGGCCTTAGACGGCACAGTTGGCTGCTGGCAAATCCTGATCTTTCAGGTGCTGATGGATCTGGATTGCCCAATGAACGGGCGTTTGCTTGTTTATTGTGCAGTTGGCAGCAGGTATTACCCTCTAATAGCATTGCTAACGTGTTCACATGAATGCTTGTTAGGAATCATTGGGCAGAAAATCTATCCACCTAATACACCCTTTAGTGCAGGCATCCTCAAACTGCGGCCCTCCAGCTGTTGCAAAACCAACTCCCAGCATGCCCGAACAGCCTACAGGTATCAGCCTACAGCAGGGCATTCTGGGAGTTGTAGTTTTACAACATCTGGAGGGCTGCAGTTTGAGGATGCCTGCTTTAGTGTATGTCTTTAGAACACTTCTGCTGGAGGATGTGTGGAATGACACGGTCACTGGCTGTCTCGGGCTGCAGGTCTCGGTATTTGGTTAGACGATTACCTTGTTTACATGCAGCTAGCTTGTTGCAGACTGTCCATCGATTCCACAGTACAATATAAGTGAATGCCCGTTCAGTGTAAAGAATCCACACGATGCAGTATCACTTGGCAAGAACGCTGCATCAAAATCTATGTACAGCTTTGTAGGCCAGTTACATGAATCCCACCTTATGGAATATGTCAGAGATGGGAATTCCCATTTAAGGAGATTTCCAGTTCTGCAGCTATGGTTTTAAGCTTCTTCTGACGTTTGCCTCTTATTTCTTTAGACATCTCCTGTCATACATCACCAAGGACAAGCAAACTGAGAGTTTAGTAGAAAAAATGTGCCACAGATTCCGTACAGCCAGGTAAATCTCAGAGAAATTCTCCATCTGTGGTCATCTTGGCACTCTGGCTAAAGTCAGCCTTTTTTGGGTCATGACTCTACTTTTTTATTTTTTATTTTAACTATGGTTTTTGTTCTCTCCAGCTTTGTAGTTCTAGAATTTTAACGAGGCACAGTGGACATTCCCAGTCTGAACAGTTTGTAAAAAAAAATTAAAATTATTTTTTTTCCCTCATAGGACTGAGCGACAATGGAGGGATCTTGCCCATTGTCTGTCCCTCCTGCCTTTCTCTGAGAAAGGCTTCAGTAAAATGCAAGACTGCTTTGACTGTTATGGGGACAAACTGAGCGATGATGCTGTGTACAACTCCTTCCTAACCGTTATAGGAAAGATGCGCAGAGGAGCAAAACCTGACCTCAAGGTAGGAAAGCAGAGACCCAATACTAACCCTCTCCCTTCTAAAAACCCTGAACATTTAAGGAATATTTAGTAGCCGTGCCTTGAATGTCCCACATCAAGAATAGGTCCCGGTCTCTGCTACCCTGGGGAATGGAGAGATGGTCACGCTCCATTTTGTGCTGTGCATGCATTGTTCTCTGCATTCACTTCTATCTGTCCATTCCCAGCGGTATGAGGTGGGACCCACACGCATTGGACACTTATGGCCCTATCCATAGGTTGAGAAGATGCGCAGATCTAATTTTTCTCTGCTTAAATATTCAATCAAACACGATATGTACTAAGATGTTGCCATGGAAAGTGTAAAAAAAATAAAGGAAAGAGCCCTGGTTTCTCTATGAATTGGAGAAGGGAAAATTCTCTCCTCATCTTAGTGATGTTAAAACTTGTGTTCAGTAGTTTCTGTAATAGTAGAAATATCTTTTAGCTCATTCATATTTCTCCCCATCATGCAGACTCAAATTGACGAGTTTGAGCAGAAGCTCAGTGTTTGTCATAGCAAAGGCTTGGAGAACATGGATGAAGAGATGATCCAGAATGGAGAGGTCCCACCTTCAGCTGTCAAGAAAAATCCCCCTGGTAAGTAGTAATGGGAGTTGAGGAGCTTGCAAGTTTGTCTTGGGCTACATGCACAAGACAGTGGAAAAACTGAAGTTTTTTTTTTTTTACTGGCGCAACATCATAACTGTTGCACGTCGCCACACAATCATGCTGGGAGCATGTGGTGGTGGTGGTGGTGTGCTTAGCGCAGGTACTTAACAATAAAAAGAGTGACTGCCTCTGCAAGTGGATTGGGGGGCATTTACTGCTGCGGGCCATTGAGTCGCTATGGGAGACACTGCAGGGTTGGGATTTTAGTAAAAAAAAGCCAATGAAATTCATCCACTTCACAGCCAGAAGATGCACAAATAGTTTAAAAATCGCCATGAAGAACTGACAGTGTCCGTTTTAATAATTTTTTTAAATTTTTTTTTTTCCCCCCTCTGGTTGCTTTTGGTTAGAAAAGTGGGTCTTCATTTTTCCAGGAATGGTGCCACTTTAGTCATAGCCCATGGCATAAAGTGACGTGGCTTCTATTAGTCCTAGTGGCCAGTGAAGGATTTATTATTTTTTATTTTTTTAAATATTGAAAATTAAAAACCTCACCAAAAAATGTTTAACATAAAAACATGATCTAAACAGTCGGTAATCCTTCTAATGACTAGGCTGAAATAGATTGTAAAGCTGTGGTCACGTTTCCTTTCCAGGTAAGAGACGTCCTCTTAAGCCTGTAAACAAAGCTTCAAAAGCTACTGAAGAAGCCGACTTCCAGACTCCGAAATCTCGCGTCCCCAGGAAGAATCTCCGGAAGGTCACCGTGACCTTCTCCAGTGATGAAGAGTCTGGTGAGTCTTAATTTTAGAGTGAATGAGATTTTGCAAACCCTTATTTACGCTGCATATCATAAATGTTTTTTTTTTTGTTTTTTTTCCCGTGCCCATTTTGTTTTTGCTTCAGATTTGGAAGCAGAATTGAGTGAAGCAGAGACGCCCAAAAATCCTACCCCTATCAGACGTACATCTACACGATCCCGCGCCCGGTGACCTGACCTCTGGGAGCCTCATGTGTAAACTGTGTAACTGCTAGGTCTTTGTGTTTTGTTTTTTATATATGTTTGTGTATAATGGTCTTATTAAAACGTCTCTCTCCCTTTTATACTTCCTGTGTGCACAGATTGTATTTACAAAGTCTTGTAACTTTATGTGTTTATATATTGTATATTTCATCTATTGGCCCCATTCTTGGGGAGCCGTGAGGGCAAATGCCCGTCTTCCTAGATGGTGCCGCACTGCGCGGTCAGGAAGACCGATGTCCCTTAGCAGCGGCTCTGAGAAAGATATCTGCTAATGGGCTCTTCAGCCTGAGTTTTGTACTACAAATAAAGTATATTAGAAAACTACGTTGCTTACCGGTAACTGTTTTTCTCGATACCCATGATGGCACCCCTACGACTCAGGACCACCCATTGGACAGGAAGCCTGAGAAGATAAAAGAGTAACACCCCCTGCCAAGCACCAGTTAATTAAATAACCTGTCCAGGAAGGACCCACTATGTGCAAAGTAAAAACAGTCAACCAAAATAAGAAGATAAATAGGTAAACAACCTACGGGATATGTAGTATATCTCTAACGTAAAATGTCTAACAAAGAGTATATATATTCTTATATATATATTATTTTATTTATTTAACCCCTTAAGGACCCATGACGTATGGGTACGTCATGGGTCCGATCCCTAAGTATGGCGCCCGCTCCTGCCCTCTGTGGGCGCGATCGCTGCGGGGGTCCGGCTGTTTCCTGTAGCTGACCCCCGCGGCTAATGATCGCGGCCGGCAGCGATGCCGATCGCAATCATTTAACCCCGCAGATGCCGTGGTCAATCCTGACCACGGCATCTGCGCGCGCTAAACCGAAAGTAAAACTTTGGCAGCTCTCCGGCTCCCCTAGTGGTGATCGGGAGAATCGGAGCGCTGTAAGGGATAGCCTCAAGCCTTTCATTCAGCATGAGGCTATCACTTACTATTTCCTATGGAGCCCTTGTTAGCAATAGGGCTTCATAGGAAAGTAGTAAAATCCTCAAACTCCAATACAAGTGTATTGGAGTTTATGTTAGAAGCAATCAGATGACTGATTTATATAGGTCCCTATGGGACCTATATAACAGTGTAAAAGAAAAATAAAAGAAATAAAAAAATAAAAAATAAATAAAAAAACCTAAAAATTCAAATCACCCCCCTTTCCCCAAAATTAAAATAAAATAATAATTTTTTTTAAAAAAATACACATCATGGGTGTCATAATGTGCGAAAACGCCCGTGGTATAAAAATATAAAAATATATTCCCCATACGGTAAACAGAAAAACGGAAAAAAGCGCCCAAATGGCGGATTCGCCATTTTTGAACGCTTCATTTCCTCAAAAAAATTAAATAAAAAGTGATCAAAAGTCCTACACACCCCATAATGGTATCAACTAAAAGTTCAGATCGCCCACAAAAAATAAGCCCCCATACAATGCCATACACTTAATTACAAAAAAGTTATAGGGGTCAAAATATGGCGACAAAAATAAAAAAATAAAAATTTCCCACTTTTGAATTTTTTTTCACTATCAAAACGCAAGAAAAACTATACATATTGGGTATCGCGGATTCGTACTGACCTGTAGAATAAAACTAAATGGTCAGTTTTATCACACATCAAACGTCGTAATTTAAAAACCCGTAAAATTGTGGTAGAATTGTTTTTTTTTTGCAATTTCACCCCATTTGGAATTTTTTTTCCCACTACATCGTATGCAATATTAAATGGTGGCGTTGGAAAGTACAACTTGTCCCGCAAAAATAAAGCCCTCATATGGCCATGTGAACGTAAAAATAAAAAAGTTATGGCTCTCGGAAGGCATGGAGCGCAAAACGAAAATGCAAAAATGAAAAAACCCCGAGTCCTTAAAGGGTTAAATTTCTTTTTTTTTTTTTTTTTGGGAGGGAATTATGAGGGGTGCCGTCATGGGTATCGAGAAAAACAGTTACCGGTAAGCAACGTAGTTTTCCCCTCACCCTATGACGGCACCCCTGCGAGATAGAATATAAATTTTAACTTAGGGAGGGACTACAGCCTGGAGCACTCCTTCACCGAAGGAAGAGTCAGAATGAAGCTGAAGCCTATAATGTTTTAAAAAAGTGTGTGGAGAGCTCCAAGTTGCAGCCCTACAAATCTGGGCTAATGAAACATTTGCCTTTTCTGCCCATGAGGCAGACACCGCCCTGGTAGAGTGGGCTCCAAATCCCTCTGGAGGAGAGAGGCCTAGGGACAAGTAAGCCTTGGAGATGGCTTTCTTTACCCATCTGGCAATCACCGCTGTAGAGACTTTCCGTCCTTTATTTTTCCCCTGAAATTGTATCAAGAGATTCTCGTCTATTCTCCAAGAGGATGTGGCTGCCAGGTAAGTTGTCAAACATCTACAAACATCCAAGCAGTGAAACTTTTCTTCCTCTTGATTCGCTGGTTTCGGAAAAAGGAAGGGAGAACAATATCCTGACTTCTATGAAAGTTTGTCATTACTTTAGGCTGGAAGGACGGAAGAGGACGAATTATGACCTGGTCATCCTGGATGGATGTATAAGGAGGAAAAGCGGAGAAGGCTTGTATCTCGGAAATTCTTCTGGCAGAGGTGACCGCCAAGAGGAAGGCCATTTTGATGGACAGTATTTCTAGTGAGACTTCTCCCAGGGGTTCGAACGGTACTTGCGAGAGGGCTGTTAAGACTTTGTTAAGGTCCCAGGGAGGAGATAAAGGTCTCAGGGAAGGATGAATTCTGCCAGCAGCGGAGAGGAAGCGCTTGATCCAAGAATGGTTTGCCAGTTGGTAATCATAAAAATAACTTAATGCGGCCACTTGTACCCTAAGGGTAGATGCTTTGAGACCCTTGTCCAAACCCGCCTGAAGAAAATCCAGAATCCTAGGGATATCAGGAGGCCGGAAAGGGTTAGGTTCTGATTGTAAGAAGGTTGTAAAATTGACCATATTCTATTATATTTTCTGGCGGTAGACACCTTCCGACTGGTTAAAATGGTGGACACTACCTTTTCTGACAGACCCCTATTTAACCAAATGTTCCGTTCAGTTTCCACGCTGACAACTTGAGGATTTCTGGATTGGGGTGAAGAACTGGGCCTTGTGACAGCAGATTCTTCTGTGGTGGAAGCACCCAAGGAAGGCCCTGGGTCAGATTCTTCAGGGTAGTATACCAGATTCTTTTCGGCCAATCTGGAGCTACCAGGATGATGGAGGCTCTGTCCTTCATTACTTTTCTCAGGACCTGCGGAATAAGAGAAAACGGTGGGAAGGCATACCCAAATTCTTGGTTCCAGCTCTGTGCCAATGCGTCGATTGCTGTAGGATAGTCTGCCGGGTTGAGGGAGAAGAACCGTTCCACCTTTCTGTTGTCCCGTGAGGCAAACAGGTCTATAGTCGGAAGACCGTATCTCTCCACCACCTGAGAGAAGACTTCCGGACTTAGGCTCCATTCTCCCTGACTTAGCTGTACTCTGCTCAGGAAATCTGCTAGGACATTTTCTTTCCCCTTCAGATGGATCGCGCCTAGGGATAAATTCCTTGCTTCCGCTATTGAGAAAATCTGCAGACTTAGGGATAGTAGAGTCGGCACTCTGGTGCCCCCTGATGGTTTATGTAGGCCACTGTGGTAGCATTGTCCGAGTAGAAGATAATCCTTGTATTCGTTAACCCTGGTAAGGCTACTGTGAGAGCCATCTGGACCGCTTTTAGCTCCTTGTAGTTTGAAGAGCATCCTCTTGTTCTTAAATCCCATCTGCCCTGCCAACACCGGTCTCCGGAATGTACACCCCATCCCCAAGGACTGGCATCTGTCGTCACAGATATTGGGTCGGGGAAGGACCAGGGGATTCCTGTTGAAAGGTTTTTCCGGCAGGTCCACCATAAGAGGGACCTTCTTGCCTGGGAGGAAAGATGGAATTCCTTGTCCAGTGAGAAGGTTTGACCGTCCCATACCTTTAATATTTCGGCCTGGAGCTCCCTGGTATGGATCTGTGCGTAAGGAACTGCTGGTATTGTTGCCGTGAGATGACCGAGTACCTTCATTGCTCGTCTGAAAGAACAAAGATAGGAATGGAACAAGTCCCAGACATGATGGACTGTAGACTGTACCTTTACCTCTGGAAGGAAGGTCTTTGTACGACCGAATCCAGAATTAACCCCAAAACGTGCAAACCCGGGACGGTTGAAGGCAGGACTTTTGGGCATTTATTTTCCAGCCAAGGTTCCATAGAGATAGCTGTACTCGAGTCAGGTCTGTCTGAAGAGATTCTTTGGTTTTGGAAACAAACAGGAAGTCGTCCAGATAAGGGACCAGTGTAATCCCTGAGATCCTGAAAAACACTACCATCTCTGCTACCACCTTGGTGAAGATTCTTGGAGCTTGGGAGACCCCAAATGGAAGAGCCTTGTACTGTAGATGGATCAGGTGACCTTTCACCACTGCTGCAGTTCTCAGGAACCTCTGGGATGCTGAATGAATTGGGACATGGTAATAAGCATCTTCCAAATCTTGCCATCCAACAATCCTGGAATAACAAGTTCAGAGTGGAAGAGATGGTCTCCATCTTGAATGGTTTGTATTTTAGGCACTTGTTTAATTTTTTTAGATTTAGAATCATACGAAAACTGCCATTGGGTTTCTTGACTAAAAAAAGTGGGGAGTAGAATCCCCTGCCCTCCTCCTCCCTGGGGACCCGGCAAACCACTCCTTTGGAAATTAGGGATAAGATTTCTGACTCCAAAACAGCCGCTTTGAGAGGATCTTTGGGGAAGGGGGTCTGAACAAAAAGATCTTGGGGGTAGTACAGGAATTCCAGACGAAAACCTTTCTCTATTCCCCCAAGAATCCACCTGTTTCGGGATATCTCCCGCCAGGCACGGAGGAAGAAGGAGAGTCTTCCCCCGACCTGAGATCTGGCGTCACTGTTTATCCTTGGGCTTATTCTCCTGGGGTTTAAACAAAAACCCGCCAGGTCTTTTCTGGAACTTATCCCTCTCCTTTTTATCATAGGGCTTTCCTCGCTGTCTTCTAAATCTAGACTGTGAGGGACGAAAAAAGGATGGTCTCTGCGGATTAGGGAAGCCCTTTTTCTTATCGGATGCCTTCTCAAGAATGTCGTCTAATGACGAACCAAATAGCCTATCTCCTTCACATGGTAAGGCACACAGCCTAGCCTTTGACCCATGGTCACCTTTCCATGATTTAAGCCAAAGGGCTCTCCTGGCCGCATTGGACATGGCGGAAGACTTAGCCGAGAATCTTATGACATCTGTAGAGGCATCCGTTAAGAAGTCAGCTGCTTTGGCTAGAGTAGGAATAGAGGCCAAAATTTCTTCCCTAGGTTTCTTCTCTTTCACATGACACTCGAGTTGGTCTATCCAGAGTCTAAGGGACCTAGCTACCCAGGTAGATGCTACGGCGGGCCTAAAACAGGCGGCCCCGGATTCCCAAGCTCTCTTCAAATACACATCAGCTCTCTTATCAAGAGGGTCAGATAGGCATCCCAAATCTTCAAAGGGTAAAGCGGCTTTCTTAGCTACTTTGGCCACCGGAGCGTCCACCGCGGGTGCCTTATCCCAACTGGCAGAAACCGTATCACTAAAGGGGTATTTTCTCTTGAGAGAGGAGGGAATAAAGAATCTCCTATCAGGATTCTTCCACTCTTTCCTAATCAACGTTTGCATATTTTCATGGATGGTGAATATTCTATGCTTTCTAGGCTTGATCTGCAATTGATCTAGAAGGTCTTTCATCTTCTAATTGCATGGTCGCTCTGACCGCTTTTAGCAGAGGTTGAGTGTCCTCTGGAGGAAAAAAGGATCTACTTGCATTATCGGTATCAGAAGAGTCCGAATCACTGGAAAAAAGCTGACCCGACTCCCTATCCTCGTCCGAGGACTCCCAGTCCGCTAAACCTGAAGCTCTATCTGGAGATTTATTGCGGGATTTGGTAAGTGCCTTAAGTGACGCCTTAACTTCGGATCTGATAATACTTTTCATGGACTTTGTTAAAGTTTGGGATTCCTCCTCCATAAGCTTGTCAATACATGCTGGGCATAACGGTCTGGTATAGGAGGAAGCTAGGGCCGCACTGCATCCTGCGCACTCCTTATGTTTGGATTTGCTAGATGATTTCCTTGGTGGTTTCTACAATACACAGCATACCAACAAGTAAGGAAAGGTACGTTCTTACCAAGGTGATATTTCCTCCCCACTCCTCAGGCATTTACCGGACTGGTGGGCCTCAAGGGTTCTTGGGGTTCAGCGCGTCCATCAGATGGATCCGTCATTGTAAAGGGATCTTCTTCACACCTCCTCCAAAGATACCTGCCCCAGGGGGTTGCTCAGGGTGTGAGAGACGCCGGCTGCCTTCCCCTGTGGCCCATTTTATAGATTAAAGACGCGCCTAGGCGCCACTTCCTGGTTGAAGGGGGGAAGCCCCGCCCCCTTCTGACCTCAACGCCGAGCGCCCCGACGTACGGAGCGTCAGCCAGGCTGCACATGCGCACTGCCACGCCCTCGCCCGGCCGCCACAGGAAGCCGGCATCCAGGAGAGGGAGGCCGGACTCGCGACGCATGGAGGGAGCCGCCCGAACACGGCCGCAGCGGCTCCCTCTAGTCAGGAAGCGGACAGGAGAAGGGGCAGACTTTTGGAGCGCGGCTCCGGCACGGCCACAGGAACTGCCGGCTCCACAGGGTGAGGCCCCCACAGGTAAGACCCGGCCGCCCTCGGCGTCTGGTGCAAAACGGGGATGAAAGAAAAACGGAAAATTTCAAAAAAAGGTCCCACAGAAAGAGGACCCCACTTCTCAGGACCTATCCATTGGACAGGAAACCTGAAACTGGTGCTTGGCAGGGGGTGTTACTCTTTTATCTTCTCAGGTTTCCTGTCCAATGGGAGGTCCTGAGTCGCAGGGGTGCCGTCTTAGGGTGAGGGGAAAATATGTTCCCAGTCCCTATACATTACAATCAATTTTTCAGATGGATAAATATTTATATTTAATTTACACTTTAAGATATTTTCACATTTTACAACAGTGGATATGCATAAAACACCAATTCTGACTCATACAATATTCACTGTGCAGGATCGGTTACATGAATGTTGTATGGTTCAGGTCCTTGTGTATGTGGCCCTAGCAAAGACCATGGATTTTATTTTATTGTAATTTCCATTGACAATCACTTCCTTCAACTTCTGAGGAAGATTGGGTTCCTGAAGAGCTTTTTATAGATTTATTAGCCTTCCTTTTTCTAAAACTGTTTGCTGTAGAACCCATTTAATATTTCAAGTTCCCTTAACCTACCCCTGAAGAACACCCCATAGCATTGTCATTCCTCCTGTGAATCTAGCACAATGCAGTCAGAGAGGGGACATCCCAGAAATCTAAGCTGCCATCAGCGGGGAGAACAAGAGTTGATTGTCTGAAGCCAATCTGCATCTCAGGAAAGCTATATTCTCATAAGAGCTGTACCAGTAAGTAGTCATTCATCTCAATGCAGCATCGTTGGGGCCCATTCAGACGGCCGTAGTGCTTTGCGGATCCGTGCTGGATTACCTCTGGCTCTACTGTGAACCTCTGCGGTGGGTGGAAGCTGAAGCTGCAGGACCGGATGGGGAGGGAGCCAGCAGCGCGTGCCGAGGACAAAATGCCCAGGCAGACTGAAGAGCCGGCAGTTTCCCTATTCTGGCTTGTGGCTGTAGGGAGAATGGAGTAAGTTCAGCACGCTGAAACCACCAATGATAAATCAGTACCACGGTGGGGTAAGAGGGGTCATCCCCCAGCTGTTTAAGTTTTGTATGGCTTATGGGGTTGTTTTGCCTAGGAGTCTTCAAGGAAGACCTCCAGAGCTAAGAGGGGGTGTGCATTTTGTAAAAAGAAGCTTCTCTCTGCATGCCCTAAACCCCTTTGTCAAGGATGTGTCAGCAAGTTAATGGAGGAAGAAACTCCATCCTTAATGGGCAGCATTAAGCAGATGATCAGAGTCGATTAGCGGATTGATTAAATGTCACCCCAGTACTTCTGTGCCCAAAGATTCCCCCTCCAGTGCCAGCGAGATACTATCTGGGTTGGAGGAAGGAGAGTGTCATCGGACGATTCTTCTGAGAGCGAGGCTGCAGGTCCATACTGAGAACACTAACTCCTTTAATCAAGGCTGTTAGAGGTACTATAGGTTTGGATGATCAGAGACCTCAGCAATCGGTGCAGGACGCTATGTTCGAGGGCCTTGGTCCTAGAAAGAGGAAGGTGTTTGATGTGCATAAGAACATTCAGGCGGTGATCGCCAGGGAATGGAAAAGACCAGATAGAAAATTTTTCATCCCTTCCTCTGTCAAATGAAAATATCTGTTTGAAGAAGTCTCTGGGCCCCTAAGCTGGATGCCCCTGTAGCCAAGATGTCCAGAAAGAATGCTCTACCCTTTGAGGATATGGGTTCCCTTAAGGGCCCAATGGACAGAAGGGCTGAAGTATACCTAAAGAAAAATTGGGAGGCCTCTGCAGCAGCTTTTAAACCGACTATTGCTATTACCTCCGTCCCTAGGTCTCTAAAAGTATGGATGGGGGAACTAGAGGCCCACATTAAAGGGGGTACCCCTAGAGAGCAGTTACCCCATTATTAACAATGCCATAGATTTCCTGGCTGATGCCTCTGTGGATTCTTTAAGATTTTCTGCAAGAGCTTCTGCCTTATCCAACTCCGCCCGTAGGGCTATTTGGTTAAAGAGGTGGAGTGGGGATGCTTCCTCTAAAGCTAAGGTGTGCGCTATTCCATGTCAGGGGGAGATTTTGTTTGGCCTTGTACTGGACGACCTCTTAGAAAAGGCCTCCGACAAGAAAAAAAGGCTTTGCCTCCACTAGTCAACACCCTAGGAGATCCTTCCATCCTAGATTTAATAAGGAGGGGTACCTTTTCCCAGTCTCACAATCTCAGGGAGTTAAATGTGATCAGGTTAGCGAGTCTTCCCGTTATCAAGGGCAGAAATGTAAAGATCTACTTGGACAATACAACAGCCGTAGCTTATATCATCCGGCAGGAAGGTACAAGGGTTCAGGGCCTCATGTCCCTTATCCATCAGATATTCAGCCTGGCAGAGACTCCTCTATCCTCTCTTTCTGCAGTGCATCTCAGGGGTGCGGACAATGTGAAGACGGACTTTCTCAGCCGGCACCAGCTAAGCCAGGGGGAGAGGTCCCTAGATCAGAGGGTTTTCAACCAGATCACAGCGTTATGGGGGATTCCAGAGAGACCTTTTTGCCAGAAAAGTAAGATTTCGATTCCCTTTTTCCATGGGAGCATCCCAAATCGGTGAACGCTTTGTCTCAATCTTGGACACGGGGCCTTCTCTATGCCTTTCCACCCCTAAAGATGCACGGGCATGATTTCCGCGCGGGTGCAATGCGTGAGGTGGACGCATTGCACCCGCACTGAATCCGGACCCATTCATTTCTATGGGGCTGTGCACATGAGCGGTGATTTTCACGCATCACTTCTGCGTTGCGTGAAAATCGCAGCTTGCTCTATATTGTGCGTTTTTCACGCTACGCAGGCCCCATAGAAGTGAATGTGGCCCATGCCCGTTAGGACAATGGGGATCCAGACAACTATCTCATTTTTTGTCTACCATACCCTCTTCTTCTGAATTAGACAGGTCCCTCACAGCCTTCGAAAAAACTTGTATAGGCTCAGGGGTATATAGACACTCCCTTTCGGAATGTTACCAATCTCTGATTGCACCGGACCCGAACTACCGCCCCCCCCCCCCCCCCCTACGTTGACAAATGGGCAGGGGACCTGGGCCTTGACATCCCTCTTGACTACTGGCCTAAATTATTCCATCTAGTTCATAAATCGTCGGTAGCGAGTAAACTTCAGGAAGCGGGATATAAGATAATGTCAAGGTGGTACTATGTCCCAACCCATTTACAGAAAATGTTCCCCTCTTCTCCGCTTTGCTGGCGCTGCGCCTCGGCCCCGGGCTCACTGATGCATATTTTCTGGGGATGCCACAAACTCCGCAGTTTGGGATGGGATCCACAGGTACTTAACCAGGATATTTTCCTTCCCCATTCCAAATACTCCGGGCTTTTTTCTGCTTTTTTACTCAGACCTTCCCATGACTATACTGCGTAAGTCCTGCCTACGTGCTCTGGTTGTAGCTGCAAGAGCATGTATCCCTGCAAGGTGGAAGCCTTCCTCGCCGCCACAAATTGGCTGTAGGATTCAGAGGGTGGAGGAGATCCGGAGAATGGAGGAGCTTACATCGGGCTTAAACACAACTACAGCCCACATCAAGGCCTGGTCCCCGTGGATTACTTTCCGAAGACCTCAGGTATATCAGGATTTAATGACACGATAGAAACACACTCCCCCCCCCCCCCCCTTTTTTTTTTCCTCCTCGCACCCTTGTTGTCTTGTCCATGAGTTTATATGGGTCATATCATTGTTCACTGTTTTATCATATGTTCTATCGCATGTTTACACCACGTATACTGGAAGTGTAATGGTTAAAATGAAAATGGTAACCCATTAGGTAACATTTCTAATGGATAAATCAAGAATAAAAAAAAAAAAGTGAATGTGGCTGCGGTAAAGTCTCAAGCATTTGATCGCGTAGCTGCCGGTCTCCTGTTCCATCATGGAAGCTGGTGATTGGACCATGTGACCCAGTGACGTCAGTGAAGGTCCTTTAACCCCCCCCCCCCCCAGCTGAAGACAGAACAGGAGACCGGCAGCTACACGATCAAATGGAGGAGGTGAGTTAATTTTTATTTACTTATTTTTTTAACCCACTATTGCCCTTCTTACTTTGCATTCTCTATTGAGAATGCTATTATTTTCCTTTATAACTATGTTATAAGGGAAAATAATAAAATATACAGACTACTCAACCCAAAACCGGACTTCAGTGATGAAGTTCGGGTCTGGGTACCAAACATGCAGATTTTTTCTCATGCACGTGCAAAATGCATTAAAACGCTTTGCACTCGCGCGGAAAAATCGTGCATTTTCCCGCAACACACCCGCCTCTTATCCGGGCGTGTGAAAGAGGCCTAAGAGTCCAGATATCTGCCTTAAGTGCCTTGTTTGAGTTTAGACTAGCAGATCATCCTTGGATCAAGAGATTCATTACAGCTGTGTCTAAATGATCACCAGTTTCTAAGGTCACTCCCTTCCTTCCCTCTGTGCCTCCCCTAAGAATGAGAGAGAATCTGAGTTCCATTGTCTGGATGTTAGGAGCTGTATTTTACAATACCTGAAGGTTACTCAACCTTGGCGAGCCTCCCCTCATCTGTTACTATTGTTTCAGGGAGCTAAGAAAGGATCTGCTGCCTCGTCTCAGACAATTGCTGGGTGGATCAGACAGGCCATAGGGCAGCTACCTGGAGCTCTCCTCCCACCTTCTTTAGGCATTATAGGCTACAGTTACCCAGGGCCGGCGCGTCCTATAAGCGGACTAGGCCGCCGCGTAGAGCGCCCCTTGGCAAGGGGCGCTGCTAGGAGCGCCGGCCCTGCCTCATGCTGCAGCCGCCCGAGCGCTCTGAATTGAGCCTCAGGCGGCTGCAGCACTCCTCGGGCTGGCGCGTCCATGAGGACGCACCGCCCGGGCTCAGCATGAAGAGAGGAGCTGACAGGAGGGAAGCGCTCAGCGCTCCCTCCTGTCAGACCATTGTAGCGCGGCCGAGCTCTGTATGGCCGCGGGTACAGGAGCATGTGTCTCCTGTACCCGGCCGGACTGACATGAAGTGCGACACAGTGTGCACTGCCTGTCAGTCCGTCAGGTACAGGAATCTAAAGCTCCTGTACCCGTGGACCATAAAGCGCTCGGCCACGCTACATTACAGGCGGGGAG
Source organism: Bufotes viridis (assembly GCA_033119425.1). Classification (NCBI taxonomy): domain Eukaryota; kingdom Metazoa; phylum Chordata; class Amphibia; order Anura; family Bufonidae; genus Bufotes; species Bufotes viridis. The sequence goes on from CM065594.1 coordinate 17,679,266, forward strand.
GGAGGGGGAGAATGACAAGAGGGGAGAGAAGAATGACAAGGGTGGGGGGGGGGAGAATGACAAGAGGGGGGAAGGAAGAATGACAAGAGGGGGGAAGGAAGAATGACAAGAGGGGGGGTGAAGAATGACAAGAGGGGAGGAAGAATGACAAGGGGGGGGGGGTGAAATGACAAAGAAGGAGGGGTGAAAAATGACGGGGGGGGGGGGGGGCGGCAAACTTTTCTTTTGCCTAGGGCGGCAAAAATCCTTGCACCGGCCCTGCAGTTACCCTCTTCCTTTTTTTTTTTTACAACGGATCCAGGGATTCCCAACCAGTCTCCCAAGTACTTGCCCGGCCTTAAGTTGTTTACCTTCTGTAATCTGACAAGTGCAGGTATATTCAGCTTAGAATAACCGTTGACATTTTTTTTTATATATTTAGAAAAAAGACAGTAAAAGACCATTTGAATACATAACGATAAACAATAATAATCGTTCACCATAAAATAATTCCTAATAGCATATCATTCACCTTGATGGTAAAGTCTTTAACAATCTCCAAAATCAATTTTATCCCACAGAAAATACCCCCCCGTCGTTATTGGGACCAGAACAAAAACAAAAGAAAAAATTTCCCAATTGTACTAGATAAATGCCGCCCTTTGCACTGCTCTCCGACGCATCTCCATATCGTCTACAGCTACAGTTACCCTCTAACGAAAGTCTTTCCTTTGGCCGTAAGGTTTTGCAAGCTGTGGTCCCGCCCTAAATAGAGTTCTTGCCTATTCTCCAGGCGTGCTGTCATAGGCGAAAGGGAAATATTGGATTACACTTACCGGTAATCGTTTTTCTTTGAGCCTATGACAGCACCCGATTCATTCCCATCCCTAAAAAGGGAAAAGGATGAGATATAGATATATATATAATAAAAAGAGAAAGTAGAGAATGAAGTTGTTAAGATGTTATGTTTCTTAGTTCTTGAGAAAAGGACTGGAGGTGGAGGGAAGGTCTCCTCTTTTAAAAAGGCGTTCTGGTTCCTGTTTCCTGTCCAGAGGAGGCAGTCTCTCCAGGGGTGCTGTCTTAGGCTCAAAGAAAAACGATTACCAGTAAGTGTAACCCAATATTTTCTGCGCAACGGAACCACGGATCCAGACAAAATTGTGGAACGAATGCGGACCTATTCATACGGCCATCTGAGTGAGCCCTTCATGATGGCATAAAGAAAAATAATTTCCTAGCTGCTGAGTGTCATGCTTGCTAATGCCTGGATGAACTAGGTCAGCGGTACATGTATGAATTCCGTTTTCCAGCTGCCTATGGTGCATGCGTGGTGTACAGGACCTGGAAATGAAGACTATCGTACTGGAAGAACACTTGGATGTACTGTAGGTGGTGTAGCTGAGACTTGGCTGGACTCTTCACATGACTGGGCTGTTAACATTCAAGGTTTTAGGCTACTTTTAAATGTGTTTTTGCCTGACCCGGCAAGGATCAGCAAAAACACTTCCGTTATAATGCAACCGGCTACATAAGTTATGAACGGATCCGGTTGTATTCTCTAAAATGCACATTACGGCATGGAGCACATCCTCACTTCATCCAGCTGATCGGCGGGGGTGCTGGGTGTCGTCATTGATATTAAAATTCCAGAAAATCTCTAACTTGGCCTATATTGACTGGGGTCATGGTTCTGCTTTAACTGCAAAGGGGAGAAGATTTCTCAACTTGCTGCAGGGCCACAGTAGAGCTCATGCTCACGACCGTTGAATGTTTTGCGGTCTGCAAATTGTGGATATGCAAAACACAGATACTGGCTGTTTGCTTTCCGCATTTTGTGGAACAGACTGCCCCTAATGGAACAGTCTTATCCTTGTCCAGACAATAATAGGATATGTTCTAATTTTTCTTGCTCGTATCATTGGGGGACACAGCAGACCATGGGTATCGCTCTTCTCAGCTATACCCCTCCTGCAGACACTTAGCTAATCAAGTTGGCCAAAGCTTTTTCCTTTTTAATTTTTCAGGTTCGGGCTACAGGTGGGCTCTCGGCTCTCACCAGCTGTTTTCCCACACTTAAAGGGTGTGAGAGAAGTTTTATTTCTCTATATACTGTATATATTGTAAAATTTCTGTAGTACTCATTTTTGTCCACAAGATGGCCGCTATCCAGATGTGTGAGCCATGTGTGTGTAGGGTCAATGGGGGAGGGGGAGAGGGGGATTAGGTTACAGGTTTCAAATCTACCTATGAACTCAGAGTTGAGTTGCAGTTTTTGAATGTGCCAATAAACTCAGGGATAAAGTTAGCAAACTATCCCCATTTTGGCAAATTACCTTTTCTTAAGGAACGCCCCTTTTGTGATGTCATGTCTGCTATTTAACTGAATGTAACTTGAATAAAGCTCTCTTGGCTTGGGGATCAGAAGTGCTTTGAATGGAACCAACTTGTGTGTCTGGTCTCATTATGAAAGCAGTATGGCGCGCATACTTATACTTCTAATTCATTTGGCACCCCACAAAGAAGATGAGAAGCGCATGAATTTTGCTGACAGGGGGGAGACCAGCGGGCCCTCAAGCCCGCTGCTTGTTCCCCACCTCTAGAAGACGAGGAGGAACAGTGGATCTCAAAGCCACTGTTACCCGCCAGCTACAGTGTCACCTTGTCTGCTCCTGGAAGTCCCCGACTCTGCGGCCTACTAGGCCACATCTTCAACAGTTTCGGGGGTTGAAACTATACTATCGGAGCGCAAAAATTTCACGCAACGTCTTCGCCCCAACAGCTTCCCAATAAGCTCCACCCCGTGCTTAACCCTTTCCTTACCTCAGAACTACTGTGCTGGGGAAAATACTTACTGGGCTCTATGCTGAGGGTTAGAGTATTGGTCATTAGTGCAGACGACTGGGGGTTCTGATCCCCTAGTTCTGTTTTGATAGGATTTGAGCTGTATATAATAAGGAAAAAAAACTTATGTGGGTGTATATATTCTGGGCCTAGTTCCCACCGCCATTCTGTAGCCCGTTTCTTTACCATGAGGCAGCCTTTGCGCTGGCCATAGATTTTATGGCTACTCCTGTTTCGTGGCTACTACTGTGTGACCCCCTTCCCAAGGGGGAGTATTTGTGTTTATCCTTCAAATGGGGCTTACATGACGCATGGGCAGGGGGCACTGCATCTGTGGTTTTTACCACATCCCGTTCCTCCATGTGGAGTATCAGCCCTGGCATTTCCTGTGGTATCTACAAAGCATTCATCCTGCTAGGGGTGGAACCTTCTCGCTAGCTGTAATTGTGCCTGCATTTCCTTCTCCCACAGGTGGCACTGTGCCCGTGTTCTGCCATCTCTGGGTGTGGTAGTACCACCAGGCATTGTATATATGGTGTACCTGCGGCGCTGGCATCTGCCCATACCATGACATGCTGCAGCTGATGGGTTTGCTCACTTCTGGTGAGCATTAGTACTGTTTTCTGTACCTGGTATAACCTACCAATTTCTATAGCGCTGGCTTAGCGCCTTGGTCCCTTTACGCCTAGTGCATTGCCTCTACATTCTGCTACGGTGACAGCATCAGCGTTCCCTCCTTGTGGAGTTTGGGTGTGCACTTTTTCAGTTTGCATATGTGAGTTGTCTGCATGGCTCCCCTCACCAGGTAGAGCGGTCGTACCTCCATTGTTCTCACCCCGAAGTGCCGGTTCTCTACTGAGCCTCATCAGCCTCTTCTACTTTTCCCCTTCCGCAGGGCGAGTAGTTGCATTTCCCCCATATACTGTTTCTCCCTGCTCGGCCAGTTTTCATAGCCATTGGGTTCTCGTATGCCCCCTTTCTGCTGTGGAGTGCCTGCGCGGGTGATATTGGTTCTGTTACCATTTTTTTTGGACTTCATGGTGTTTGGTGTCCACACTCCCTTCCTGACGCAGTATTTATACCATCTCTGGTTCCTGTCTGACCGTTTTGTCCATTCCTCTGATAACCCCATTCTCTTCTCTTCTTTTTTTTTTTTTTTTTTTTTAAACTGCTTTATTAACAGAATCGAGTCCAACAGCATATATTACATAGTATATAGTATAACAGGAGCAAATAGCAGATGATATGCAAGCGTGTCCACGTCGGATCAAATCCAAATCATTGAATACATGTAAATCATGCAGTATATAAAGAGTAAAATAAGAACTAAGAAAAGTATCAAACTTGTAAATAATCGCAGGTTGCCATGGTGAACCCCAAACAAGACCTGAGGGTGCAGAAGAGCTCGATCTTGTCTAGTAACAGAGCCACAGTGCACATCTGTGTTAAATGGAGACATTCGGGAATGGGGGAGTTCTCTTCTTTTTTTAGATGGGGTCGTTCCGCAGTGGCAGTCGACAGAGTCTGATGATTTTAACGACCTTCATATTTATTGTCCCTTCTGTCTAGGTGTTTTTTTTTCTTCCTACCAGGTTACCCCCCAATTTTTTTTTGTGGGTTTTGGTTGGTTTCACTGCCTTGTTCCCATCGAGTTTCTTCACTCCCTCAAGAATTTTTTCTTGTGGGCCATGTTCATGCCTGACATCCAGGTTCTCTGGCCCTGAGTTGTTTGTCATGGTCCCGCTGGAGTCGTCTTCTCTTCTGGTAGCCTGGTATGATGTTTGGAGCCTTGCCTTCTGGTACCCCTACTTCTTCCCCCATGGGGGGCAGGTTCTGTCACATCTGCACTTCTCTGGCCCTTGATATCCAGACTCCATTTTCAGTTCGTCGTCTTCCAGTCAGTATTCCGCTGAGTGGTTTCCTTTCTTCTCAGGCCATGCTGTGACTGTTGATGACTAGGGTGTTTTTTTTCCTGGGGTTCTGAGCCATGGGTATCACTTTCTTAGAAGTCTTCTGGATTCAGGCTATGTTTCCCTCTCCTGTATCTTCCGCAGTCACTCCGTTTGTTCTGGTGACTGACTTGTCTTCATTCTTGTCCATCTTGTGGATATTATGTGTGCTCTCCACTTCTTCTGAAGTCTCCTAAGCCGTGACTTACAGGCCCCTTTCACACGAGCGTGTCCGGATTAGGTCCGGATGCGTTCAGTGAAAACTGTGCGATTTCACAGGCAAAGCCATTCAGTTTTGCCTGCGATTGCGTTCAGTTTTTTCCGCGCGGGTGCAATGCGTTTTGATGCGTTTTTCACGCGCGTGATAAACAACTGAAGGTTTACAAACAACATCTCCTAGCAACCATCAGTGAAAAACGCAACGCACCCGCACTTGCTTGCGGATGCAATGCGTTTTTCACGCAGCCCCATTCACTTCTATGGGGCTAGGGCTGCGTGAAAAACGCAGAATATAGAACATGCTGCGATTTTCACGCAACGCACAAGTGATGCGTGAAAAAAAACGCTCATGTACACAGACCCATTGATATGAATGGGTCAGGATTCAGTGCGCATGCTTTGCGTTCACGTCACGCATTGCACCCGCGCGGAAAACTCGCTCGTGTGAAAGGGGCCATATTCCCTGGGATGTTCTTTCTTCTGCCCAGCTGGAGCCTCTGCGTATTCAGCCGCTCTCTGGCTGGCCTTCCTGGGAATTGCTTTTCCTGTCCCTTTTTCAGGGTTCCTGGTGGGTCCTTCCCCCGCATGTCTGTGCCTGGCCTTGGACTCATTCTGTTCCCTCCCCATGGTACTGCTCTTTAACGTCCCATGATCTTCTGTGTCCCCCAATGATATGAGCGAGAAAATAGAATTATTTTTTGCTTACCTGTAAAATCCTTTACTCGCTGAGTTCATTGGGGGGGGGGGGGGAGCATAATATGATTATCACATCTGTGACTCCACCGTAGACCATGATCGCGTGCCTCCATTGTTCATTAGGCTCCATCCTCAATTATATACATAATGTCAGCATTGGAAGTCTATCCCTTTATGAAGTAGCGCAGGAATGTATCTGGTTGCTGGGGCCATTTTCTGATTTATGTGTAGATTATATAGCTCAAGCCCTGACAGTGATATCTACCATAGAACCGCCTATAATACGCGATCTAAGACTGTCTACAATGGAACCATCCAGAATAAGGGGCCATCATTATAATGATCCTGGGCGACATCTGTAATTTATTCAGGCTAATAATGCCTCCTTCTGCCTTGGTGCTAGTAGGTGGACATTAGGACCCTGTGATCGCCAGCTGTTGAATGACGAGCGGCGTCTGTTCTCCGCTGTTCAATACCTGGTCATGGGCCAGTTAAGGCGGTGTCTGGCGGGATCTCATGATGGGCGATTTGCCTTGCCAGTCTTAGAAGTGACCGAAGGATTGGTGAACGTCACTGGCACTGCTGATGATGTGGGAGGCCAGCTCTTTTAAGCCCCAGTAGTACACAGCATGCTAGCAGAAGCCCCGTTACTCCTGGTGGCACCGCGTAAAGCAGTGAAGTGTGTTGGGGGAGCTCTGGTTAGGTGTTTTTTTTTTTTTTAGGGAGAGCCTACTTAACTTCAGTGTTAGGGCTCATACAGCACTTTTACATTCACTTGAATGAGGCCACAATCTGGAAGGTTGGTGCGGAACGGAGGCATGGAACCCCATGGACGCACTATGTAGTACTTTCGTGGGGTTTCTCTGCATGCCACTGCACTGCAAAAAAAATAGAACATGTATTTTTTCTGCGGTGCGAACAGATCACGGACCTATTCAAGATGAATAGGTCTGGATCCATCGGCGCAGCCTCATAGATGGTGCCCATACATTGGGGACAGCAAATTGCGGCCCCCGATGCGCTGAACGGCTGATCGACAGCCATGTGAATGAGCCCTTAGGTAAAAGGGGAATTTAATGACTAGTGTTAAGCAAATTGAAGATAACCGAATTGACTTGGATCCAAATTTCCTTGCTCTTCGTGGTAACAAATCTATTTTTCCTGAAATGGCAATGACCTCACCACGTCAGCGCACTGACTGGGGGCGCTGTGACATCAATGACAAGGGGGGGTGTCTGGGGTTAGGGTCAGCGCGATCCCGTTCCCCATCATTGAGCCCACTACATACAAAGGAACGCCCTTTGTGACAAAGTAATTTGTCACAAACTTAGTTTCTTTGCGGAATTCGGCGAAGACCTTGTATGTTGAGTTTAGTTTCAATTTTGTATCTTCCATCATGGTCTACGAGTGCAGTGGTGCCTTGGAGATATTATAACATGGGGCAGTGTGATGTAACACTACCCAGATCCCACAGGAATATTACTTCTCCTTGGTTACAGATGACGGAAACAAATCTTCCACTTATGGGCGAGCTTAGGCCTCTTTCACACAAGTGCGTTTTCCGTGTGGGTGCGATGTGTGAAGTGAACGCATGGCAACCGCACTGAATCCCGACCCATTTCAATCATGCGGTGTACATGATCTGTGTTTTTTTTTTTTTTTATGCATCATTTCTGCATTGCATGAGAATCGCAGCATGTTCTATATCCTGCGTTTTTTATCTAGGAGATGTTAGTTTTTTGTTTTTTTTCATGCATGTGAAAAACGCATCAAAATTGATCGCAGACAAAACTGAACTTGCAAAATGGTGCGAGTTTTACTGAACGCATCCTGACACAGTCCGTATCGTTAAAGAGTCTCAGTTTTTTAATTTTTTGAATTTAAGATTAAAGGGGTTTTGTCACTTCAGCAAATGAAACTTATCATTTAGACAAAATTAATGAAAGGCACTTAGTAATGTATTGTGATTCTTCATATTGCCTCCTTTACTGGCTGGATTCCGTTTTCCATCACATTACACACGGCTCATATCCAGGGGTTACGACCACCCTGTAATCCAGCAGCGGTGGTCGTGGTTGCACCATAAGAAAAAGCTGTGGTCTCTCTGGTGGTGAGGACCGTGGAAGTGCACATAGGCACACATGCGCAGCAGCTCCTGTCCCAGCCACATTACATCTGCGGTGCTCTTAACCATGGAAACGAGCCGTGTATAATGTGATGGAAAAATGGACCATCACAGTACGGGTCTATTCACACGTCCGTAGTGTATTGCGGATTTGCAATACACCGGGCCGGCACCCCTATAGAAATGCCTATTCTTCTCCGCTATTGTGGACAAGAATAGAACATGTTCTAATTTTATTTCGGGAGCCGCGGACCGGAAAATCAGGGACGCGCAGCGGAAATGCGGATAGCACACTGTGTGCTGTCCGCATCTCATTCTACAGACGTGTGAATGGACCCTACATTAATAAGTGCCTTGCAATAACTTTCTCTACATGATAAATGGCATCTGCTGTAGTGAGAGACAACCGCTTTAAGCTTTATATTATAGAGTGATAAGTTGGATTTCGTCACCCTATAGCAGGGGTCCGCAAACTACGGCCCGCAGGCCACATGCGGCCCGCAGAGGAAACTGACCCGGCCCACCGGGTGTTTTTGCCGTTTCTTACGGCTCAGCAGGACGCCGCCACCTCCTCCCAGTGGAGACGCGAGGGGGCTGCAGCGGACAAAGAGAGGGACTGACAGTGTAGCGTGGCCGAGCTCTGTCTGATCCGCGGTACAGGAACTTTTGCTTCCCGTACCCGGCCGGACTGACAGGACGTGCTCACTTAGTCCGGTCGGGTACAGGAAACAAATGCTCCTGTACCGTGGACCTCACAGAGCTCGGCCATGCTACACTAGGGGAGGGGGTGAGTAATGAATGAGCAGTGTGACAGGGTGATGAGGGAGGGGCGCTGAGAAAAAAGTGACAAGAAGGAGGGGGGGAGTGACAACGGAGGGGGGCTGAGAAAGAGTGACAAGAAGGGAAGGGGGCTGAGAAATGAGTGACAAGGGAGGGAGGGTCCTAAGAAATGAGAGTGACAAGGGAGGGAGGAATGAGAGTGACATGGGAGGGAGGGGTCTGAGAAATGAGAGTGACAAGGGAGGGGGGAATGAGAGTGACAAGGGAGGGAGGGTCTGAGAAATGAGTGTGACAAGGGAGGGAGGAATGAGAGTGACAAGGGAGGGAGGGGTCTGAGAAATGAGTGTGACAAGGGAGGGAGGAATGAGAGTGACAAGGGAGGGAGGGGTCTGAGAAATGAGAGTGACAAGGGAGGGAGGGGGGCTGAGAAATGAGTGACAAGGGAGGGAGGGGGGAATGAGAGTGACAAGGGCGGCGGGAATGATTTCTATTGAAATACTGGTAAATATATATAATTGCTCATAGTTAAACTATAGTCCGGCCCTCCTTCGGTCTGAGGGACCGTGAACTGGCCCCCTGTTTAAAAAGTTTGAGGACCCCTGCCCTATAGGGTCACCGTGGTACGTAGGATTTCCTGTTGGTAATGCTGCAGTCGGTCTTCCGCCAGCCTGAAGTAACTGATAACATACATGAGGTTCCGATTTTGCCTATGTAGAAAATGTATCTGTAATGTCCTGTCAAAACCTTTTTTTTTCCTTTAAATTTGCTGAGGTGTTCCTTTAGTATGGCACTGCCCTTATACTGCACCCTGTGTATAATATCGTGATCATTTGCTGGGTCCTTTCCATTAGTAATGGCTCTTCTGGGCAGACTCTGGGGTTTGACTGCTTCTTGGCCGTCCTTCAATGCATTGAGGCCATCCGTCACCCGCTGCCTGGTAACCAGAGGATGCAAGCTGGCGCTGACCACGTGAAACGGTTGGATAAATGCTTTGTGTTGTTAACTGCTTGTGCGTTTACAGTTACATAACCCTTACCCATTATCTGGCAGAAATCCATGTTTAGCTGGCACACACTTTGCATCATGGTCTGCACGCTGCTCAAATGCATGACCATGCCTGGGTCTGTTCCAGTGTAATGGTTCAATATTAAATCAAGCCTCTTCCATGCTGACTGTAAGGGTGAGGTCACACTTGGCGGAAACGTAGCACCTGATCTCCTCCACGTGCTGCAGAAAGTGCTTCAGCGACGTTTGACCTGTGATGCAGAATATAGACCTACAGCATGGCGGTTTATGCTCCGGATTTTACTCCTAGGGGTGCATTCTGCAGGATTTATGCTATGACTTCTGCAACAGAATCTACATTGTATTTGGGGTAGGTTCTGCTGCTGGCCTATCAGATGCTGAGGTGTACTTCTAGATACTACTGGTAAACAACTTGATCACTAGAGGGCACTGTGACAGAAAAACAGTTTAAAAGGACTTGCTGAAAGTTTGGTTCCTTTTGGGGATCACTGTCCTGCATAGATAACATAGAGCTGGTGTGTGGGGCGGAGGTGTCTTCTGTTGTGAGTGATCATTTAAAAAAAAAAAAGCTAATTATAACCATTTTTCTATCAGGAGTTTCTGGAAAGACCAAACATCTTGTGAAAAGTTTTTAAAAAAAAAAAATTAATCTATAAAACGCAGAGATTTTTTTAGAAAAAAAATATATAGGATTGACAGTCAATTTCACCTGTTTTGGTGCAAATGAAGTTGACGAGGTGCACTGAAGAGGCAATAGCCAACAAGGGGAATGATTTTGCAGGTGCTTCAAACAGACAATTCATCTCCTTATCTTTCCTAAATTCTTCTCTAGTTGTGCTGGTGTCCTTTGCTCTACTACTAAGGACTGTAGTAGGGCATCAACCCAGCATCAAGACTGGTATCGTCTCTGTGCAAGGAGGTCCTACCAAATGACAGCCAGTGGGCTAACAGTCTGGATGTTTATAATCAATATGTCAGAAACAGACTTCATGAGGTTGTCATATAGTCCTGACCTCCTGTAGTGGGGACCAGTGCTCATGGCCCAGCAGCTCGATTCGCATTTTTCAGAGTCTGGAGACGCCATGGTAAACATTATGCTGCCTGAAACCTCATCACTGGTTTGGTGGTGGGTCATTGATAGTCTGCTAATGATGGTCTGGGGAGGCATAGCCTTGCGGGGTTTGTACAAACCTCCACATGGTAGCTAACAGTACGCTGATTGCCCTTAGGTACCAGGATGAAATCCTCAGAGACGCTGTCAGTCCTTATGCTGATGCACTGGGCTATAGATTTCTCTGGTTAGTATTTTCAATCAGTGTGACTTATGGTAGTGAGCAAAAAACATACTTATAAAATTTCTGTTGTGTGTAAGGTGCTAGAGGTCACAACTTGTAGAGGTCGTAAGAAGGGGTGGTGATTGTCCAGCTTTGATCTCTGACTTGCAATATGCTGTAAGTCCAGTGCCCTTAGGATATATTCACACGCAGCAGATTGAAAATCCACTCCATTCTTCTGAATGGGGCTATTTTTGATGCAAGTCTGCTGTGCTATAAATGCAGGTTAGGTATTCTTACGTGGGTGTATATTTAGCAGTGCGTCAAGATTTTGCTGTAGATTTTTTCCGCAGCAAAACATTTTCCGAAGGTACCACTTAGAACCGAACCTGAGTTTGGGAAATGTTTTTTTTACAGTAGGAATTGATTTATGAAGTTGATTATGCGAAGTCTCGCAAGACTTTTCAAAGTAATAACTTTGGCTCATAGGAGCCAATACATTCTAATACTGTACGGAGCGCTCGCTCTGTAGAGTATTCAAACGAAGTATTATGCGAATCGACTTCCGATGTTTCATCTGAAGTCGATTCGCTCATCCCTAATGACAAGGTTCGCTGTGGCTCCTTAAGGATAACCACTACATGTGCGGTGGAAGTCTTTGGTTTAAATGTGGCCCCTGCTCAGAAGCTGTTTTAAACAGGAGGCAATGTCTGTATCGCCCGATTACAGATATTTAACCCCTCAGATGCCATGGTTAATTGTGACCACATTATCTGAGTGGTGAAACCCTGGGAGCGCTGAGGGTGAGGAAGCCGTTCAGTTGCAGGTCTGAAGGATCCGAGGCCTGCCACAGCTATTTTTTTTTATGGAGCCCTCCATAGGAACATATGCCACGACCAGTAAGAAACCAGAGTGGAGGTCAGGAGTGGTAGTGGCTCCTGTTATTACACAGTCTATCTTGGCTGTCTGCTCACCATTGTTTCCAAGGATCAGTGCAGTTCGGGAACAAGCTTCTTTCCCTTTGGGAACATCCTAGTTCTGGATGCGTGGATTTAGGCAAGGATGAGAGCTATGGCCCACTTTCCTCTCTCTTTCTAAAGTCTCTCTCAATAGAAACTATGACAGGCAATAGTACTCTGCCAGTAATGCCCACTGCAGGATACAGGGTCTTGATGGCACATAAGGCCAGGATGTGTCCAAATGTGAAGGGGGGTCTTAACAGTATCCCTTCACTGCAGTAAGGTCTGAATGGCTGTAGTGGCAGATTTCTTCACTGACTCCTATGCTTAGCCATGCAGATTCAAAGTTCTCCAATTCTATCCTTCTGTACTGCATAGGGGGACTACAGAGGCACATTATATTACAGGGGTGCATTATACATACTAGCACTACAGGGACAATAGTATAGGGGGAGATGAGAGCGATATACATACTAGTACTATGCTGGGAAAGGGGACATTTTAATACAGGCCAGAGCATGAAAAGGGGCATTATAATTTAGACCAGTGATGGCTAACCTTTGGCACTCCAGCTGTGGTGAAACTACAACTCCCAGCATGCTCCATTAATTTCTATAGAGTTCTGAGAACAGCCAAGCAAGTGTATATCTTGAGAGTTGTAGTTTTACCACAGCTGGAGTGTCGGAGGTTAGCCATCACAGGTATAGGGTGTGCTGCAGGGGTCATTATAACTACAGAGAGCACTGCAGTGGGGTCTTATAACTACGGGGGCTACTGCAAGGGTCATTATTACTACCGGGTGCTCTATACGGGTGTATTATAGAACAGTCATTACTACCGGGGCTTTATACAGGGGTGTTATAGAACAGTCATTACTACCGGGGCCCTATACAGGTGTATTATAGAACAGTCATTACTACCGTGGGCTCTATACGGGTGTATTATAGAACAGTCATTTCTACCGGGGGCTCTATACGGGTGTATTATAGAATAGTCATTACTACCGGGGGCTTTATACGGGTGTATTATAGAACAGTCATTACTACCGGGGGCTCTATACGGGTGTATTATAGAACAGTCATTACTACCGGGTGCTCAATACGGGTGTATTATAGAACAGTCATTACTACCGGGGGCTCTATACGGGTGTATTATAGAACAGTCATTACTACCGGGGGCTCTATACAGGTGTATTGTAGAACAGTCATTACTACCGGGGGCTCTATACAGGTGTATTATAGAACAGTCATTACTACCAGGGCTCTATACGGGTGTATTATAGAATAGTCATTACTACCGGGGTCCCTAAAAGAGACCCTTATAGAGGGGCCTTATTACTGCTAGGTACTGCTTAGGTATATTGTGTTGTATGTAATGTCCATCTAAATATGTCTTTAGCAGTAGGCTCAGAGGGTAGTGCCATTTTAGTTTTTGCCGCAGTCAGCAGAAAGGCTAGGTGCACCCTGGATTGTTGATGTGACCTCTCAGCTGAAAAGGCAGATGTAATGAGGGAAGGACATCGCCAGGGGCAATGTCACACATGGGGATGCACAACACTTTGCTCCACATGGGACAGGCCGGAGCTGCTGGACCAGTTCTCCTGACCTTACCCTGCCGCTGTGTCTGGGACGTGCTGTGCAAGATTTCATGACTGCGAGCAGCACGGGGAAAGTGCACAAAAACACCCCACAACTGTACAAACAATCATATCCACATACACAGCTCATGGCGTAGAAGTGGAGCATGGTGAAGTTCAGCTCTGCACTGATGCAACTGCAAACCGATCTCTCTTCCTGTTTCTACCCAGAATTATTACAAAACCGCCAAACCTGGCCTTATCATTCAGGGCACAATGGCATTATGTCTGTATTATTGTTATTAATGAAGCACTCTAGAATTTTTTTTGTCCAGATATTGCAGCACTAGCTATTGTTAAACAATAACGTAGAGGTCTTTTATAATCCATGTTTTAGTGCCTTTTGTAGGTTGTCTGCCATCTTCTCATCTGATATCACTTCATGCAGCCCACATTTCCCATGAAGACTGGTTTTCCAGAGAACAGGGGGCAGAGTCCCCTCATACTGTACTTGCTTTGAGTCATATTTAAGTACAGAGAAGTATAGGGGACAGCATTACTAAGTTAGTGATCTAACTCATGCTACAGTGCATCCTATGTGATGCAGCTTCAGCCTGTCTCCCCTGCCTCCTGCTTGTGATAGGTTTATCCCTATCAGCTCTTACACGCAGGAGGCAGGGAGACCAGTATGAAGCTGAATCACATAGGATGCACTAAAGATTCTGCTCACCGCATTCATAGTATAGACAGGCAATGTGAGTGAGTTGGAGGAGCAGTAGTGTGAAACTGTATCATATAGGATACACTGGAAATTCTACACACAGCACTGATAGACAGGCAATGTAAGTGAGCATCCCACAAGAAACACTGGAGATTTTGCACATAGCACTCCTAGTATAGATAGACACAGGGCCGGTGCAAGGATTTTTGCCGCCCTAGGCAAAAGAAAAGTTTGCCGCCCCCCCCCCCCCCATGTGACATCACAATGCCCCACCCATATCATCTGCCAAATTAAAGGGGTTCTGTAGTTTATTTAAACTGATCGACAGGGGTCCGATACCCGGGACCCCCGCCAATCAGCTGTTTGAGAAGGCAGCGGCGCTGGCAGTAGCGCCTCAGCCTTCTCGCAGTGACGTCACCATTAGTATCATTGGCCTGGGTGGGGCTAAGCTTCATTCAAGTGAACAGAGCTTAACCCCGCCAAGGCCAGTGATGCTAGTCGTGACGTCACTGCGCCTGCGGTAAACAGCGAGAAGGCCGAGGCGCTACTGCCAGTGTCGGACCCCGCCGATCAGTTTAAATAAACTGCAGAACCCCTTTAACTAACGCCAGTTTTCTCCCCCATGTAATTCTCTTCCCCCACTTGTCATTCTCTCGCCTTTTCTTATCATTCTCTTCCCCCCCCCCTTGTCATCCTCTTTCTCAATTCCCCCTCTTGTCATCCTCTTTCTCAATCACCCCCCTGTCATCCTCTTTCTCAATCACCCCCCTCTTGTCATCCTCTTCTCAATCCCCCGCAACCCCCACCCCTTACTTCTGGTGTAGTGGGGCCGAGCGCTGTATGCTGCACGTGCACAGGAGCTTTAGTTTCCTGTACCCGGGCGGACTGATAGGAAGCACACACTGTGTGCACACCTCCTGTCAGTCCGGCCGGGTACAGGAGACAGATGCTCCTGTACCGCGGACCATACAGGGCTCGGCCACGCTACAATGAGGAACTGACAGGAGGGAGCGCTGAGCGCTTCCCTCCTGTCAGTCCTTCTCTTCATGCTGCGCCCGGGCGGTGCGCCCTCATGGACGCGCCAGCCCGGGGAGTGCTGCAGCCGCCTGAGGCTCTCTATAGAGGGCTCGGGCAGCTGCAGCATGAAGGGGGCCGGCGCTCCTACAGCGCCCCTTCCGAAGGGGCGCTCTACGCGGCTGCCTAGTCAGCCTATAGGACGCGCCGGCCCTGGACAGACAGTATGGGGGAGCAGTGTGAATCTACATTACATAAGATGCACTGGAAATTCTGCAAACAGCACTCATAGTATAAACAAGCAACGTGAGTTGGGGGAGCAGTGTGAAGCTGCATCATATATGATACACATAACATTCTGCACACAGCATGTACAGATAGTATAGACAGGCAGTGTAAAGCTGCATCATATATGATACACATAACTTTCTGCACACAGCATGTACAGATACTATAGACAGGCAGTGTGAAGCTGCATCATATATGATACACATAACGTTCTGCACACAGCATGTACAGCTAGTATAGACAGGCAGTGTGAAGCTGCATCATATATGATACACATAACGTTCTGCACACAGCATGTACAGATAGTATAGACGGGCAGTGTGAAGCTGCATCATATATGATACACATAACATTCTGCACACAGCATGTACAGATAGTATAGGCAGGCAGTGTGAAGCTGCATCATATATGATACACATAACGTTCTGCACACAGCATGTACAGATAGTATAGACAGGCAGTGTGAAGCTGCATCATATATGATACACATGGCATTCTGCACACAGCATGTACAGATAGTATAGACAGGCAGTGTGAAGCTGCATCATATATGATACACATAACGTTCTGCACACAGCATGTACAGATAGTATAGACGGGCAGTGTGAAGCTGCATCATATATGATACACATAACATTCTGCACACAGCATGTACAGATAGTATAGACAGGCAGTGTGAAGCTGCATTGTATATGATACACATAACGTTCTGCACACAGCATGTACAGATAGTATAGACAGGCAGTGTGAAGCTGCATTGTATATGATACACATAACGTTCTGCACACAGCATGTACAGATAGTATTGACAGGCAGTGTGAAGCTGCATCATATATGATACACATAACGTTCTGCACACAGTATGTACAGATAGTATAGACAGGCAGTGTAAAGCTGCATCATATATGATACACATAACGTTCTGCACACAGCATGTACAGATACTATAGACAGGCAGTGTGAAGCTGCATCATATATGATACACATAACGTTCTGCACACAGCATGTACAGATAGTATAGACGGGCAGTGTGAAGCTGCATCATATATGATACACATAACATTCTGCACACAGCATGTACAGATAGTATAGACAGGCAGTGTGAAGCTGCATTGTATATGATACACATAACGTTCTGCACACAGCATGTACAGATAGTATAGACAGGCAGTGTGAAGCTGCATTGTATATGATACACATAACGTTCTGCACACAGCATGTACAGATAGTATTGACAGGCAGTGTGAAGCTGCATCATATATGATACACATAACGTTCTGCACACAGTATGTACAGATAGTATAGACAGGCAGTGTAAAGCTGCATCATATATGATACACATAACGTTCTGCACACAGTATGTACAGATAGTATAGACAGGCAGTGTGAAGCTGCATCATATATGATACACATAACGTTCTGCACACAGCATGTACAGATAGTATAGACAGGCAGTGTGAAGCTGCATCATATATGATACACATAACGTTCTGCACACAGCATGTACAGATAGTATAGACGGGCAGTGTGAAGCTGCATCATATATGATACACATAACATTCTGCACACAGCATGTACAGATAGTATAGGCAGGCAGTGTGAAGCTGCATCATATATGATACACATAACGTTCTGCACACAGCATGTACAGATAGTATAGACAGGCAGTGTGAAGCTGCATCATATATGATACACATAACGTTCTGCACACAGCATGTACAGATAGTATAGACGGGCAGTGTGAAGCTGCATCATATATGATACACATAACATTCTGCACACAGCATGTACAGATAGTATAGACAGGCAGTGTGAAGCTGCATCATATATGATACACATAACGTTCTGCACACAGTATGTACAGATAGTATTGACAGGCAGTGTGAAGCTGCATCATATATGATACACATGGCATTCTGCACACAGCATGTACAGATAGTATAGACAGGCAGTGTGAAGCTGCATCATATATGATACACATAACGTTCTGCACACAGCATGTACAGATAGTATAGATGGGCAGTGTGAAGCTGCATCATATATGATACACATAACGTTCTGCACACAGCATGTACAGATAGTATTGACAGGCAGTGTGAAGCTGCATCATATATGATACACATAGCATTCTGCACACAGCATGTACAGATAGTATAGACAGGCAGTGTGACTTGGGAGTTCTGTAGCTAATAATTGCATGGACTCACCTACTCTATCAGTGTACTCCTGGTCTCTAAGGCCCCTTTCACACGAGCGTGACGGATTAGGTTCGGATGTGTTCAGGGTGCATTCAGTGAAACTCTCACCATTTTGCAAGCAGGTTCAGTCAGTTTTGTCTGCGATTGTGTTCAGTTGTTCAGTTTTTTCTGTGCGGGTGCAATGCGTTTTGATGCGTTTTTCATGCGCGTGATAAAAAACGGAAGGTTTACAAACAACATCTCTTAGCAACCATCAGTGAAAAACGCACTGCATCTGCACTTGCTTCCGGATGCAATGCGTTTTTCACTGAAGCCCCATTCACTTCTGTGGGGCCAGGGCTGCGTGAAAAACGCAGAATATAGAACCTGCTGCGTTTTTCACGAAACGCAGAAGTGATGCGTGAAAAAAAAGCGCTCATGTACACAGACCCATTGAAATGAATAGGTCAGGATTCAGTGCGGGTCCTATGCGTTCACGTCACAGGTGGAAAACTCGCTCGTGTGAAAGGGGCCTAAGAGCAGAAAAGATAACTTAAATTTTTTACCTAAAATTTTCATTTCCTGTAGACCGTAGGCAGCACAGCAATGAACGAGTTAAAGCCCCCTAGGTACAACTGGACAGAGACAGGTTAATAAGCAGTAATGGTCAATCAACCATGGACCCTATAAAGCTGAGCAGGAGGAAGGAGCCAGTGGTTTTTTATTTTTATAAAACAATATTACATAGGGGGTGGGAAACCTGTGCTGCCTACGGCTACATGAAATGAAAATTTCAGGTAAAAAAATGTTTACTTTTCCTGGGCGTTCC
Source organism: Bufotes viridis (assembly GCA_033119425.1). NCBI lineage: Eukaryota > Metazoa > Chordata > Amphibia > Anura > Bufonidae > Bufotes > Bufotes viridis. The sequence goes on from CM065594.1 coordinate 17,697,719, forward strand.
ACGGAAGCAGAGTCACGAATGGGACCTATAACGTAGTGTTCAAGTGGGTGGGAAAGAAGACTCCATTCAAATATTCTATGGTAAATAGAGTGAGAATGTCCAGCCTATGATTTCCCATCAAGAGTGAGAACGTTGACCGCGCGGCAGCATCGCATATTAGTTCCAGAGGTATGGCACGGTTCAGTGCCAGAGATGGCAGTGGTGCAGGTAGAGTGATTGATAAAACTGGTAGAACTTCTCAAAAGATCCCCCGATTCACCGCGCTAGTGGCTCTCCTGATGCTGAAGAAACAGTGCCTCAGACTTTCTGACCTTTGTCATCAACTTCATGCTGTCCACACTAACGGCAGAATAAAGTAGAGACAGGTGAGCTGATTTCAGCGGTCTGTCATTTATAAGTTAAAATAAGGGTACTTTCACACTAGCGTTATTCTTTTCCGGCACAGAGATCCGTCGTCGGGGCTCTATACCGGAAAATAACTGATCAGTTTTATTCCCATGCATTCTGAATGGAGAGAAATCCGTTCAGGATGTCTTCAGTTCAGTCTTTTTGACGTTTTAGGACGGAGATAATACCGCAGCATGCTGCAGTATTTTCTCTGTCCAAAATTCCAGAACACTTGCTGGAATGCTGGATCCGGCATTTTTTCCCATTGGAATGTATTAGTGCCGGATCCAGCATTCAAAATACCGCAATGTCACATGCGCAGACCGGTAAAAATGTGAAAAAAATATATAACGGATCCGTCTCTTCGCATGACAAGCGGAGAGACGGATCCGTTCTTGCAATGCATTTGTAAGACGGATCTGTAGCTGGATCCGTCTTCAAATGCTTTCCGTTTACATGCAGATTGACGGATCCGGCAGGCAGTTCCAGCGACGGAACTGCTTGCCGGATCACTCTGCCGCAAGTGTGAAAGTACCCTAAGTGGTTGTCGAGAACCAACATCACAATCATTGCAGACTGGGCCTGGAGAAGAGTTCTGGTTATTCATGGATTCCTGCTCTCCCCCCACCTGCTGATGACTGACCGGCTTCTACCGAGTTTTCTCCCTTTCTCTCTAGGAGAGAACTGCCAATCATCAGCGGATGGCGGGAGAGCAGGAGATTATAATATCCAGGACTCTTCTCAGGTGGATGTGACTCTTTTCAAGTTCTGGGCTGCAATGATTATGATGCTGGTTCTCGGCAACCACTTACTTTTAGCTCATGAGTGACACACCGCTGAGATCAGCATTTCTGTCACTATTTTATGCTGCCCTCAGTGAGCTCAGCGTAAAGTTGATGACAGGTTCCCTTTAAGACAGTTCTCCTGATATCAAGGCAGTGCCATTCCTCCTTCTCCTGACCTTGTGGATCTTAGATCTCTGAGAGAAGGCCCCTTATATGACAAATCCTGTAGATCATCAATATGCCTTGTGGAGGTGATGACAATTATCGAGATCTTAAAAATGATGAACCTGACCCTGCATGCCAAGTACTCTCTCCCTAACAGCTGTTTTTATCAGTTTTTACAAATAAGACATTACCTACAGTCCTTACCTCCTCGCCCAATACTGGCCCTTAACCAATTCCAGCTCTTTCTCAGAAATCCTCGCTCCCTGAGACCTACAATCTCCACGCTTTATGCAGCTATACTTCCTGCTGCATTATCAGTTAAACAATCTTTTGCTCATAAATGGGAGACTGAAATAGGTAAGGTGTTTTCTGTCCAGGAGTGGAACGCTGCCTTTCAATGGACTTTCAAATGCACCAGATGCATCAACCATATTGAGCAAGCCAGGCGTATTCAATTGCGCTGGTACCTGACACCCAATAGACTAGCTCACTTAGCGACGGGATACTCCCCTCTTTGCTGGAGAGGATGTGGGACTGTAGGTACCCCACTGCATATGTGGTGGGCATGCCCCACAGTCGTCCCCCTTTGGACTTCTGTAGAATCTCTTCTCAGAGAAGTTACTGACTCGCATATTGTCATAAGCCCGGAACTAGCAATACTTGGTATAGGTCTGGCAAATTTTCCCCCCAAAATACGAGGGATATTGGCGCACGTGTTTAGCGCTACTAGGAATGTTATTGCAAGACAATGGAAACTTGCGCACTCTCCAGAGATAGCTGCGGTTGTGCAATCTGTCAATGAACACATGCACTGTGAATTAACGTTTGCCGAATCTGCGAGTTCCAGAACCCGACTACATAATCAGTGGGTTATGTGGCTGTCCAGCCGATATGCTACGCCTCTTCCGGCCTCCTTGTTTTAATGCTGATTTAACAGTGTTGAGCTTCTCATTGTGCTTGATATATCCTACTTATGTGTAGCCGACTTGTATTTTGTATATCTCACCAGTATGCCTTGTTGTTGTTGCACTGTGTGCTTTCTACTATGTTATACTATAGGCGCTTATTGCGCTTTTGTTCCATGTGCTTCTACTGTCTTTGCTTAAAATCAATAAAGAAATATTGAACACAAAAATGATGAACCTGAGAGAAGAATCTCTAATGTTTTAAACAGATGTTTAATCAGTGCAGCCGGCGCTATAGACAACCACAGGAAGGCGCAGGCAATGAAATGCTGGACTGAGATTCTTTAAGGCTCTGAAGAAAAGAACTGACAAGATGGCGGTTGTCTTAAATGTGTCTTGATGATGGTGCATCCTGAGTAATATTCTTTTCCTGATATGTTATCCAAAAATATCCTGAGCTTTCAGGCAGCTTACATAGTGTTAACAACCTAGGTCTAACAGGTTGTCCTTGCCAGCTTCCACACCATAAGACGCAACCTGTGTAGATGGCGAAGACACCCCTTCTGGCAGATAAGGTCCAAAATGTCTGACAGATTTCTGTAATTGTCCTTTGAGTGTGACCACAAAAACGGGAACCAGGTCATGCAAGGACATGATGGGAGCATGGATAGGACTTCTGCCTGGTTCTCCAGACTCTTCCTGAGCACTATCTGCAATAATGGAAGCTATGGGAATATATACCAACTACTACTCCCATCTGATTGATTTTTATTTTTTACTTTATAGAAGATTATAGAGTTGAGGCTGCACTCCTCTGGATAAAGCTCTTTTGCAGCCTGTTTATTAATATAAACCATTTGGTAAATTAGCCTGACTGAAGAAGGATTTGGTGGTTGTGAGGGTCAAGTTGGAAGTGAGCTAAGGCCAGTCTGACAGCCCTGAGATCTTTCCGGCTGGAAGGACACCGCTTCTTCTTATGCCACATTTTGTGGACCCACAATCTGTCACCATGCGTACCAGAGTCACAGGTGGAGGAGTCTGTAGTGGGAACTTTTCTGAGGCTGGGGAATTAGGAAGTTGCCACGTAGTACATGCCTGGGTTTGAGCCACAACTTCAGCCCCTGGTGAGTTGAAGGATAAATCCCAAAGTTTCTTATCTAGGCCTATTTGACATCTGTTCCAAGGAAGAAGTGGACTTGAGTTGGACGAAGTGGACATGAGATATGGTCCCTAATATTACATCTACGATGAAGATAGGAGTCCAGCATTTTCACAACGTAGCGAATGGACACTTTGGGGTGACTTGTTCACTTTACGCTTGCTTCTCTGTTCTCTAAAAACAAGTTTATCATTTGCTCATGAGAGTTTATGATGAAACCCGGTATTTCGGCTCCTGAGTTGGGATTGATCAGGGAGCCATTATCTTGTAACAGCTGTATGGTTGTGTGCAGATCCATCAGAAGATGGCCTTTGGAGGATGCCTTTACCCGTATGGGATGTCAGTCACACCTTGCATCCTTAGGGTGCCCGTGAGAAAGAGTGCACTCTTAGCCTGGGAGCAGAGGAGACACAGAAGGACAGAGTTGCAGGCGAAGAATGCCCACATTTTTGTGCACTGTGACCACGAGAATGTCCTGTGACTGGGCAACATGGGAGCGTGCAGGTAGGACGTATTGTCTCCATCATGATCTAGAGCTGGGATCATCAACCTCCGGCACTCCAGGGGTCGTGAAACTACATCTCCCATCATGCACACTTGCTTGCTTGGCTGTTCTCTGAACTTCCACAAAAGTGAAAGGAGCATGCTGGGGGTTGTAGTTTTACAACAGCTGGCGTGCCAGAGGTTGCTGATTAGTGTTGATAGAACTGCATCCAAAGTTTGGGGTCGGGTTATTGAAGAATCCCGTTATGGATTCCAAATTCCATTATGGTCCTTGGTAGTGGAATCCATAACGAGATTCTTCGATAACCCGAACTTTGGATGCAGAACTTAAAACACAAGTTCGTTCAACACTATTGCTGATCCCTGACCTAGAGAGAAATAAAATCTGCTGCCCCCTTCCTCCCGCTCAGCTTTATAGAGGCCATGGTGATTGGTTAATTGATTGATTGGTCATTACTGCTTATTAGCCCGTCTCTGTCTAGTTGTACCTAGAGGCCTTTAACCCATTCGTGACTGTGCTGCAGTAGGACGTCCAGGAAATATATTCATGTGGGAGAAGACAGAGGAACGAGGAGGGGGCAGAGCGTGGTAGACAGGGGTCTGAGCGCTGCCAGGAGGGATTTGATAGGCGATGATGTAATCCTATAAATTACAGGAAGTCTACACAGGAGAGCAAGCTCCCGACTGGTGGTTCCATGATCGGGCACCCAAATATAAGGGGCCACAATGTCTACATTTCTCCTGCAGTGACGTCTGCAGAGGTAAATGTCTGTCCCCCAGCAATTAAAGCTGATGACTGAACATTGGAGAAGCCAGGCCCATGGCCGTCAGCCAGCTTCTTGTCGATTGTTCTCATGGCCTGTGACCATGAAGGGTACACGTGTTTTTGAGAGCTTGTGTGTTCAGTTGCTGACACTGATGAGATGATGGCCAAGGGATGAAGATGTCCCCATCCCCCTAGAGATGTCCGGGCCAGCAGGACAAGTATGTGCTATATATAGTCTACTACGGTCTACACAGATAATGGCTGGAGACAGGACGAGAGCTGACACAGATAATGTTACTGGAGTCCCCACTCCTAAGCCCATCGGACACAGCCCTAAATGTTAGGACATCCATAAACCAGAACTTAGCGGGTGTCATGATTTTTTTGAATGGGAAAAGTATGAACATTAACTAGATCAGGGATGCCCAACCTGCGGCCCTCCAGCTGTTGCAAAACTACAACTCCCAGCATGCCCTGATAGCTTTAGGCTGTCCAGGCATGCTAGGAGTTGGAGTTTTGCAACAGCTAGAGGGCCGCAGGTTGGACATCCCTGATCTAGACTGATGTGTCTTTTGACCAATCAAATGCAACAAGAGGTGTCATGTGAGGAACAGTGATTCCAAAAATTACGCTCTTCAAGGGTACTTTCTTATGCATGTATGGGTTGTCCATGGCACTATTATATTGGTACTGTATGGGCCGATATGTGGACCGCAGGTTTTTGCCCTGGGCCCTCTACAGGCCTTGGCTGGTGAAAGCGACTTTTTTCCTGCTTGGGTTCCCTGTTATTGTCTATCTGACTGGTTTACTACTGAGCAGACGCAGCAGTGCCCATGACATTAGCACACGGCTATCATATATCCATCACCTGCTCGCTGCAGCCTCCTTCCTGGCAGGGCCATTAGGACACAGCGCTGCCGCACCAGAAAGCCATCGCGCTGCTGTCCAGTCTCTTAAAGCAACAAAGAATAAAAGCGTCAGGACACGGCTCAGAGACACATTAAATATTCATCATCAGCAAGGTTAAAATAGCAGCCATGAAATTATCTTCCTGTTTCCTAGGTCTTTTTTTTTTTTTGCAATAGTTATAAGGTGCACTATTTTCTCCATAGGTTTCAATTGCATTTTATATCATAGGGAAGAGCATGTAAAAAGTCCGACTCTGTGATAGAACTTCGCAAGAGATTGCAAGTCTCAGGGAAGACTCAGGTAGCCAGGAAAATATATTTGATGACCTATCCTTAAGATAAGACATCAATGCATGATTGGCGGTGGCTTGCCCCATGTTAATGAAGGGGCAGTCGCGCAACAGTCTCCTTCAGCTTTGTGCAGCTTTTCCCCATGCAGTTGAATTGCAACGGCCGCCTCCCCCTAGGGCCCTCTATATAACGCGTCCCAGGTGTAGGAAGGGCCGAGGGCCGGGGTATAGTGCGGCCTAAAATGTTTCTTTATTGGGTGTCGCGGTGCTCCTACCTGGATGCGGCTGGACCCCAGGCTTTGGCTCCGAAGCAATAAATAGGGGGAATAATTGAGGGATTTGAAAGAAAGATTGAGCCCAGACCTTGTATGTAGTTGAACAGCAGCTTTACTTTGCATAAACGTTTCTCCAAAATGGTTTACAGACTTTGTCTTGGTCCCAGCAGGCTTTAGCAGTAAAACTGGCAGGCAAACTGGACTCTGCTACATCTGTTTCTCTCTGTCTCTGCTGTACTGACAGGCTGGCTGTAGGACTTTGCTTCTTCTGTATGCTGCACTTCTCTTTGTATGGTCTGACTATAGGTTATGCCCAGGGGCATAGCTAAAGGCTCATGGGCCCTGGTGCAAGAGTTCAGCTTGGGCCCCCTTCCCTCAGTGCTCTGTATGTCTTCTTATGCGGCACAAGTGTCTTTGGGCCCCTTTAGGCTCCTGGGCCCAGTAGCGATGCTACCTCTGCACCCCCTATAGCTACGCCCCTGGTTATGCCAGGGAACTTTCCTCCTGGCACCTGAAGCTCTAAGCTTTGGCCTCCATGGCCAGCAGAGCTGAGGGTGCTCTGGCTGGCTTGGGGATGTCCAGCAGAGACATTCCCTTGCACACCTGTCCCCTAGCAGGGGGTAAGCTAGACTAAGGCCTCTTTCATACAAACATGTGAGCCCCGTGCTGCGGACCGCAAATTGCCACCTGCAATGCACAGGCACCGACCGTGGGGCAGCCACAGCAGACCGCGGACCCATTCCCTTGAATGGGTCCGCAATCTGCCCGTTCCGCAAAAAGATAGGACATGTTCTATCTTTTTACGGGACAGAATTACGGAACAGAATGCTACGGAAGCAATGCTTCCGTAGTGTTCTGTTCCGTCATTCGGTTCCGCATCTCCGGATTTGCAGACCCATTGAAATGAATGTCGGAATGGCCACGGAACGGTGCCCTTGTATTGAGGATCCGCAGATGCGGTCCGCAATACGGGAACGGGGAGCACACGTTCGTGTGAAAGAGGCATAACTCTCACTGGTCCCTGCCTTTCCTGCAGGAAGTCGGACTCGCCCACTTCCCCACAGAGGGGGTAAAATGGAATGGAAGGTTCCATTCTATCTACACACAGCTCTGCCGTGTTTGCTGCCACCTTCTGGTGAACCAGACACATCACATGTTAACATCACTGTTACATAACAAAATTGGAATGCACATTATGGAGGACCTGGAATCAATACACAAGATGACTTGAGGTTAGACCAATAAAGACAGTAGCAAGGTGCAGAAGTGGTAACAATACCAGCAACGACTGCATGTACGGATGTGTCTCTACCTGGATAAACCTTGAGGTGGCCCCCGTACCAGTTTCTGACTGGGGTTCTTTGGGCTCACCAGAGGACATTATTCTTGGGCCCAACCCCCATATTATTAATGATTTAGATTCAAATATATAGACACTAGTGGCAAGTTTTTGGCTCCAAATTTTTATTTTTTCTCCTGGACCTTTGGGGTCCGGTATGGTATCAGAGCCTGGGGCCCTCACAGGATCCTCTGGTATTCCGGCATGCCAGTCCAATGCTGCCCCATACCTCTTCATTATCACCCCCTGCTGCCAAGGGGAGTGGGGGAGCCAGGTAAGTATATTCATTGTGAGGGGCCCGGCAAATGGGGGGCATTTTATAGTCTTGGATAACCCCTTTAAGCTGTCCAAGTGTTCTTGCCGTCTTCCGCTTTTGGCTTTGTGTGAATACGGCGATTTGAGGTTTAGAACAAGACAAGTAAACAGGTTCGGCCTCCTTTATCCAATGTAATCAATGAAATGTCAGCTGGTCGGAGGCTATTACTTGTTTTTCAGTCAGCGAGTTCCCTGAATGCAGATTGTGAGCCCTGCCCCTGGCTGAGACCCGATAAAAGTGTTGACTGCGCTCAGGGAGAGAGCGGACTTTGATATCTGAGGTGAGGAGATCAGTATGTATGGCACAGACACATTGCACAGCATTGTGCAATGAGGGGTTAACCGGGAGCAACCTGCAGGCACAGGACCTGTCACCTACACACAGCGTCTGGCCTGGAAGATTGTACAACGTGCAGCCTATCCGTCTGGGCCTGGACCCGGTACCACTAGACTGACAAAGGGTCCAGTATGCCCTCAATTAACCCCTTAGTCCTCTTTTAGACTGGCGTCCCGGATTTGCTCCGGATGCGTCACAGGTGCATTGCGGGAAACCCATGCGAGTGCGCACGCAATTTCAGTCAGTTTTGACTGCGATTGCGTTGCGTTGTTCAGTTTTTCCACGCAAGTGCAATGCATTTGCATGCACGTGATAAACAACTGAATGTGGTACCCAGACCCGAACTTCTTCACTGAAGTTCGGGTTTGGGTTAGGTGTTGTGTAGATTTTATTATTTTCCCTTATAACATGGTTATAAGGGAAAATAATAGCATTCTTAATACAGAATATTCACTAAAATGTGCCTTGAGGGGTTAAAAAAAAAAATGAACTTACCTCATCCACTTGATCGCGCAGCCGGCATCGTCTTCTTTCTTCTTCTTCTTTCAGGACCTACAAAAGGACCTTTGATGACGTAATCGTGCTCATCACGTGGTAAGCGTGGTGACATCAGTGCAGGTCCTGCTGAATGAGGATCTGATAGTGCTCTGACTGACGAACAGAAATGGTGGCGCTCCGAGCTGCTTGCCGGCATGCAGCTGTGGGCGGTGCAGGCGGCATGTGGAGCGTCGTGTCCTGATTGGTCGACACGCTGGTGTGAGCGGTGCGGGGGGCGTGTTATTATTAGGGTTATTCCTGCAGTATAGAAGTCTTTTGCTAGAAGGATTTGTGCATTGTGTGAGTGTATATATATTACTCTTTTTATGAGGCAATTTTTTTATTATTTGTTTTTTACAATGTTCACCTTGGGGCACATATGAATTTTTATTATTCAATAAAGTTTTATTGATAGAATTTTTCAAGCGTAAGAACAAAGAGGCGGACGCAGCCACCTAAACAACCAGTAAACAATAGCGGAGTAAAGCCACATTGTTATAGAAAAAAGAACATCATAAATCTTTGAATTTATCAATGATTGTACAATAGTGGCAGTCACGATGTGCAAGGAGAAGGAAGGAGAAAAAGGATAGAGGAATCTAAAGGAGAGAGAGCGGAAAAATAGGGGGAAAGGAGGGAGAGGCAGAGGGAGGGAAGGGGGGAAGGAGAGCAGTATACCAAAAACAAACAAAAAGAGTAGCAATACAAAGAGTACATTATGAAGTATGAAGGACTCTCTTAGCCGGGCTCATAGGATGGCCTCAGGGAGAGGAGTGGCGTAAATACTAGAGATCCAGTAGAGCCATTGATTCATAATTTTAACCCGAGTTTTAAGATCAGAAGCGAACACAATCTCATGCTGCATGTGCTGATTTACCAACAGCTTCACTTCCGAGACCCGAGGAGTAACACCCTGTTTCCAATAGCGAGCAATCACCTTACGGGTAGCAGTAAGTATGTGAGCCGTTACCCATCTACGGTCTGCAGGAATGTCGGAAAGGCCTATACCCAGAATTGCCAATTGGGGTGTTAGAGGAGAGTTAAGATTCGTAGCTTTAAACCACATATTCTGCACTTTATACCACAAGGGCCTGATGCAGGGACAAAACCACCACATATGAGCTGGGGTACCCTATAACCACAGCCACGCCAACATAATGGTGAATAGTCACACGAGACGTGAGCAATCCTGTCAGGGGTCAGATACCATCTTAATTGGATTTTTCTATTCTGTTCTGCGTGATTGATGCACTTAGAGGGTATGACCGCCCAAAGAAGGGCCTTTTGCCATTCCGAAAGGAGAAGGTGGAATTAAGTTCCGCTTCCCACGACAACATAAAAGGCAATTTACGGTCATAATCAGGGTACAGTAGAGCAGAATACATAATCGACAGACCTCGTTTAGCTGAAGGGGACGTGGTAAAAATTTCACCATCCCCTCCTTTGTAGTATCAGGGAGTTCAAACACAAAACTCGGAAGAGAGGACAGGAAATTTCTAATTTGGAGATATTGGAAAATCGGGTATTTGGTATGCCATACCTAGTGTGTAGAGCCTCAAATGGAACCAGTCTGTGACTTTCATATAAATGTCCCAAAGATTCCACACCCTTGGCATGCCACAAGGACAGAGTTAGACCCGGGATAATGTGTTCCATTGCTCGCAGAGGAAGTGTTCTCCAATCTATAAATTTCGCAAAGTGAAAGTTATCCAATAACCTACGCCACGCCCTCGCCGAAGCCATCATAGGACCCGTTGTTAGCGTTGCAGGAAACTTATTCAAAATCTGAGCGGCCAAGAACCCCTTAAGAGAGGAGCCATTCAGCAACCCAGATTCCAGTTGGAGCCACCTCTGAGGACCAGAGGGACGCCACCATTCCCTGACTTGAGACATTAGAGAAGCCCAATAGTATGTCCTTAAGTTCGGTACACCCAACCCCCCTTTCTTCAAAGCAGGGTATAATGCAACTTTACAAATTCTGGGTCTGGACCGAGCCCATATAAATTTAAGCATATCTGACTGCAAGCGATCCAACAGGCACATAGGAATGCATACAGGAAGACATTGAAACTTATACAAGATTTTTGGTAGAATTAACATCTTGACCACATTTATTCTAGCCACCCAGGATAAATCATGAGAAGCTAGAGAGTCATAATCTGCCTTAAGCTCCATGGCACATATGAATTTTTGATCGCTTGGTATTACACTTTTTGTTATGTAAGGTAATAAAAAAATACTTTTTTGGCATGTTTTATTTTATTTTTTTTACGGCGTTCACCAGACGGGTTGGATCACATACTGTTTTTATAGAGCAGGTTGTTATGGACACAGTGATGCCTAATATGTGCATTTTTTTTACACAATAAAAGCATATTTTAAAAAAAAAATCATGTTTTTGTGTTTCCATTTTCTGAAAGCCATATTTTTTTATTTCTGGGGCAATTGTCTTAGGTAGGGTCTCATGTTTTGCAGGATGAGATGACGGTTTGATTGGTACCATTATGGGGCACATTTGACTTTTTTGATTGCTTGCTACTACACTGTTTGTGATGTAATGTGATAAAAAGATTTTTTGGCACTTTTTTTTTTTTTTTTGTGGTGTTCACCAGATGGGTTGGATCACATGCTATTTTTATAGAGCAGGTCTTTACGTACATGACGATACCTAATATGTGCATTTTTTTTTTTACTTTACTTTATTCAATAAAAGCATGTTTGAAAAAAAATCATGTTTTTGTGTCTCCATTTTCTGAAAACCATATATTTTTAATTGGCTTATGTAGGGGCGAATTTTTTGTGGGATGAGGTCACAGTTTGATTGGTGCTAATTTTGGATACATATGACTTTTTTGATCACATACAGTTGTGTTCAAAATTATTCAACCCCCAATGCTGTAAAGGGTTTTAGGGAATTTAGTGTACGTTTGTAATTTTGTTCAGAATGAAATCTTACAAGGACTTTTTAAAGAACCAAATGCAACTAAAATAACATCAATTGTTTTTGTAATACAGTATTAAATGGTTTTTTTGTGATTTCTTCATTGACACAATTATTCAACCCCTTAAAGACGACCGCTCTTAAGAACAGAGGTTCATTCAAGTGTTTTCGATCAGGTATTGAAAACCCCTGTGGATGTCAAGGAGCAGCAATCAAGCAGAATAAGCCCCAATTAGGCAGATGTAAAATGACTGTGATACTCGGCTCCTTCTAGACATTTACTGGTGGGTTTACAAACATGGTGAAGTCAAGAGAATGGTCCAGGAAGACAAGAGAAGAGGTGATTTCTCTTCACAGGAAGGGCAATGGCTATAAGAAGATTGCACAGATGTTAAACATACCAAGAGACACCATAGGAAGCATCATTCGCAAATTCAAGGCAAAGGGCACTGTTGAAACGCTACCTGGTCGTGGCAGAAAGAAGATGCTGACTTCGACTGCTGTGCGCTACCTGAAGCGCAAAGTGGAGAAAAGTCCCCGTGTGACTGCTGAGGAACTGAAAAAAGATTTGTCAGATGCGGGTACTGAAGTTTCAGCTCAGACAATAAGGCGCACACTGCGTAATGAAGGCCTCCATGCCAGAACTCCCAGGCCAACCCCCTTGCTGTCTCCAAAGAATAAGAAGAGTCGACTGCAGTATGCCAAAAGTCATGTGGACAAACCACAAAAGTTTTGGGATAGTGTTCTGTGGACTGATTAGAACTGTTTGGGCCCATGGATCAACGCTATGTTTGGAGGAGGAAGAACAAGGCCTATGAAGAAAAGAACACCTTGCCTACTGTGAAGCATGGCGGGGGGTCAATCATGCTTTGGGGCTGTTTTGCTTCTACAGGTACAGGGAAGCTTCAGCGTGTGCAAGGTACCATGAATTCACTTAAGTACCAGGAGATATTGGATGAAAATGTGATGCAGTCCGTCACAAACCTGAGGCTTGGGAGATGTTGGACCTTTCAACAGGACAATGATCCCAAGCATACCTCCGAGTCCACTAGAGCATGGCTGCAGATTAAAGGCTGGAACATTTTGAAGTGGCCATCGCAGTCACCAGACTTAAATCAGATTAAGTCCCACCAGAGGTTCTCAAAGAAAGCAGTTGCAGCGCACAAGCCTAAGAATGTGACTGAACTGGAGGCTTTTGCCCATGAAGAATGGGCGAAGATACCCGTAGATCGCTGCAAGACACTGGTGTCAAGCTATGCTTCACGTTTAAAAGCTGTTATAACTGGAAAAGGATGTTGTACTAAGTACTAAGATTGAATGTCACTTGGGGGTTGAATAAAACTGATAATGATGTGAGCACAGAAAAGACATTTGTGGTTATTTCATTATAAATGTTATGTTATATTTGTCTGACTTACAAGGGCCTCTTTGGTTTAATTGTAAACAAGATCAAAATCAATGTCAAACTGGCCAAAACACTCAACTTCAGTGGGGGTTGAATAATTTTGAACACAACTGTATATATATACAGTCATGTGAAAAAATTAGGACACCCTTTGAAAGCATGTGGTTTTTTGTAACATTTTTAATAAATGGTTATTTCATCTCCGTTTCAACAATACAGAGAGATTAAAGTAATCCGACTAAACAAAGAAAACTGAAGAAAAGTCTTTTCAAGATCTTCTGTAAATTTCATTCTACAAAAATGCCTATTCTAACTGAGGAAAAAGATAGGACACCCTTGCCCCTAATAGCGAGTGTTACCTCCTTTGGCTGAAATAACTGCAGTGAGACGGTTCTTGTAGCCATCTACCAGTCTTCGACATCGGTCTGAGGAAATTTTACCCCACTCCTCAATGCAGAACTTTTTCAGCTGTGAGATGTTTGAGGGGTTTCTTGCACGTACAGCCCTTTTCAAGTCACCCCACAGCATCTCAATGGGATTCAAATCTGACTTTGACTTGGCCATTCCAGGACTCTCCATTTCTTCTTTTTCAGCCAATCTTTGGTTGATTTACTAGTATGTTTTGGGTCATTGTCATGTTGCATGGTCCAGTTCCGCTTCAGCTTTAATTTTCTAACTGATGGTCTCACATGTTCTTCAAGCACCTTCTGATACACAGTAGAATTCATCGTGGATTCTATGATGGTGAGCTGACCAGGTCCTGCTGCAGCAAAGCAGCCCCAAACCATGACACTTCCACCTCCATGCTTCACAGTTGGTATGAGGTTCTTTTCTTGGAATGCTGTGTTTGGTTTACGCCAAACATGTCCTCTGCTGTTGTGTCCAAATAATTCAATTTTGGACTCATCTGTCCAAAGAACATTATTCCAGAAGTCCTGGTCTTTGTCAACTTTATCTCTGGCAAATGTCAGTCTGGCCTCGATGTTTCTCTTTGAAAGCAAAGGTTTCCTCCTTGCACACCTCCCATGCAAGTTAAACTTGTACAGTCTCTTTCTGATTGTAGAGGCATGTACTTCTACATCAACAGTAGCCAGAGCCTGCTGTAGTTCTCGAGATGACACTTTAGGTTTTTGGAGACCTCTTTTAGCATCTTGCGGTCTGCTCTTGGGGTGAACTTGCTGGGGCGACCAGTCCTGGGCATGTTGGCAGTTGTTTTGAAAGCCCTCCACTTGTAGACTATCTTCCGGACAGTGGAATGGCTGATTTCAAAATCTTTGGAGATCTTTTTAAATCCCTTCCCAGACTCATAGGCTGCTACAATCTTTTTCTGAAGTCCTCTGACAGCTCTTTTGCTCTCACCATGGTGCTCACTCTCACTTCAACAGTCAGGAGCACACCAAACTAAATGTCTGAGGTTTAAATAGGGCAAGCCTCATTCAACATGCAGAGTAACGATCTACTAATTATGTGCACCTGGTGTGATATACCTGTGTGAGATCTGAGCCAATTTAAGAGGGAATACATGTGAGGGTGTCCTATCTTTTTCCTCAGTTAGAATAGGCATCTTTGTAGAATGACATTTACAGAAGATCTTGAAAAGACTTTTCTTCAGTTTTCTTTGTTTAGTTGGATTACTTTAATCTCTCTGTATTGTTGAAACGGAGATGAAATAACCATTTATTAAAAATGTTACAAAAAACCACATGCTTTCAAAGGGTGTCCTAATTTTTTCACATGACTGTATATATACTACTACTACTACAGAGGACAGTTTTCTGCTACAGAGGGATCTGGATAGATTGGAGGCTTGGGCAAAGAAGTGGCAGATGAGGTTTAACACTGACAAATGTAAGGTTATACACATGGGAAGGAATAATGCAAGTCACCCATACATACTAAATGGTAAAACACTGGGTAACACTCACATGAAAAAGGACGTAGGAATTTTAGTGAACAGCAAACTAAGCTTCAGAAACCAGTGTCAGGCAGCTGCTGCCAAGGCCAATAAGATAATGGGTTGCATCAAAAGGGGCATAGACGCCCGTGATGAGAACATAGTCCTACCACTTTACAAATCACTGGTCAGACCACACATGGAGTACTGGGTACAGTTCTGGGCTCCTGTGAACAAGGCAGACATAGCAGAGCTGGAGAGGGTTCAGAGGAGGGCAACTAAAGTAATAACTGGAATGAGGGATCTACAGTATCCTGAAAAGCTATCAAAATTAGGGTTATTCACTTTAGAAAAAAGACTACTGAGGGGAGATCTAATAACTATGTATAAATATATCAGGGGTCAGTACAGAGATCTCTCCCATCATCTATTTATCCCCAGGACTGTCACTGTGACGAGGGGACATCCTCTGCGTCTGGAGGAAAGAAGGTTTGTACACAAACATAGAAAAGGATTCTTCACGGTAAGAGCAGGGAGACTATGGAACTCTTTGCCTGAGGAGGTGGTGATGGTGAGTACAATAAAGGAATTCAGGAGGGGCCTGGATGTATTTCTGGAGTGTAATAATATTACAGGGAAAATATATGTATATAGCGGCTCACCTAATTAACCAAATTGGACCAGGTGCTCACCTCTGGATACACCCTTGTCCAAAAGAGAAAAGTTTTAAAACATTAGTGAGGGGCACTCAATTACCTGAGAAATATGGACAACTTAAATAATATTTAATATGACATATAATCGGCAGTGATATGTACCCATCACGATCGATGGCAAATACAATACAGAAAACGTGCATAAAACCAAATCTAGAGCCGAGGAGCAAAGACAATGTAACACTAATGTGAACTAGTATGGGACCGCAATATAGATGATAAAAAATCTGACTATTAGTAAAGTCACTCCTTGCAATCCCATAAAATGCCCATCCCCAGTGAATGGAATAGAACCAGTGAGGCCAAAGTCCCTTTTGTGTAGTTGAATATATAGCGTAGTATATGGCAGTTGAATACAACGCTAATGATGGATTAATGTCTGCCCAGTAAGTTCAAAACAGTGCTGATGGTGGGTTAATGTCTGCACAATAAGTTCATAACAGTGGTACACTCCACCGAAGGCAATAAAATGTTAAGGCTCAATGAGATGCAAAAAGTACATTACCGCTCCACCTGGAGGACGCTGGACTGTTATCTCTTCCCACTGCACGGACACAAATGGCGTCCCATGTGTTCTCTAGGTCTGAGCGTGGCGTCCCACGTGACCTGTCGGCTTCGCTGTGAATACAATGAAGGTATCCCCTGCATCTGTTGGGTCTTAGTGCTCAGACCAAAAGGAGCTTGGTAACTTCTGCAATAATTCAAATATTCCAAATTCAATAATCCACTTAGCCGATAGATGAGAATGCTTGCTGTCCCGCACCAAACGCGTTTCGGGGTAACACCCCTTCCTCAGTGGTAGTGACAGCAGGCATAAGACAAGATCCTTTTATAAGGAAGGAGCAATAAAAATGGTTGCTGGGACAGCAATCGAATAAAAACATGGCATGGACTCACAAGCCTCATCTCAACTTGTTGGTGGTTTCCTGTATTGTATTTGCCATCGATCGTGATGGGTACATATCACTGCTGATTATATGTCATATTAAATATTATTTAAGTTGTCCATACTTCTCAGGTAATTGAGTGCCCCTCACTAATGTTTTAATAATATTACAGGTTATAGCTACTAGAGAGGGGTCGGTGATCCAGGGAGTTATTCTGATGTCTGATTGGAGTCGGGAAGGAGTTTTTTTCCTTCCCGACTCCAAGAGGGGAAAATTGGCTTCTACCTCACAGTTTTTTTTTGCCTTCCTCAGAATCAACTTGCAGGATAACAGGCCAAACTGGATGGACAGATGCCTTTTTTCGGCCTTATATACTATGTTACTATGTGTGTGAATGCGTGCAAATTATCCACAACCGAAATAAGAGATGAATGGCATAATATAGGTTCCCCTGAATTGATATTGCATGAGGGATTCAAGTAGTGACTAAAACAGACATGTCAGGAGAGGTGACAGGTCCTCTTCAAGGACCACCAAGAGATCCTTAAAAGGAACTAGAGAAAAGTAATTCGGTCTCAACTTCATTACTGCTTTGAGAAAACACTGAACCAAAGCAAAAATTGACTTTGAGGGTATATTTTAGGCCTTGCTGAAAACTTTTATTGCAAATAATGAAGATCAGAATAGAAAAACCAAGACAAAAATTCTCCGGATTCAGATGTTATCAGTGAAAGCAAGAAGGGTATTAATGGCTTCATCAGGAAGGCCTGCAGGGCCTATATTCCACATTTTAGCTTTCTTTCTGTTAGATGTGGTCTGGCAAGATCCGAGTGAAACAGGCCCTTTTGTGACTCCATTCTCCTGAGTGAATTGTATTCCAGCTAAACCAGTTGGTTTCATGAGCAACAGAGGTCACAATAATGTTCACCTAGTTACTAACTTTGGTCAATTGCTAGGTTATTGTCCATCTTTGCCTGAATGATTAGGGCGGAGTTGATGATTGTTGAGCCTTTATATATCCAAGCCTTACTCCATTCTGGTTGTCACGTATAGTGCTTGCTGTGAAAGGGCAGGAAACAAAAATGGTGTTTAGAAGGAATATTCCTGCCTGTGGTTTAATCCAAAAGAACCTTCTTGCCACTGTGGGAAGAAGTACAATTCTAGAGGCAAACCCCATGGCGTCATGGGAACTTCTCATAGAAATTCTGCCGCTATACTTAAAGGGGTATTCCCATCTCAGACAAGGGGGGATATCGCTAGCATATGCCCCCATTGTCTGATAGGTGTGGGTCCCACCGCTGGGACCCGCACCTACAACGAGAATGTAGCGGGGATCGCTGTGGCCGTATTTCCTGGGGTCCGTCCACCATCAAGCGCTGCTCCCATATAAGTGAATGGGAGCGCACCACGCATGCGCGGCCCATTCTCTCATTCATTTCTATAGGGCAGACAGAAATAGCTGAGCCAGTGCTTGGCTATTTGCAGCGGCCCCATAGAAATGAATAGGGGGTGGCTGCGCATGCGTTCATTTCCCCGCTCCGTTCGCATTGTAGGTGTGGGACCCGCAGCTATCAGACAATGAGGGCATATCCTAGCGATATGCCCCCATTGTCTGAGATGGGAAAACCCCTTTAGTTGAAGAAGGTTTTGAAGAATCTAGTCTCCGGGAACACAATCTTGGATATCGTTGAATAACTGTCTAAACCTGCGGCCCTTGAACTGTTGCAAAACTACAACTCCCAGCATTCTCAGACAGCCTACAGCTGGGCATGGTGGGAGTTGTAGCTTTACTACAGCTGGGGGGCTGCAGGTTGAGCATCCCTGGTCTAAGCCAAATACGGAGACCTCTTGACCAGAAATGAGACTGTTTTACAGAGGCTGCTGCAACATAATCCTGTTCATTACCTTTCTGTCCATAGGGTTCCTGAGAAGAAGAGACTCCTCTGAAAGAAAAAATAGCTCTTTTTGATCATTTTGCTACCACCAGATTAATCTTAGGTGATGATTCACAACTTTCCACATTTTTTTGACCCAGAAGATTCACTGACTTAAAACAAGTGCCGCTGCCAACATCTTCTCCGGTTCAGACCAATCTTTAGAGAATGAATCTTCTTTGAGCTTACGGAAAAAATAAAGGTCTTTATCAGCCGAAGAAGAAGGACCATCTGAAAATATTTCTACTTCAGAGGAGATAACAGCATCAGATGAGGAAGATAAAGAAGGTGATGGAGAGGTATCCTTACGGCGTCTGCGCTTGTGGCTGGAAGAACTTGCTGACTGCAGAGCTTCCGATATCTGACCGCAGAACCAGTAGAAGAGCTGGCTGGTCTCCACTTGAACAGGAGAGGAGTAGGTTGCATCCAACTAGTCATCTAGAAGTGGCAGCTGAAGCTGTTGCATAATCTGTGGAGACTTTTTTTTTTTTTGCCACTCATGGCTGAGAAAGCCCAGACAAAAAACAGAATGAAACCTGAGGAGCATAAAGAAACCGAGCCCCATGGCCGCAGAGATACTACTGCCTTGACTGGATGCGCCAACATTTGTATGACTCTGCCAAACATATGGCAGAGATATCGGAAAAACAGATTTTTGCGCCTGTATAGATGAGGTCCTATGTGCAGAGTAAGGCCTCTTTCACACAACCGTATGGCTCTTTCAGTTTTTTGCGGTCCGTTTTTCACTGATCCGTTGTTCTGTGTTTTGTTCCAGTAGTGTTTCCGATTGGTTTCCGTATGTGATAAGTTTTTTGCGGATTGGAAACGGAAGCATGGCATATACAGTATACAGTAATTACATTGAAAAATTGGGCTGGTCAGAAAATTTTCAATAGATGGTTCCGCAAAAAACGGAACGGATACGGAAGACATACGGATGCATTCCGTATCCGTTCTGTTTTTTTCTACAGCCCCATTGACTTGAATGGAGCCACGGAACGTGATTTGCGGGCGATTATAGGAAATGTTCTATATTTGAACGGAAACATGGAAACGGAATGCTTACGGAGTACATTCCGTTGTTTTTACAGACTGTATACGGAAGGCAAAAAAACGTCCCGCAAGACGGAAACAAAAAACGTTTGTGTGAAAGAGGCCTAAATCCGAGGCCACTGCACTGGAAGCATCCACATAAATATCCTGTGGAAGGAGAATGAAGCGGAGCCGATGAACAGTAGCGAGAAATTAATAAAATACCCACGGCATGTAGTTCACTGGTACATAGCAAGCGGGGTGCTAAACACCGAACAAGCAGGAGGTGACAGATAGCGACACTCACTGGGGGTCATTTACAAAGACTGTTTTTACGGCGCTCTTTGTTTCCCCCCTGTGCTAACTGAATTTTGCCTGATTTATGCATAAACTAGGCGCATCTGTGGCAGTCCGTGCACCAGGAGTATAAACTACTCCAGCCCCTGACTGGGGTAGTTATACACCAACATTTACGCTTGTTTGCAGGTATATATTTTCGTAAATTTGCCCAGGGCAATGTCCCATGTCATGCCCCCATCACTCCCAAGTGGCAAGCACGTTGCAAAAGCACCCACGCGACAAAATATCATCGCACGGGTGATAAACGGGGTCTTTTTCTACACCAAAAACTGGCCTAAATTTTTTTTATAAATGACCCACACTATATACAGCGGGTTCTCCACCAGGCAACGAGACCCCCTAAGATCCCTCCTAGCATGGGCTATGTCTCACAGCTCAGAATTAAAACCATTCAATGATTGAATGTCTTGTAGCTTTAGGCTAGGGCTACATGACGACATGTGTCTCGCGACACATAGGGCACAACTACACTGCGACATTTTTTATAATGATAGTCTATGGTGTCGCACTGCGACATGCTGCAACTGCGACGCAACAGTGGCAGAAAAATCCATCTTGGATGGCGTTTTTGCTACTGTCATGTCGCATGTCGCAGTGCGACACCATAGACTATCATTATAAAAATTGTTGCGCCACAAATGTCGTTGTGTAGCCCTAGCCTTATAGGGAGCGTCAGCTAATTGATAATTATATTATCTTCTGTCTAATTCGGGGTCGTCACTATCTTAACCCATTGATGTGCTGACATAGGATGACCCGCTAGCTTATTACATTCCTAGCTTATTATATTGCTGGCAAAACAGTGTGCAGGTGGAGCAGCCTGTGGTGTACACGCTATGTTTGGAAGCTCCATTATATAACATCTACTCTACAGCAGTCCCCCAGAGACATGTACAGGGTGACGCTGCACAGAAAGCAGAACCGTAGTGTGTGACATGGATCTGCTGAGACCATGTGTCCCCTCGCATCGTGACCTCTGCACCTGTCCGATATCCTGCGGCCCTCCGTCCCGGCACTGACACCATGGCACCCTCCTCCCTCCACCTGTCTGACCTTTATATAAAGGTCGTGCCCACGGCCGGGGCTATTTTAGGACTCTGCCCTTCAAACCGTTGCATTCCACAGGGAGGCCAAGAATAGTGATTGGGTTCTCAAGCGAGGTCATGTTGGAGGCTGGAAAGGACAGAAGGCATCTCAGGAACCAGGCTGCATTTACACTTAGGGCGTGTGCATATGTAATTTCATGTGTCCTCCGTATATTAAAAGGGTTATTCCATAATTAATGTAAAAAATAAAAATCAGACATTATATAGTAGATGACAATGTCTTTCTAACAAAGCTAGAACCAGCCCTGTACCTCACATGGATCCAGAGATCTCCCCTCTGTTAGATTTATATCAAATTCACAGCTCAAGGGTAGTGTCTTTTCTGCTGCAGCTAAGGGGGCGTGTCCATTCTGCTGCAGTTCTCTCCCTATCACAGCTCAGAAGCAGCTGAAGGATTAAACTGAGCAGGACAAAGAAATAAGGAAAAGAACGAACAGCAGGTGGCGCTATACAGATGCATTTTATTGAATAGCTCACTGGCTGTAGATTACTCATCACTGTTCCGTCACGGTTGCGGCAACTTTTTGGTCATAACAAGACCCCATTGACTTTAATTAGCTGCTATGCGGGCAGAGCTACACTGCACTTTTTGGCTGTGCAATGTGTGTCATGGGCAAAGTCACTGAGGGACATTTATCAAGGGACTTGCAATTTTTAGTTAAAAGAAGGCGCAAGTCCCTGTTTTTGACCGGCCGTGTGGCAGCATTTAGTCGTACGGCTGGTTTTGCACTTTGGGACAGGGGCTGAGCAGGGGTAAATTTACTAACATTTTTGCTTGGAAAGTGACATGAATATTGAAAGGGGCAGTGGCAGCAGTTAGCATTTGTCCCTCATGGTGTCATTTGAGACATATGTGGTGTTGCTTTCGTGGTCTGGTCTGTTGTTCTTTCCCCCCTCCCCCCTTCTTTCTCTCCTTTTCCCGCCATTTATCTCTCCTCAGGTGAATCTTCAATGTTAGCCGGCAACCGGAGTTGAAAGTGATTGGCTGAGAAGGTTCGGTCCAGTTGCTGGGCAAAGGTCTATTTTTAACTTGACTAGGGATTGGTCAAAGGCAAATTTCGGCGGGAAGCAGGATTATTTATAAAGGTGACTCACCGTATGAAGCTCTGTCAGCGGCTGAAGAAAGAAGAGGAAGAACGTGCCCCGCCCTCCCTTCCAGGGGCTAGTCGCGGTCTTTTGGAAAAAAGGGGTAAAGTGGGGGGGTTAGTCGCCCAGCCTTACTGGGTGGACTCTGGATGAGTAATGAACTAATGGACTGGAATTAATATTGGTCGGAATTTTTAAGGTTTGAATAAGTTATGGAATTTTAATATTTATGGTTACCCACCACCCCCAAGTTTTAATAAAGACCGCGGCCATTTTTATCCACTTCGCTTGTCTGTTTGTATTTATTAGATAATTAAGGTTAATTGTCGAGTATGGAACCATGGGCTTGAGTAGTTTTTACGCCAAGCACAGGGACTGCCATAGAGGTGCCTAATTTATGACGAGGCCAAGGCCTCATCATAAGTTAACCGAATCTTACGGCAGTATAAGAGAGAATCTAAGACCGGCATAAAGGGCTGTTCTTGGTAAATATCCAGCAATGTGTACCCCTAGTCTAAGGCCTCGTTCACATCTCCATTTTCAGATCCAGCAGGCTGTGCCGGTACAGAGCAGCCTGCTGTTTTGTGTCCAGAAGTCGCACAGAGGTTTCTCATTGTAGACCTCGATGTAAGTTGACTTGCTTGAAGCCTTTCCGGGGTTTTTACTGACAGCCAAAGCAAACCTAAAAAGTAAGCAAGAAACCAAAGTATCTGTGTAGTCCTAGACAAATACAAGCGAGATTATACTAGACCGCAGAGCAAACTTACATGCGATACGATCCCCGCATACAGTATGTAGTAAAAATACTTCATTGTGATTATCTACAATTAGGCGAGGAGCATTCATCTTAAAAATAAAAAGATGCATTTATTGCCCCCCCCCCCAATCATAGCAATGCATGAAATGCAGTATCACATTGTGACCTGATGAGATTTGTGCAGTATCGGCAGCCATTTAATCGCCATGGAGTTCTTATCGATGCTGGTGATTGATTGCTAGGAGGCTGCGCACACTGGAGGTACTCGATGCTCAAGGGAAAAACTCAAGGACGAGATGTATTTTAGTCCTTGGCCTGCAGACTATTGCAGTAAGGCCGGGCTCACACGAGATGGCGGCTGAGCTGATGCTTGCATCTGCATCGGGAAATGATAGGTAATAAATGCGGAGAGGAGAAGGATGAAGGAAGGCCACGTCCTCAGATAAGTTCTAGCGCCAAAACCGCCATGTGATTAATATTATATTAGATCTTTAGCACAGAAAGGGTTAATGCTCAGAGGATAGCATCACCTATGGCGCTTAAACTGAGCAAAATGCTGTTCTTCAGGTGGAGGGGTCAATTTATTAATAAAATTAGAAAAAAGGCTTCGACGTGTTGCCGTCCTCGGAGGATAACCTGTGGATGGGGGTGGGCAGATGAGTGTCAATGGCCACAGCTGAGGGTTGACGGCTATTAAGACGGATAATTCAAGTTATTTAATTTCTGACAAAAGCCGCTTTGTAGCAGACTCAGAATTAACTCCGTCCGGGCCCTAGACTCCTATGATCTCACACCTACTGACAGGACGCCACTATGTGGACATTCGCCTTAATTTGCGTTGCGAGTGTTCCCCTGCTGGATCGTATGACGTGGCATGTGATATATATGATTTTGTGATTTAAAAAATAGAATCCCCAAAATCCTGCAATTTTTGCATGCAGTTTTATGTTACAAAAATGGGGCATAACCACATAAGATGGAGCCAGAAATGTCGACAAAGCCAAAACTATGGAAACTGCTTTTAAGGGCTCATGCGCATGGCCGTAGAGTATGTCCGCATCTGATTGGCATTTTTTGCGGATCAGATTCAGACCCATTCATTCAGACCCTAAATAGAACATGTCCTATCGTTGTCCATTTTGCGGGTGGGTCATTTACATACTTACCAACATTTTAGTTGTTAAAATTGGGACGCTTAAGCTCTGCACCATGGTTTGCATGAGCCCTAAGACAAGGGCTCTACGCAGGGCCGGTGCTATAATAAGGCAGACCAAGCGGCTGCCTTAGGGCGCATAGAAGGGGGCGCCAAAATGAACTTTTTTTTTTTTTAAATCACTTTCATGATGTGATCATGGGGGGGCGCCAAAATGTAGCTTCGCTTGTGCTGGCAAAAATCCTTGCACCGGCCCTGGCTCTACGGCAATTATAAGTGCCCACTAATTGCATGTATCTGGGAAAATGCATTGTAATACGACATATCATTTATTCACATCTGCATCACAACTACTTATTACTACTTAGCGGGTAGCATATTACATGCAAGTTCGCGCATTGCAGCAATTTACCACACTCTTTCCACGATTACAAAAATGGCTGAAATGCTTATTTCTGATGATAGGACAGGCCTCAATTACTGTCTCAGGGAATGATTAGGCCTCGTTGCCTATAGCAACCAATAAGAGTTCAGCTTTCATTTTCTAAACTATGCTGGAAAAATGAAACATGAGCTCTGATTGGCTGCTTTGGAAACATGGCTGCTTCTCCCTCTGACAGTTTTCACACATGAAGCCATCATGATTTCAGCTCAGACGTGTAATTATTTTATACATCCATGGATTGTAGTGTTCGTAGCTCTTTTATACTTCAGATATGATCCAGAAATACCGCACCCCAGACATAAAAGTGAAAAGCTCATAAACGTCTACAAGGGTTTTTAGCTTTACAACATGTATAAGAGAGGAATACGGGGACTGTTTTAGTTCGCATGCACCATGGTGTAGGTTATAAAGCCCCGTTATAATAGTACACAAATAGCCGCAAAAAATATGGATGAGGTCTGTGTGCATTCCGTATTTTGCGGAACGGAACAGCTGGCCCCTAATAGAGCAGTACTATCCTTGTCCGTTATGCGGACAATAATAGGACAAGTTCTATCCTTTAGTGGAATGGAAATACGGAAACGGCCTAACTTCCAGTTTTTTCCAGACCCGTTGAAATGAATGGTTCTGCATACTGTCCACAAAAAAACGGAAGGGACACGGAAAGAAAATAAGTTTGTGTGCAGGAGGCCTAAGGCAAAGATCTGAACCTGTTGTGTGTTTTTGACCTGCACTGATGGAAAACACTCATCAAACACTGGGGTCACGGAAAAAAAATACGCCTTGCTGGTACTGTAATGAAAAACTGCACATATTCCGCAATGTGTGCAGGTGGAGTGTGCCTAATTTATGATGAGGCGCCCACCTTGCCATAAATTAGCCAAATCCTACTGCAGCGCAGTGGGGGTCATTTGTCACAGGACTTCAGACCATTTTAGTTGTAAAAATAGTTGCAAAACCCTTTTTTAACCAGCCATATCCTGCAGTTGAGCGGGACGAAGGCGGAGCGAGAGCGTGTTGGACCTGTGCCAGAACGTGTTTTCGCCAGGCGCAAGGACTAACATAGATGCGCCTAACTTATGACGAGGCACAAGGAGGAAACTAAGACTGGCATAACAAGCCTGTCTTAGGGCTCATGCACACAAACGTATCTGTTGTCCGTTCAGTTTTTCTTTTTTTGCGGCCCATACGTGGAACCATTCGCAGAAATTACTCCATTTGCTTGTCCGTTTTGCGGACAAGGACAGGAATTGTTACAATGGATCCGCCAAAAAACGGATGTAACATGGACATCACACAAATGTCATGCTTATTTTTGCGGACCGCAAAATACATACGGTCGTGTGCATGAGCCCTTAGGCTGCATTCAAATCTCCGTTTTTGAGATCCGGCAGCCTGATCTGGCACAAATGCCGGCTGTTGCCCAGACAAAAAAAAAACGTTGCGTGCAATGGTTTTTGTCCAGCCGCAACCCGGCATTTATGCTGGAAATTGAATAGATCGCCGCAGGATCTCATTGCAGTCACTGGGGATCCGGCGGTGAAGTAGAGGATCCGGACGAGAGGCCTTAGTAAATGTGCCCCCCCCCCCCCAGGTTCTTGGCGTACGACTCGTACAGGTGAAGCTCAGGATTTCAATGTGCTTCACCTGTGCGAGTTTGGTCCTGGGTCAGGCTGTGATTCCTCCTTTTCCTTTGTTGCTTGCGTCCTGTTACAAATCTCATCTTCCGTTGGGTGTGAACATTTTTACAAAATCAAGTGTGCAATTTACCAGACGCTGAGTCAGACGGCTGCGGAGTAAATTACTGTCAGTCTACAGTGCCGCCCCTTCCAAAAACTTGTCAGAGGATGAGGAACTGGTCCTGACCAAGCTGATGGAGGAGCTGGCAGACCCTCCAGTACCGCGCACAGGACTGGTTGTAGGCATTATTGTACCGCCATATGGTGCGTACCATCAAAACAACTGTCACTGCCGCCAAACTCAAGGCAGTGTAAGCCAATGAGGTCCGCGGGGCTGCTGGTATCTGTCATGTTAGGCTATCTCTACACGGCGACACCTGTCGCGGCCGGGATCGCTTAGCAGCGGCGATCCTATGGAAATGAATGGGATCGCCGCAGCAGTAGCAACAAATCTAACATGGCTGGATTTCTCTCGACGGCTGCGGCGATGCGATTCATTTCTATAGGATCACCGCTGCTTAGCGATCCCGGCCGCGACAGGTGTCGCCGTGAAGCCCTAGCCTTAGGTCTCTTGCACACGACCGTATGCCCTCCGAGCGTCCGTGAGCGAGCCATATGTCCCGGAGCGGCATTGATCGTGCGCACGGGAGCGCACAGCATAATAGATTACAATGATGCTGTGCACGTCAGGCCGCACGCGGGGCTATTGTCCCGCACTCATATGCTCATATGCCGCTCCGGGACATATGGCCCGCTCACAGACCATACGTCTCTGGGGGCATACGGCCATGTGCAAGAGACGTTTGTAAAGGAAATCATGATGCAGAATGTGAACAGAGCCTAAAACAGAGGTACACATGCACCCCCAGGGCACCATATTATAGATCTGTCCTTTCAGTCCCAAAAAATGAAGTCGCTGCCCGCCCTCTATACCCAGGAATGCCTAATGTTCGTACATTTCCATAACCCCATCCCTTGTTGCGGTGATTTTAAGGAAAATCCCATGAAAATGTTTTCTGGTCGTGTCTTCCTTGCTAAGATATACTCAATTGATATTACAGGCCCAAAGCCTGAGGCTGCACTACTGAGACATCAGGGCACATTTGGAAAAACTAGACCGACCCCTGGCTGGAGTAGTTTTTCGCCAACATTTACGCCTGTCTCCAGACGTAAAGGCCCCATGCACACGACCGTTGTTTGTTTCCGCGTCCGTTCCGTTTTTTTTCACGGATAGGATGCTTCCCCATTCATTTCAATGGGTCCGTCAAAAAATGCGGATGGTCAACCGTTTTTGTTCCGCATCCGTGATCCGTGTTTTCATTCAGTCAAAAAAATAGTGCATGTCCTATTTTTTTCACGTTTGCGGACACGGATAGGCATTTTTACAATGGATCTGCCATAAAAATCGGATCCGTCAAAAAAAACGGTCCGTCATCCGTTTTTTTTGACGGACGCAAAATTTCAAGGAGGAGCGGAGGCAGGCAACGGTCGTGTGCATGTAGCCAAATATTGGTAAATTTAGAGGGGCACGCCCCCCACCACCACTATTCATCAAATATGACGTCAAAACACCAGTGGCATTCATAAAGTTGCAATGACCCCCCAATAGCGTACTGTAAAAACTGGGGTAGCCATCTTAGTAAAAGACCCCCATAGTGGTGGAGGGGGGAACATTTTAATGTACAGATTTATGACTCTGGTGAGATGGGGAAAACTGAATGGTGTCACAGGGTGAAATAGATGCTGCTGCAATCTCATGAAAGAGGGGGCAGGGAGCAATAAGAGCCAGGGATGGAGGAAGAAGCAGTAAGGTAGACACCACGGGGGATGGGCGTGACCCCTGCGTGCACACATGCCATGCTACATAATCATGTCACAGGAAAGA
This sequence comes from Bufotes viridis, assembly GCA_033119425.1. Lineage (NCBI taxonomy): Eukaryota > Metazoa > Chordata > Amphibia > Anura > Bufonidae > Bufotes > Bufotes viridis. The sequence goes on from CM065594.1 coordinate 17,725,671, forward strand.
ACATTACGGTAATCATAAAACGGGGTGACCGCCGTACAGTAAGAAGAGGAAGACGGTGCGCGTCTATCAGTGCCAATACGGCAGCACGTAGACCGGTCTACAGATGACAGAAGGTGCCAGCGACTGTGTGACTCCGCGGGCGGTGATTGGCGGGGAGCTGTTGGTGGGCGGGGAAGGCGCTGTCAATCACCAGGCTGGGTATATAAGGCGGCCCTGCGCGCATTTCCTCACTCTGCAGCAGGACTTGTGAGAGGTCGGTGTGGGTGGTGTTGGGCTTCCAGGTGGTCTGGTCCTTTCTGTGGTTCCTTATCTCTGTTATCTTTTGTAGGAGCAGAAACTACAGGCAGCATCATGGTGAAGATTGGCATCAACGGGTGAGTGCGGCTCCCATTGACCCTCTCAGGTGGATTGTGTGCTGGGCTGGGGTGATGCCAGAGCCATTAGAGGGTTAAATAGGGGACTAGCTGTAAGAAGACCACTTAGTGGGGTAGGTCCTGTTGGGGGGCACCTAGGACCTGTATCTTTATTGGGGACTAGGCTTCAGTGATGCCTAGTGAATAAGGGGTTAGTGGTGTTCCCAAAACCTGGCTAACTATACAAAGACCATGTTGAATGAGGTGATGGTAACCATGGTGAGTAGGGGGCGTCGCCTGCCTGCTCTCCTGGGGCAGTTTTGCTTTAGGTGATGCAGATAAAGGGAGAGCGCTCCTGGTACACTTCATATGCAAGCTGCTAAGATGGCTGCCCTGTTAACCCCTGCCAATGCGGCTCTTGTCACGTCCCCTGAGTCACACCCACTGTCTCTCTGCAGTCACTCTGTGCACCTCCCCGGTGTTCTGCAGGGAGGTGGATGATGTGCGGTGTAATCCCTGCCCCCCCCCATCGGATGCACTGCAAGGACACCTCAAGGTCATGGTCTCATCCAGGTCATCTGTCCCTTTTGGAAAGGGGGGTTTGGTCCCTCACCTCATACCTGCCTCATGTATGGGGGCGTGCCTCTGCCATCTCCTCCCCACATGACCAGAGCTTGCACAAGCGTGTGGAAGCTGACTCATGTCCTCCCGAAGCTGCATGTAGATGCTTAGGGAAGGGGGCGTTCAATCGCCATCAGCTCTAAATATTCCAGTGGTATATAGCTATGTGAATGGGGTGACCTCTGCTGAGAGCTGCTCTCACCCCCCCCCCCCCCATCCTCTCCCTGCAGTGTAAAGTAGGTCTCCTATTAATAGAGGGCCAGCTGCCAGCGCAGGGAGGAGGGGACAGGCTCTTCTCCTGGTTACTGGGGTGTGTGATTTGGCTGCCCTCTCATCTCGACGCTGGATCCTTACATACCCGCCCCCCCGTGTTCTCCCAGCTGGACGCTATCTGACGTGTCTTCCTGTTTGTTCACGCTTTGCACACTCGGCCATGAACTTTGCTCCAGCCCGGGAGGTGTTGTTCTGCAGCCAGTGCTTGCACTGAACAGCCCTGCAGGGCATTGCACCTGCGTCTGGATCTGCAGTGTTTATTCAGGTCCCTGGGAAAGTTTACACACGGGGCTCAGATGCCCGATCATCCAGAAGACCCTGATCTCCTGGATGCTCATGACCCTGCGGGGCCAAGCTGTATGAGCTCAGACTTCCATGGCCTTAAAGGGGTGGGCAGGGTCTGCAAAAGTACATGGAGGTTTCTAACACAGACCTTTGTCCATCTGTTCAGGCCCCTGTGGTACTTACTGATGGTCACTAACCTTCCTGTGGTGATGACATCACTATAGACATGTGACCGCTGCCGATCACCTACCCCCAGCATCATATACTTCTTTCTGCAGCCAGTCATGGCAGGTCACCCCTTAAAGTGGGTGCCATATCCTACCTAATATCGCTAGAATATGCCACCAGTGTCTGAGAGGTGCAGGAGCCCCCCCCCCCCCCAAAAAAAAAAAAGTGAATGCTGCCACACTTCTGCACTTGCATGGCTCTTCCATAAAAGTGAATTGAGCGTGTCACGTGTTTTGTGTAGAAAATGGATGGGGGGGGGGGGGGACAACGCCAATATCACCCCCCCCCCCCACCAGGGGGCACATCAAGAAATTTACTTGAATATTAGAATTATTAATTGAGGCCTGCTGAGCCATACAAGGATGAGTTGCATATTCTGTATGTGAGCGCTGATGTCGGACTACTTTCCCATCATGTCATGCTTATTCTTTGTAGATTTATACAGTTTTATTACGCTATAGCCTGAAGCGCATGTCAAACTCCTGGCCCTCCAGCTTCCTTCGTGCTCACAGTCTACAGCTCTCGGGGCATGCTGGGAGTTGTAGTTTTGCAGCAGCTGGAGGCCCATGAGTGTGACACACCTGACGGGACTGTGCAGGGTTAGGAATCCCGGGGTGATCTCTCCCAGAAAGCGCCCCCCCCAATCCACAGGTTGTATTACTGCAGCACTGCCCTATTGATTTCTATGGTGCTGGAATATAACACAACCCATGGATTTGGGGGGGGGGGGGGGTGTTACTTCTTGAGCAGGACAGCTGGGTTTTTGCAGTGTTATGTAAGCTGCGTATTGTATGTCTAAGATATGAGGTAATTCTAGGACTGTATTGTCTGGGCTGGTCCCCCCTGCAGCCTTACCAATCCCTTTATACTACAATACTTCCGGCTTTAAGAACTTGTCTCACACCTGTATTCTCTTCTTACAGATTTGGCCGCATCGGGCGTCTGGTCACCCGCGCTGCAGTTTTGTCTGGAAAAGTAGAAGTTGTTGCAATCAATGACCCATTCATTGATCTGTCCTACATGGTATGTTGGCAGTGCCTCCTAGATGCTTGAGGCTGCCGTGCAAGGTTTAGCTCTTGCTGTAATGCAGAGTAACCTCCTGCAGGTGGCGGTGTTGTCTCACACTTCAGTAGCTCATCTTGCGAAAGGGTGTGTCCTGTGAGATTGGGTAGACTGGCAGCTTCTTTGTAGGTTCGCTGCAGGGCCGGTGCAAGGATTTTTGCCGCCCTAGGCAAAAGAGAAGTTTGCAGCCCCCCCCCTGTGACATCACAATGCCCCACCCATATGATCTGCCATATTAAAGGGGTTCTGCAGTTTATTTAAACTGATCGGCAGTGGTCTGACACCCGGGACCCCTGCCAATCAGCTGTTTTAGAAGGCAGCAGCGCTGGCAGTAGCGCATCAGCCTTCTCGCAGTGACGTCACGATTAGTATCATTGGCCTGGGTGGGGCTAAGCTTCATTCAAGTGAACAGAGCTTAATCCCGCCAAGGCCAGTGATACTAGTCGTGACGTCACTGAACCTGTGGTAAACAGCGAGAATTCCGAGGCGCTGCTGCCTTCTCAAACAGCTGATCGGCGGGGGTCCCGGGTGTCGGACCCCTGCCGATCAGATGCTGATGATCTTTCCAGAGGATAGACCAGTTTAAAATTACTGCAGAACCCCTTTAACGCCAGTTCCCTCCCCCTCTTGTCATTCTTCCCCCTCTTTCTCCCCCCTACCTCTAATGTAGTGTGGCCGAGCTCTTTATGGTCCACGGGTAGAGGAGCTTTTGTTTCCTGTACCCGAGGGCACTGACATGAAGTGCGCACAGTGTGCACTTCATGTCAGTCCGGCCGAGTACAGGAGACAGATGCTCCTGTACCTGCGGACCATAAAAAGTTGGGCCACGCTACAATGGAGTGTCAGCTCCTCTCCTCTTGTTGTGCCCTCATTGACGTGCCAGCCCGGGCAGTGCTGCAGCCGACAGAGGCTCAATATAGAGTGCTCGGCGGCTGCAGCATGAGGCGGGGCAGGCGCTCCTAGCAGCACCCCTTCCCAAGGGGTGCTCTATGCGGCGGCCAATTCCGCATATATACGACGCGGCGGCCCTGGTTGGCTGTGGTGTTGGACCTGGTATGTCACTGCAGCTTTATTAACACATTGTATGCCTTCCTCAGGTCTACATGTTCAAATATGATTCCACTCATGGACGCTTCAAGGGAGATGTTAAAGCTGAAAACGGAAAACTGGTGATCAATGGCAATGCCATCACAGTCTCTCAGGAGTGAGTATAGTCATCTGTGCTGACCCTGCAAATTAGGCACCCCCCCAACTGCATGGTGACATTCCCCCACAGCCTGTCATGTCCATTTATGAACATGGAGTCAGATTGCACTGTAAGACTTCCACTGTGGCTGCCGTCCAAGAAGAAATGTCTCCCCAGGCCAAAAAACCATTAATGTCTCTTCATGCAGACGAGTCCTGTTCATAGGGAAGTCCCAGAGAACTGACTCGTAACCTTCTTCTCTTGTAGACGTGACCCAGCTAACATCAAATGGGCTGATGCTGGCGCTACCTACGTGGTTGAGTCCACTGGCGTCTTCACCACCATCGACAAGGCCTCAGTAAGTGTCCTCAACAGCTCTTCTAATGCTAGCACAAAACCTGCACCTCAGAACTCATCCGATCTGTCTCCTCCAGGCTCACTTGAAAGGAGGTGCCAAGCGTGTCATCATCTCCGCCCCATCCGCCGATGCTCCCATGTTCGTTGTTGGGGTCAACCATGAAACCTATGACAACTCCTTGAAGGTGATCAGGTAACTAAAGAGTTAGGTGTTGTACTGGTTCCTAAGGAGGTCCGTTAGTCATTTCACCTAGTGGGTTGGGGGTCCATGAGCTTCAGGTTCTTTGCTTGTAGCCCTATATAACGTGTGGTCTGCGGGAGTGTAATTGACACATGCTTGAGTCCTGGGTACCATGAGGCTGGTGCAGTCACTCCCAATAGTCCCTGTCCCACTTCTCTTGAGATCTAATCTCAAAGGACCAACTACGGGTAAGTCCTTGTCTGCAGGCTATGGACGCTAGAATCTAGCAACTCCTGTAGGGTAAAACTCGTGCCTCTATAGTGCACCGTCTGAGGATTGAGTAGGCTGGATGTGGTTACTTGGGCATCCTGCACAGACCTGTAACCATGTGGAGGTGGTTCAGGAACACCCTGATAAGGGGGTTGTCTAATTGCGGCTTGTAGCAGCGTGGACAGTGACCTACATTAATACTTTCTGCTCTTCTCCACAGCAATGCCTCCTGCACCACAAACTGCCTTGCTCCTCTTGCAAAGGTCATCAATGACAACTTTGGCATTGTGGAGGCCTTGATGGTATGTAACCCTCCCGCATCAGAGTAACGCATGATTGTCAGGATTAAATGGTTCCTAATCGCTGCTGTTATCCTTTCAGACCACAGTCCATGCTTACACTGCTACCCAGAAGACTGTGGATGGACCCTCTGGAAAGATGTGGCGTGATGGCAGAGGTGCAGCACAGAACATCATCCCAGCATCAACCGGCGCAGCTAAGGCTGTAGGCAAAGTCATCCCAGCCCTGAACGGGTATGGCTCTGCTTCATCCTGGCCGGGCAGTTTAGGTCTATACCTTTAAGTGGGGACTTGGCTGCTGTAACTGGCTGTATGTGTGGGGAGCAGAATATGGCGATGAGACTGGGTAGGTTTGCACCGTTCGCTGAAGCTTTTCCATTTGTCTTGCAGAAAGTGCACTGGTATGGCCCTCAGAGTCCCTACTCCCAATGTGTCAGTCGTTGACCTGACTGCCCGCTTGGAGAAACCAGTAAGTAATGCAAATTCTTTCAAGTCTGAAGTTAAAGGGGTGTCACAGGACTCTTTATACAGAATATTGGTCCAGCACCCCACTGATCAGCTGTCTTGGGACTGTGTCGGGGGGGATGGTTGAGGAGTCTTCTGCTTCTGTCAACTGGATGGGTGGGGTGCCAGCTGTCAGACCCCCAACCGTTTGATATTGATCTAACAGGTTAGGCAATTTGTCTGTACTGAAACCCCCTTTAATCTGATTCTTGCTCTCAATTTTCAGGCCAAATATGAAGACATCAAGGCTGCAGTAAAGAAGGCGTCTGAGGGCCCAATGAAGGGCATCCTGGGCTACACAGAGGATGAGGTGCGTTCAGCTTGGGTCGTGCATATGACTGACCTGTACTAGTGGGACACTAGCTGCATGTCACAGCTGTGGGCTTCCTGTGTCTGCATGGGGCCTCAGTGAAGCAGAACATGCCATGCATCTGTGCCATCCTCTCCCCACTGGTTTGGGACTTCTGAAAAATGGCAGAGTGAGCATGCTCTCATTTTCTGGGCTCCCATGGCAGTGACTGGAGGGTGACCACCTCTGTTGGCTTTGGGAGCCCTGTCCCGGAGATGGGACCTGTGACATTTGTGGCCTATCCTAGTGATAACCCGTAGGTGCCCCGGACAAAGGCTTAATGTTCTTATTTCCACCTCCCCAGGTTGTCTCATCTGACTTCAATGGTAGTACCTGCTCCTCCATCTTTGATGCTGGTGCTGGAATTGCACTGAACGACCACTTCGTTAAACTGATCTCTTGGTGAGTCTTGAAGGCAATCTGTAACTGGGCTATTGTAATGATGGGTCATGTTTCCGATAACGGGAAGCAGTCTGGCTGGTCCCTCTAACTTGTGGGATCCACCAACAATCTGCATGTCCATGGTTTTTATGTTCTGGCATCTGCTAGAGCCCAGATGTCCCAGTGACTCCCTTCTAGAGGTGCACTCGGCCACATCGGTGACTCTCATTGTGCAAACTCTCTTGCAGGTATGACAACGAATTTGGATACAGCCAGCGCGTTGTGGACCTCATAGCTTACATTGCCACCAAGGAGTAAAGTGTCATCATGGAAGTCAACCCCTCTCCTGTCACTGCAGGGCCCGATGTTTCACCCAGTGATGTCTCCACTGTCACTGAAGGGGCCCAGAGTCACCCCCGCTAGTCTGTCTGTCAGTTTCTGTGTTAAATAAATTGTGAAACACTGAACCTCTGCATCTTGCGTATCTGTACAGGGAATTGTCTGGCATTGCTGTGGCTGCCTGGTGCTGCCGTGAGCGCTGTACATCAGTGGCTGCATGGTATTGCAGTCCAGGGCCCTTCACTTGATTGGGGCTGAGCTGCACCTAGGCCTTATGTACAGTAATGTCACACCTAGGAAGAGGCCACCCAGGTGTCGGACCCCCCCCCCACTGATATCAATGACCTATCATGAGGGTAGATCAACATGAAACTCCTGGATAGTCCTTTAAAAGGATGCCATGCAACCAAACGTTCCAAGGCATGAAGCTTCTGACCTAGGGACTTTCTTATGGGAAACGGGTGTCTGAACTGGGAACCCACCCAACCTAGAGAGGTGGGCTTCTGCAAATGGTCTGGTTGTGCAACACCCAACACACACTTCAAGTTAACGTGCTTGGATGTGAGTTAAGGGATTCTCCAATGTGAAAGCTAATCCTTTGAGGAATGTCATGGTGAGACGACTACCCAGCAGCATTCCTCTGTAGGTGGCATGGTGCCAGCTTAGTCAGGCTGAGACTTGTAATTAAGGACGCTTGACTGCTAAAGTGCTGACTGGAGTCTTAGGAGCCACTTCTCCTATTACCCAGGTCTTCAGCATCTTCCCAATGGCAGTGCGCCCTTGAGTCCAGGATGAATGGGCACACTGGTAATCGGACATGTTCCTCCCAGCTCATCCAAGCAGCTTGTCAAACATCTCTTAGTCCAAAAATGACCTTTGAAGCCATATGCAAATGGACCTGCAAGTGCTCAGGGGTGGTCTCTCTATTGCAGTAAGGGCCCGGACCCCTGGTGTTACTCAGACAACCCATCCTTGGCCTGACTGTAAGCCAACCTAGTACGCTACTGAAGTCCTGCACATTTGCTATTCCTTCATCGATGCCACTGCCCAGTTGGTATTGTATGGTGCAGGCCTAGGTGCACAGGATTTTGGTACTAGAGGACAAGACATCTCGAGAGGGTGCGAGGCTGGTAGAGGAGCCATCTCTGAGTAACACCTGGGGCCCTTATGGCAAAGTGATGCCCCCAGGTGCTTGTGAGCTCATTTGCATGTGGCTTCAAGATTGTTTTTGGCGCAGCAGACAAGGCAATGAAAGTGACTATTTGTAAATGGTGTATGTGACCTGCAGTGCGATATGAATAAAATGGCTGAGACTCCCTTTAAAGACTACCCCCCCCCCCCCTTCCCAAAAGGAGTATCGTACTTCTGCGTAAATCGCACTACCGCAATGTAGTATCACGCTTGGTGCAACTACAGCAGGTGTAGGGCAGCTAAAGCCATCGATATATAGGATAGCAGTGCTACAAATGGCACCAGGCCATGCTATCCTCCTGCACCAGCCTCTGGCACTCCAGGTGTCCTGAAGCCAACTCCCAGAGTGCTCCACTCACTTCTATGGGAGTAAGAACAGCCGAGCATGGTGGAGTGCCAAAGGTTGCTGATCCCTGTCCTACACGTGCATGCCTTGTTGCTTTTGCTATTTGGGTGTGTCCTCGCGTACAGACTCTGCATCTGTACATGTTTGAGCCTCAGTGCTGCTGGTTTTTGCCTGAGGCCTGTCGCTGTTCTGCCTCCCTCCTCGGTGGTGGCCCGGCCGCACGTAGCTCTTGATGACACAGTCGTTCCTGTCTGACGAGATCTCGCCTCTTCCTGTTCTCGGCAGTGAGGGGAGGGGGCGGCCGGGGGCTGACAACAGGCTTTCTGTTCCTTCATGAGGTGTCGGTGATGCCTATACAGTAAATTCTACATGGATCTGTTTAATATAAAACCGCAGCACGCGCAGGAAGGAGAGGATTTATTGCGCTTTTCACTGTTCATGTCGACAACATCCCTTTTCTCTCCTACGTAGAGGACCCATCCCCTCACCTGACATGTCTGTTTTAGTAACTACCTGCCTTCACCATGTAATAATTCTGGATCATCTATTCTAGTCTAATGCTTCTGTGTTGTGCCAGTCCTTTATTATTCTGACTTCAGTGCGGGTCCATCTTGTGGTTTCCAGCTCCTGAGACACATTTCAAGGACCTGGGCGTGTGCCTGGAATTACAATGCATTCAGATCTGTGATAGAATTCTGCCTCATGAAGGAGCATCTGTCAGCCCGCCCGCCCATTGTATCAGCCGCCGGCTGACATAACTGATCAGCTTCACGTGGGCGCAGGAGAAACAGCGACACCTGCTGGTCACTCACTGCACTGCACAGGCTCTAATCTTAGTGTGGTGAAGATTTGTCAAAAGTGGAGCAGTTTCCCATAGCAACCCAGGGATAGTGTGAAGGTTGGGGGTAGTTGTACTCGCAGGTCAGACACTCCCTGGGCCATGCAGTGAACCTTTCTTCCCTTTGGTGTTAGGTGGCGTGCCCTTGTTGGTGTTATGTTTGAAGGTGCAAAGCAGGGATCCCTGTGCTGTGGGTGCACATAATGATGAGGCCCACATTGTGCCCCCATTAATATGCCCACATTGTGCTCCTCACAGAAAGTAAAAAAAATAAACACCACTTCTCCATGTCGGTGGTTCAGCCGGCTGCAGGGCACGAGCAGGGGCAGGGCGTATACTCCCCCATTTTTCTGGTCCCGAAGCCTTCTGGGGATTGGCTCATTATAATAGATCTGCGTTATCTAAATCGCTTCATAAGGAAGAAGCATTTTCATATGGATTCAAAGGACGCTTATCTTCACGTCCCTATTCATCCAGCTCATCGAAAATTCTTAACCCTCAGTTCACACTTGCGCGTTTTACAGCACGTTCCTACGCGCTGTAAAACGCTCAACAGGAGAAAACTCATGTTTCCCTATGGGCATGGTTCTCATCTGAGCGTTTTACAGCGCGTTTGAACGCGCTGTAAAACGCTCTACGCTCAAAGAAGTTCTTGAGCTTCTTTGGGGCGTTTTGTCGTGCGTTTGCACCCATAGACTTTAATAGGAACGCGCGTAAAATGCGCGTTTAACATGCGTTTAAGTGTAGATATGCCTTTTTCAATTGGTCTCCAGAGTCACGAACGCGCGTATGATGCGCGTTTCCTATTTGCAAAAACACGCTGTAATACGCGCGACAAAAATGCGTGTAAAACGCGCGTCTCAGAAACGCTCAGGTGTGAACCCAGAGTAAGAGTTGCTCCATAAGGGGTGTAATAAAGCACTATCAGTTTGCTGTTCTACCCTTTGGCATCTCTTCCGCTCCCACACCTTCACCAAGGTTGTGGCTCGGGTCTTACTAAGCTCAGGCTTCAAAGACTAGAAATCGTGCCTTATCTAGACGACTGGCTCCTAAAAGCTGCTTCTCTAGACATTCTTCAATCCTATCTTCAGCTGGCTCTTCAGACACTCCAGCAGTTAGGCTGGTTAATAAACTGGGAAAAGTCCCAAATCCTGCCCTCTACTACCAGGGCCTTTCTGGGCTTCATAGTCGACTCTCAGGAGATGACACTGTCTCTCTCCAGAGAGGAAGAACAGAGTCGTAAGAGCCGCACAGTTCCTCATGACACCCCGCCGGGTGTCCATCAGAACCTTCATGAAGATTGTTGGGGCACATGTCAGCGTCCGCGGAAGCAGTTCCCTGGGCACTTTGGCACCTTCGTCCACTCCAAGAGGAAGTGTTGACAGTCTGGAATCGCAACCCCAAGGGGTTGGACAAGACGCGCTCCCTGTCTGTCCAAGTCTGGTCCTCCCTCAAATGGTGGAGGGACCTATCAGATAGGAGGTCCTTGATTCAACCTCTGTGGATCACGTTGACCACAGACGACTCCCTTCTAGGTTGGAGGAGACCATCTGGAAGACAGGAGAGGCTTCTCTCATCCAATATGAGAGAATTAAGAGCCATACGTCTAGCTCTCTGTCATTTCGCTCCTCTCATCCGCGGGAAGGCGGTGAGAGTCCGTTCGGACAATACGACAGTGGTCGCCTATATAAACAGACCGGGAGGTACGAGATCTCAACCTCTTCTTCAGGAAGTAGGTCTAATTCTTGCTTGGGCAGAGCGCTGTCTATCCCACCTATCCGCAGTTCACATCAGAGGGGATCTCAACGTAGTTGCGGATCGACTCAGTCGTGGTCTGCCAGTTCCAGGCGAATGGTCATTGAACAAGGATTTCTTCACCCAGATCACTCTCCGTTGGGGCATTCTGGAGATCAATCTGATGGCAACCTGGTTGAACGCGAAGGTGGACAAGTTCTGCTCCCTTTACAAAGAGGACAACCCTGTGGCGATAGACGCTCTGTCCATAACTTGGAGGTTCAGGCTGGCTTACATTTTCCATCCACTTTCCATGATACCAAGAGTATTGACGAAAATCGGACAAGACCAGACCCCGGTCATAGCAATAATACCATTCTCGCCGAAGAGGTCTTGGTTTACCCAGCTCATAAAGATGAGTCAGGGCAATTACTGGAAGCTTCCCCCAATTCAGGACCAAGTGTATCAGGACACAGGTCCATGCCTAGATCTGAGGAGACTCAGTCTGACAGCCTGGAGATTGACAGGTCCCTACTAGAAGCTAGTGGGCTCTCTGCGGCGGTCTTGAGAACCATCTCACACTCCCGGGCGGAGTCTACAAAGAAGGCCTACTCTAGAATTCAGAAGATATTTCTTCAGTGGTGTGCTGGCGAAGAGGTAGTTCCCTCAGATCCTCCTCTTTCAGCTCTCAGAGTCCATACCTGTGCTCTTTTTGCCTTTTTAGGCAGACCATTGTCTCAAGACCCCCTACTCAGAAGGTTCCTTAGAGGAGCCGAAAGATTGAAACCTAGAATCCTGAGACCGATCCCAGAATGGGATCTATCTATTGTTCTTAAGGGGTTTTCCTCTCCCCCCTTTGAACCCCCAGAGTCTGTACACCTTAGGTTCTTATCCTTAAAGGTCACATTCCTACTAGCCATAACATCGGCTAAAAGGATTGGAGAGTTACAGGCCTTAGCGGCCGCCGAACCCTATACCCTCTTTCTCTAGGACTGTGTCCTGTTGAGATTTTTGCCATCCTTTACTCCAAAGGTCCCAACATTTGCTAACCGGAATCAGACCATCTCTTTGCCGGTCCTGTGTCCCTCTCCATCATCTCCTGAAAAGGAGGCTCTTCACTCCCTGGACATTGCCAGATGCCTCAAGATTTATCTTGACAGGACTGCAGACTTCAGAAGATCCGAACACCTTTTGTTATCCTTTTCAGGCTGGAACAAGGGTCTAAAGGCTTCCAAACCCTCTCTGAGTAGATGGGTGAAGGAACCAATCAGCGAAGCCTTTCTTGCTCAGAGGGTATCACCTCCATCCTTTGTTACTGCCCACTCTACAAGGGCAGTATCCACCTCCTTTGCTGAAAGGAGCTTGGTTCCGCTGGACCAGATTTGTGCTGCAGCATCATGGAGCTCCCACAGCACTTTTATTAAGCACTACCGCCTAGACTCTAGGCGCTCTGAACGGGCAGTGTTCGGGCGCACGGTATTGTCTGCCACCGTCCCATAAAAAACAAAAACAAAAAAAAAGAATATATATATAGAAGAAATAAGTCTTATTCTTTCCTCAATATGTACAGTGGGATGACCTAGTACTACTGCACCCTCCCAATTTGTAGGGTTACTTGCTAAGTCCCCACTTGTGCTGCTGTAGGACGTAAGGGAAGCGTCAATTTTGACGTAAATTTGTTTTCCCTTAGTCCTATCAGCAGCACACAAATTTCCCCCCTTATTGTTGAGTTATGTTCTTGTAAATAAGCACTGTGTCTATGGGCGGGTAGCCCTTTATAGGGGTGGGTTTTTTAGTAATTAACCAATTATTACTTGCTAGGGAATTTATTCTTAGCAAAAATTCTGCTGTCCTATTTGTTCACAGGGGAGAAATCCCCACTTGTGCTGCTGATAGGACTAAGGGAAAACAAATTTACGTCAAAATTGACGTTTCTTTCAAAAAACCTTACCCCTCGTGATTTCCGGTGACTCGAGGTGATGTGCGCCTCAGCGCAAATGCACTACCACGGATGCGGAGGGGGTGTGCACCTCAGCGCAAGTGCACTATCATGGATGCGCTTAAGGGAAAATTACAGGGAAAATCGGCCACCAACTGCGCATGCATGCGAGGATGTACGGAAATGTAGGCCAGCACAGCCTGAGTCATAGACACCGCGCGTGCGCCCTCAGGGGTAAGGAGATCTGATATTCTTTTATCCTGTGAAATCTCCTTACCCTCACACTGTGCACGCGCGGACACAGCCAGCGCTTCAGATGCATTGCTGTGTCCGTGCTGTGTCCGTGCGTGCGCGGTGTGAGGGTAAGGAGATTTCACAGGACAAAAGAGCATCAGATCTCCTTACCCCTAAGGGCGCATGCACGGTGTCCGTGACTCAAGCTGTGCTGGCCTACTTTGCCGCGCGTCCTTGCGCGCATGCGCAGTTGGTGGCCGATTCTACCTGCAATTTTCTCTTAAGCGCACCAATGGTCTTGCGCTGAGGCGCACACACCCTCCTCGACGTCATGTCCGGTGCGGCCACGTCACCGGAAGTCACTAGGGGTAAGGTTTTTTGATAGAACACCGGCAGGGAGCTGATGCCGACTCTCTGCTCCATTATGGCAACTGTCTCTACTTCCTATGGACTTAGGGACAGCTGCCAGAAAGCGGGACATAGCTCCCCCTTACCGGGACAGCCACTGCAATCCGGGACTGTCCTGCCGGATTAGGGATCAGGTCTTTCCCTTAAAGTGGTTATGACCACCCTGCAATCCAGCAGTGGTGGTCGTGCTTGCACACTATAGGAAGAAGAGCCAGCCTCTCGGGGGGTGTGCATAGGCTGATGCTTTCTCCTATACTGTGCAAACACGATCACTGCTGATTGATTGCAACGTGGTCGTAACCCCTGGAAACGAGCAGTGTATAGTGTAATGGAAAAATGGATTAAACCAACAAATGAGGCAATATGGAAAATCACAATACATAAGTAAGTGGCTTGTACTCACCTTGTCTATATGATAAATGCCATCTGCTGTAGTGAGACAACCCCTTTAAGGGCTGGTACATAAATTGTCACTTCACACTTGCAGTGGGGACACTGCACACCCACAACCGAGGACCCCTATGTATAAGAATTTGTGGACCCCCCCACCCCCATTTTCATACCTCCAAGCTTTTTGTGGTTCAAATAAGTTTTATTAAAGAAGCACAAAAATTGACATCATTGGACAGACATCAAAAACAAGTAATGCTGATGCAAAAAGAGGAAAACATGGTCTTAAAGGCCACAGGTACATCATACACAATGTAGACAGAGCTTGAAAAGACATTGCTAAGCAGTCTAGATATATGGCCCACTAGATAAGAAAGACCCGACAAACAGGACGAACAGGACAAACAAGAAACAAGAGGGGGGGGGGGAATGGAAGGCATCCACACAAACACAGTATGTGATCAATGCAATATAGTAGAGGCGTTAGGAGTTTGCAGCAACCAGTCCTGAAAGGCCTGAGAGCCCTTAAAGAGGAACCATGGTGTCCAAATCTTAACGTACTTCTGAACCCATCCCTCATCTTCAGCTACCAATTCTTCCATCCGGCAGATGTATTCAAAGGTTTTCAGCCATTCTCCTACATGCGGGGGCTCCTGAGACTTCCAGTGTCTAGGTATCACCAACCGGGCCGCTTGAACAAAGAATCTCAGGAGTCCGCGCTTCAGAACACGCATATCACCAGGGACCTCCAAGCTTTTTGGATAGTCGAAGAGGGACACATATGGTTCACTGTGCGGAAGGTCGATTTTTCCTGCATATCTATACACTTAGTTTTCTTTTACAGAACAGCGCAAAAATTTCTGGATATGGAAATTTCCAAAAATCCAAATTGCATCAAGTAATTACATCTGGTTGGACACCTCTTTGACAAGGGAATGTGCCTGGAATGTTAGCACAGGGTTAAAAAGGAGCGTCCACTTCTGAATGTTCTCCGAGTCAGAATATAACTACTTTCTTCATCGTCCTCAGGCAGCATAGAGCAGGTATTATGTCCACCCTATGGACCAGCCCACCTAGAACGATAAAAGTGTTCTCCGGGGTTTTTATATTGATGGGCGTCCCTCAGGATACGTCATCAATATCAGGTCAGCGGGGGACCAGCTCCCGGAACTCCTCCGCTCCTTTAGACCTTGCGGCACACACCATGACCGAATGTTTTTGGCATCAAGTTTCTTCTTAAACCTGAGCGAGTGTCCCGGGTATTAATGATACTGTACGGCGGGAAACTGGCCTAAATGATGCATGGACTGGAGGAAGATGCGACTAATTTATGACTGAGCCTGGCCATGAATTAGACGCATTCTCCGGCAGCGCGGGAGGGTATCGAAGAGTGGCGTAAAACGCTGGTCTTTAATAAATGACCCCCATTATGTCTGCAGGTAAATACATGCTAGTGTCTTCTGTTCTCAGCCAGTTGGGCTGGAAGGCTAACTTTCTATTTTTCAGGGGAATCAGGGGGATAGGACACAGCTACAGCGTCAAATGTGTACGCGGGGGTTACTTTTAGTAATGGATGATACGGTTGCAGCTTCTAATATGTATGTAGTTGTTAGTTTTAATTTAATATAAAGCCCTGACTTAGGATCTGTTTGTCTTGCAACAAGACCTGTGCCTGTAGATCTTCTGCACCCCTTCCAGCTGTTTATATCAGTGTCTGTTCTGGTGCTCCTGTGGTCTGCAGATTATCGGTTCTTGTTCTGATCTATCTTACGTTTTTTTGAACATGGCAAGACTTCCCAGCAGAACATCTAGGGAAGAAACCTAAGGCCCCTTTTAGAAGAGCGAGTTCCACAGTCCGGACTCCCGTTCTGACCTCCCAGAACCGATAGGATAGCATAGCATTATATTAATTTATGATGCTATGTAACCCTTACAGTTCTGGAATGTATTGGATAACAGTGACATAATAGTGTCAGTGTTATCCAATACATTCCAGAACTCTAAGGGTTACAGAGCATCATAAATCAATTTAATGCTATGCAATCCGTCAGTGCTGGGAGGTCAGGACAGGAGCTGCCGCATACTCTCACTGCGAGTCTCATGCGTGGAACTCGCTTGTCTGGAAGGGGCCTAAGTCTATCCCAGGTTGTGCAGTGTGTGCCATCAATCCCGTCCTGTGACCTGTTCATGGATGCTTGTATCTTCTGCTCCCATTTCAGAGGAATATTTTCCTTATGAAATACAAAACCTGTAGACGGGGCAAGTGCATTATGTTCCCCCTGGTAGTAGTGATTACTCATGACGCATAGTTGAGGTTTATGTGATTAAAATGCTGTTTTTCTTTTTGTTGATCTGAAGCGCCATTCCTTAGGTACGATACTTTTTCAAATATGCAAATTAGGCCTTTGTGCAATGAGGGCGTCACTGTTGCTTTTGTTGCACCCAAGCTCCACTTCTTTCTGTGGCCAGCCCCTCCCTGGCTGGTTTGATTGACTGGGCCACCTCCCAATAATTTTTGCAGTTAGTAATCTCCATTTATTAGTAGTGAACAGCTTTCACATAGATGATGTAGAGTGGTAAAAGGGTTAAAGGGTTTGTCTGAGATTTTTTAGCTGAAGACCTTTCCTCTGGCCCCAACTCTCTCTCTCTCTCTCTCTCTCACCCTCTCCCTCCCTCTTGGCCCATGGTCTGTGGCTCAGAGTCCCCATCTCAGTGTCTTCTACTGGGCACTCAGTAGTCTGGCAGAGTCTTCCCCTCCAATCAGAACACTGGGGCTCTGACTGCTCTCTTTATATACAGTTTCTAGCTGAACAAGAACCTTCTAGTGGAAGGGGTGGAGTGGAGAAACTCAGCACAAATAATAACAAAGTTACCACTCCCGTCTGTCATAGACTTACATTAGAGCTTCAATGATACTCAATGGCAATAACACAGCAGTTTTTCCAGATGCAGACAAGTTTCCAGACATAATCGTTAATTTCTAACGATAATTTGTTTTCCCTTAGTCCTAACAGCAGCACAGATGGGGTTAACCACCCCCCGTGGTAGGACCGGCGGAATTATTAATGAGCCCAAGTAAAATAAAACAATTAACAATTAAGTATCCCCTATAAAGGAGGGAATCACCCCCAGCCCACTGTGTTATAGCAAGAAAAAAATTCGACTTACTAGGGTGGGATATTTGTGTGCTGCAGTTAGGACTAAGGGAAAACAAATTATCGTTAGAAATTAATGGTTCCCTTACGTCCTACCAGCAGCATGATGGGGAGATAGCAAGAAGAAGCCCTAGGGAGGGCCCTCGCCCCTGGTAGAATTAAGTATAGTCTGCCCAACGGCCAAGTATTTAGCTAATCTGGCATCCAGTCTATAATGGGAGATGAATGTTGATTCAGAGCTCCAGGAGGCAGACTTGCAAATCATGTCGATAGGAAGAAGACTCCTCTCGGCAAAAGAAGTAGATACGGCTCTAGCAGAATGGGCTTTCACAAACCCCGGAGGGTCCAGAGATTGGGAAACAAAGGATTCCCTAATAGCCTCCTTAATCCATTGACTGATGGATGGTTTAGATGCCTACGGCCTTTAAACTTACTGGCAAACAGGATTAGAAGATTTTCATCTTTCCTGAACTCCTTTGATCTACCCACATAGATCCGGAGACATCTCGAGACGTCCAGAGGATGTCTAACAGGTTCCTCGGAGGAGGTAGAAGTTGTAGAAAGAACCGGGAGGGATATCACCTGGTTGATATTCTGGAACTAAGGAACTTTAGTTCTAAAATACGGGAGAAATCTTAGAGGACCCGGTCTTGCAAAAAGATGGTATAGGGCTCGTGTGCTGAGAGAGCTTGAAGCTCAGAGACCCTCTTGGCCGAAGTCACTGCAAGGAGAAAAACACGTTTCCATGTGACAAACTTGAAATCCACCTCCTCCAACGGCTCAAAGGGGGGAGATGCTAACCCCCTGAGAACTACTGATAAATCCCATTGAGGAATGGGTCTCAGTACTGTAGGCTTTAATCTTTCAGCTCCTTTAAGGAACCGTTTGATGAGCGGGCCCTGAGAAAAAGACCTGTTCAGGAAAGCTGAGATGGCTGAAACGTGAACCCTCAGAGTAGATGGAGCAAGTCCCTTGTCAAGGCCGTCTTGCAGGAACTGAAGGATGGCAGAGAGGGGCGTATCTGCAGATGCCACCTTCTTTGAGGTACACCAGGATGAGAATATCCTCATAATCCATGAGTAGGCTCTCTTGGTAGAGTCCGCTCTTGAATGAGACAGCGTTCTCAGGACCGACTCTGAAAGCCCTTCTATTCTGGGAAGAGACTGATCAACCTCCAGGCTGTCAGGTTGAATCTGTGCAGATCTGAGCAGAGGTGAATGTCCCAAGACACCAGGGTCTGCTGAGGGGGAGCCTCCAATATTGCCCTCGACTCATCTGGACGAGCTGGGTAAACCAGGATCTCTTCGGCCAAAACAGTATGATGGCTATCACCGAGGCCTGATCCTGACGGATTTTAATCAATACCCTCGGAATCATGGAAAACGGAGGGAAGATGTAAGCCAGCCTGAACCTCCAGGACATTGACAGAACATCTATTGCCAGGGGGTTGTCCTCCCTGTAAAGGGAGCAAAACCTCTCCACCTTGGCGTTGAACCTTGTTACCACCCACTTGAGGACTATCTGCTTGAATGTCTCCGGATATAAAGACCACTCCAATGTTGGAAGACCGTGGCTCAGACAATCCGCTATCATATTAAGGGGGCCTCGAATGTGGATCGCAGATAAGTTGGAAAGTTGATGTAAAGTACCACAATCATATTGTCTGACTGGACTTTCACAGGTTTGCCCCGGATCTGAGTGGCGAAGTGAAAGAGGGCTAGCTGGATAGCTCGAATCTCGTAGAGATTGGATGAGAGAAACCTCTCCTGAGGAGACCAGGTTCCGTGAACTGGAGAGTCGTCTAGGTGAGTGCCCCAGCTTATTTGGGACGCATCTGTAGTCAATATGATCCAGATTAGCTGGGTCATAGACTTCCCGTCTAAAAGATGGAACCACCATCTGAGCGAATACCGAGTTCGCCAAGACAGTGAGCACAGGGAGTCTAGCCCGCGAGGGCTGCCATTCCATTTGGAGAGGACCTCTGACTGTAGAGGGCAGAGGTGCCATAAAGCCCAAGGGACTGCTTCCGCAGACACTGAAATGGGCCCCAACATCTTCATGAGAGTCCGAATTGGGACTCGCCAAGGAACGGACAGGAATTGTGCCGTGTTCTGTACCCGGGATCTTCTTTCTGGAGTCAACTGGAGATACATCCCAATGGAGTCGATTATGAACCTAGATATCTTACTGAAGTTGACAGGCTCATGTTCGACTTCTGCCAGTTGATGATCCAACCTAGGCGGAACAGAAAGGAGATTGCTACATAAAGATGGTGGGTTAGGATCGCGAGAGAAGAGGCTTTCAAAAGCCAATCGTCCAGATAAGGAATGATAGTCAGTCCTTGAAGTCTTAAAGCCGCCACCACAGAAACCACCACTTTGGTAAAAGTATGAGGGGCAGAAAAAATGCCAAAAGGAAGGGCAACAAACTGAAGGTGTCTGGTGACACCCAAAACCTGGACCGCGATCCTGAGATATTTCCTGGAAGAAGGATGGATCGGGATGTGCAGATATGCATCTTTGAGGTCCAGGGTTGCCATCACGTCCCCAGGATTGAGAACGTGAACCATTGACCTGATGGTCTCCATACGAAACTTCACCTTCCTTATATACCGATTGAAATACCTCAGATCGATAATCATCCGGAGATCTCCTGATGTCTTTGGAACCAGAAAAACTGGTGAGTAGATCCCTAAGCCCCGTTCCCCTTCTGGAACCTCCTCCAGAGCCCCCTTGCGGATGTAGTCCTGAATGTAAGCCTCCAGAACCGACTGCTTGGCAGCTTGTAAGAGCTTGGTCTTGATGAACTTGTCTGGAGGAAGAGAAATGAGATTGATTAGATACCCCTCGGAGATGATATTCAGGACCCAGGGATCCAAAATATTTTGGATCCAATTCTCTTTGAAGTGGGAGAGACGGCCCCCTGACAGATAGATGAGGCAGAGGAATGGGAGAGCTTTCTGGCAGGAGTAATGGGAATCATCCAAGAGCCTCGAGGAGGCCCGTAGTCAGGAGGTGGATTTTCTATCCTTGGCTCCTCCGCGGGAGTGCTTCGACCCCCTTCGCTGCGCTCCTCAGTCCCTCCGAGCTCTCGACTGCTGGCCAGATCAACCTCCGCTGTCCTGTCTGCCCCGCCCTCATAAGGACTGTTGGGGAAGACTCTTCCCCTTCTTATCTGATAGGCCTTCCATAATTCTATCAAGCTCCGAGCCGAACAAACGGTTGGGCTCAAAGGGAAGGCCACATAAGTTGCATTTAGAAGAGTTGTCAGTGGCCCAAGGCTTAAGCCACAAAGGCCTACAGGCCGCTGACACAAGGGCCATGGATTTGGCTGCCAAATTCACCTGAAGCTGCGCAGTATCGCACATGAAATCCGTAGCCAGGATCGGAACACTCCCCCGGGTCAACATCATGGTCCTCCGACCTGATGAACTTGAGTAGCTTTTGTGTCCTTTCTAGAGGAAAAAAACACGAGGTAAGCTCCTCCTTATCTAAGGAGAAAGAAACTAAGGAGACCACAGAGGGGTCTCTCCACCGGAGCAGAGGTCTCCATAGGCGTCTGAGCAGGAGTAGGAAGCCTTTCATCAAGCAGGTTCACGACTCCCTTGATGGACCTATCCACATAGCTCTTCGCCCATGCATACATGTCCTGCATGGTAGGTTCACCCGAAGGTTAGACCCTCGGACGGCAGCTGTCACATCTGGAGTAGGGATAGCTATCCTCCAAAAGAGTGCTACAATCGTAGCAGAATAAATGCTTCCTCTTAGAAACCAAGTTTCTGCTATCAGGATCCCGTGGAGAAGACATCACGGAGGAAGATGAAAACCAGATGAAGAACAAAGCACCAATAGGTGGAGAAAACACCAGCTTATAGGGACTCTGGGAACTAGCTGTGAAGCATGTGCAGCCAGAGACCGAGCTGGTGCACAATGCTTCCTTAAATAGAGAAGAGGCTGGACCCAGAGTAAAAAAAAACGCCCCAGGAGGCAAAAAAATAACCACAGTATAAACATATAAACCAATGCTACCTAGCAGGGCAAGCAAAAACAAAAAATCCTCCCAATAGGAGGAAAGAAAGAAATAACAATAATAATATCCCTGGCGAACGTGAAAGACGGCGCGAGGAAAACCCGGAAGTGACATCAGAGGCCACTCTTTATTAACTTCAACTTTTCTTCATATATAACACTGCCGCCTCCGCAGCAGATAGTCCATGTACAAAACACAGGTTGAATACAGTATCACAAAATGGTGGTTCAACTGTTTAATCTTGTCATTTAACATAAAATGGTGGAAATGTTTCTCTCTTCAGTATCTGTTCTCTCACTTTAAGTTATTTAAGCACTTTATGATCTCTCTGAGAGGTATATCTGAGGCTTAACCAATAGTTTTACTTGCTCAACTTGGTTTGCAGTTGTAACGCACCAAATTGATCAGTTAGGATCTCAACTGCGGTGTCCTTTGACATCCACTTTTGGCACACTGATTGAGTGTTGGTGGTGTCTTTGCGGCTGCTCAGTGTGTACCCCAGGCGGCTCTCTCAGTCTTAAGCGGAGAGTATGGGGTTAACAAAATCATGTACCGCGTACTAAAGATAGAGTGTAAAACTAATAGTGAGGAAAGTTCGTTTTAGGAATGAGAGTTCAGATTAAAGTTCATGTGAATAACAGCTCTTGGCAACGTTCAGGAATCCCAGGCCTGCAGTACTAATAACCACCAGCGCGAGTCCCTTCCTTTCAGTGAGCAATGTCAGTGAAACAAAATGACAGGCTTGATACTTGCTGTTGGAAGTCCTGCAGGGATCCTGCAGTGGTGGAGCCGGGTAAGGTAGGTGAGGGTTTCTCCTGGAGGTTCAGAGTTGCAGGTAGTTAGGATCTTGAGTCCTCGTGGTGAATGGAGCAGGCAGGGTGCGCACTCCATTAGTGGAACCCCCTGTGCAGCACCTGGCTCTTATTTATTGAGCAAGTGTGGATGGGCGGAGCCACCTTAGACGGCCCAGCGGCCACTGCTTCCAGCCTGGGAGGCAAACAGCGATCATTGTCATGGTTACACAGGGCATAATCCAGGCTGGAGCGCAAACCACCGTATCCTTACAGTACCCCCCCCCCCCCTTAAGGGGACCCTCTCCGGGGTACCCCAGTAGGGGAGGGTCGGTCGGGAAATCTCCTGTGAAACAACCTTTGGAGTCTGGGTGCATGGACGTCTCGCACATCTTCCCAAGAGTCATCCTGAGACCCGTAACCCTTCCATCTAACGAGGTACTGGATCCTCCCCCGTCTTCTTCTGGAGTCGAGAAGCTGCTCAACCTCAAATTCCTCCTCACCTCGGACATTTATCGGGGGGGAGGGTTGAGGAACCCGTGAGGGGAACGGGCTAGGTCTAAACGGTTTTAGCAACGATACATGGAATGTGGGATGTACCTGTAGTCGAGGAGGAAGGGTAAGTCTCACCGTGTTGGGGTTGATAATTCTTTCTATCAGAAAAGGACCCGCACGTGTCTCGCACGTGGAAACATATTGCTTAATTTCTTTGGTCATTTTTGGCCACCAGAAGTTCCTGCGTATCAGGTTTATGGTTTTGGCAATGCCAGGGTGTCCCGCGAGGGGTGAGTCATGGCAGAGTTTGATTACCTGGGTGGTGAGAGGAGTTGGTATGTACAGTAGGTTGTTTTTGTAGAGGAAACCCCGTTGGTCTTTCAGAAGTCCCGGGGGGATGTTAGCACAGTCAATTTTCAGAGCATCCTTAAGCTGGGTTTCCAATTCGATGGTGGCGAAGATAATTTTGTTAGGTGGTATAATGCATGTGGGGGCTGTGACTGCGGCGCGGCATTCAGCCAGACGTGATAAGGCATCAGCCTTCCCATTTTTTGAGCCTGGTCGGTAAGTAATTTGAAAGTCAAATCTGTCAAAAAAAAAACTCCACCGTACCTGACGTGCTGACAGTGTTTTACTGGTTTTCAGGTATTGTAAATTACGGTGATCCGTGTATATTGTGATGGGGTGTGTTGAACCTTCAAGTAGGTGCCTCCAGTTCTCTAGGGAACATTTTATGGCAAGAAGTTCCTTTTCTTTAACCTACTCAGACCACAAACAACTCTAGTCAATATAAAATCTCTTTATTGGAAAAATTTATAAATACACATGATTACAATAAATAGAAGCAAAAAAGTGCAAGAGAGAGCCAGGTGTTACAATACACACCCGAGACAGAGAAAATATTGACTGGGGGGTATTGGTCAGTTAGTCAATGCTAGTCTCCAAATATCTATCATTAGAGTACATATCCCCTATCTATACATTCAATATATCTCAGATAAATATCAGTCCAGATGGGGGTCAGAGACTCTAGAAATCACAAAAAATGTGAGGAAAAGATGAATGGTGAATACCAAAAGTGACCACCATCTGGACGGAGATAACTAGAGGTAAAGCTATAATAGCACACAAGTGTTTTACCAAAAGGGAATACAGATACCAGATTAGTACGTACCCATAGTATTTCAATGTAGACCAGCCCCAGTCAAAAAGCACCTCGACACGTGTTTCACCACCAGGCTTCGTCAGGAGGTGTGGGTATGTATACTGAAGGGGTATATATATTGGACGGGTGGGGAGGATCTATAAGGGGCCACATATGTAAACATTGTTCTAATAATTAATGGAAGATGATCACCTGTCCGGAGGCTATGCTGGCGCGGCCCCGATCGTGATGGCTCGGCGCCATCCTTCTGCGCGTCCCCCAACCACCACCGCGCATGTCTGCGCACGTGATGGTGGAATTGGAGCGCATCCGGATGAGCGTCGGTCAGCGCACGACCGGGCCGCGTCCTGCTTCCGGAACATGTGATCAGTCACATGACCGCGCAACCCGCAGTCACATGACCGCAATATCAAAGGGTAATGCCGGAGATGGTCAAAATCATAACATTATATTACTGCATACTTTAGAGATTATTACTAAAATCACAAACCATTCAAACTCCATACTCCTTCTTACCAAAATTATTATTAAACACTACTAATATAATCAAGGACGTAAAAAACATATATATTGTTCCCATCCATATTAGGTAGAAACATCATAACCGCATATATTGTTCGCATCAATATTAAGTGAAAACATCAAAAAATACCCATATTGGAGAGTGCAAAAAACTTAATTTTTTTTCCCGTACTTTACGGGACACACTGACGAGGAGTCATTATGTTGTAAAATCATCCAAGGGAATTTTTGGAAGTAAGGGGCCGAGTTGGGGATCGTATGCATGCGGACATTGTGCCGCTTGCATATATATGGCTCGTTCCACCACATTTTGGAGTTCTCATCAAGAGAGAGAATTCAAAATTGTCCATCACATAACCTGTAGGACAGAGGCTGTGGTCTATTGGATGATATGTCCGTGTGGACTAATTTATGTTGGAATGACCACTAGGGCCCTAAAAGTACGTATCTTAGAGCACGCTAGCAAGATTCGGACGGCTAGTGATGTACCAGAAGAAGAATGGGAACAGCTTGAATCGGTGCCACGACATTTTCGCAAGTTCCATAATTGTGATCCAACCTGTTTACGGGTAAGAGGTATTGATAGGGTACAATTGGGTATAAGAGGTGGTGACGTCAAGGGTGCTCTACTCGGAAGGAGACCAAGTGGATCACACTTTTGAATACAGTAGTCCCGGAGGGTCTAAACGAATATAATAGCTTCAAGCCTTTCCTGTAACGTGAATTTTAATTGTTGGGGTATAATATTTTTAATCTATGTATTTTGTATTATGTTTAGATGGTCTTTTGTTCTTTCCTTTCTGTTGGAACGGATGAGTGAGGGCGTCTGGGTGGCTACAAGATATTATCTCGGAAGATGTCATTATCAATGAACTTTTGAAGCAATCATGGAATTGGATTACTAAGTCAAAATGGTCTAGTCAAGAAAGAATTATGATCAAAATGGACTGGTTCAAAATCATGTAGTCTGTTATTTAGAAAACATAATGTAACCTCTTTTTCACCCTTCCTTCTTTCTTTTCCCCTCCCCTTTTCTTTTTTTTTTTTTTTCAACATTTGTTGCACTATGTTGCACTTTATTGCATTGGTTTGGGATGGAAGTTTTCATGAATTTCACACTTTTTATAATATTTATAATGCTGCACTGGTAGTACTTATGTGGGTAGGGTTCTTTTATTAATTAATAATTAATCACTATTCATAAATTTTTCATTTTTGTGGGTTGACCACTTATTGGGATATATGCCTTTTTGTTAGGCCCTATTTCCCCTTTGGTTTCACTATTTACGTAAATATAATTTTTTTATAGGTACTAGGGGCACAATATTTATATAAATTAAGTTTTTGCACTCTCCAATATGGGTATTTTTGATGTTTTCACTTAATATTGATGCGAACAATATATGCGGTTATGATGTTTCTACCTAATATGGATGGGAACAATATATATGTTTTTACGTCCTTGATTATATTAGTAGTGTTTAATAATAATTTTGGTAAGAAGGAGTATGGAGTTTGAATGGTTTGTGATTTTAGTAATAATCTCTAAAGTATGCAGTAATATAATGTTATGATTTTGACCATCTCCGGCATTACCCTTTGATATTGCGGTCATGTGACTGCGGGTTGCGTGGTCATGTGACTGATCACATGTTCCGAAGCAGGACGGCCCGGTCGTGCGTGACCGGCGTCATCCGGATGCGCTCCAATTCCACCATCACGTGCGCCAGACATGCGCGGTGGTGGTTGGGGACGCGCAGAAGGATGGCGCCCGAGCCATCACGATCGGGGCCGCGCCAGCATAGCCTCCGGACAGGTGATCATCTTCCATTAATTATTAGAACAATGTTTACATATGTGGCCCCTTATAGATCCTCCCCACCCGTCCAATATATATACCCCTTCAGTATACATACCCACACCTCCTGACGAAGCCTGGTGGTGAAACACGTGTCGAGGTGCTTTTTTGACTGGGGCTGGTCTACATTGAAATACTATGGAGTACGTACTAATCTGGTATCTGTATTCCCTTTTTGGTAAAACACTTGTGTGCTATTATAGCTTTACCCTAGTTATCTCCGTCCAGATGGTGGTCACTTTTGGTATTCACCATTCATCTTTTCCTCACATTTTTGTGATTTCTAGAGTCTCTGACCCCCATCTGGACTGATATTTATCTGAGATATATTGAATGTATAGATAGGGGATATGTACTCTAATGATAGATATTTGGAGACTAGCATTGACTAACTGACCAATACCCCCCAGTCAATATTTTCTCTGTCTCGGGTGTGTATTGTAACACCTGGCTCTCTCTTGCACTTTTTTGCTTCTATTTATTGTAATCATGTGTATTTATAAATTTTTCCAATAAAGAGATTTTATATTGACTAGAGTTGTTTGTGGTCTGAGTAGGTTAAAGTTTTGGTTGTCGTGTGACCACGGATGTATGTGATGCTTTATGAGGTTGTGTAGGTTTACAAGAAGTTCCTTTTCCCCTATGGGGTAGTTGATTTCAGCGGTGGTTAGAGTCTGGGAGTAGAACCCGACAGGATGTAATGGGGATGAGAAGGAGCTCCGCTGGGACAGAACAGCTCCTATGGCTGCCTGTGATGCATCTACTTCCAGCACAAAGTGATAGTTTGGATTCGGAATGGTCAGAATTGGTGCTGAAGTGAATTTGTCTTTAAGTAACTCAAAAGCTGATTGGGCCTCCATGGACCAAACAAATTTCGTGTTGACACTAGTTAATCTGGTTAGGGGTTTGATGGTAGCGGAGAAGTCTTTGATGAATTTCCTGTAGAAGTTCGAGAACCCTATGAAACGCTGGAGGGCTTTCCTGGAGTCCGGAATCGGCCAGTTTTGGATGCAAGTGATCTTTGACTGATCCATCTGAATTCCCTTGGGTGAGATTATATAACCAAGGAACGGAAGGGTAGTAGTCTCGAATATACACTTTTCTCGTTTGACATATAAGTGATGGACGCTTAATCGCGCAAGTACCCAACGGACGTGTTTCCTGTGATCTTGTAGGTTATCGGAGTAGACCAGGCATGCTCAACCTGCGGCCCTCCAGCTGTTGCAAAACTACAACTCCCATCATTCCCTGACAGCCTACAGCTATCATCTTACAGAATGGCATTGTGGGAGTTGTAGTTTAACAACAGCTGGAGGGCCGCAGGTTGAGCATGCCTGGAGTAGACCAATATGTCATCTAGATAGATGACAACACATACATCTAGTAGATCCCTAAATATGTCGTTGATAAAGTTTTGGAAAGTGGCCGGGGCATTGCACAAGCCGAAAGGCATTACCATGTACTCAAAGAGTCCGTACCGGGTGCGGAAAGCAGTTTTCCATTCATCCCCGGTTCTAATCCTAATCAAGTTGTATGCGCCTCTCAAGTCCAGTTTAGTGTAGATAGTTGATGTTTGAAGTCTTTCAATAAGCTCGGATATTAGCGGCAGGGGGTACCGGTTTTTGATTGTTATTTTATTTAATGCTCTGTAATCAATGATGGGTCTGAGGCTCAAGTCTTTGTTTCTTACGAAGAACATACCCGCGGCTGCAGGGGAGGTTGAAGGCCGAATGAATCCCTTCCTTAAGTTCTCTTCGAGATACTGTTTGAGATGGTCAAGTTCTGGTTGTGCCAATGGGTAGATTCTTCCTGTGGGTATTTCACTGCCCGGCAGCAGGTCTATGGGGCAATCGTAGGGTCTATGGGGCGGTAGGGATTCCGCCATCTTTGCACTAAATACCTCCGAGAACTCTGAATATTGGGTAGGGACCTGGTTCACCCCTACATGCATGAGCGTTTTAATAGGGAAGCAGGTCTCCCTGCAATAACGTGAGGTAAACCCAATTCTCCCCTGTTCCCATAGGAGAACTGGTTGATGTAACCGGAGCCATGGCAAGCCTAAAATGATGGGGAACGAAGGGGAGTGTATGACATCAAAGGATAAAAATTCTGTGTGGCTATTTTCGCTTGTCACCAAAAGGGGTTGAGTCTGGCTATCGATAGGTCTAGAGGTTGTACCATCAATAAAACTCACGGATATCGATACATTTTTCCTTGTATGGGAATTTTATTTCTCTCTACTAGATGCTTATCGATAAAATTCCCGAAGCTCCCGTGTCCACCATTGCATCAACGATAGTTCGGTTTTGGTCCCACTGTAAGGTAAGAGACGTATAAATGTAACCACTTGTGTTGTTATTTTTCTGCCTAAGTTACAGAACGTCATCATTTTACCTTCATGTTTCTTTCTTATGGCAGGACATCCATCAACCGAATGGTCAGCCGACGCACAGTATAAGCAGAGGTTGAGGTTCCGTCTCCGGGTCTTCTCTCTCTCAGTCAGAGGACCACGAATTGCCCCAATCTCCATCATCTCTGCTACAGGATCTGGGCTGGTCTGTCTCGGGATGGGTGTAAACCCTGATACTCTCTCAGCCCTGCGTTCCCTTAAGCGTCTGTCAATGGTGGTGACCTTCTGCATCATGGCGTCGAGTGTATGTGGCAGCTCTCCGCGGGCTAACTCATCTTTCAGGGCCTCAGATAGACCGAGACGGAACTGATTTCTAAGAGTGAGATCATTCCATTCCGTCTCATGGGCCCAACGAGTGTATTCCGCAATAAAGTCCTCTACGGGTCGTCTCCCTTGCTTTAGGGTGCGAATGGCGGTCTCCGCAGTCAGCTGCTTGTTGTGGTCCTCATAAAGGAGGGCCATTGTTTCAAGAAATTGCGGAAAGGAATTCAAGACCGGGTCTTCCTTTTCTAAATAGGTGTTAGCCCATGCTCTGGGCTCCCCTGAGGTACGAGATCATGGTGAGTACTTTGGTTCTATCGGTAGGATAGGTCCGGGGCGTAACTGAAACATCAGTTTGCACGCATTCAGGAATTCGTGGAACTGCTTCCGGTCTCCTGAGAAAAGTTCAGGTGGACTGACCTTGGGTTCCGGTCCATCGTGGGGGTGTCCTGTGCGCGACGTGACGAGATCTCGCAACGTCTGATTTTCCAATTGGAGATTCTGTACGGTCACGTTAAGGGTTTCCACCCTCTCAGTGAGGGCGACCATATGCCGCGCGAGCTCCGCTGGATCCATGGGGGTTCCACTAATATGTAACGCACCAAATTGATCAGTTAGGATCTCAACTGCGGTGTCCTTTGACATCCACTTTTGGCACACTGATTGAGTGTTGGTGGTGTCTTTGCGGCTGCTCAGTGTGTACCCCAGGCGGCTCTCTCAGTCTTAAGCGGAGAGTATGGGGTTAACAAAATCATGTACCGCGTACTAAAGATAGAGTGTAAAACTAATAGTGAGGAAAGTTCGTTTTAGGAATGAGAGTTCAGATTAAAGTTCATGTGAATAACAGCTCTTGGCAACGTTCAGGAATCCCAGGCCTGCAGTACTAATAACCACCAGCGCAGTCCCTTCCTTTCAGTGAGCAATGTCAGTGAAACAAAATGACAGGCTTGATACTTGCTGTTGGAAGTCCTGCAGGGATCCTGCAGTGGTGGAGCCGGGTAAGGTAGGTGAGGGTTTCTCCTGGAGGTTCAGAGTTGCAGGTAGTTAGGATCTTGAGTCCTCGTGGTGAATGGAGCAGGCAGGGTGCGCACTCCATTAGTGGAACCCCCTGTGCAGCACCTGGCTCTTATTTATTGAGCAAGTGTGGATGGGCGGAGCCACCTTAGACGGCCCAGCGGCCACTGCTTCCAGCCTGGGAGGCAAACAGCGATCATTGTCATGGTTACACAGGGCATAATCCAGGCTGGAGCGCAAACCACCGTATCCTTACAGCAGTTTGCTCTATACAATTGCAGTTTGTTTGAACTATTCACAGATTGCGATATGATTTACACAGTTTGGTGGAACTGTTAGTAAACATACATAACTGGTCTTAGTATACAGTTCTAATCCCAATACTAACAATAGGAACATTATATAACTGTTCTAAATACCTATTATGGCCTCTTTGCTTCCATAAAACTCAGCTATTAGTGGAGTGAATGTCTTCTCAGCTCCTCTCTGGGGAATAATAATTCTAGCAGCTTCTGCTAGGGAATTTCCCACACAGGCTGGAGTGTAAGATGGAGTGTAAGATTGGCCAAGACTCCTGCTCAGTGTCAGGCTGGCTGTGATTGGTTAAGACTCTTGGGCAGTAACAACAGTTTAACTCTATGCTTTCTGATGTTAATTCTGCTGTGTCATTGAGCTTACCTTACATTCATATAATGAATATTAAAGGTATATTATCTTTCTGCTTCTATGAACACAATATATAACTGTTATATGACATCAAAAACATGAAGTCACATATAAACATAGGAACTGTATTAAGGTTATTAGCAGGTCTAGCTGTATACACATATAAGCCATATTAGCAACCTAGGACAAGTCTTAGCTGGCCAGCTACACTCCCACCAAAATTACCTATAATTTTATGTTCCCAGTAGTAGGACTTAAACATGAATTTGAGGAATTTTCCACCAGGTTCTTAACTTCCAAGTGTCTTTTATCACTCTCAAGTAGAACAACTAACTTCTGTATAGGACGTTCTAACTTGAGTAGAGTAGTGAGACGTTTTCTTTTTTTGTCAAGTTTTGAGTCTCCTATTTGTAACAACACTCTTCTTACTAGTCTGTCTTCATCCTTTTGAACTTCTAGAACTTTGGCCAATTTCCATTGACTTCTAGGTAAATCTTCTTCTTTCATTAACACTATGTCACCAACTTGGACATTTCTTCTCGGTGTTAGCCAATCTGATGCTAAGAAGTAAATGTCAAAGTACTCTTTCCTCAATCTATTCCAAAACTGTTCTGATAGATATTGAACTTTTCGCCATCTCCTTTTGGCATATAAATCCTCCTTAGTGAACTTGCCAGGCGGTGGCTGTATGTAATCAGACTTAAGGTCAAGTAGATGGTTGGGAGTTAAAGGGTCCAAACTTCTTGGGTCGTTGATGTTATCAACTGTAAGTGGACGACTGTTGATAACAATAGACATTACTTCATAGAACAGGGTCCTAAGTGAAGCATCATCTATTCTTCTGGCGTTCTTTTTCAACACTGAACACATTTCTTATGGTTCCGATTTGTCTTTCCCAAACTCCTCCTGTATGGCTTGCACTTGGAGCATTCATGTGAAAATCACACTGTTTCTCTAACAAATACTCAGTTACTTTTTCTTTATCGATCTTCTTTAGAGCTTTCTTCAATTTATTCTTTGCTCTGACAAAATTAGATCTAAGCTCTGACGGTACTTCTAATGGCTATAAAACATCTTAAGGCGTTGATGAATTCCGTCAGTTGACACATCTTCTAACATTTCCAGGTGAATCGCTCTGGAACTTAGACATGTAAATATTAGTCCATATCTCTTGTACTCCTTGCGGCTCTGTTTGGTGATGAATGGACCAAAATCGTTAATTTCTAACAATAATTTGTTTTCCCTTAGTCCTAACAGCAGCACAGATGGGGTTAACCACCCCCCGTGGACTGGCAGGACCGGCGGAATGTTTAATGAGCCCAAGACTAATAACTCAATTTAACAATTAAGTATCTCCTTAAAAGGAGGAAGTCAACCCCCAGCCCACTGTGTTTATAGTAAGAAAAAAACTAGACCTACTGGGGTGGGAAATTTGTGTGCTGCTGTTAGGACTAAGGGAAAACAAATTATCGTTAGAAATTAACGATTCCCTTACGTCCTACCAGCAGCACAGATGGGGAGATAGCAAGAAGAAACCCCTAGGAAGGGCCTTCCTGCCTGGCAGAACTAAGAAAAGTCTGCCCAAAGGCCGAAAACTCAGCTAGACTGGCATCTAGTCTATAATGGGAGATGAATGTCGATTCAGAGCTCCAGGAGGCAGCTTTGCAAATCATGTTGAGAGGCAGAAGATTCCTCTCGGCAAAAGAAGTAGCCATAACTCTAGTAGAGTGGGCCTTCACGAATCCCGGAGGGTCCAGAGATTGTGGAAACAAAGGATTCCTTAATAGCCTCCTCAATCCACCGACTGATGGAAGGTTTGGATGCCTTACAGACTTTAAACTTACCGGCAACAGGATTAGCAGATTCTTATCTTTCCTGAACTCCTTGATCTATCCACATAGATCCGGAGACATCTCAAGACGTCCAGAGGATGTCTAGCAGGTTCCTAGGAGGAGGTGGTAGATGTCGACAGAACCGGGAGGAATATCACCTGGTTGATGTTCTGGAAGGAAGGAACTTTAGGCCTACAATACGGGAGGAATCTAAGAAGGTCCCGGTCATGTAAGAAAATGGTATAGGGCTCATGTGCTGAGAGAGCTTGAAGCTCAGAGACCCTCTTGGCCAAAGTCACTGCAAGGAGAAACACAAACTTCCAAGTGACGAACTTGATGTCCACCTCCTCTAACGGTTCAAAGGGGGGAGATGCTAACCCCCTGAGAACTACTGATAAATCCCATTGAAAAATGGGTCTCAGTACTGTAGGCTTTAATCTTTAAGCTCCTTTAGGGAACCGTTTGATCAGCAAGTCCTGAGAAAAAAGCCTGTTAAGGCAAGCTGAGATGGCTGAAACTTGAACCTTCAGAGTAGAAGGGCAAGGCCTCTATCAAGACCGTCTTGCAGGAACTGAAGAATAGTGGAGAGGAGCGGATCTGCAAACGCCACCTCAGTTGAGGTACAACAGGATGAGAATATCCTCATAATACGAGAGTAGGCTCTCTTAGTAGAGTCCGCTCTAGAATGAGCCAGCATTCTCAGGACCGACTCTGAAAGCCCTTCTATTCTGAGAGCAACGGAGCGAGGTGCAGCTTTAGCATAGTGCTGTGTGACTTGGGGGGAAGTTGAGGCAGTTGAGGGCTAAGGTTAATGTTGGGGGAGGGGCATGATCAGGTATTCCCGGGCAGTATATGAGGTGGAGTAGGGGCAGAGTTTTGGCAGACGGTGCTCGTGGGGAAGAAGGAGGAAGGGACTGATCAACCTCCAGGCTGTCAGGTTGAATCTGTGCAGATCTGAGCAGAGGTGAGTGTCCCACGACACCAGGGTCTGCTGTGGGGGAAGCCTCCAATATTGTCCTCGACTCATATGAAAAAAACCGTGCCCGTGAAAAAATCGCGGACAGATTACCCGGAAGTGACGCAAAAGGAGAATCCCCGCGTCACCTCCGTAAGATGGCGGCACCCAGGGACCATAAGAAAGGGGGGAACAAACCGCCTAGTCCACCTGTCCGGGAGGACAGAAAAAAACACAGTGGGCTGGGGGTTGAATTCCTCCTTTTAAGGAGATACTTAATTGTTAAATTGAGTTATTAGTCTTGGGCTCCTTAAACATTCCGCCGGTCCTGTCAGTCCACGGGGGGTTGTTAACCCCATCTGTGCTGCTGGTAGGACGTAAGGGAACAATCCATTCCGCTATAAAGAAATAGTGGTAATCGATTTACATGATCTGCCGGTAAATCTGCCATTCTTTGTTCCTCGGTAGGTCTACGTGCCTTTCTGCAGACTACACATTTACTTATATACTTTGCTATAACTTTGCTCCCTTTCACAATCCAGTAACCACCTTCTCTCAAACAGCTTTGGGTAAAGCTTCTTCCTTGATGCAAGGATTTGTTGTGGTAGTGATCAATAATCAATCTTGTGAAGGTAGAATGTTTGGGTAGAATTGCTGGATGCTTAACTCTGCTAGGTAATGGTGCATTTTCCAGTCTCCCTCCCACTGTCAGTATACCATACTGCAGAACAAGATTAAGCTTGTACAATGGGTGGTTGTTTGGAAGCCTCTTAGGTTCTTGACTAAGTCTCTTCAACTCTTTACTGTAGAATCGCTGTTGAATAAGTCTTATGACTGTTTCTTCAGCTTTCATTCTTTCCTCTACATTCAATGATTCCTTCTGTCTGATTCCCTTTGCCAAATGTTGAATTCGAGCTACTACATTTATGACTATATTCCATTTTGAACATCTGGCTAGACTTTCATGTATGTCATCTTGACACTTGGCTGCAGTGCTCAATGTTTGAACAACCTTTACTTCTGGATCACCCATAGACAATTCTGTATGACCTTTACTGGGTATGATTTCCTTTTCCCAAAGGAACTCTGGACCGGTGAACCAGTTTGAATTCTTCAATTCAGTTACATTCAGGCCTCTTGAAGCATGATCTGCTGGGTTATGCTTTGTATCAATGTTATGCCAATGTTCTGCATTTATTTCCCGAATTTTCTGAACTCTGTTGGCGACAAAGACATGGAATCTTCGGGCTTCGTTGTTTATGTATCCTAAGACAACAGACAACTTGTGAGTCTGTCCAAAAATATTCTTCATCTATTTTTAATTTCAATTCTTCTTTTGGAAACTTGCTTACCGATGCTGAAACAACAGCTGCCGTCAGTTCAAGTCTTAGTACTGTCTGAATACTTGTAGGAGCAACTCTTTTTTATCTTCTCCTATCACACTGATGTAAGAGCACTGACCATAACCATAACTACTGGCATCTGAAAAGGGATGAAGTTCTATTTTCTTGCACTTTCCAAAATCATGAGGTACAAACCATCTGGGTATCAGAACTTCTCTCAAGTTTTGCAAGTTTCTTATCCAACTCTCCCACATTGACCTTAAAATTTTCAGGTATGGGTTCATCCCATCCTAACTTCTGTCTGCATAATTCTTGCAGTATCTCTCTTGCTTTGAGGATCACTGGGGCCAAGAATCCCAATGGATCAACTATAGATGC
This sequence comes from Bufotes viridis, assembly GCA_033119425.1. Classification (NCBI taxonomy): domain Eukaryota; kingdom Metazoa; phylum Chordata; class Amphibia; order Anura; family Bufonidae; genus Bufotes; species Bufotes viridis. Next base: position 17,760,313 of record CM065594.1, read on the forward strand.
CACTGCGGAAAGAATGGTACGTCTAGTTGCAACTTTCTCTTCTATAGATACTTCAAAGAAGAACTTGTATTTCTCTACATTTCATCCAAATCCAAGTATGTTCTGAACTGTAAGATGATCATAATTGAGATCTACATTCTTCATTGTTGATGCACGTTCAGAGTCACTGATAGATTCCAGTACCTCTCTGTTGTTTGAGATGAATTTATGAAGTCGCAGGTTTCCTCTTGCTCATAACTCTTGGCTTTTTTTCACTTTGATTGCAGATTTTGTGGACTCTAGACTTATTAGACCATCATCTACATAAAAGTTTTTCGTCTGAAAATTTGCTGCTGATGGGCAATCCTTTTCATTCTGATTGGCCAGGTACTTCATACCATAATTGACGCAACCTGGAGACGATGCTGCTCCGAACAAGTGTACTTTCATTCTGTATTCTGCTGGCTCTGTATCTGTTTCTCCATCCTCCCACCATAGTCACACATGACCGCTACGGGATACTTTCTGAATCTACAGAGTACTCCAGGCAGAGTGTTTGTAAGATCTGGTCCTTTTAATAGATGATCGTTCAATGCAACAACATCCTACTTTGCTGAGCAATCAAATACTACTCTAATCTTATCTGGTTTCTTTGAGTGGTAAACTCCTTGATGTGGGATGTACCAGACTTCTCCTTCCTTAGTTTGATTATTAACTTTCTCTGCATGTCCTTCTTCGAGGATGCCTTGCATGAATTTCAAATAATCCTTCTTGAGTTTGGGTTCTCTTCCCATCCTTTTCTTCAAACATTTCAATCTTGCTAGGGCAAGATTTCTGTTATGTGGCAGACGAGGTTGTTCTGTAAAAGGTAAGGGCATTTCAAGATGACCTTGTTGATTCTGCTGAATACTTTCTTCAAAAATTTGTACGAACTTTGTCTTCTTGGGATACATTCTTTTCTTTAGAACTTATGTCTGCAAAGTCTGATTTAAGGATCTTGATTACTTTCGCTGGACTCACAGTTGGTAACCCTTGGACAGATATTCGATGACACAATCCGGTCACCTGTCTAGATCAGTTTGAACAGCTTAGGTTCACCCTTTCCTCCTTTGATTACCTGTCGTGGTACCAAAGATTCGGGACAATTGTAGCCTATCAACAGTCCAACACCAACCTCCTTCAGCGGGGACATTTCATGAGATATGACAGATAGGTGCTCCCATTTATTGACTGTTTTATAGGTAGGTATGCGATCTCGGTCTAGAGGTATGCTGTCTTTTGTATAAGCTGGAGGTAGAGCTAATGTGCAGTTTGAATGAAGTCCTCTAACTCTCAGTCCTTTGACCCTTTGACTGTTCACTAATGTGTCTCTTCCCGTCATCGTGGTGAGTTTGAGCTTCACTGGTTCTGTAGCCACTTGTAATTTCTTGCAGATTTCTTGATCAATGAAGGTGACGTCACTCTGGGCATCCAGTAGCGCATAGGCGTATACCTTCTTGTTCCTCCTTTTAGGATTTGAAATGGACACTGGTACAACCATTGATGTGCCGTTGCTTTCTCCTTCCCGCACTCTGCAAGAGAATACCGATGCTTTATTTTCTTCCTCAGCATCTTTAGGCATTGAGGATTTATCTTTCTTTGGACGTTCTTCATGTAGTGGTGTAGGATGGCGTCCTTTGCAAACGCTACGTGTGGCCCTTTTCTTATACTCCTTAGTAACATGGCCTTTTCTTATGCATTCGAAACACAGTTGGTTATCAAGTACACATTTTTTCTTTTCTTCTGGGGACTTCTCCTTCAATTGTTGGCACTTGTGTATGGAGTGGTTCACTTCCCAGAACATACATTTGAAGGTAGTAGAGAGACAGAACCGACAAATCTTCAGACTAACTCCAGTAGTGAGTTTGAACTTGCTCTCGTAGGTGTCTAGACCTTTAGCTGCTGTGTTGGTTGCAAAGCTTGTTGCTCGTGTGCGTCTTATTTCTCTTGCAGGCCTTTCTTCTAAGGATTTTAAGACATAAGATGCTGTTACTGGATTACATGCTATCCGTGCTTCCTCATTGACAAACTCAGAGAACTCTTTCAAACTTGGTAAGTTCTTGCCTAGATCTAATTGTTTAGTCACATAGCGATTCCATCTAGAAGCCACTTCTTCAGGTAGCTTAGCTAGCATCCTGTGGTTTTCTAGATAGTCGTTCAGTACTTCTAGTCCTTGAACACGTGGGATGGCATTGCTGCATGCTTGCAGGAAGTCACCATACTCTTGGAGTCTGAAGTGTTCTTTAGGACCTATTTTAGGCCAGTTATTCAATTTCTCTCTAAGCTCTTTGTACTAAGAAAGGATGGCCATATCTTGCGTTTAATTTTTCCCAAGCTTGCTTGTAGGCTTCTTCGTCTCTTCTATAAAAGTTACCTTCCAGAACTTTCTTTGCTTCCCCTCCAACATATCTCTGGAGGTAGAATAACTTGTCGACTGGACTGAAGCAATGATGCTTATTGATCATTTCAAAACTTGCCTTCCACTCTATGAACTTCAGTACGTCTCCTGAAAATACAGTGGGCTCCGGAACGGGAAGTCTAGCGAGGACTGTTCTTTGTTGTCTTGTTGGGACAATAGTTGTGACATTCTCCTGACCGTTGCAGTGATATCTAGGAATAGAATAATCCGGTTCTATGTTTTCACTTAGTTCTGAATTAGGTGAGTCTCTCTCTTCATCTTTTCTGGTAGAGATAGAGGGTAAATTCACACACCTTTTTCCTAACACTGGACTAGGCCTCTCTTGGACTTTCTGAGTGGGGATAGAAGGATAAATGACTTTTTTCTTCACTACAAGTTGGAGATTTCCTTCCATTCTCCTGGGCATATGGAGGAAGGTAGGAGTCTGTTTCTTCATTTAGTACAGATTTAAACCTATGACTACTCTGATTCATATCCTTTTCGTGTAGTCTGAGTCTGGCTTCCATGATCTTAACTTCTTTTTGCCTTTCCAGACTTTTCATCTGTTGGCGCTGTGCCTCCATTTCAGCTTCCATTTGATGGCGCATCAGGATGTCTTCAGTTCAGTCACTGCATGCTGCGGTATCATCTCCGCCCAAAATGCCGGAATGCCGGATCCGGCATTAATTTACATTGAAGTGTATTAGTGCCGGATCCGGCATTGAAATTACCGCATTGAAGGATCCGTTCTTCCGGTCTGCGCACCTTTAAAAATGCAAAAAATAAATAAATAAAGGATCCGTTCTTCCGGATGACAACCGGAGAGACGGATACGTTATTGCAATGCATTTGTGAGACGGATCCGCATCCTGATCCATCTACAAATGCTGTCCGTTTGCATACAGATTTCTGGATCCGTCGCCGGAACTGCCTGCCGTATCCTCACAACGCAAGTGTAAAAGGGCCAACTCTGCTTTTGTCTTTAACATATAAACATATGAACTGTATTAAGGTTATTGGCAGGCCTAGCTGTATACACATATAAGCCATATTAGCAACCTAGGACATTATAGGCTTAGGTACAGAGGCTAAGCGGGCAGTATCACACATTATAGGCTCAGATACAGGGCCTAAGCGGACAGTATCACACATTATAGGCTCAGATACAGGGCCTAAGCGGACAGTATCACACATTATAGCCTTAAATACAGGGGCAAAGCGGACAGTATCACACAGTATAGGCTTAGATACAGTGGCTAAGCAGACAGTATCACACATTATAGGCTTAGATACAGTGGCTAAGCAGACAGTATCACACATTATAGGCTAAGGTGCTAAGCGTACAGTATCACACATTCTAAGCTTAGATACAGGGGCTAAGCTGACAGTATCAGACATTATAGGCTTAGATACAGGGGCTAAGTGGACAGTATCACACATTATAGGCTTAGGTACAGAGGCTAAGCGGACAGTATCATACATGATAGGCTTAGATACAGGGGCTAAGCAGACAGCATTATACATTATAGGCTTAGATACAGGGGCTAAGCAGACAGCATTATACATTATAGGCTTAGGTATAGTGGCTAAGCAGACAGTATCACACATGATAGGCTTAGGTACAGAGGCTAAGCAGACAGTATCATACATGATAGGCTTAGATACAGGGGCTAAGCAGACAGTATCACACATTATAGGCTTAGGTATAGTGGCTAAGCAGACAGTATCATACATGATAGGCTTAGATACAGGGGCTAAGCAGACAGTATCACACATTATAGGCTTAGATACAGGGGCTAAGCAGACAGTATCATACATGATAGGCTTAGATACAGGGGCTAAGCAGACAGTATCATACATTATAGGCTTAGGTACAGAGGCTAAGCAGACAGTATCATACATTATAGGCTTAGATACAGGGGCTAAGCAGACAGCATTATACATTATAGGCTTAGATACAGGGGCTAAGCAGACAGTATCATATATTATAGGCTTAGGTACAGAGGCTAAGCAGACAGTATCATACATTATAGGCTTAGATACAGGGGCTAAGTGGACAGTATCACACATTATAGGCTTAGGTACAGAGGCTAAGCAGACAGTATCATACATTATAGGCTTAGATACAGGGGCTAAGCAGACAGTATCATACATTATAGGCTTAGATACAGGGGCTAAGCAGACAGTATCATACATTATAGGCTTAGATACAGGGGCTAAGCAGACAGTATCATACATTATAGGCTTAGATACAGGGGCTAAGCGGACAGTATCACATATTATAGGCTTAGATATAGGGGCTAAACGGACAGTATCACACATTATAGCCTTAGATACAGGGGCTAAACGGACAGTATCACACATTATAGCCTTAGATACAGGGGCTAAACGGACAGTATCACACATGATAATCTTCAGAATGTATTGTTGGCTTATTAGAGGTACAAATTTAAGATGTTGGAAAGAAAAGAGACATCACACGGTGACGACTAAGCAGCATCAAGAGGTATGAAATATGGCAGAAGCACATACGGGTCTACGTTTTTGACCTTTTGATTTTTTTTATATTGACCTTGGAAAATAATTTTGATATCATATCCACACCACCAGGTGGCAGCCTTGTCTGGCACATATCTCTCTCCTCGTGTGATATGACTTCTGCTCATCACACAGGAAATCATCTCATGTACTCCACCATTACAGGAGCTTAGTGGGGAAAAAAACTAAAAAAAGCAAAGCAAAAAATAAAAAAGTGTACCTAGCTTTACAGTGGTTATTTGTACAAAACTACATGGCCTAATCTGTGCCTATTTGACCCAACTCCATGTCCTGCCGCCAGTCTCTCCTGCCATGCCATGTTAGATGTCACTGGCAGCGGGTAGGACCTGTCCCCTGCTTCTTCTACGCCTGCTCAGATCAGATTTAGACTGGGACGACCTGGGCTCTAATCTTGGTATCCAGGAGGATGTTCCTAAACCAATGTTTCCATTCTTCTCCAACCATCTCTTCATGATGTCAGTGGCCCCAGTGATACCTTTTTTAAGGATAAAGTGTTTTTTTTCAGTCTAATGTTGGAGGAGGGTCACACCCATGTGCAGTACCCCAGACCTTGGGGTCATCTGCAATTCTTTGTAATCTTTCCTGTAGCAGAGGAGGAATGGTTGGCATTGGTTGGCAGGAACCGGACTAATCACCCTGTCTCTCCTCTCTTGGCAGGAGTGGGCTGGTCCTGCTTCCCGCCAGGTGGGGGAGTCCCAGTCTAGACAGAGAAGGGAGAGGAAGCACATGTCAGAGCTCCTACTCCTAGGCACAGTATCCATTCTCCTGTGAGGTCCTTACTCCAGGCAGATCACAGCTTCCAGAAAGCATCAGTGACAGCAGAGTGATCAGCAAAATCACCGCTTTACAGACCCTGCTGCAGGTGAGGGACTACAGGTCAGACACTCATCACCTTGAACAACCACCAGGCCATAATAACTTCAAGCCCGGATCTTACAGTGGACACCTATATCTGTAAGTGCCTGCAAGTACCATTTAAATTGCCACACAAGCAGCCACCATACCTCTTCATCATACTTTGTACTGAATACTGCAGGATGTGCCTCAAGTTATATTCTGCATGAGACTGTTCTTTTATTTCTGGCCTGATTCTTCAAACCACCTTTCCACTGCACTGATTCCCAGGGAGCAACGGCCTGAGGGAGTACCCCGTGACACACCACCTCATCAGGGTCACTACCACTCCCATTCTCTGCACCGGCTCCTCAGGGGCTCAATGCTCATATCCAAAACAGGCAAGAGAGCTGGAGTTCAGACCCACCAGTGGCGGAGGAGGGTATGGGGTCTCTGCCTTTTCCTGATATGAATCATACATATGTTTAGGGAAATCTTATGCAGATGGTGACGGCCCAGACTACAAACTGTCTAGTTAAGACGAACTGTGATTGTTGCCCAGGACTCAAACTTGGATGTCTACCTCTGAAGTGAATTCTTAAATGTAGCCATGGACATCCTCATATTTATTTATCATATTGTGCAGGATGTTTTTATGTTTATTTTTTATCTTTTTTTCTGTGTCTACCTACGAAGTGGCCTCACTATGTACCACTGAGACATATTCAAATTGTACCATCCTAAATATGATATGCAAGCAGCCCTTTATCTCGTGGTGTACCCAATAAGGAGGGAGTGGAGTCTTGCTTTCCTTACAGAGCTGGGGGAACTTGCAAATCGTTTGTTGTTCGATGCTTGCCACATTATTTACTGCCATTTACTATGATTTAATATTATGTACGCCCAGTATGGTTATGGATGGAAGTGACACAGCCTCTACAGGAAGTTGGATGTGGATCATGTATTCGCCACCAGCTCAGTCTGGAGAGTTTTAGTCTGGAGTTAGCAAGGAGTCACTTGACTCAACAAAAGCTACAGAGACTTACCGATCTCCGCAGAATGAGAGAAGTAGTCAAGAAGGCTCAGAAATCTGCATGTCCAAGCATTGGTGTCAGTGAGGTATCCTGCTACCTAAGCTATTCAGTGCAGCGAGGAGAACAGTGCTAACACATCCTTTACACTTGGACACGACTTGGACAGTCGCATCTTGAAAAACCTGTACACCTCAGTTGAAAATTACAGGCACAGTTTCAAAAGTGATATTGCCTGCCATAAATTCTGCAGGATGAGACTTGAAAAAGATAGAGAAGAAAGAGTAGGATCATTTCCATCCTTGCTCAAATCCATACAAACCCACCTGGGGAGATTTGCACTGTGTTTTGCTATCATTGCACCTCTCATCTTGCTGCTAATTTAACCCGAATATGTATTGTTATTTATTGTGATATATTTATTCATGTATTAATAAAGGTGAACTTATATTATATATGCGTTTCTTTTTTGGTGTTGGTATATTGTGGGATGTTCTACAGTCCTCATTCTGCACCTGAGTAAAGAGAGACATTTTATTCGGCAATATCTGGCCTGTTTTACTGCACCATACGCCGGCCATTGCACTCCACACGCCCTGCCTTGCACCCATACAGACACTCAACATCACAGGCACCCTGACTACCATCAGGCAGGAGCCCCAGGACCAGGGTAAGCCCCAGGGGAAAAAAAAGGTGTGCCCGCCTTTCACTGCACAGCCTAAGGCCTTATTCACACGTCCGCAATGTAGTCCGCATGTATTCCGCAATTTTGCGGAATACATGCGGACCCATTGACTGTGAATGGGGCCGGGAAAGATGCGGAGAGCACACACTGTGCTCTCCGCATCCGATTTTGCGGAGCGCGCCGCCGATTTTCCGGTCCGCGGCTCCGCAAAAAAAATAGAGCATGTCCTATTCTTGTCCGCAATTGCGGACAAGAAGAGGCATTTTCTATGGAGTCCGGGCAATGTGCGGTCCGCAAAAATGCGGAATGCACATTGCCGGTGTGTCCGTGTTTTGCAGATCCGCAGCTCCGTGGATCCGCAAAACACTTGCGGACGTGTGAATGTAGCCTCAGGCTCCATTCACATGTCCGTAATTTGTGTCCGCATCTGTTCCGCAATTTCAGGACCCATTTATTTTCAATGGGGCTGAAACTGATGCAGATCCGCATTTTCGGGATCCGCATCCGTTTTTCCAGGATGCACATCCGTTTTTTCGGGATCCTTTTTTCAGGATCCGCAATTCTGTTCCTGAAAAATATAAAACATGTCCTATTCTTGTCCGCAATTGCGGACAAGAAAAGGCATTTTCTATTATAGTGCTGGCAATGTGCAGTCCGCAAATTGCGGATCGCACATTGCCGATGTCCGTTTTTTGCGGATCCGCAATTTGCGGATCAGCAAAACACTTACGGGCGTGTGAATGGACCCTTAGGCCTCTTGCACACGACAGTATTTTGCGGACCGTATACTGGCCGTTTTTTCAGTTCAGTATACTGACAGTATACTGAACCATTCACTTCAATGGGACCGCAAAAAATACTAAAGTGTCTCTGTATGCCTTCCGTTTCCGTTTTTCAGTTTTTCCGTTCCGTTTAAATATAAAACATGGCCTATTCTTGTCCGCAAAACACGTTCAGTGGCTTCATTCAAGTCAATGGATCCGCAAAAAAAACGGAAAGCATACGGAAAGGCATCCGTATGTCTTCCGTATCCGTTCCGTTTTTGCTGAACAATCTATTAAAAATTTAAAGCCCAGCCCAATTTTTTCTATGTAATTACTGTAAACTGTATATGCCATACGGAAAAACGGAACCAAGACGGAAACACAATGGAAGCAAAAAACGGAAAAACGGATCCGTTATAAACGGACCATAAAAAACACAAAAAAAGCCATACGGTCGTGTGCAAGAGGCTTATTGCACACGACCAATGGTTTTGCGGTCCGTTTTTTTTACGGATCCGTTGTTCCATTTTTGTGATCCGTTATGTTTCCGTTTCGGTTCTGTTTTTCCGTTCCGTTTTTCTGTATGGCATATACAGTACACAGTAATTACATAGAATTGGGCTGGGCTTAAAATTTTCAATAGATGGTTCTGCAAAAACAGAACGGATATGGAAGACATACGGATGCATTTCCGTATGCGTTCCGTTTTTTTTGCGGACCCATTGACTTGAATGGAGCCACGGACCGTGATTTGCGTGCAATAATAGGACATGTTCTATCTTTGCACGGAACGGAAAAACAGAAATACGGAAACGGAATGCACACGGAAACACTTCCGTTTTTCTTGCGGACCCATTGAAATGAATGGTTCCGTATACGGACCGTATAGGGAACTCATAAAAACGGCCCGTACATCTGCAAAAAGGCCTTAGGGCTCATACAAACGACCGCGTGCTGGCCAGCGCAGTGCTGCGGACCATCCGACGGTCTGCACCACGAAAAAGTAGAGCATGCACCATAGTGCTTCTGCAGGGTCCCGAACCGTGCTTCCGTTTCGCCTCTCCGTGATTGCGGACCCATTCAAGTGATAGGAGTTGTACTTTTGCAGCAGCTGGAGAACCACATTTTGAGACCAGGGATATGCGGTCTCCAGTGCTGGAACCAGTGCCACGTGGCAGCAGCAGGATACGTAGGCATGATATGCAGCACACACAGCAATGACCTCATTGTGCTCTGCAGGCAAAGTGCTGAGTGTGCATCGATCCGCCGTTCCACCAGGTCATTATACAGTATGCAGCCTATGTGCAGACAAGCGAGAACCAGCCTAGTGAATTTGCTTTCATTTCTGGCTATCAGCTGCACTGGCGGATCCAGAGCCTGGTCTCGGGAGGGGCACTTTAGGCGATTGATACGCCCCAGCTCCCATCACTACAGAAATACAGCCCCACTTACCTCTTCCATCCAGTGACGTCTCCTGTGATGTAGATGTTCTCTTTCCTCATCTTCTCCTTTCAGACCTTCAGACCAGACCGTCAGGTTTCGTCTCTGCAGTTTGACAACAAAATAAATCTCAGTTACTACTTTTCCATCATCCTCCCATATTCTGGACAAATTATCCTACTACCCCCATATAAAATACATCAGTAATGTCCCCATAGTGCCCCCCGGAGTCTCCTCTCTCCCCCCATCATGTCCCCCCCCCCCCCCCAATCAGGCTCCTTTCCCCAGCCCCCCCAAATCATGTGCAGGCTCCTTCCCCTCCCTCCAAAATCATGTGCAGGCTCCCCCCAAAATCATGTGCAGGCTCCCCCAAAATCATGTGCAGGCTCCTCCCCCCCCCCCCAAAATCATGTGCAGGCTCCTTCCCCTCCCTCCAAAATCATGTGCAGGCTCCCCCCAAAATCATGTGCAGGCTCCCCCAAAATCATGTGCAGGCTCCTCCCCCTCCCCCAAAATCATGTGCAGGCTCCTTCCCTCCCTCCAAAATCATGTGCAGGCTCCCCCAAAATCATGTGCAGGCTCCCTCCCCCCAAAATCATGTGCAGGCTCCTCCCCTCCCCCAAAATCATGTGCAGGCTCCTTCCCTCCCTCCAAAATCATGTGCAGGCTCCCCCAAAATCATGTGCAGGCTCCCCCAAAATCATGTGCAGGCTCCTTCCCTCCCCCTCCCCACCCCCAAAATCATGTGCAGGCTCCTTTCCCCCTCCCTCCCTACCTACTTACCTCCTTGCAGCGCTGGATGCAGGCCTCTTCCGGCCTGTGTCCCGTTCTGTCCTCTGCTCAGGCGGCGCGATGACGTCATCGCGCCGCCTGAACCGCTTCTGATAGGCTGTCGGCACGAGGCCGGCAGCCTATCAGAGGAGCAGGGAGGGAGACGCCTCCCTCCCCTGCCGCACTGCACAGCGATCTGTATCGCTGTCCAGAGGACGGCGACACAGATCGCTATGGAGATGAACGCTTCCACAGTGGAAGCGTTCATCTCCTGTCACTGCCGCCGGTGCTGCCAGCCTGCCACAATATCGGGGGCACTGCCCTGTTGCCCCCCTGGATCCGCCACTGATCAGCTGATGATGTGGTTTACAGTAAAAGGACTTAATGTTTTTTTTTTTTTCTGAGACTTAAGGTAGACCATCAAGTTGTGAATGGTGGGGATCCAGCTTCCAAGGACAACCATGATCAGCGAAAACAAGGGGCCGGTGTTGCCTTCTGGAACACAGTGACCCCCTTCATTCTACTGATTGTCAGGGTTCCTGAGGTCAGGTCGCCACCAATCACACATCGATGATCTATTCCAAGAACAAACCACCAGTGTTGACGTCCTCAGGAACCCTTCGACTACTGAAGCCCATTTCTTTTTCCTAAAGCTCCATGATTTCCTCTGTAATTGTCTTTCTCTTGTCTGAGACAGTTTGTATAAAACTCTAACAGAGTCTGTGTAGCATAAAGAGGCAGTCTCTGGTATAGGAGACAACTTCCTGCGACCACTTCAGAGCACCAACGTGTATTCAAATGGTGGTCACTCAGACAGGACGTCTGATGGTTACCAGGCAACCGTAGATTGTGAATCAGAAGATGACAAACATTTCCTTCATGAACTTTGAATTACACTGTCAGTCCAGAGGGAATGTCACTGACAGACTATCCCAAGGATGAGGACATCTTAGCTCCTACTCACTATAACCACGCTGCTCCCTGAAGAAGGGGCCACTTATCGGACTACCAGAAGTCTCCCATGTGCCGCGTCCCGACTAAATACCCACCTATCCTCCTTCATACCGCCCTCTGCACTGCCAGGTGCCGCTGACGCTGGCAACAACTGCAGGAATTAGGAAAGGAGTATATGGAGAATCTAATTTTTGCATTAATTAGAAGGTTTATGGTCTATTAGTGCACGGTCTGGGGTCTGTATAAGTTTAAGGGTCTGGAGTGAGTTCTATGGGGGAGATTTATCACACTGGTATAAAGTAGAACTGGCTTAGTTGCCCATAGCAACCAATCAGAAAAATCTGGAAAATGTAAAGTGGAACCTGATTGGTTGCTATGGGCAACTAAGCTAGTTCTACTTTACACCAGTTTGATAAATCTCCCCCTATATTTATTTAGGGGGTATGGTCTGAGGTCTGTATTTTGGGATCTAGTCTGGGCGTTTGTATGTGTTTAGAAGGTCTGATCTTATTATTACTTATTTAAGAGCACCATTAGTTCCATGGCGCTGTACATCAAGAAATACAAGAAACTATTAACTGTATTAGGGTACTTTCACACTAGCGGCAACGAGCTCGGGCAGGCTGTTCCGGCGGGTGAACGTTTGCCCCTGGACTATAATGGTGGCGGGCCGGAGTTCCGGCAGCAGCACGGCAAACGTGCCGAGAGGCGGCCGGAATAAAAGTACTACAATGTCCTACTTTTATTCCTGCCATGTTTGCCGTGCTGCCGCCGGAACTCCGGCCCGCCCCCATTATAGTCAATGGGGCTGGGGCTGGGGCCGGAGAGGTAGTCCAGGGGGCACACGTTCACTAGCGGCAGCATGGATCCGACAGGCTGTTCACCCGCCGGAATAGCCTGCCGGAGCTCCTTGCCGCTAGTGTGAAATTAGCCTTAGTTTTCCGGGTCTGGTGTGGTCTGTATTTATTTAGGGGGTCAGTATTAGTTTAGACTGTCTGGTCTGGGGTCTGTAATGATGTATGGGTCTGGTTCGGGGTCTGTGTTAGTTTACAGGGTCTGAAGTCTGTGTTCATTTAGGGGGTATGATCTGGAGTATGTATTTGAGACTGTATTTATGGATACTGCTCTGAGGACTGTATTTGGGGGGTCTTGAGTCTGTTTGTTTAAGGGTTTTGTTTGGGGGTTGCATTAGTTAAGCTGGTCTGTATTTATTTAGAGGTTCTGTGTTTATATGGGGGTTCCAGATCAGTGCTTGTTAAAGGGTCTGGTCTTGGATCTGTAATTATTTATCGGTCTAGTCTGGGGTTTTTTATTTGTAGTATTGTACTTGTTTAGAATTCTGCTCTGGTGTCTTTATTGTGTATATATGTTGGGGTCATATACACTACTTACAAATGCCCTAGGTTGGTGGCATGCCCTATATAAAAGGTTGGGGCATATGTTAAAAATTATGAGAAGCTTAAATGGGTTTTCCCATGAAAAATATTTTAAACCAGCCCCTGGATTTAAATTCTTTTGTAATTGCATGTAATTAAAAATTTAGCATAATTCAATAAAATGTACCTGTATAGCGCCACCTGCTGTTTGTTCTTTTTCTTATTTCTTTGTCCTGCTCACTGTGATGGCCGCACATGCTCAGTCTCATCCTTCAACTGTCTCCTGAGCTGTGATAGGGAGAGCTGAGACACGCCCCCTGAGTTGTGATAGGGAGAGCTGAGACACGCCTCCTAAACTGTGATAGGGAGAGCATGGACACACCCCCAGAGCCGCAGCAGAAAAGACACTCCCCTTGAGCTGTCAGCTTGATATAAATCCAGCAGAGCAATGAATGGGGAGATCTCTGGAGCCATGTGAGGTACAGGGCTGGTTATAGCTTTGTTAGAAAGAGGTTGTCATGTTCTACATAATGTTGTTACATTAGTCATGGGAGAACCACTTTAATAGAACATAATATCCTTAAAGTATATCTGAATTTTTTTTGTTTAAAGTTTGCCTAACGGCTGTGCTTCTTTGTACAATCATAACTGTGAAGGAACAGGTCTTTCTTGGGCTCCCCTCATATATTTTCAGTCATATTATTTCCTCTTTCCGCTGCACAGCTAGATACATTTCACTCAGAAGGAGGGGTCATCTTCCTTCTGTGAAGCCAGCACTGTACTGCTGTGACGTAATTCCCCTTACTTCCAACTCTGTTTGTTTTCAGCTCTGGAGTTCACAGAACAGATAAGGAAGGTAGAACCCTCCTGTTGTGAAGCTGTGTAAAAGCAGTTCTTTTGTCAGGCTCAGGATCTCTGCTAGCTCTGACACGCCCCCACTTTCTATCTGCCGTCTTCTGAGTCTGTTAGCGGACTGCCAATTAGGTGGAATTGAGACCCCTGGTGGCCATGACTTTACAGCTGTTTTTCAGGTAGATGCAGGCAGATTTTTCAAATGAATTGAATAGATATTTGCTACCGACACCATTCTCTATTAAATGAAATGAAATTGTGCCACGCCTCAAGGTAGGCAAGCGCGACTGTATCGTGACATCTGAGATTGCGTTTTGGCGCAATCACCATTGAAGAAATAAGGTCCATATTCCATACGTGAAGTTGTTTGTGATTGATTGAATCTTTATTACACCTTTTTCAGCCGTGAACATACATGACCTCTCTCGCGCATCATCTTATATGTACATGACCTCGGTGTCACATGACCTCGGTGTCACATGACCTCGGTGTCACATGACCCTAGTCTCACATTTCATCATTGGTTCATATTATACATAACCCAGGGTCGATATATCTGTCTTCTCCATATCTTACATTGCCCTTCCGGAGGGTCTTTAGAGATTTTTTTTTTTGAAAATAGTAATCCATCAAGACTTTCTTAAGATATAGATGTGTATATGTACATCATTTATACAGAGAGCTCCGTGACCGTATATATAGACAATATATAGGCACAGGCTTCATGTCCAGGGGTGCACCACGGATGAGGCCACGTGAGGCGACTGCCTCGGGCGGCAAGACATAGAGACAAGCGGGGGCAGGGCTGTGGGAATATCTCTGTATATTCATATGTATCTATGCCTTAGGCCTCTTTCACACGAACGTGTGAGCCCCGTGCCCGTGCTGCAGACCGCAAATTGCGGCTCGCAATGCACGGGCACCGACCGTGGGGCAGCCACAGCGGATCGCGGACCCATTCACATGAATGGGTCCGCGATCTGCCCGTTCCACAAAAAGATAGGACATGTTCTATCTTTTTGCGGGACGGAAGTACGGAACGGAACCCCAAGGAAGCACTCCGTAGTGCTTCCATAGTGTTCCGTATCTCCAGAGCCATTGAAATGAATGGGTCCGCATCCGGGATACGGAATGGCCACGGCGCGGTGCCCGTGTATGGCGGATCCGCAAATGCGGTCCGCAATACGGGAACGGGGCTCACACGTTCGTATGAAAAGGCCTTAAACAGTGGGGCTGGAGGGGTTGGGCGCCGTTTTGTTTTTCGCCTCGTGGCAGCAGAAAGGCTAGGTGCACCCCTGTGCACGTACATTACATTTGTACACTCTGCCAGGTTTCCCCCCTGATCACAACATATACATTTGAGATCTTCACAGGGTTGACCATATGGCTTCCATAGGAAAGTCGCTGTAGGCTTAGAGGGCATTGCACGTCTATATGTACCCATCCTCAGTCCATTATATACAGATTGCCTTGGATGGCGAGTCATAATCATCGATCATTGCCTTGCGACACCCATACGATTCCCAGGAGACTATAGAAAATGCATGCCTAGCACTCACACCCATAGAGACAGTATAGCGGCTATACTCAACCAGCATTGGATAAAGCATCACATCTATGTATAGACCTGGCAGCGTTGCACCCCCAAACATGGGGTATGACCATTATTGCACCCTTTATGCACCAGGAGTCTTACTAGCATTTTGTAGGTTTGCCCCCCCTATGTGCCAAGCGTCTTTACTAGTCAGGAGACTTATATACACCCAGAGTCACGTTTCTCCAAGGCAGTGGTGGCAGGTGTGGGATGACGGGCAGGACATTCATCATCTGGCCGAGCTGTCTGAAGATGGAGGGTCCCGATCTGAGTCTTCAGGGTCTTCATTACAGGCGGATTCACTACTAGGGGGTGGAGACCTGATGAAGGCATCAAATAATACGTAATTAGTCTCACTCCATAATTGCATACATATAGGTCCATGAGTATTACATTTCTATATAGCATCTACTCACTATCCTGGTGCCCCCAGTGCTGCATTTAGAGCTCCACTCTGGGGCCTGTATGTAGGGCTCCACTCTGCGGTCAGTATTTAGGGCTCCACTCTGCGGTCAGTATTTAGGGCTCCACTCTGGGGCCTGTTAATGGGCTCCACTCTGGGGCCTGTATTTAGGGCTTCACTCTGGGGTCAGTATTTAGGGCTCCACTCTGTGGTCAGTATTTAGGGCTCCACTCTGGGGCCTGTATTTAAGGCTCCACTCTGGGGCCTGTATTTAGGGCCCCACTCTGGGGCCTGTATTTAGGGCCCCACTCTGGGGCCTGTATTTAGGGCTCCACTCTGGGGCCTGTATTTAGGGCTCCACTCTGGGGCCTGTATTTAGGGCTCCACTCTGGGGCCTGTATTTAGGGCTCCACTCTGGGGCCTGTATTTAGGGCTCCACTCTGGGGCCTGTATTTAGGGCTCCACTCTGGGGCCTGTATTTAGGGCTCCACTCTGGGGTCTGTATTTAGGGCTCCACTCTGGGGCCTGTATTTAGGGCTCCACTCTGCGGTCAGTATTTAGGGCTCCACTCTGGGGCCTGTTAATGGGTTGTGTAATGTGTATTGGTTACGATGGTCTTGGGTCTGTATTTAAGGTGCTGGTCTGGGGTCTGTATTTAAGGTACTGGTCTGGGTTCTATATTAGTTTAGGCGATCTGATCTGGGGACTGTATATATTTTGATGGTCAGATCCGGGGACTGTATTTATAGTTAGGGGGTCTATATTTATTTGAGGTTCTGGTCCGGGGTCTGTAATTATTTAGGGGTCTGTATTCAGGGGGTCTGGTCTGGGGGCTGTATATATTTGTGGCTCTGGTCTGGGGGCTGGTCTCATTTTGCGTTCTATTGAAGGGGGTCATATGCCCTACTTATTAAAAATTAAAATACCCTAGGTTTGTCCAATACAAATGAAGGGGTCATATGTAAAAATTAAAATAAAATAGTGCAGCTTAATTGAGCGTATCTTGGGCGCTCCTTGATGTCTCTTCTTATAAATAGGCATGTATGACCTTATCTTTCAGGGGAGATTTTGAGTGATCACCATGTGAGAAATGACATCCATAAAGTTGTTTCTAACTCACTGATTTTCCTTTTTTTTTTTTTTTTTAACTGTGAACATATCTGACCTTGTTCACACATCATGCACATGACCTCGGTATGACATCACCCTATTCTTATAGCAGTCATTTCATGTTCAGGAGGTTGCCTAGCAACCACTTGACCTGCTGTTTGGGTGACTACTGAGTACATGCAGCGAACCAAGTGATTGGGCAGTTCTCTCTGCCACATAAGAGACAGGTGGGCGTCCCTATGATCTCTCATAAGTAGGGACAATGACCAAAGTCTCCTTTGGGTCCACCAAATTACAAAGTTCTAATGGTCCACACATCAGAATTTTATCTACTAGCATGGAAGAACGCGCTTTGTCCGGAGGGCGGCCGTCTCACCTCTCCTCTGACTCTGACTGGTTGATTAACCTCCGGCACGTCTCCATCTGTACATCCAGGCCTCTCTTCATGCTGCACATTTCCATATATTCATGAAGGTGTCGCGTCATGTCGTCCTTAGCCGTCGCCAATTCCAGCTGGAAAAGAGGGCGACCTTAGTCTACACGCCCCATAGTCACTCATAGGACTGCATTTCTAGGTTGCCCTCGTAGCTTCTCCGCCCATCTTACCTCTATCTGGTCTATGGTTTCCTGGTATTCCTTCTCCCGGCTCTTAAAGAGAGACTCCGTGTCTTTTATGACCTCTTCTAAGCTGTCGTCCTGGGTCTGAGAAAGAGAAGAAACGTTTATGACTTAGGGGGTCCGACTGGTCTCAGATCCACAGACTCATAGACCAAGTGATATTTTCCTGAATTTTGATTAGAAACCAACAAAGGGTCTCATTAGTCCAGATGTTGGCCTAACACGTCACCTCTGTAATAAAATAAAAAAACAACAAAACACCCAGAAATAGCGCCACTTTTGTCCAGAGGCCATGTCTGGTATTGCAGCATTGAACATGGATGAGCTGCAGTACCAGAGACAGCCACAGTGGCGCTGTTACTAGTAAAAAAAAAATAAAACGGGTCTTTTTGTCTAATCCTGGGCAGCCCCTTTAGGACCACTACACACTTTTTCCGGATATTTGTGTTTTTGTTTCCGGCACTGATGATGTTATGTAATAATGTGAAGATGACATCTATGAAACGCTCCCCCTGCAGGAAACTGGAGGCATTACCTCTCCTTGGTTGTCAACAGCAGATATGGCGTATCCAGAGAAGTCCTCCCATAATAACAACGTTTCCTCCGTCTCTTCCCAAGCAAGGCTGTCACAGTCATCCTCAAAGTCATAGTCTCGTCTGCAGAAGGAAACCGATATCAGAGTCGATGCTATTATACATTTTATATGTCATGTTACATCTGCAGTGCACGCTGGATCCTTCCACCAAAAGTTCCTACAATCGTGTTTTGCACTTGCAGTACCGCTTTCCACCACTTCAGGTGCCAAACACTCTCCATAGATCTAATGCAACAGCGCCCCCAGTTAGTGAACTCGCTAAATGAAATGACACTAACAGAAGTGCCGCATTGCTCTGTGCATTCCGCCATGTGCAATACGGATGCAATCACTGCCATCGTATAGCGCACCTCTTCCAATATGCAGGACCAGGGCACTACGGGGCCCCCAAGTCTCTGGTTGTGACTGTTTCTGCTGCAGCCCCGGTTCCCTGACCTGGGGCTACAACTCTTAGGCTCTGAGAGTCACAGTGATGCTGGGAGTTGTAGTTTTGTAACCACAGACTGATTCTAGTCTCATAATGTACTGGGAAAGTAAAGGACGTACAGCTGGTTGAGCATCTTCTGCATCTCCTCGTTGATGCTCAGAGCAGTACTCTCATCTTCCTCTCCTCCTCTTGCACTCTCGCTCTCGCACACAGATGTCTCATCGTCGGTTGCGGGTTTCCTCTCTCTTCTTCTTCCCAAAACTTTCATAGGCGAGAGGTGGACGGTCTGGGGAAGATGGAGTGAGACCATTGGCATAACTAGAACTGACTGGGCCACATAGCAAATTTGTGAATGGACCCCCTTCCCCTCCCCCAGCAACCCCCTCCTCCTGTGCAACCCCCAGTCCTGTGGCTAGCCTACATCACTCTCTCAGACCAGGCCCAGCAGCCGCTCTGTCAGTTTCCTACACATATATACTGTACGCCATGTCACTGTATATGATGTCAGTGTGTAATCCTGTTGAGGGGGCCCTGAAATAAAATCTTTCAGTCCTCCTCAAAGACGGGCCCCTTCTGCGTGTGGACCCCGTAACAGCCGCTTCCCCTGTTTCCACTATAGCTACACCCCAGTAGAAGTATCCTTAATTGACAACCCTGCTGGCATAGCGCCCCACATTGCCATAGAAGCTAATGATAGAATTCATATCACTTGTAGCCGCCACTAGGGGGAGCTCACCACATCCAGAGGTATACAGCTACCAATAAGAGCAATATAAATACACTGCAAACTAGCTCCCTCTAGTGGCGGCTGCCAGAGCTTGTTTATGTTAGCGCAATGCATCGCACAAGCGTTTCCGCCATGGTAAAGAAATACATTTCCAGAATAAATATCCGCCCCTCTCTTGTCTACAGATGTCCCATCGAAGAAGTCACAGGTTACCAGAGGGGGCGCTATGATTCTCCTTTAAAGACAATTCATTCTGAAATGCTTTCACGCAATAATGGACATTTACGGAGACGTCTTGAGATGTGATTCCAACCTGCAGCATGTTGATCACGTCCTCGCAGCTGCGCTGCTGAGCCACGTCGCACAGCTTGGCAGTGATATCGATGCGTCGGCAGATGTCCATATCTACTCGCATGGCCTTCTCCTGGATCTTGGTATCTAGGTCGGTCAAGTTCTAGGACACAGAATGGAAGGGATCACCTATCGTCCAGTTCGCCCAAATTATATGGAAACCATCAACAAGGTGCTTTTGACGGATCTTTCAATCCTATTATGGGTCTATAGTTCGTTTTTGAGTGCATAATGGTGGCCTACTGTCATTGGGCTGCAAATCTTAATAAACACCCTCAATGATTCCCCTTGAGTTTATAAACATGTAGGCACCAGGCATTCATAGGGTTTTAGATTTGGATATTTGTGTATCGATGAGCATATTCACATAGCATAGGAGCAAAAAGCTCCATCCGCAACAGTAGTCAGCCTGCTTATTGACGGTTTCCATTTTTAAAATAAAGAGCTTTTTACATTTGCATTGCACCTTGAAAATCAGAACTGAAAAATGGATAAAAAGCATGAAAAATACACAACATCGGTAAATATGTTTGATACACCAGATACTCACATTGCTCATTAACCCCTTGAAGACCACAAGTTCGGCTTTGAGCTGCTTGACCTTCATTGCCAGCTCTTCCTGGTAAAGTGCTGACTCCTGCGCCTCCTGTGTGGAGAGAGCAGATGCAGTTACCAAGCAGTCTACCCAATATCCTCACCCATAGACCATTCTACTAATTATTTTTCTCTATTCTTTTACGTTTTATTTTTTTATTTTTTTAACAAATGTCATTAATAGTTGTAAAATACATGGCTGGTATAAAGCTACAGAGGCCATTCTGCTTTAAGAGAAACGCAGTACCAGTAATAACCACTGGGTGGCAGACTGATCCTTTTATCCACAATATTACATTGTATTGGGTACATACGAAACAGAAATATATGGATTTTCTGTCCGGATTTTTCAGGCAGAAAATCTACCGCATATTATAGTAGCAGCAAAGTGAGTTGTAAAGGGCAGCTGTCAGCAGTTTTGTACCTGCTGACACCGGCTGACACTGTTGTATGAGCGCTTGGCAGCTGAAGGCATCTGTGTTGGTCCCATGTTCATATGTGCCATTACTGAAGTTTTAATATATGCAAATCAGCCTCTAGGAGCAATGGGGGCGTTGCCGTTACACCTGGAGGCTCTGCTCTCTCTGCACTTTGACAGGACCAGGCAGTGAAAACATTTACACCACCTGGTCCTGTCAATCATAGTGCAGAGAGAGCAGAGCCTCTAGGTGTAATGGTAACGCCCCCGTTGCTCCTAGAGACTCATTTGCATATAGTAAAACATCATTTTTCTCAGCAATGCAGGCACATATGACCATGGGACCAACACAGATGCCTTCAGCTGCCGAGCGTACATGTAACAGGTCAGCCAGTGTCATAGGTACAAAACTGCTGACAGATGCCCTTTAAGAGTCTTTACAAAATCTCATCCACACACTAGAGAAAAAAATCTGCAGAAATTGACCAGCGTCGATTTTCACAGCAGAAAATCTGCTACAGGTTTGGCTTTGCAGCGGATTTCCCCCCCCCCCATGCATTGCAAAAGATGAAAACCACACCCTAGGTCAATTTCCTCTGCAGTTTTTTTTTTTATGTGTGTATAAGATTTCTTTAAGGCCTCATGCACACGACCATATGGATTTTTCAGTATTTTGCGGTCCACAAAAAACGGATCTGCAAAAAATACGGATGACGTAATTCCGTTTTTTGCAGAACGGAACAGCTGGCCCCTGATCGAACAGAACTATCCTTGTGCGTTATGCGGACAATAATAGGACATGTTCTATCTCTGAACGGAAAAACAGAATGCAAAATACGGAAGGTAAACGGAAAAAAAAAGTTTGTGTGCATGAGCCCTTACTCTCCTCCACCTTGCTGCTACTTTAAAGCGCTGCAGATTTTTCTCACACAAATTCATTGTAAAAAAAATCTGCAGATTGTTATGCCGCATGTAGTTCAAAAATGCACAGTATAATCTGCAACACTCTGCAAATTTTGCAGTGGATTCATTGTTTGTTTGTTTTTAGCAAAATCCGCAGATTTTCCCCCCTGCTGAATGTATGTCCCATGGGAGTTCAATATTGATCAGCTACCTTCAGGATAGGTCATCAATACCAAATTGGAGTGGGGCCAACTCCCAGCACCTATGCCCCATCAGGGGCTATGGTCTCCACACAGCATACCAACCACAGCGCCATGCATTGTATAGTGGCTGTGCTTGGTATTGCAGCCCATGCCCATGATTTGAATGGTACCAAGCTGCACATAGGCCACGTGACCGATGAATGGTTATGTAACCTTTATGTGTGTATTATGTCCTACAGGCTGTGTATAGGAGTAATAGTTAATCCCCATGCTTCACTGTAGCAATGGTATTGGGCAAGTAACGAGCGGCGCCTGGTTTTCTCCAGACATGACGCTTAGAATTGAGGCCAAAAAGTTCAATCTTGGTTTCATCAGACTCAGAGAATCTTGTTTCTTCCAGTCTGAGAGTCCTTTAGATGCTTTTTTGCAGATTCCAGGAGGCTTGCGTGTGTCTTTTAATGACGAGAGGCTTCTTTCTGGCCACTCTGCCATAAAGCCCAGATTGGTGGAGGCTGCAGTGATGGTGGACCTTCTGGAAGTTTCTCTCATCTGCACACAGGATCTATGGAGCTCAGCGAGAGTGATCATTGGGTTCTTGGTCACCTCTCTCACTAAGGCCCTTCTACCCTGGTTACTTAGTTTGTTGGGGTGACCAGATCTAGGAAGAATCCTGGTTGTTCCTAGTGTAAGAATTATGGAGGCCTCTGCACTCTTGAGAACTTTCAGTGAAGCAGAAATGTTTTGTCCCCTTCTGTAGATCTGTGCCTCCACACAATCCTGTCTCTGAGCTCTACAGTCAGTTCTTTTCTCCTCATGGCTTAGTTTTTGCTCTGATGCATTTTCATCTGTGAGATCTTATATAGACAGGGCTGCGTCTTTCCAAATCATGTCCAGTCACCTGAATTTACCACAGGTGACTCCAATCAAGGTGTAGAACATCTCAGAGATGATCCAGAGAAATGGGAGGCCCCAAGGCCAAATGTCAAGTGTCATAGTAAAGAGGTTAAATAGTCCAGGCCACTTTTCAATAAATTTCAAAATTTCAGTTTTTTTACTTTCTCATTATGGGGGATTGAGTGCAGAATGATGGGGATAAACTTGATCTTTTTATTTTATCACAATGAGCAACATAACAAAATGTGAAAAAAAGTGAAAGGGTTTAAAGGCTTTTCTAAAGCATTGTATTCTGCTGAATCGTCTTATACAGAAGAATACAATAAAAGAGTATACCACCATGGGTGCTCATGGGCAGCGTATGGCACTGTATGCATACACCATGGCATACTGTACATCACTCCTGCTGGAGGTATACATTCATAGCTTGTAACTGTGAGTCCTATTTTTCGGATCCCCTAGAAAAATGAGGCCCTCAACCTGAAGCGGCACTACTGGTTCTGATGACATCATGTCTCCTTCTGATTGACTTTGTCCTTGTTTCTGGATGCTGCTCTCGTCTCTCTACATGTTGTTCTACCCCTGGTCTGACCCCTGTTCTGACCACATACTCATTTTGTGTCTTTTGGCCCATCATATCCTGCTGACATCCCTTTCCTCTGCTCACGGGTGTGCTACGGTTCCTTCAAAGCAGCAGCCACCAATAGTAGATATTTCTGGTGATTTTAACCTTGGAATCCGACCAGGAAAGGCCTTACCTCCTTGTTCTTTAACAGTAAAGAATGTGGAGATTCTTTATACCCCATGCCCTAGTCTAGCCAACACCAAGTCTCCCGTCAGGACCACTGAAAACAATGGATGCTGGGGAAAAGGAGGTCAGTGATGTCATCAGTGAGGGAGGAAGTAGCTAGCTTCTCTTTTTGCAAGACAGCTCCAGCCTGGGACAGAAGTGAGCAAATAAAAAAGGGAAGATATGCGACTGAAGAACATGGATGTGAATGAAGCGGTTTTATATAATCAAACGTTCTATTCCCATCTGTGGAAATATCTTTCATGGCAGAACCTGGAGCCTCGAGGCCGAGGATGACCTGACTGCCATCTATGTAGGTCACATCAGATCTAATTAGTGTGCTAACTGGAACATATTCTAATGTACTCCATGCGTGACGGGCGCTTGCCATAAAGTAATATCGCTCCTGTCGGTTGCCCTTCGACCCCCACTAAACCAACGCCCCCCCCACCCTCTTCCGCAACAGTTTACCATGCCCAATGAATTTGGAAAGTTTTTGATGGGTTCCTCGAAAGGAATGGACTATAAAGTGGGAACACAAGGCACACTCCCCGGGGTCTCCACGACTTTTTGGACCTACTGGGTATCTTATATTCATCCTCCCTGGACAGATCAGTTCTTTCAATCCAGATGTTAAATCCCAACTGGACCAGGAGAACCAGATGTCCAACGAGTGCGAATACAGTACCCCAGAATAGGGTCCTAGGATGCATAATGTTCTGATGTGTTGAATAACCCATATAGCTCTGTATGGATCAGTCAGGGTTAACAATCCTGACTCTGCTCTTGTAGGAAACTAGGTGATTGACTTAGGTCTGCCCCTAGTTTAGTAAGTGTGACTCTAGTGTTAGCTGAGCTATATCATGTGCTCACTGCTTGGAGCTTTTCATCAAGAAGGCCATCTCTACTTTACAGTACTTCCACAAGGTGGCACTAGCGAGATGGTTCTCTTTCCTTGGGAGATACCTCTTTCCATATAATTTTCCCATGGAGCATTGCCTATACGTCTCCATACACAGCTGGCCTCTTTAAGGTAACATAGCACAACGTCTAAGTTACTGGACTCCAGAAAGAGAGAGAGAAAGAACTAGAAGGTCCAGAATCTGCAAGGCCGAGCACTGGAGTCAGTAAGGTATTCGCTGTTTATGGCTCATAGAGACTTTACTGCAGGGGAGGAACATTGCTAATACACCCTTAACAAATGTACACGGTCCTGGCCAGCCGTATCTTAATCCTGTGCCCCTCCGCTGGGAATTACAGACAAGTTTGTAAGAACCTTATTGCCAGCCTTAGATTCTGCAGAGAGACTTTGGATAGATAGAGGGCATACTACAACCCCCATCTTTGCTCTTATCCAAATATTACTATCTGGGGAGATTTACAGTGTGAATTGTTTGGAACTTTGTTTGATACTGCTGGATGTACTACAACTGCAATTCTGCACTTTAGTAAAGAGAGGCTTACCAATTTTCTACATCTGGCTTGGTTACTGACTCGAGCACCATTTGCTGGCAGCTGCACCCACAACTCCTGCCTTGCATCTATACAACATTCAGAACAGTAAGGTCACCGCAACTATTATCAGGCAGGATCCCCAAAATTAGGTTGTGCCCCAAGGGAAGAAAGGGTGTGCCCTCTTGTCACTGCCTTTGCCCTAGGAAGCATCGGTGTGAGGATTGCCACTGTGAATAACTGTTGCAGCCAAAGTCACTAACACTCCCATCTTTCTCTCCGCTCCTCAGGAGATTGAGGCACAAGGCACCTCTGTTGTCATGGGCAGGTGCAATGTAACATCAGTTCGGCTGCATACAGCTCAGAAGAATGTGCCACTATTATTGGGCAGCACAGTATGCGGCACTATTTTTGTGGATGCTATTAGTGATGAGCGAGCATGCTCTGCCGAATGTCTGTTCAGCTCGAGCATCGCTATGCCCGACACATGGCGGTACTCGTCCGAGTAACGCATGTGATCGAGCGAAATGCTTGAGTCTCCGCCCCGCACGTTTTGCGGGTTTTAAGCAGCCAATAAAGGTGCAGGTAAGTACTGCCCTCACTGTAATGCCAGTAGCCATGTTGTCTGCTGTCATTAAAGTGATTGGCTGGCCGGAACGAGTCATCGGATGCTCTATAGCACCCGATGATGCATGTTCGGCTCAGACGTAGAAAGGGAGAGCAGAGCGTAGGAAGGGAAAGAAGGGAGCGATTTTCACAGTTTTTATTCAGAGAAAGCTTTTTCAAGACCCAAAAGTCCTTTTAAGGACTACTGTGTGTGTGTGTTTTTTAAAGCAGCAATCTATTTACCTTCTGTAGTCTCAGGGACAGTGATTCGGAAGGGAGAGACATTTGGTGTTTTTACTACCAAAAGATTTTCAAAGACCCCAAAGTCCTTTTAAGGGCTACTGTGCGTGTTTGACAGCAGCAAGATATTAGTATTTTATACCTATTAGTGACATATACTGTACATCATCCGCAGATTGCGTCTTTAATAATCTGGGCCACATCTAGTGTCCATAATCTGTGGTGTTCTGTAACCAATACTGTAGAACATCTGCAAACAGTGTCTGTATTACTGTATTAAATTCCAATAATCTGGGCCTAATATAGTGTCCATATTCTGTGGGTTTCTGTGACATATACTGTCCTGCATCCAAAAACGGTGTCTTTAGCGGACAGTAAAACAATCTGCTCCACATCTAGTGACAAAACCATTAATATGAAGAAGGTGAGCAAAGGGACGGGGAAGTGGGCGTGATGCTGATGGTGCACGCAGAGGCCATGGCCCTGGGCGCAATGAAACTGTGCCTGCTGCCAGTGCACTAGAGAAAAAAAAACATCCACCGTACCCAGCTTCATGTGCAACTTAGCTGGGTGGCGCAGTACAACACTGTCCAAGTTGGACCAGTGCGAACAGTTGGTCGGTTGGATTGCTGAAGATAATGCTTCCAGTCGGTTAAGCACCACCCTCCCGTCCAGTCTCTATAGCCAAAAGTCTGGTCAACCGAATCCTCACTCTGATCATCCTTCCTTCCACCATGGCGAGGCTTGCCAAATGAGTGATCCCACACTTGGATATTCCGAGGAGCTCTTTCCAGCGCCACTATGGCCGATTTGGCCCTCGCGCCCAGCACGCTTGAAGAGGTACCTGAGATATTGTGCCCTGATTCCCAACCTCTTGAGCCTTCACAGTCTCAAGAAGATGACGGTGGTGAACGGCAATTATTCGTTCACAAGGTGGATGATGATGAGACACAGTTGTCAATCACTGAGGTTGTGGTTAGGTCAAGTCAAGAGGATGAGCAGAGTGAGGAAGAGGAGGTGGTGGATGATGAGGTCACTGACCCAACATGGGAAGGTGAAAAGCCGAGCGAGGACAGCAGTACAGAGGGGGAGGGATCCGCAGCACTGCAACAGTCTGGAAGAAGCAGTGGGGTTGCAAAAGGGAGAAGTCGGCCCACACCAAACAGGCTCGCAACCGTTACACCGAGCACCCCCATGAGTAAATCTACCTTTGCCAAGGGGTAGGTGTTCCGCAGTATGGCGATTTTTTGAGGAAAGTGCAGACGACAAAAGAGTGGTAGTTTGCAACCTGTGCCCTACCAAAATGAGCTGGGGGGTGAACACTAGCAACCCCACCACCACCAGCATGATCCGCCACATGGCATCCAAGCACCCTAATAAATGGGCCGAATGCCTAGGTCCACAATCTGTGGACGCACTGCTGGCCAATCCCCTGTCGAAGGCTCAGGCCCGGATGCCCCTTGCCCTGCACCTGGACCTTCGCATGAACCGTCAGCAACAACATCCACTTCCCTGTCCCAGCGCAGTGTCCAGATGTCGATAACACAGGCATTTGAACGCAAGCGCAAATACCCACCCACAGGCCATAGCACTAAATGCGCAACCTTCGAAATTACTGGCACTTAAAATGTTGCCATTTAGGCTTGTGGACACTGAAGCCTTCCGCAGCCTGATGTCGGCGGCCGTCCCTCGGTACGCAGTCCCCAGCCGCCACTATTTTTCACGGTGTGCCGTGCCTTCCTTACACCAGCATGTGTCCCAGAACATCAACCGTGCCCTGATCAACGCACTTACTGGGAATGTCCACCTCACCACGGACACATGGACAAGTGCTGGTGGCCAGGGACGCTACATTTCCATGACCGCACACTGGGTGAATGTTGTGGAGGCTGGGAGTGAGTTGTACCCTGGGATGGCACAGGTGCTACCTACGCCCAGAATTGCGGGCCCTACGTCAATCAGGGTCTCCGCCTACAGCTATGTTACTGGCTCCAACCCCCACTTCTCCTCCTCCACTTCCACCTCCAGCAGCAGTCAGCCATCAGTCGCTAGCTGGAAGTAGTGTAGCACTGCTGTGGGTAAGCGTCAACAGGCTGTGCTGAAGCTGAACTGCTTAGGGAACAAACAGCACACCACTGCAGAGCGGTGGCAGGGTATAAGGGACCAGACCGAACTGTGGCTATCGCCACTCAACCTATAACCAGGCATGGTTGTGTCTGACAATGGCTATAACTTGGTGGCGGCTTTGGAGCTCGGCAACCTGACACAAATCCCATGCCTAGCCCATGTCTTAAACTTAGTGGTTCAGCAGTTTCTCAAAACCTACCCCAATTTGCAAGAGCTACAAGTGAAGGCGCGCGGCAGCATGCACTCGCATGTAATGTTTTAGAGCATCAGCTCACCAGCAGGCCCTCGCCCCTAATGTTTTAGAGGGTCAGCTCAGCAGCAGGCCCTCACCACTAATGTTTTAGAGGGTCAGCTCAGCAGCAGGCGCTCGCCCCTAATGTTTTAGAGGGTCAGCTCAGCAGCAGGCCCTCGCCCCTAATGTTTTAGAGGGTCACCAGCAGGCCACCAATCATAATTTTTCAAGGGTGTGTATGATGCTTTCCTTTATGTGTAATAAAGGGTGTATTGGAGTGCCGGTTCCTTGTAATTTTTGGCAGCCCTTTCACTTAGTGCATAGGCTTTATGAGTGTAGGAGTCCCACTACCTGAACAATTGTACCACAATGTGAATGAGGCCCTACTTTATGTGATATACAGGCTGTTTTGGAGTGCCTCTTCCTTGTAATTTTTTGCAGCACTTGCATTTTATATACAATTGAATATACAGGAAAGAATGTTTCCTAACAGTTTTTCCTGTGAAATTGATTTTTTTTTGGTGTGTATTTTTGTCAGTCTGCAAAAGTGGCGTACAACTCGGACAACATGGTTCCCAGCAGCGACCTGGGCGTACAAGATTCATCCATACATCGTCCCCCTGCTGCTCCTGATCCATTTAGTTGGTGTTTCTGTCACTTTCTGTCTTTTTCCAATGGACCAGGCACCCTCCCCTCTTCAGAGCAGGGGGTGCCTGGTTGTCTCCCATTAACTTCCATTATACTCGGGTGCTCGGCCGAGCACACAAATATAGCAATGTGTTCGGGCCGAACATCCGAACACCCGAATCCTTTGGTGCTCGCTCATCACTAGAAGCTATGTGTGGCAATAATTTCAGATTCCAGATTGTGCAGTTTTGTACCGGAATTTAGGATTTAGGTAAATTTCGGCCATACTGTAGGTCAGAGAGATGGGGAATGTGACTACTGAGATGCAGCAGGGCGTAGCGCTGATGCATAGCAGTGTATAAGGGATGCAGACGGGATGATATCATGGAAGGGATTGTCTCACCTCATCCAGCTCGGTCACCCTCTGCTGCAGCTGAACGCGAGCCGTGTACTCCTCCTCCCATCTACAAGAGACAGACACAGAAAGATCAGGAGCCGGTCCCCTATACAAGGGCTGTGACAGGTATTATTGGGGAAGGGGTGTATTATACACGTCTATCCTGACAGATTTATATCGCAGACATACTTATTATGCAGTTTGCACAGATTTTGTGTGAATTGCGACACAAAGGATCTTAAAGTGCACAAAAATTGTGAGCTTTCTCAGAAAATGATGAGTTTTAGTCAAATTATTTTTTTTTTAGATTGGTGGAGATCAGAGCGCTGAGACCCCCGCCGGTCTCTAGAATGAGGGGATAGAAGTGCTTGTATCTACAGTCGAAACCAGAAGTTTACATTCACAATATAAAAAGACACTTCTGCATGTTTTTCTCAATATCTGACATGAAATCAGAATAAACCTTTCCTGTTTTTGGTCAGTTAGGATTACGATAATTATTATTATTTGCCAAATGCCAGAATAATGAGAGAGAGACTGTTTTAAGGCATTTTATTACTTTCTGCAAAAGTTTACATACATTTCATTAATATTTGGTACCATCGCCTTTAAACTGTATGACTTGGGTCAAAAGTTTTGGATATCCTTCCATAAGCTTCTCACAATAGTTGGTGGGAATTTGGGCCCATTCCTCTTGACAAAACTGTGTGTAACTGAGCCGTGTTTGTTGGTCGCCTTGCTCGCACTTGCCTTTTCAGCTTTGCCCATACATTTTCAATAGGATTGAGATCGGGGCTTTGTGATGGCCGCTCCAAAACATTGACTTTGCTATCCTTAAGCCACGTTGTAATCAGTTTGGCGGTATGATTCGGGTCATTGTCTATTTGGAAGACCCATTTCCGCCCAAGCTTTAACTTCCTGGCTGATGTCTTGAGATGTAGCTTCAGTATTCCCACATAATCTTCTTTGCTCATGACGCCATCTATTTTGTGAAGTGCACCTGTCCCTCCTGCAGAAGAACCACCACAGTTGGGATGGTGTTCTTAGGCTTCCAAGCTTCTCCTTTTTTTCCTCCAAACGTAACGTGGCCAAAAAGTTCCATTTTAGTTTCGTCAGACCACAGGACGTCTCCAAAAATGTCGGTCTTTGTTCCTGTGTGCATTTGCAGACCTTAATCTGGCTTTTTTATGTTTCTTTTGGAGTAATGGCTTCTTCCTAGCAGAGTGGTCTTTCAGCCCATGTTGATACAGTACTCGTCTCACCGTGGATATTGACACCATCTTACCAGCTTCCGCCATCATCTTCACAAGGTCTTTTGCTTTTGTTCTTGGATTGATCTGCACATGTCGGACCAAAGCGCGTTAATCTCTGGGACACAGAACCCATCTTCTTCCTGAGCGGTGTGATGGCTGGACATTCCCATCTTGTTTGTACTTGCGTATAATTGTTTGTACAGATAAACGAGGCTCCTTCAGGTATCTTGAAATTGCATCCAAGGTTGAGCCAGACTTGTGCAAGTCCACAATTCTCTTCCTGATATCTTGGCTGATTTCTTTAGACTTTCCCAAGATGCTACACAAAGAAGCCGTGTGTTTCAGGTCTGCATTAACTACATCCACAGGTGTCTCTAATCACCGAACCTAACAGAAGCTTCCAAACACAACATCAGCATATGGGCAGGCCAGAATTGTTTAAAGGCATAGTGATCTTAGTGTATGGAAACTTTTGACTTTGCATAAAGTAATAAAAATGCCTTAAAACATTCTCTCTCTCATTATTATCACTTATTATTTATCATGTATCACATATCTGTATATCCTGTATCAGTAAAACTATTACGCTTCACACATATGGGGGACCTGGGGCCCTTGTTCCTCTACTCCAGCACCTTAGATATGGGAACACCACACGTGACCCTGTTGGGGTCATTTATCAAACTGGTGTAAAGTAGAACTGGCTGAGTTGCCCTTAGCAACCAATCAGGTTGATCCTTTCATTTTCCAAAGGAGCTGACCAAAATGAAAGGTGGAATCTGATTGGTTGCTATGGGCAACCAAGCCAGTTCTACTTTACACCAGTTTGATAAATGACCCCATATGTTTTCATTATTATGTCAGTGCAGGGAGGGAAATAATTTAAATTTAAAGGGAAGGGGCTTCCTCTCTTACCCCCCACCCCCACCCCAACAGTGCTGACACTCGCTTGTCGGGTGATCAACATTATTGGCTGCAAGCGTGAAACAGGCCTTAGTGTCATCTAAGGGGTTAAACTGCCGGATCGGCGTTAACTCTGATCCTGGCAGTGAGAGTGAGGTTCCAGCTGGCACCCACTAGTGACGGTGCAGGCACAGCTCCTGAGCCCACGCCAACACTGTGCCATCGTAGTATGGCAGCTCTTGCTCCTCACACTACAGTAGCCCCTTACAGTAAACTGCTGGGGCCCGGGGCCGCTCTGAATTCCTCAGAATCCCCTGACATTCTTGTGCAATGACTAAATGAAAGAATGAAGAGCTGAGGTTCTTGTCGGGGCCCATCACACGTGATAAAGATAGTGGAGGAGAAGGAGCGGTACACTACAGCACAGTCCGATATCCGGCTTCACTTTCATGTCCTTCAGGGAATTCCTTCATTTACAAACATTTTTTAAGACATTCTCCAAGTGTCGAAGCCGCTTCACGTTGCGCAACTGTAGAACTCATACTAAAGGGGGAATCAACTATTAACCCAGTGAGCATAGAAGCTACCCAAGACAGTTCTGGCTGCCTCCACCAGGGGGAGCATGCCACATACAGTTTAACCCCTTCAGCACCCTGTGACTTTCCGTTTTCCTTTTTCACTCCCTGCCTTCCCAGAGCCATAACTTTTTAATAGTTTCGTTCACATAGCCACATGAGAGTTCGTTTTTTTGCGGGACACGTTGTACTTTCTAATGGCACCATTTAATATTGCATATAAGGTAGTGGGGAGCTGAAACGAAAATTTCAAATGGGATGAAATTAGAAAAAAAAAGCAATTCCACCACAGTTTTACGGGTTTTGTCTGTTCCCTATGCCGTAAAACTAACTTGTGCTCTTCATTCTTTGGGGTCAGTACAATTACAACGATACGAAAGTTCTTGTGTTTTAATATTGGAGAAAAAAAAATGAATACTTTGGAAAAATGAAAAAAAATTTCACCTCCATAATCTGACCCCCATAACTTTCTATAGTCTATGGAGCTGTGTAGGGGCACATTTTTGGTGGAAAGATCTGTAGATTTTTTTTTTAACACCATTTCAGAATGTGTAGGACTTTTTGACCACTTTTTTATCTATTAAATTTTTTTTTTAGTTTTAGGCGGGGAGGGTAAAGTGACGAAAAAAATGGCAAAATAGCCATTTTTTTTTTTTTATCAGTTTCGATGGTCAGCATACAGGATAAATGCGTTTATTATTAATAGCGCGGGCATTTTGGGAATTTTGCGATGCCAATGACATTTATTTTTTATTATTATTTATTTCAATTATGGGGAAAGGGGGTTAATTTGAATTTTTCTTTTTAATATTTTATAAATATAAAAAAAATTACTTTTTTTTTTTTTAAGTTGTCTCACCAGCAAATGGCATTTATTTATGTAGAGAAAATAAATACAATGCATTTACTAATGTAAATGTAAAAAAATGGTCACGACCACCCTGCAATCCATCAGTGGTGGTCGTGCTTGCAAACTATAGGAAAAAGCACTAGTCTACATACGCTCCCACGGTCCCGACCACCAGAGAGGCCAATGCTTTTTCCAATAGTAAGCAAGCACGACCACCACTGATGGATTGCAGGGTGGTCGTAACCATGGAAACGAGCGGTGTATAATGTGATGGAAAAATGAATCCAGCCAGCACAGGAAGCAATATGGACAATCACTAAACATTAGTAAGTGCCTGGTATTAACTTTCTCTACATGATAAATGCCATTTGCCGAAGTGAGAGGACCCCTTTAAGTCTCACTTAGGTAGCTATAACAAACAATCATTAGATCACTTTTCCAAAACATTGAAATGGATTGCAGATACTCTATGATCTTTTGGAGAGACCAGGGCAGGGTTTTTATATAGAAGCAACCACCTCTACACGGGGAAGCTGTCGAAGCTGCTTCAGATACTATGGTCACAACTGACCGCGGTATCTAAGAGGCTAAACGTCTGTGATCACCGTTATCGCCAATCGCAGACATTAGCTCCCGGTGTCTGAAGTTTAAAAGGACAGAAACTCGTTGGCGACCACAGTGGGCGTCATTTTTTTTTTTTAAATGCCGGTGTTCTGCCAGATCTCTATAGATTGCCGAAAGTCTATAGCGGAAGTCACGTGGCGCGCTGCGCAAGCGCACAAGCGTACTTCCGCGAATCACTCCTGCTGGCTCCATTGCAGTAGTCCGCGCACCGCGCGTGCGCAAACTTAAGGGTATAGAGGCTTCTTAAAGTGACAGTAATCCCCATTAAAATACAGCTCCGCCCCCCCCCCAGCACTCATTAATCTACATTCATTTGTACCCTCGCGGGCTCGCTCGCCGCCACGCATCGGGCTCGGCCTCAGCTGCGCTCGGCATTTAGTAAGACTAACTCTATGCCGCCATTGATAGTAAAGAAGGAAATGGATGGTAAAGAATTTCTTTACCATCCATTTCCTTCTTTACTATTAATGGCGGCACAGAGTTAGTTTGACTAACTGCCGAGCGCAGCGAGGGTACAAATAAATGTAGATGTTGTATTTTACTGGAGATGACTGTCACTTTAAGAGGTCTCTTGTGCGCACGCGCGGTGGGCGAAGTACTTCAGTGGAGGCTGCACGGATGATTTGTGGAAGCGCGCTTGTGCGCTTGCCCAGCGAACCACGTGACTTCCGCTATAGACTTTCGGCAATCTATAGAGATCTGGCAGAACACCGGCGCTGATACACTGGACAGAGCTGGAATCACAAGGTTCTATGTCAGGGATCAGCAACCTCCGGCGCTCCAGCTGTTCTGAAACTACAACTCCCAGAATCCTCCTTTCACTTCTATGGGAGTTACAAGAACAGCTGAGCAAGTGTCCATGCTGGGAGTTGTAGTTTCAAAGCAGCTGGAAGTGCCGAAGGTTGCTGACCCCTGTTCTCTGTAGTGGCCATGCCAGGGTCCTGCAGCTCAGCTCCCATTCACCTGAGGAATCTGGGTCCTCAAAATCTACGTCCTGGAAAACCCCTTTATCAATGTGTTCCCATTAGCAACCTTAAAGGGATTTTCTGGGACTTTAAATTGATGACCTATCCTCAGATTAGTGGCGGGTCAACACCCGATCAGCTGTTGGCACTGGAGGCTACACAGAGGGTAGAAGGCTCTGTCCAGTGTGTAGTTACTGGCACTAGCATACTGCCGAGCAGCTGCCATTCATTTGAGCTGCAGTACCCTTGAACGGCCACTACATAGGGGGAGGGAACCTTCTGCTTCCATTTCCGTCCACGGTATAGTTTCCAGTGTCGGCTGATAGGTGGAGATGCCGAGTGTGAGACCCCCACCCATGTGATATAGATGGCTTGTCCTGAGGACGGCTCCCTCTAGTGGCGCCCGATGGCAGACAGAAGTGTATAAAGTACAGTGAAAACACAGCTTCCCCATACAGGGGTGAAAATAATCCGCACTGAACGTGTGACCTAATATGAAATGGTGGAAACAACTGAAAATTAATTTTATGTTATTAGTGCCGCGAAATACTAAATAAATCATCCTCCCAGTCGTGATTCTCCTACCATCTCGTCTTGCAGCTCCTGTGCAGACCTAGGAGTCTCCATAATTACAGACTCAAGCCGTGCACCACTTCACCGTCAGCACATTTTTCGGAGGGGGGTGGTTTGACTTGACAGAGGACAGTATACTCAACCACTGCGTTTCTGAACGTAGAGCATAAATCTACAGCCGCCATTATGAGATACGTAACACTTTTTGGTTGCTTTTTATTCCCTTTTTTGTGGTGCATAAGCGAAAAAACAAAAATTCTAGCACTGCTTGTTTTTTTTCTTACGGTGCTCACCGAGTGGGATAAATTTCGTGATCGTTATGTAGTGTCGGTCGTTATGGACGTGTCAATACCAAATATGTGGAGGGGATTTTATTTTTGCTATTTTCTTTCCATTAAAAAGCATTTCTTCAATGGAAAAAAAAAGCAATTTTTAAACATTTTAAATAAAACTTTAGCTTTTTTTAACCATTTACTAGCCACACAAGAGGACTTTAACAAGGGATCTTCTGATTGCTTCTATAATACACTGTACTAATTATGCAGTACAGTGTGTTATACTGTCAGTGCTATACTGACAGGCGCCATTGCTTTTATAATACACTGTACTCCTTATGTAGTACAATGTATTATACTGTCAGTGCTATACTGATATATTATCATATTGTAATATATTTCTGCTCTGTGTTTCTCTGTGCAGTGCTTAGACTAGGTCGGCGCAATAGGTCAGTGGCCTAGCCTAAGGCCCGGCAGTCTAGTCTCAGGCCACGATTCTCTCTGCCCGCAAATAGAGGAATAATAATGTGCAGGTTTTTTCAGCGCAGGGGACTTGATGAAGTCTGCGATCTTGTGGACTGCAGCTATCACTTTATAGTAAAAATCAATTAGTAAAGCTCCAAAATGTCTCAGTGTAGCTTTAGCCTTAAAGCAGGGGGTCCCTTATTCAGAGCGGAGAGTTGATTACAATAATGACTCTTTCTCTGGAGGACCAGGGCACATTTAAGCACTGGGTGTGAACAGTCCATTGATTTCAATGTAACCTGTGTAATGCCTAAATTCTCCTGTGGAGGCGCTGCAGGGAAATTGAGCATGTGCTGCCAGGCTGGGTGTAAGCAGCAACAGGTCACCTTATGATCAGCTGACAAAGGGGTTTTGAAAGGTGGACAACTCCTGTAAATAATGCCAGTATTCATGCTGCAAAAATATGCGATGACCCCCACCCCAACATACACACCTCCCCCACCCGTCCCCTCAGCCACGCTAAAGGTTTGGCAGCTGCTGTCGTGGCTGGACCTTCATTCTTCAGATAACAGTCTATAAATTACTGAGACATGTGCTGCCACTCTGCTGATACCAGTTATTACATAGTCAATTCTCATCTCTGACCAGAAATACTGCACGGGGGTGGGGGGTGGATGAGGGGGTGCTCATCATCAGAAAGGGACAGCAGTGATCCTATGGAATCCTGGATATGGGTATAGATCAGCTGTGAGAAGGATTAGATCAGCCTCTGTAGATGAACAAGAACATTTCCATTCACTGACAGCAATCATAGATCTTGAAGCTGGACAATATTTTTTCAAATAGTTGTCTTATTAACTTCTCTAAACAATTTAGTAATTCATGGGTGAGCTAGTTCTGTCAGACCAAGAGCTGTACTTACACAACAGTGTGTCCTCCACAGATCCCCCATAACAGTGTGTCATCCACAGATCCCCCATAACAGTGTGTCCTCCACAGATCCCCCATAACAGTGTCATCCACAGATCCCCCATAACATTGTGTCCTCCACAGATCCCCCATAACAGTGTCATCCACAGATCCCCCATAACAGTGTCATCCACAGATCCCCCATAACAGTGTCATCCACAGATACCCCATAACAGTGTGTCATCCACAGATCCTCCATAACAGTCTGTCATCCACAGATCCCCCATAACAGTGTGTGCTCCACAGATCCACCATAATAGTGTGTCCTCCACAGATCCCCCATAACAGTGTGTCCTCCACAGATCCCCCATAACAGTGCGTCATCCACAGATCCCCCATAACAGTGTCATCCACAGATCGCCATAACAGTGTCATCCACAGATCCCCCCATAACAGTGTGTCATCCACAGATCCCCCATAACAGTGTGTCCTCCACAGATCCCCCATAACAGTGTGTCCTCCACCGATCCCCCATAACAGTGTGTCCTCCACAGATCCACCATAACAGTGTGTCCTCCACAGATCCACCATAATAGTGTGTCCTCCACAGATCCCCCATAACAGTGTGTCCTCCACAGATCCCCCATAACAGTGCGTCATCCACAGATCCCCCATAACAGTGTGTCATCCACAGATCCCCCATAACAGTGTGTCATCCACAGATCCCCCATAACAGTGTGTCCTCCACAGATTCCCCATAACAGTGTGTCCTCCACCGATCCCCCATAACAGTGTGTCCTCCACCGATCCCCCATAACAGTGCGTCATCCACAGATCCCCCATAACAGTGTGTCCTCCACAGATCCCCCATAACAGTGTGTCATCCACAGATCCCCATAACAGTGTGTCCTCCACAGATCCTCCATAACAGTGTGTCATCCACAGATCCCCCATAACAGTGTGTCATCCACAGATCCCCCATAACAGTGTGTCATCCACAGATTCCCCATAACAGTGTGTCCTCCACCGATCCCCCATAACAGTGTGTCCTCCACAGATCCCCCATAACAGTGCGTCATCCACAGATCCCCCATAACAGTGTGTCCTCCACAGATCCTCCATAACAGTGTGTCATCCACAGATCCCCCATAACAGTGTGTCCTCCACAGATCCTCCATAACAGTGTGTCATCCACAGATCCCCCATAACAGTGTGTCATCCACAGATCCCCCATAACAGTGTGTCATCCACAGATCCCCCATAACAGTGTGTCATCCACAGATCCCCCATAACAGTGTGTCATCCACAGATCCCCATAACAGTGTGTCATCCACAGATCCCCATAACAGTGTCATCCACAGATCCCCATAACATGTGTCATCCACAGATCCCCCATAACAGTGTCATCCACAGATCCCCATAACAGTGTGTCATCCACAGATCCCCATAACAGTGTCATCCACAGATCCCCCATAACAGTGTGTCATCCACAGATCCCCATAACAGTGTGTCATCCACAGATCCCCCATAACAGTGTGTCATCCACAGATCCCCCATAACAGTGTCATCCACAGATCCCTCATAACAGTGTGTCCTCCACAGATCCCCCATAACAGTGTCCTCCACAGATCCCCCATAACAGTGTGTCTCCACAGATCCCCCATAACAGTGTCATCCTACAGATCCCCATAACAGTGTCATCCACAGATCCCCCATAACAGTGTCATCCACAGATCCCCCATAACAGTGTCATCCACAGATCCCCCATAACAGTGTGTCATCCACAGATCCCCCATAACAGTGTCATCCACAGATCCCCATAACAGTGTGTCCTCCACAGATCCCCCATAACAGTGTGTCATCCACAGATCCCCCATAACAGTGTGTCATCCACAGATCCCCCATAACAGTGTGTCATCCACAGATCCCCCATAACAGTGTGTCCTCCACAGATCCCCCATAACAGTGTGTCCTCCACAGATCCCCCATAACAGTGTGTCATCCACAGATCCCCCATAACAGTGTGTCATCCACAGATCCCCCATAACAGTGTGTCATCCACAGATCCCCCATAAGTGTCATCCACAGATCCCCCATAACAGTGTGTCCTCCACAGATCCTCCATAACAGTGTGTCATCCACAGATCCCCCATAAGTGTCGTCCACAGATCCCCCATAACAGTGTGTCCTCCACAGATCCTCCATAACAGTGTGTCATTCACAGATCGATCCCCCCATAACAGTGTGTCATCCACAGATCCCCCATAACAGTGTGTCATCCACAGATCCCCCATAACAGTGTGTCATCCATAGATCCTCCATAACAGTGTGTCATCCACAGATCCCCTATAACAGTGTGTCCTCCACAGATCCTCCATAACAGTGTGTCATCCACAGATCCCCATAACAGTGTGTCATCCACAGATCCCCCATAACAGTGTGTCATCCACAGATCCCCATAACAGTGTCATCCACAGATCCCCATAACAGTGTGTCCTCCACAGATCCTCCATAACAGTGTGTCATCCACAGATCTCCCATAACGTGTCGTCCACAGATCCCCCATAACAGTGTGTCATCCACAGATCCTCCATAACAGTGTGTCATCCACAGATCGATCCCCATAACAGTGTGTCATCCACAGATCCCCCATAACAGTGTGTCATCCACAGATCCCCCATAACAGTGTGTCATCCACAGATCCCCCATAAAGTGTCATCCACAGATCCCCATAAAGTGTCATCCACAGATCCCCATAACAGTGTGTCCTCCACAGATCCCTCATAACAGTGTGTCCACCACAGATCCCCATAACAGTGTCATCCACAGATCCTCCATAACAGTGTGTCATCCACAGATCCCCCATAACAGTGTGTCCTCCACAGATCCCCCATAACAGTGTGTCCTCCACAGATCCCCATAACAGTGTGTCATCCATAGATCCCCCATAACAGTGTGTCCTCCACAGATCCCCCATAACAGTGTGTCCTCCACAGATCCCCCATAACATTGTGTCATCCACAGATCCTCCATAACAGTGTGTCATCCACAGATCCCTCATAACAGTGTGTCCTCCACAGATCCTCCATAACAGTGTGTCATCCACAGATCCCCCATAACAGTGTCATCCACAGATCCCCCATAACAGTGTGTCCTCCACAGATCCCCATAACAGTGTGTCCTCCACAGATCCTCCATAACAGTGTGTCATCCATAGATCCCCCATAACAGTGTGTCACTCCACAGATCCCCATAACAGTGTGTCCTCCACAGATCCCCCATAACAGTGTGTCATCCACAGATCCCCATAACAGTGTGTCATCCACAGATCCCCCATAACAGTGTGTCCTCCACAGATCCTCCATAACAGTGTGTCATCCACAGATCCCCCATAACAGTGTCATCCACAGATCCTCCATAACAGTGTGTCATCCACAGATCCCCCATAACAGTGTGTCCTCCACAGATCCCCCATAACAGTGTGTCCTCCACAGATCCCCCATAACAGTGTGTCATCCACAGATCCCCATAACAGTGTGTCCTCCACAGATCCCCCATAACAGTGTGTCATCCACAGATCCCCCATAACAGTGTGTCCTCCACAGATCCCCATAACAGTGTGTCCTCCACAGATCCCCCATAACAGTGTGTCATCCACAGATCCCCCATAACAGTGTGTCATCCACAGATCCCCCATAACAGTGTGTCCTCCACAGATCTCCCATAACAGTGTGTCATCCACAGATCCTCCATAACAGTGTGTCATCCACAGATCTCCCATAACAGTGTGTCATCCACAGATCTCCCATAACAGTGTCATCCACAGATCCCCCATAACAGTGTGTCATCCATAGATCCCCCATAACAGTGTGTCACCCACAGATCCTCCCATAACAGTGTCATCCACAGATCCCCCATAACAGTGTGTCATCCACAGATCCTCCCATAACAGTGTCATCCACAGATCCCCATAACAGTGTGTCATCCACAGATCCCCATAACAGTGTGTCATCCACAGATCCCCCATAACAGTGTCATCCACAGATCCCCATAACAGTGTATCATCCACAGATCCCTCATAACAGTGTATCATCCACAGATCCCCCATAACAGTGTATCATCCACAGATCCCCATAACAGTGTGTCATCCACAGATCCCCATAACAGTGTCATCCACAGATCCCCATAACAGTGTGTCATCCACAGATCCCCCATAACAGTGTGTCATCCACAGATCCCCATAACAGTGTCATCCACAGATCCCCCATAACAGTGTGTCATCCACAGATCCCCCATAACAGCGTGTCATCCACAGATCCCCATAACAGTGTGTCATCCACAGATCCCCCATAACAGTGTGTCATCCACAGATCCCCATAACAGTGTGTCATCCACAGATCCCCATAACAGTGTGTCATCCACAGATCCCCATAACAGTGTGTCATCCACAGATCCCCATAACAGTGTGCATCCACAGATCCCCCATAACAGTGTGTCATCCACAGATCCCCATAACAGTGTGTCATCCACAGATCCCCATAACAGTGTGTCATCCACAGATCCCCATAACAGTGTGTCATCCACAGATCCCCCATAACAGTGTGTCATCCACAGATCCCCATAACAGTGTGTCATCCACAGATCCCCATAACAGTGTGTCATCCACAGATCCCCATAACAGTGTGTCATCCACAGATCCCCATAACAGTGTGTCATCCACAGATCCCCCATAACAGTGTGTCATCCACAGATCCCCCATAACAGTGTGTCATCCACAGATCCCCATAACAGTGTGTCATCCACAGATCTCCCATAACAGTGTCATCCACAAATCCCCCATAACAGTGTCCTACACAGATCCCCCATAACAGTATGTCCTCCACAGATCCCCCCATAACAGTGTCTCTTCCACAGATCCTCCATAACAGTGTGTCATCCACAGATCCCAATAAAAGACGTCCACCGATCCTCCATAACAGTGTCCTCCACAGATCCCCCCATAACAGTGTCTCATCCACAGATCCCCCATAACAGTGTAATCCACAGATCCCCCATAACAGTGTCAGCCACAGATCGCCCATAACAGTGTGTCACCCACAGATCCCCCATAACAGTGTGTCATCCACAGATCCCCCATAACAGTGTCATCCACAGATCCCCCATAACAGTGTCATCCACAGATCCCCCATAACAGTGTCATCCACAGATCTCCCATAACAATGTGCCATCCACAGATCCCCCATAACAGTGTCATCCACAGATCCCCCCATAACAGTGTCATCCACAGATCCCCCATAACAGTGTCATCCACAGATCCCCCATAACAGTGTGTCATCCATAGATCCCCCATAACAGTGTGTCATCCATAGATCCCCCATAACAGTGTGTCATCCACAGATCCTCCCATAACAGTGTGTCATCCATAGATCCCCCATAACAGTGTGTCATCCGCAGATCCCACATAACAGTGTGTCATTCACAGATCCCCCATAACAGTGTCATCCACAGATCCCCCATAACAGTGTGTCATCCACAGATCCCCCCTAATAGTGTCATCGACAGATTCCCCCATAACAGTGTCTCATCCACAGATCCCCCATAACAGTGTCATCCACAGATCCCTCCATAACAGTGTCTCTTCCACAGATCCTCCATAACAGTGTAATCCACAGATCCCCCATAACAGTGTGTCATCCACAGATCCCCATAAAAGACGTCCACCGATCCTCCATAAGTGTCCTCCACAGATCCCCCCATAACAGTGTCTCATCCACAGATCCCCCCATAACAGTGTCTCATCCACAGATCCCCCATAACAGTGTAATCCACAGATATCCCCATAACAGTGTGTCCTCCACAAACCCCCCATAACAGTGTGTCCTCCACAGATCCCCCATAACAGTGTGTCATTCACAGATCCCCCATAATAGTGTCACCCACAGATTTAAGGAGTTGCACTTCGATATTGGGACTTTGGATACCCTAATGGCCCAGACTAAACAGCCGTCTATATTACTGGTATTCCTGTCACTCATGCAGTATAATTGTATAGGACATTTGTGCTGTAATTACAGGCGGTATTTGTGTCCCATGTAAATTATATCCTACAGATTTCTGCTGTATTGCGGCCTGGAGCCCTTGCTGCCCCCTCTGTACAAGATCTAGTTCACACTTATATTTAATGCTTTTTTTATGGACCGTCTCTATGACTTCAACAAACGATCCCTGCAGAGACCTCCTTGATCTTCGACGTGGTTCACATTCTGCCTAGTGTAGAGTGTAAGCTCTGTGGCAGAGGAATGTGAATCCTCTGCAGAGCTGTGCGGTAACACATTGGCTCTGCCATACTTAGATGCCACCATCTACATTTCAGTTTTTTGTTCTCGCAGTCCCATGTACTGCAGCATTTCCATGTCTGGGAATGTTCATCCCGAGCCCCGGGATTCATGAACATTGGGCTATCAGTGCAGAGCATTCACATGGTACTTAGAGACCGTGAAAAACGCTAAGCGACAACTGCTGGGGCAGAGTAATGGTGGGCATTTGTGGTTGTCAGGAACAGTTCAGTAGAATACTACGGGACTTCACAAAAGAGG
The DNA here is from genome assembly GCA_033119425.1 of Bufotes viridis. Taxonomy (NCBI): domain Eukaryota; kingdom Metazoa; phylum Chordata; class Amphibia; order Anura; family Bufonidae; genus Bufotes; species Bufotes viridis. The sequence continues at coordinate 17,803,291 of CM065594.1, forward strand.
CCGACTTGGAGTCCTTTAAGGAAAATGCCCTTTAGAGGCATGAAATGTAGGGATCTGGTCCTTACCTCTGCTTGTAGGCATCTCGCTCCCTCTTGACCTTCCCCAAAACATTGTAGAGAGCTCTGATCTCAGGGGTGATGGTATCGATCTGAACTCCAACCCCATCTGATTGACCCCAATAAGCTCCGCATCCGCCACTGACCGACCCCACGTCGGACCTGGTCATCAGCCTCCGTGGCCCATACACCCATGGTTGAGGAGGAGTTGGAGTCGGACGAGTCAGACCCAGAAGAGGCGGCGGTAAAATGGGCCCCACAAAGCCGGTCTGGACAGCTTGGTCCCTGGTGATGGGCCCTGCTCCTTGGGCTCTTTCCAACGCCCTCTCCAGAGAGCGGTTCCTACGTTCCAGCTCATGCACCTTGGCCAAGAAGCAGCGGAATCTCAAGTTGAGGGTCTTCAAGACGCTGATGTTGGAACCAAAGTCATTGCGCAAAGCTGAGGCCCCCCCACCCTGAGCATAGGGGGCCCCTAGAAGTAACGAGGACTGCGGAGGCGATAGGGGGCTGTCCCCTGGCTGCAAAGGGGAATCCGACGAGACGAGGAGGAGATTGGGAGTTAATAGAGGATTCATCGCTGGACTGTCCGGAGCACAGCAGAGAGGAGGGGAGGACCAGCAAAAGCAGGAGGATGATGGTGGTGGTGGTGCGAAAGGGGAGTCACATCATCTGTGTTGTGGGGGACACGGATGTGAGGGAGATCAGTGAAGGTGAGGGGATGCAGGGCGACTGAAGAAACAGGGAAGGAAGAATATGATGACTGGAAGGAGAGGAATGGGCTGGAGGAAGAGGACACATCAGCTGTGACGTGCAGCGAGAGGGGGGGACATTCCTCCTCTATTCACCGCAGGCAACACAGAGACCAACTGCAGAGAGTGGGGGAGGACTGAAGGAGAGGCAGACATGGGGGGAAGAGGGACTGGAGGGCACACCCCCCCTGCAGGAGGGGCGATAAGATAAAACATGGATAACCACACATACAATGATCGGGGGGATCATTCTAAACTGGTGCAACGGAGAAGTTTCCCATAACAGCCAATCAGAATGGAGCTTTCATGGAATAAAGATGAGAGGTGGGGGTCTGATTGGTTGCTATGGGCAACTGCTCCCTTGTCACCAGGTTTTGTAAATCACTCCCATCATTCTCATCCATGAAGTGAGGCCAGAGACGTGATCACATTCCGTCAGGAGCAGCGAAGCCCCCTGTACAGACCCCTGCTCTCTGGACGTTAAGATTCCTGTAGAGCGCACGTAGTAACGTGGAGCGTCCCGAAGCCCCAGAGCACGTAGGGTCGATCCTTCATGCGCTGCGCAGGAGATTTGCCAACACTTCCGAGAGTCACGGAGGTGTCTCCTTTTTCTGGGCACCTCCCACACATTTCCGGAGAATCGGTAAATATGCTTTAGGCCTCTTGCAGACGACCGTATGGCTCTTTCAGCCGGTCCTTGATAGAACAGTACTATCCGTGTCCATTATGCGCACAATAATAGGACATGTTCTATCTGTGAACGGAACGGAAGGCATACGAAGTACCTTCCGTTTTTTTGTGGATCCATTGAAATTAACGGTTCCATATACGGTCCAAAAAAAACGGAACGTAAACGGAAAAAAAAAATGTTCGGGTGCAAGAGACCTTAGGGTGGTTTCACAGTTTTTAGTTTTTTTGGGGAATTTTTATTTCTACCGCAAAAATCAATCCGCGTTACATCTGTGAAGGATCGGTCTTTGGTGCCTGTGTCCGTTTGCAATGACGCCGTGCGCTCCGGCTGTAAAGAAGAAATCCAGTCCTGGTTACCACGGAATAGTCACGTCCGGGTTTAACGGACGTGTGCATCTAGCCTTAGTCGTCAGTGAAAAACGGACGCCATTCTGTGCATTTTCACGGACCCATAGACTATAGAGGGTGTGTTTGGTCCGCATCATAGCCCAATGTAGTGCAGGTCTCCGTGATTTTTTGACAGACCCAAAAAATAAAATGCTGATGTTTGAACAGATGCTTTAATATCAATGGGTACGTGTGCTGTCCTTTGAAAACGCGGATTATACACGTCATTGAAAAACGGAAAATGAATGACGCCTTACTATATGCAACATTGCAGATTTGTCATTCAGGAGTCTGAAAAAAACTGGGTGAAGTGAAGCTGCACTTAGTATAAGGCTACATTCACATGGCTGTGGCGGCCACCGTGCCAGCATTGCGGACTGCAAATCGGGAATCCGAAAAACACGGGCATCGGCCGTGTGCGCTTTACGATCTGCAAGATATGGCGAAAGACAGGACATGTCCTATCTTTTGCGGCGCAGAGGCACGGACCCGGAAACACACAAAAGGGCTATGAGGCTGTACAATACCTCCATACGTGTGGCAGAGGAAGAAGTGCATCATGGGTTTGGTTGGATACGGCAACAGGAAGTTCTACCTACAGGACGGAAACAACCAGAGTAAATGAGAGTCCAAACTAAAAAAAAAAACGGGGGGAGAGGTACATGACGCGCCTCTTCATGAGCATAGCCGATAAAAACTGTCCTGGAAAACCCCTTTAAGGCTACATGCGCACGAACGTATTTGGTTTCCGTGTCCGTTCTGTTCATTTTTGCGGATGGGATGCGGACCAATTTGTTTCAATGGATCCGCAAAGGATGCTGACAGCACACAGTGTACTATCCGTATGTCCGTTCCTCAAAAAAAAAAAAAAAAATAGAGCGTGTCCTATTCTTAGGATAAGCATTATTACAATGGATCCGCAAAAAAAAAACGGATGCCATATGGACGTTATCCGCAATATGCGGACCGCAAAAGACATACGTTCGTGTGCATGTAGCCTAAGGAGGCGTTTGTTATTTTTAGGGAGGAATCTCTCACGGATACAGAGCTGTACGGAGGCACCTGTGCACAGTTGCTAACAGTCCCAACGTTTCAGGGATTTTTCCTAATTTTCAGAGGCGATCCTGGCAAATTTGGGATTTTCCAGACACAGAAATGGTTATGGTTTAAGTAAGCCCCGCCCAGAAGTGGGTGTTCCCAGGGGACAAATCGACCAATAAGAAGTCTGCATATAGCGGCACGGAGAGCGTAGCGTGGCATGCTACATATATACGGCTCTACGATTCTTGTACTCAGGCCTGTAAACCAGCGGAATGTTTTTGGTAAACCTCGTCCCCCCCATGTGTCTAGTCTGACTAACACGGAACAGCAGAAATTAAAAATCACAGTTTAAAAAAAAAGAAAACACTCCTTGCACTCATTCCTCCTAAAGACTAATTATAGTTGTGGTCGCTCGCTGGGTGGAAGGGCGATGGTGCGAGGACCTGGGCTGCTGACAATGTGACGGGGCACACACCGAGACGGAAACAGGAAGGCCTAAAAACATAAATAAAAAGTAAAAAAATATTTATATTTTTGGGGAAAATCTAAGAACTCAGAAAATGTCTTAAATCCAATTTTCTAATACACTTTGTGTCAAAATCCAATTTTCGAGATCTCTGCTTGCGGTTGGTGAATATAAAGCTGTGTCGTGTGAGCTGAAGGGTTAGCTTCGGAAGGTAATATGTTTCCATTCACTGACAGCAAGCAATGATCTGGAATACAATGAACTATTCATTCACAAAGGGGGACATTTTCTCAGATTGTCATTTCGTGCACTGAACTCTGTTGGAGTAAGACGAGGCCAATTTGCGGAGACGCACACCCTGACAAATTTTGTGCATCTTTGGCTGTTCATGCGCCAGAAATTGAAATGTACTCCTGTCGCGAACAGGTGTCGAATTCCGCTATAGTTTGCACCAATTTGTACTGAAATTTCCTCTGCTCCGTTTGTTCCGTTTTTATGCAGCCCATATGCGGAACCATTTACTTTAATGGGTCCGGAAAAAACGGAAATGACTCTGTGTGCATTCAGTGTCTGTATGTCCGCAAAAAAGATAGAACATGTCCTATTGTTGTCTGTTTTGTTTTGGATCCGCAAAAAAAAAAAACTGATAAAGTACAGATATCACACAGACGTCATCCGTATTTTTGTGGATTCGTGTTTTGCGGACCACAAAATACATACGGTTGTGTACGTGAGCCCCAAGTCTGTTGACAGCTTCTTTCTGCAAAATTCTTTACACTTTTCTGAAAAGTGGCGAGAAAAGAGCAAAAACAGCAAATAATTTGGAAACTTAGCATTCGCCATTTTGTGAATTTTTACCTCAAGGAAAGTAAGGAAAAGCACGTGATAAAAAGTCACTTGAAGTTTATGAGAAAGTTTCTCTAGTCACCTGCTTGAATCCTGCGGCCAGCGGCTGACTTCTGGGACGCCCCCAGAAACAATACCCAGATACCAGCTGTCGCCCCCTCCCCCACCGCAGCAGATCTACAAGAACAATGCACTTCCTTGAGGTTATGGGGATTAAACTGAAGCTCCCGCTTGTACCCGACCATTGCAAACACGCTAAGGCTACTTTCACACTAGCGTTATTCTTTTCCGGTATTGAGTTCCGTCCTAGGGGCTCAATACCCGAAAAAACTGATCAATTTTATCCTAATGAATTCTGAAGGGAGAGAAATCCGTTCAGGATGCATCAGGATGTCTTCAGTTCAGCCACTGCACGTTTTTTTGGACGGAGAAAATATCGCAAAATATGCATGCTGCAGTTTTGTCTCGGTCCAAAATTCCGGAACACTCCATTGAAATATATTAGTGCCAGATCTGGCATTAAAATTACCATATTGACAGATCCGGTCTGCGCATGAGCAGATCTTTAAAAATGTGAAAAAAAATAAACATCGGATCCATTTTTTCCAGATGACAACTAGAGAGACGGATCCGGTATTGCAATGCATTTGTGAAACGGATCCGGATCCGTCTACAAATGCTGTCCGTTTGCATACAGATTGCCGGATCCGGCAGGCAGTTCCGGCAACGGAACTGCCTGCCGGAATCCAGCAACGCAAGTGTGAAAGTACCCTAAAGCGACTACGTGGCGGAAATTACGGCACTACAGTGCAATACCGCAGCTCACGAACCCCTATAAGGCGGCACGCGATATTGTGATTAATAGACTGGGAAAATCACATAGTCGAATAATTGCCAAGTTAGGCCTCATGCACACGAACGTGTGCACCCCGTGCCCGTATTGCGGACCGCATTTGCAGATCCGCAATACACGGGCACCATTCCGTGGCCATTCCGCATCACGGATGCGGACCCATTCATTTCAATGGGTCCGCAAATCCGGAGATGTGGAACGGTGCGGAATGGAATGACGGAACGGAACACTACGGAGTGCTTCCGCGGGGTTCCGTTACGTACTTCCGTCCCGCAAAAAGATAGAACATGTCCTATCTTTTTGCGGAACGGGCAGATCGCGGACCCATTCAAGTGAATGGGTCCGCGATCCGCTGCGGCTGCCCCACGGCCGGTGCCTGAGCATTGCGGGCTGCAATTTGCGGCCCGCAATACGGGCACGGGGTGCACACGTTCGTGTGCATGAGGCCTTAATGCAGTGTTCCTCAATTCCAGTCCTCAGGGCCCACCTGCGGATCATGTTTTCAGGATTTCCTTAGTATTTAGCAGGTGATATAATTAGTGTCAGTGCATCAAGACTCACCTCAGGTACTCATTCTGTGGGATATTCTCAAATCATGACCTGTAGGTGGGCCCTGAGGACTGGAGTTGAGAAACACTGCCTTAAAGGGACTATGCTAACGGCAGCGGCCATGTTGTTCTAATCCGGCAGAACCTCTTTAATTTTCCAGTACCCCACATCGAACCTGATTAGAAAGCAACTAATTCTCACATTAGTAAATATATGGGAAAATTGCTCATAATGCAATTCCCTACAAGCCCAAAAGGAATGCTCCATAATGTGAGAACCATTATTTTATTTAATCATTCTATACAGAGATCTGATCGCTTAGCTATAGGCCCAAAGCCTGAGGCTGCACTACTGAGATTCTAATGACAACATGTCTCCAGGAATTTACTACGCTGGTCTTAGTAGCTGTTGTAAGTTATAGTAAATCAGAGGCCCCTCCCCTCCCATTAAGCTCCACCCTCTTTCAAAAAGTGCTGCACATGGAATAAAAACCAAGTAGTCAAAATTTTCGAAAAAAAACTTGCATGCACACAGTCGTGCTTTGGGTCCGCTTCCGCACTTTTGGCAGGTCGGACGCAGACCCATGGATTTCAATGGGGCTGCAAAAGATGCGCACAGCACACCGTTTGCTGTCTGCATCCGTATGTCCGTTTCGCAGCCCCGCAAAAAAATAAAAATAAATCGAATATGTCCTATTGTTGTCTGTATTATGAACAAGGATAGGACTATTCTATTAGGGGCTGGACTTCCGTAAAACGCCTAACGCGCCTGGCTCAGGAAGAAGGAGGCGCTACGTATTATACTCACAGCCATGGTTGTGGCTCTAAGGATGAAGACACTTAGAAATCGATGCAAGCAATTTGTCTTTTAAGTAAGTGGCTCTTAGCTCCAAGGACAAACGTCTTAAAGGGGTGCCACCGGACTTAGGCTACTTTCACACTAACGTTTTTACTGGATCCGGCAGGGCTCAGCAAAAACGCTTCCGTTACTGATAATACAACCGTCTGCATCCGTTATGAACTGATCCGGTTGTATTATCTTTAACATCGCCAAGACGGATCCGTCATGAACTCCACTGAAAGTCAATGGGGGACAGATCCTTTTTCTATTGTGTCAGAGAAAACGGATCCGTCCCCATTGACTTGCATTGTGGGTCTTACTCCGCATCCCAGGACAGAAAGCGTGCTGCGGTTTGCTCTTTGGTATGAGAACGGAACGGAATGCATTTTGGAGCGCTCCGTTCAGTTACGTTTTGTCCCCATTGACAATGAACGGGCACAAAACCGAAGCGTTTTTTTCAGGTATTGAGACCATATGACTGATCTAAATACCGGAAAATAGAAACGCTAGTGTAAAAGTAGCCTTAGGACAGGCCATTAGTGACTGATCAGTAGAGAACTAACCGCTCGGACCCCCACCACTCAGCATGGGGAAGGGGCTCTTACTTAATCTTCATTGTTCACACAGGAGGACAAAGGTACGGACAGCTGTGCCTGGCACACACGTGAGTGACGAAGCTCCCTCCATGTCCTGACTGGCCGGGGACCCCGAGGTCGGACCCCCTGCTAATCAAACACTGACTGTCTACAGCGGATTGGTGAAGCGGGTGCCAGGACGTGCACTCCCGCCAGACAGGTAGAGCCTATCCTTAAAGGGGTTATACCGTAATTAATGTAAAAAAAATAAAAAATAAAACACGATATCCTATAGATCAGGCATCCTCAAACTGCGGCCCTCCAGCTGTTGTAAAACTACAACTCCCAGAATGCCCTGCTGTAGACTGATACCTGTAGGCTGTTCGGGCATGCTCGGAGTTGTAGTTTTGCAACAGCTGGAGGGCCGTAGTTTGAGGATGCCTGCTATAGATTTAGAACATGACAATCTCTATCTAACAAAGCTAGAACCAGCTCTGCACCGCACATGGATGCAGAGAGCTCCCCATGGCTCCAATTGATCTGCTAGATTTATTTCAAGCTGGCCACTTAGGGGGCATGTCCTTTCTACTGCAGTCGATGGCAGTTGAAAGATGTGCTTCCATCTCAGTGAAAAGGTCAGAGAAATTACAAAATGAGCGAACAGCAGGTGGCGCCATACAGATGGATTTCAGTGAATAGCTCACTGGCGAGACTACATTTTTAATTACATGCAATTGCGAAAGTGTTCAGATCCAGGCGCTGGTTTATAAAATGTACACTATTTTTCATGGGGCAATCCCTTTAAGGATACACCAATAACATAATTCCCAAAATACACTTTAAAATAGTGAACTCGATCTCACAAAATTTTTCGCTTGTCTATCTGCAGCACCTCCCATCGTATGTTCTCTATAGACGTCCCAGGATTCCACGCTCTCCGATTTCAGGCACAGCTGTCGGCTGCCATACACGGGGGTAGGGGACGGAGACAGCTGCCCACACCCTGTCTGTATTCAGTAAAGACGTCCGTGACGTATGATGGGAGTTATACTCAAGTGGCGGAATAATCGCCCAGACACCGGAGACTTCTGCAGCTGCACAGAGACTCCAGTCATAAAGTGGAAAGAAACCAGAATGCCCCAAGCATAGAGCCGCTCAATGCATATATACGGATGGCAAAACTCAAGCCCATGATGCATTTTTGGCAGGGCGCCTCCCTAAGAGACTGGCAATGGTGCCCAGCATGATGGGTGCTGACTGGTAATCTTAGAATAAAACATACTGACCCCATTGACTTGCCAGCACCCACACATAAGGGGTCACATCGTCTCAACCATTTCACTATTCTACAAACATGACTTGTACATACAGTGGCTGGCATCCAACTGAAAAGGAAATATGGGTGGAGCATTGCTATTATCTGACAGGTCCTCTTGGCCAAACAGCTTTGTCGAGGCCATGCCTGGTGATGCCAATTGGCTGAGAGTAGCTGACTGACATATAGGAAGATCTCTCAGTTCTCAAGTCCTTTCCAGCTGGATGCCTGGCACAGCACACAATTCTGGTTCTTCGAGCTGCATAGGAGATGCACTCATTAAGATCATGTAACAGTACCTCCAGAGCTATTACTATGTGTGGCCCTAATGTAGCCCGAGACAATCATGACCCTGCCCAGGACCTCTGTCGGTGGAAAATGACACATGCACAACACAAACAGCCCCTTGTTTGTATCCAATTTATAATAAAACAGTCACAAATGACAAAATCAGCCGAGAGCTCATGGAACGGAGAAGATGCCGCAGAACATCTCCGCTGACAGTTGTCCAAGCTCTTGCAGAGCATCAGTCCACGAGTGGAGAACACCTTGCACATATGGAGACCATCTGCTGTCATGTCGTGGAGTCCAGCCCGTGCCTGCTCCCTGCTCATCCAGGAGGGTGGACCACCACTGAACTGGGACCAGTGCAGAACGGGAGATGGTGGTCGGGGTCTGGAAGAGGCTGTTATATTAGGTACTCTTCTTTTTATCTTTCTTCTTCTTTAATAAAAGCTTCTGCCTCTTTAGCAACATCATCTGATTCTTCATATACTTCAGACGCTTCTTTTCCTTTGTTTTTTGGGCGGACTGGCCTGATTCGGTCAAGGTGGACTGCTCTGGCTCTGTTGGCGGAGTTTTCTGCTCTGGCTCTGTTGGCGGAGTTTTCTGCCCTGGTTTCGCTGGCAGGGTCTTCTGCACTGGCTCTGTTGGTGGGGTCTTTTGCCCTGGTTTCGCTGACGGGGTCTTCTGCCCTGGTTTCGTTGGCGGAGTCTTCTGGCCTGGTTTCGTTGAGGGAGTTTGCTGCCCTGGTTTCGTTGGCGGGGTCTTCTGCCCTGGTTTCGTTGAGGGAGTTTGCTGCCCTGGTTTCGTTGAGGGAGTTTGCTGCCCTGGTTTCGTTGAGGGAGTTTGCTGCCCTGGTTTAGTTGGCGGAGTCTTCTGCCCTGGTTTAGTTGGCGGGGTCTTCTGTCCTGGTTTCGTTGGTGGGGTCTTCTGCCCTGGTTTACTTGGTGGGGCCTTCTGCCCTGGTTTCGCTGGCGGGGTCTTCTGCCCTGGTTTTGCTGGCGGGGTCTTCTGCCCTGGTTTCGCTGGCGGGGTCTTCTGCCCTGGTTTCGCTGGCGGGGTCTTCTGCCCCTTCTTCTGTGCCTGGGGTGCAGGTTTGGGGTTTGCTTTCTTCTCTTCTACTTCTTTATTCTCAGTCTGCTCAGCACCAGATTTTTCTGTTGCTTGAATGGGAGAGATAAATAGGATTAAATGGAAAATTGCAGAACAATTCATGTAAAAAACTATGAAAATAACCTAGGAAAGACAAAGGTCCTCTATACTGTTGGGGTTCAGGGTGTCCTCCTCAGTCAAGGTGAAGCATTGGTTTCTGGGAAAGCTGGGGGCACGACCATGACTAATGATTTGTGCCATTTAGGACCCTAGTAAAGCTAGGTAAGGACTCCTGTAGAAACCATTAGGGTACGTCCACACATGGTGGCATATTTCCACTATGCGGATGGGGCTTTCGAATCTTCCCCACGTGCAATGTGACGTTATTTTCTGCAGATCTGAGGCAAGGAATTTGCGCTGTGAAACTGCTGCATCTGAATTTACCCAATCGGCAGTCATATTGGTTGTTTCTCAGCTTTGCAGCTAGGAGACAGCTGCAGAGGGTAAGAAATTACTATTTTATACTAAAAAGGTTCTGCACAATTCTGTTCTGCCTTCAACTACTCATCAAGATCTGTGCTTGTTGTCAGTGAATGGGAACAGTGCTGCTGGACTGGTTACAGCGCATAAGAGCTCTACAGCCGTGTGGGCATGACAAGATCAGGGAAGCTTTTCAGGCCTCTGATTGTACAGAATATTTCTATTCACTGACAGCAAACCGATCAGGAAATTTGCTGAGAATTGAGACAAAACATTCGTTAGAAAGTTTCCTCATCTTCTGTTAACTCCTGGTTACCCACCGAGCAGGAGGAAACGAAAACAGCTCCAGTAACCAACACCGCAAAGCCCATGTGGCCGTGCCTGATACTGAAACTCATTACCTCTGGTCTACTAATTGGTGAGGGTATCAGGGGGGTCAGACCAATCCAGTGTGAAATCCTGGAAAACCCACTCTATAAGTACAAAAGGCTTGCTGGGAGTTGCAGTGCCAGTCCAGCAGGAATAACTGCTCATGTGGACGACGCGTCCCTGAGGACTTCCCATGGAACGTCACTCACCTTCTTTAGTAGATGGAATGGTGTTTGAAAATTTGCGAAGTTTGGCGACGAAGAAGCCGTCCATGTTGTGAGTGTGAGGGTAAAACCGGCGTGCCAGGCGCAGAGACTGGTGGAATCGCCTCTCCTTGAATCTAAAGGAGACGGAAGAAACATTACTATAAAATCCTGGGGTACCCGCTAAATGTCTTCATTGAGAATTATGTAACGGATGTGGCAATTACAATTATATATATATATATTTTTTACTTGTTATTTTCTTTTTACATTTTTCTGGAAACTTTTTTTTTTTTTATCCAACCTGTGATCTTTGGATTACTTCTGTATATGGCCCCATTCACACGTCCGTGGTGTGTTCCAGATCCGCAACACACCATGCCGGCACTCCCCATAGATATGCCTATTCTTGTCCGCAGGCTGCGGACAAGAATAGGACATGCTCTATCTTTTGCAAAACCCGGAAGTTCGGGGCCGCGGCTCCGCAAATGCGGAAGCAGAGAGCACATAGTGTGCTCTCTGCATCATGTCCAGTCCCACAATGAACGGGTCCGCATCTATTCCACAGAATTGCGGAATAGATGCGGACTAAAATGCGGACGGGTGAATGGGGCCTAATACATTACAATAGTTCTGTGCTACATAAGGTGCGTTCTTAGACAACCCATCAGTACCCTACAATCGCACCGCAGGGGCGCCAATCGGTCTAACCGCTTACATGCCACCATGGGCTGCAGCATCTAAAGGGTTAAACGACCATCTACGACCCCGATTACAGCAGCAGCATGTTGGCTGCACACATCTGATACCTGCTGCTGATGGCAAGCTACTGAGCTCGCACCGTTTCTGCAGCGCCATGACAGTAAGGCGTTAAATGCAGTCGCTGCCTTTACAGGCACAGAATATTAGAAGGCAGGAGAGCACAGGACTGACAAGCCGGGTCCTCACCTCACAAATCCTTCTTTTCCAAAGTCCAGACCTGTTGGTACAAGTTTGACGTTTCTCTTCTTCAGGGCGTAATCCACCACGCACTCATTCTCCTCCACCTGTAGCCACAAACCACAAGTTACAGACATAAAGGGGATCAAGGGACGAACGGCCGATGTTCCCTAAAGTGTCTCTCAGCGACAGTAAAGGGACTCTAAGACTGCAGCTTAACTATTGTTCCCATTCTTTAGGCTGGGGGAGCCATGACTGTAGTGCCCCCCCCATGATCACTACTTTATGTAAGAGATCTTCAAGGCCCAGAACCTACAGGAACATTTGTCACATTTCACCTCACAAGGAGATCCCATCAGCAGTGGAGACAACCACCTTAAGAAAGACACTTCTCATGTCCCACTCCTTTAAGGAAAAATGAAGAATTCTGATTTCCCAGCCTCCTGCTATATGGATTGAGATTTAATAGACCCCCCGTTCCCTCAACATGTGGGGGTCCCAGTGTAGGGAGAGATGGGAGGGGGGCCCTAGTGTAATACACTTACTGTGATGGAGCAAGTACAATAGACCAGGAATCCTCCACTAGAAGACTGGGCATCCAGAGAGTCAATGGCGCTCAGGATCAGCTCCTTCTGAATGTGGGCGCACCTCTGGATGTCCTGTGCGTTCTGCAGATATAGAAGAGGCATGTCAGTCCATAGATGAACCCACCACCGCCCCTGCATGATACAACCGGCTAGCTACCCATGTCTTCCCTCAGCTACGTCACCCACCTTGTTAGTTTTCACAGCTGGGTCTTTGCTGATGATGCCAGTTCCGCTGCACGGAGCATCCAGGAGCACCCGGTCAAATCCTCCAAGAACCTGGTAATAGGGGGAAGAGATGCTTAAAGGGGTTGTGCCAAGATTTGTACTTATCACCTATCCGCAGAAAAGGGCACACGTATCTGATCAATGCAGGTGTGACTCCTGGGATCCCCCCCAATCATGAGAACGAGGTATCCTGAGCCCTTCACCCCATATGAAGGCAGCAGCCACGGAGGGGACCGTCGCAGACAGCAGAGCACTGAAGGCACCATCTCCGTCAGTCCCATACAGAATAAATGGAACGGTGGGGCACACACTCAATCTGCTGTTCTATTAGGATGATAGGACGGGCCCCAAGGGGATGGACCCTCATACATCAGGTAGTTAACCTTTATCCTGTGGATAGGTGGAAACATTGAAAGGGTTTATCCAAAGTGTAAAACAAGCCCTCCCCCCAATGCCCTGCTCCGCATAGAGATTATACTTACCCTGCTCCCTGCCAAATGCGTCGCTCTGATCCCCCGCATCTTCCCGTCAGGGGAAGGGGCGGTGTGGTGCGTTCAGCCAATAGCAGGCCACGACAGGACCGAAGATCACCAAAGATGCAGCGGCGGCCGAGTGGGGATCAGAAGCGATGTAGGTGCCGGGCTAGGTATAATCTATATGAGGGGCCCGGGCATTGGGGGGCATGTTTTACACTTTGGATAACCCCTTTAACCCCCTAACAGTCACATTAAAATTGGAAACCCCCCACCTGAAAATCTTAGCCTTAACGACCAGTAACATTTGCCCACTCTGTGTTCCAGTCGTCATTAGTCTTTTCATTTTTTTGATTTTGCAGTTTTTTGTTTTTTTTAGGAACCATTTTTGGAAGCATATAATGTATAAGATAGCTTTTATTATTTTCATTTTAGGGAGAAAGATAAAAAAAACTGCAATTTTAACATTATGTAGAATTTATTTACCGTGTTCACTGTTTTGTATAAGTACAGTACAAGGATGATAATCCCAGATTTATATATATTTTTGTTCTTTCCTCCTGAGGCTGTCAGCGTCCCGACTGCCCCCCATCTCATCCAGATTGAAGAGGGTTGTTTTAGCTGCTCTTATCTGGGGAGTGGCAGCAGCTAGAGATATGGCTGGAATTAAAAGCCGGCATTCCAAACTTTAAAATGAAACCAGAATCACAGCATTATCTCTACCACGACAGAAGATATCACTGTTAGAAATTGGATTGGCAGTGAATGCAGCTGAAAGTGAACGTAAAAGCTGATTTCACTGCTTTCACTGCCGACTTGATTTCTAAGAGCTATATCTTCTGATGTGGTGGAGATAAAGCTCTGATTCTGGTCTTGTTTGAAGCTTGAAGGCCAGTCCAATATCTCTAGCTGATAACGATCCAGAGATATGAGCAGTAGCCCCCTTACCCTGCTGCCTGAGCTCTGCAGAAGCTGAACTGTTGAGTACTTTTCTCAAAGCCAAAGAGGCAAAAGGCAAAAATGTTAGGTGGTTAAAATCAGCCTAGCCAATGCTCACTACATCCCTGACTAGTCCACCCCCAATAATGTGAAGGGAGATAACCACAGTTTTCTAGGGGTCAGAAGGAGTCCATGGACTGGAGACAACGGGTGAAAAAAACCTCATGTCTATGTGGAAATATTACAAGAAAGTATTTGCTTATGTGACCGCTCACCTTAGGGATCTGCCGCCCATCATAATTGCAGATTATACAGGATGTGACTCCCAGCCTGTGCAAGTTTCCCACCACACTGCGGAGGCGCTCGGCGTTCATGTCATTGGCGACAACAACCCCCGTGTTCTTCATCAGTTGAGCTGTGGACAAGGCAGATTTGTCATTAACTGCGACTGAACAAGAACGAATATGAAAAAAAAAAGCAACAATGATTGACATAGCCTTCCGCCATACCCACCCATATAACTGGTCTTCCCGCCAGGAGCACAGCACATGTCCAGGACCCGCTCGTTTTCTTGAGGAGCTAAAGCAATGACTGGTAACAAACTGGATGCTCCCTGCAGCATGTAATGTCCGGCCAGATACTCAGGAGTGGCGCCTGGAAGCAGAAAATACTTTATTATATACCCACATCATACCGAGAACAGGACCGTGGCAAGTACAATACCGCCACACTCCAAACTTACCAACTGGCACAGAGGAATCATAAATGACCAGCCCTGTCTTTGACCATTTGCCAAGTGGATCCAAATTGACCCCACGGTTTATAAGAGCCTAAAATAAAGGAGTATGAATAAGTGCACAAAGGGGTAACAGTCCAACCGTAAAGCAGCGCCCATGTAATGCATATTCGCAAGATGTGGCAGTATTTTAATGGTTATATTCCTGTACATAGGAGCAGTATTATAGTAGTTATATTCTTGTACATAGGAGGCAGTATTATAGTAGTTATATTCTTGTACATAGGAGGCAGTATTATAGTAGTTATATTCCTGTACATAGGAGCAGTATTATAGTAGTTATATTCCTGTACATAGGAGGCAGTATTATAGTAGTTATATTCTTGTACATAGGAGGCAGTATTATAGTAATTATATTCTTGTACATATGAGCAGTATTATAGTAGTTATATTCTTGCACATAGGGGCAGTATTATAGTAGTTATATTCTTTTATATAGGAGGCAGTATTATAGTAGTTATATTCTTATACATAGGAGGCAGTATTATAGTAGTTATATTCCTGTACATAGGAGGCAGTATTATAGTAGTTATATTCTTGTACATAGGAGGCAGTATTATAGTAATTATATTCTTGCACATAGGGGCAGTATTATAGTAGTTATATTCTTTTATATAGGAGGCAGTATTATAGTAGTTATATTCTTATACATAGGAGGCAGTATTATAGTAATACATATGAAGCAGCATTAGTGTAGTCCTCCTTCTGTGGATACAAGAAGATATTTAACAGACAGTAGATGGAATAGTTGTATGAATGGACCGAACAGGATTACATACCTGTGCCAAGTCACGTCTTCTGGTCTTTAAAGTGTTGGTTCTGATGGTTACTGGACGCTGAACCTCACAGGATTCAAGAAAGTCAACCAACTTCAGAGGAACAAAGTAATGGTCAGTTTAGTAGAACGAGGGATGAACATCGCCTTGTACATTGTAATACATTTCTCATGTATATATAAATCTTAATGCTACTCCTTACCTCTGACACTGGAAACAGGTCACTGAGCATTTCAATCATGTAGTCACCATAACTGTAGTATGTGGCGAGATCCCGGCGGAGAACAGTAATGTATTCCTGCCTTGAATGCGGTCCTCCACGTTTGGAAAAATCTTGTAAAACAGCTACGATATCCTTAATCCGTTCATGCACGCTGGTAAGGTCCAGGGGTCCGGAGACTGCACACAGTGATGTAAGGAGGTGGACATGCAATAGCGATGTACAGGTTCACAAGTATGAGGTGGGGGGGTGAGCACTGGATATGGTAATCACATGCTCCTAAATAAAACCCCTTATGGATGGAAGTAATAAGCCTCTGCCTTTTTCTATTACTGAAGATCCCCTCTGAAAGCTACACTCAGACAAGAAGGTTTTTCAGTACAAACAAGGATACGTTGGTTGTCCATTTCCTCTGTGCTTGGCAGGGTAAAATGCTCATCAGCCTCCACGTTGAGCTGAATGTCTGGTTCCTGATCAGTCTTCTCCCTGTATTGAATGAGACTTTGTAGATTAGGGAGGTTGAAAGAATAAGTGACAATCAGACAGAGAGGACAGGAACGCTTCAAACAGGCAACATAAAGCAATGCATGTCAGCGGGAAGCAGGGTGCAGAGAAAGAAAGGCAAGAAGCACCACTATAGAGCAGGAGGCAGAGAAAGGCAAGGAACATCAGTAGGGAGCAGAAGACAGGATAGAAAGGGCAGGGAGCACTGCTTTTGAGCAGAAGGCTGAGAAAGGCAAGGAGCATCGTTATGGAGCCGAAGACAGACCAGAAAAGGCAGGGAACATCAAACTACAGAACAAGGGACAGAGAAGGAAGGGCAAGGAGCATCACACTATGGAGCAGAAGACAGAGAAGGAAGAGCAGGGAGCATCACACTATGGAGCAGAAGACAGAGAAGGAAGAGCAGGGAGCATCACACTATGGAGCAGAAGACAGAGAAGGAAGAGCAGGGAGCATCACACAATGGAGCAGAAGACAGAGAAGGAAGAGCAGGGAGCATCACACTATGGAGCAGGAAGGTAGAGCAGGGAGCATCAGACTATGGAGCAGAAGATGGAGAAGTAAGAGCAAGGAGCATCAGACTATGGAGCAGGAGACAGAAAAAGAAGAGCAGGGAGCATCAGATTATGGAGCAGAAGACAGAGAAGGAAGAGCAGGGAGCACCAGACTATGGAGCAGGAGACAGAGAAAGAAGAGCAGGGAGCATCAAACTATGGAGCAGAAGACAGAGAAGGAAGAGCAGGGAGCATCACACTATGGAGCAGAAGACAGAGAAGGAAGAGCAGGGGGCATCACACTATGGAGCAGAAGACAGAGAAGGAAGAGCAGGGAGCATCACACTATGGAGCAGGAAGGAAGAGCAGGGAGCATCAGACTATGGAGCAGAAGACAGAGAAGGAAGAGCAGGGAGCATCAGACTATGGAGCAGAAGACAGAGAAGGAAGAGCAGGGAGCATCAGACTATGGAGCAGAAGACAGAGAAGGAAGAGCAGGGAGCATCAGACTATGGAGCAGAAGACAGAGAAGGAAGAGCAGGGAGCATCAGACTATGGAGCAGAAGACAGGGAAGGAAGAGCAGGGAGCATCAGACTATGGAGCAGAAGACAGAGAAGGAAGAGCAGGGAGCATCAGACTATGGAGCAGAAGACAGAGAAGGAAGAGCAGGGAGCATCACACTATGGAGCAGGAAGGAAGAGCAGGGAGCATCAGATTATGGAGCAGAAGACAGAGAAGGAAGAGCAGGGAGCATCACACTATGGAGCAGGAGACAGAAAAAGAAGAGCAGGGAGCATCAGATTATGGAGCAGAAGACAGAGAAGGAAGAGCAGGGAGCATCAGACTATGGAGCAGGAGACAGAGAAAGAAGAGCAGGGAGCATCACACAATGGAGCAGAAGACAGAGAAGGAAGAGCAGGGAGTATCACACTATGGAGCAGAAGACAGAGAAGGAAGAGCAGGGAGCATCACACTATGGAGCAGAAGACAGAGAAGGAAGAGCAGGGAGCATCACACTATGGAGCAGAAGACAGGGAAGGAAGAGCAGGGAGTATCACACTATGGAGCAGAAGACAGAGAAGGAAGAGCAGGGAGCATCAGACTATGGAGCAGAAGACAGAAGGAAGAGCAGGGAGCATCACACTATGGAGCAGGAGACAGAAAAAAAAGAGCAGGGAGCATCACACTATGGAGCAGAAGACAGGGAAGGAAGAGCAGGGAGCATCACACTATGGAGCAGAAGACAGAGAAGGAAGAGCAGGGAGCATCACACTATGGAGCAGAAGACAGAGAAGGAAGAGCAGGGAGCGTCACACTTTGGAGCAGAAGACAGAGAAGGAAGAGCAGGGAGCATCAGACTATGGAGCAGAAGACAGAAGGAAGAGCAGGGAGCATCACACTATGGAGCAGGAGACAGAAAAAAAAGAGCAGGGAGCATCACACTATGGAGCAGAAGACAGAGAAGGAAGAGCAGGGAGCATCACACTATGGAGCAGAAGACAGAGAAGGAAGAGCAGGGAGCGTCACACTATGGAGCAGAAGACAGAGAAGGAAGAGCAGGGAGCTTTAGACTATGGAGCAGGAGACGGAGAAAGAAGAGCAGGGAGCATCAGACTATGGAGCAGAAGACAGAGAAGGAAGAGCAGGGAGCATCACACAATGGAGTAGAAGACAGAAGGAAGAGCAGGGAGTATCACACTATAGAGCAGAAGACAGAGAAGGAAGGGCAAGGAGAATCAGTCTATGGAGCAGAAGACAGAAGGAAGAGAAGGGAGCATCACACTATGGAGAAGGAGACAGAGAAAGAAGAGCAGGGAGCATCAGACTATGGAGCAGAAGACAGAAGTAAGAGCAAGGAGCATCACACTATGGAGCAGAAGACAGAGAAGGAAGAGCAAGGAGCATCACACTATGGAGCAGAAGACAGAGAAGGAAGAGCAGGGAGCATCACACTATGGAGCAGAAGACAGAGAAGGAAGAGCAGGGAGCATCACACTATGGAGTATGAGACATTTGACTCCAATTTTTACCTTTTACTCTTTTTCTTCTGTTTCTCAGCGGCTTTCTCAATTGGAAGAAGCTAAAATAGGAAAACAAATCACAGAGTGAAAATGTGTGTAACAAATTTATTATAAACGGTGGAGAACAAGAATGCTGGGGGACCTACATCATCATCGTCGTCACCACCATCATCATCATCATCCTCAGAGGAGACTCCATAGTCATCTTGCAGATCATCACTGTCAGAAAGCTCCAGCTCTTCAGCAGGTTCATCATCTCCACTCTCCTCCTCTTCTTCCTCATTATCCTCCACCTCTTCATCGTCATCCTCCTCTTCCTCCCCTTCTTCTAGATTTCCAGCTTCCTCATCTCCACTGTCTACGTCTTGGTCACTGAGTTCTTCCTCCATCTCCTCCTCCTCTTCATCATCATCATCATTTTCCGCCTCCTCCTCCTTCTTCAGTCTCTTAACAGGTTTCAGCCACTCGGCATTATCATCGCTGAACCCAGGCCGTTTTTTATTCTCTTTCAGGACAGCGTGTACGTTACCTAAGACACACGAATATGGAAATGGCGATAACATGTAAAAGGGGCGTGTACACGTGACGCTGGAGGAGCCTTCTTCTTACCGTTCTGCTTCGCCTCTGGTCTACTTGGCTTCAGTTTCTGTGCTTCCACTTGTCGCCTCTTTGCTGCTCTGTTAAGAAGAGACCAGAATAAATAAGGAGAACAACAAATCGAATTAAATAACCATGAAAAAATCCCACAGATTGGCGCCTCACCTCTTTCTGCTGTGGCTGGACAGCCGCTTTACTTCGGAGTCTGTTCAAGAGAGAAACAATGAGGGAAATTACTTTAAATCCATTTTATTAGATTCTGACGGCTGTGTAACATTAATCTTCTGATAATGATGATGGGTATAACTAAAAACAGCCGCCTGTGTCTGAACCCCGAGCATGCTCAGATGTGATCTTGAGGCTTTGGAGTGTCCTGGTTGCCAGTAGTGTTTTAAGCCCCACCCCCCTCAGGTACTAATTTGCATAACCACTGCTTTGATATGGGAATGTGAGCGTACGCGTCCCTTCATTATGTGCCTACAACATGTAACAAAGGAAACTTTCCCATTACAGCAGCACAATCATTGATTTCAATAATACAGAATTAATGCATATGGTTCATTCACTGACTGAAAGCAGAGATATTCTAGGTCTCCTTGAGCCTCCGCCGGTCTTTTGTGTATGGAGACATCCCCCCAGAAGCAATGCTCCAGCTGAAGCGCACCTTCGTTTTTTATGTCACACAACCCCTGGATGAACTTGGAGGCATAGGGAGGTATAAAAGCGGCCCCGTGCACCGCTGCGCAAGTCCAAAAGGATGCATAACACAGCCGCGCGCCTGAGCTGGAACGTTGTAGGCACACTGGGTACAAGGGACTTTAAAAACGGTCTTCATTGAAAGTGTACCGTTTAGTGTTCACAGTCCCTATTCAGCCCCATGCATCTCTATGGTTACAGACTACAAACAGCAGCTGCGTCGTCTGATCCCGCAGCCACCCGTTACGCACTACCCTCTGGCTGACCACATGGCACACTCACCGCCATCACTCAGGATTTTGCTCAGCTCGTTCTCGGCTCCGGGCTGCTTCCTTGCTTTCCGGCCGGGTCCCCGGGGCGCTTTCTTAAGGGGGTCTAACTTTCTACCCATGATGCACGTTCAGGGATACGACAGGTGTTCTAAGCGACTGTAAGGAGAGAAGAGAGTGAGCGCGAGAATAGACAGCAATGTACAGTAGAGAATGTCCTCCATCCCACGGGTGCCTGTGCCCAGGAGCTTACAATCTAGACAGGGACAGCCGAGTCCCCTTCGCCTTTGATGCCAGAGTATATGCAGAACTGTTCAGGGAAGCTGCGCTCTAGTACTGGCTGTATACCAGTGGCAGCTGTCTGTATACCACTAAGCCACAGCGGGCCATCTAGAATCTAGTGGGGAGTATAATACAGGATGTAACCGAGGATCAGTACAGGATAAGTAATGTATGTACACAGTGACTCCACCAGCAGAATAGTGAGTGCAGCTCTGGAGTATAATACAGGATGTCACTCAGGATCAGTACAGAATAAGTAATGTAATGTATGTACACAGTGACTCCACCAGCAGAATAGTGAGTGCAGCTCTGGAGTATAATACAGGATGTAGCTCAGGATCAGTACAGGATAAGTAATGTAATGTATGTACACAGTGACTGCACCAGCAGAATAGTGAGTGCAGCTCTGGAGTATAATACAGGATGTAACTCAGGATCAGTACAGGAAAAGTAATGTATGTACACAGTGACTCCACCAGTAGAATAGTGAGTGCAGCTCTGGAGTATAATACAGGATGTAACTCAGGATCAGTACAGGATAAGTAATGTAATGTATGTACACAGTGACTGCACCAGCAGAATAGTGAGTGCAGCTCTGGAGTATAATACAGGATGTAACTCAGGATCAGTACAGGATAAGTAATGTATGTATACAGTGACTGCACCAGCAGAATAGTGAGTGCAGCTCTGGAGTATAATACAGGATGTAACTCAGGATCAGTACAGGATAAGTAATGTATGTACACAGTGACTCCACCAGCAGAATAGTGAGTGCAGCTCTGGAGTATAATACAGGATGTAACTCAGGATCAGTACAGGATAAGTAATGTATGTACACAGTGACTCCACCAGCAGAATAGTGAGTGCAGCTCTGGAGTATAATACAGGATGTAACTCAGGATCAGTACAGGATAAGTAATGTAATGTATGTACACAGTGACTCCACCAGCAGAATAGTGATTGCAGCTCTGGAGTATAATATAGGATGTAACTCAGGATCAGTACAGGATAAGTAATGTATGTACACAGTGACTCCACCAACAGAATAGTGATTGCAGCTCTGGAGTATAATACAGGATGTAACTCAGGATCAGTACAAGATAAGTAATGTATGTACACAGTGAGTGCACCAGCAGAATACTGAGTGCAGCTCTGGAGTATTGTACAGGATGTAACTCAGGATCAATACAGGATAAGTAATGTAATGTATGTACACAGTGACTGCACCAGCAGAATAGTGAGTGTAGCTCTGGAGTATAATACCGATGTAACTCAGGATCAGTACAGGATGAGTAAGGAGCTTCATTACCCCCCTTGCCTTATAGCTCAGGCTTGAGAGTTTTGCTTTAAAGGGATTGTACCGATTTAGAAAACACAACTACATTCTTTCAAAGAGCCCCCCCACCTGTCCACAGGTTGGGTGAGGTACTGCAGCAACAATCTCTTCCACTGAGCAACCGAAGGATGTGTTTCACTGTCTTTTAAAAAGCAGACTTTTTTTTAAATCTTGCACAATCCCTTTAAGTTTCAGGTCATAACGAAAATTGCAGCTGTAAACCTTTTTGACACATTTAATATAAAACACAGACCTCAGTCTATTACAGGAAAAGTCCAAGAGACATCCCCCCGGCTAAATACAACCCAGGCCCCACACAGCGGCCGCTACAGGAGATCACTACAGGAGCCCCAGCAATCCTCCCCGTACCTGAGACACGCAGACCTGCTCGTCGCTCCGTCTCCCTCACGTGTTTGAGGAGAGTCGCCTACTGATGACGTCAGACCACGATAGGGCGACGAGTAGGACCACATGACTACGGAAGAGCGAAACGTGATTATGTGTTTCGGAATGTCCCTTGTCAGGAACCATAGACTGGACGCGACTAGTCAGTTTGGTCTCCAGATAAATGGCGGCACTTGAGGCACATGCTAGGAACAGTTTGACCTCTAGGGGGGAGCTCATCGTGGGACTTCTCTGGGTGACGTGTCGTCGATTAACCTGCTGTGTGCCGCCTGAATTCATTTGCAGCCTGAGTTGTCCGAGCGTTGTTTCGCTTGTTTCCAGGCTAGTGCTGCTGGGACTTGTGGTTCATACAAA
Source organism: Bufotes viridis (assembly GCA_033119425.1). NCBI lineage: Eukaryota > Metazoa > Chordata > Amphibia > Anura > Bufonidae > Bufotes > Bufotes viridis. The sequence goes on from CM065594.1 coordinate 17,825,998, forward strand.
TCGTCCAGTAAATGAGATTGTCTTTTCTGTATTGTGACCGCACAGAATGCACGATCTGTGTCCTCTTGGAGGTGATGTGCGATTTTTCTTGATTCCTGTGGAGGGTGATTGCAGAACTTGCCCCATTTAAGGGGCTGCACTGAGATTTCTGCCGCACCGTGTACGCCGGGAGTCACATTACGGATTTCCGAAGTTCTGATCCATAATATGACAACGATATGGGTCCATACTGTGCCCACGCGCGCGCCCAAATTTATTGTGGCAGGTTCTATCAGATGCTTTATGATGGCGGTATTCTCCCAGCATTGCACCTGTGTCGGCACACCCAGCACCTTCTGGTCTATAATACACAAACCTCCCAACGAGGGTCAACAGCAGCAGCATTCGTACCAGGCGGCACAATTTTTGCTTTTTTTTTTTACCGTAAACCACACACATTTCCACCCAGTTTCCGTCTCTGCACGACCAATCCCACCCTTCCAGGCCCCTATGGGTGGGAAGGGTGGCCCTGTAATGTTAGGCTACATTCACACAATCTATGGGGCAATTCACCTATAGCGGCCGTCGAAAAACACAGAGCTTGTCCTATTTTTGGCCGTGAAATCAATGGGCTGTTACTAGCTGTTTAGACAGGCGCGCACTCGTCTGACGGCTGTAAAAGCGCCTTTGAATTGTTAAAACAAAAATGACCTCACGCACTTGCACACAGCAGGACAGTCGCTCCTCTCTCGCCGCAGAAGGGGCGTGAGCACAGGATGACCTCATCATGCGGGTCCTTCTGCATCGAGAGAGGAGCGACTGTCCTGCTGTGAGCAAGTGGATGAGGCCATTATTTTATTCCCTTACGTCCTACCAGCGGGAGTTTTCCCCTGTGAAACTGGTGGGACAGGTGGAATTTTGTTGAAAAAAATTTACCACCAAGATCATTAATTATTGAACCCACCCCTATAAAGGGACACCCGCCCTATAGCCAGTGCTTTTTTCTCTGTCCTGTGGACAGGGTCAGGCAAAGCTGCCTGTCACCTCTTGATTTTTGCTATCAGCTCTAGCTATTTTTTGTCTCTTTCAGCTCGGTGTCGGGGATGCGGTATTTTACCTCCTCTTCTCTGCTCCTAGCTGTGGCTAGCTGACTTCACCTGTGCTACTTTCCCCGGCACTGATACTAAAACATCCCGCAGTGCTGGCGCGCGGCCGCCTGACAGTCGGGCTATTCGCTCTCCGGCGGTGTTCCTGACCGCTGCAGCATGTGCGCGTGCTCCCGCCGCCGTGCGCGCCGTACTGGAAGTGCGTCAGATGACGACTTCTGGGTTGACCGCGATCTCGGTAGCCTCTATCTGCAGAGTTTTTTGTCTGCTTTGGGGCCCCATATTTAATTAGGTCCCTCTACAAGGAGGACAACCCTCTGGCGATAGACGCTCTGTCCATACCTTGGAGGTTCAGGCTGGCTTACATATTCCCTCTACTTTCCATGATACCAAGGGTATTGACGAAAATTAAGCAAGACCAGACCCCGACCATTTATAATTTACCATTCTGGCCGAAGAGGTCTTGGTTCACCCAACTCATGAAGGTGAGTCAGGGCACTTATTGGAGACTTCCCCTAACGCAGGACCTAGTGTATCAGGACAGGTCCCTGTCTAGATCTGAGGAAACTCAATCTGACAGCCTGGAGATTGACAGGTCCCTACTAGAAGCTAGAGGCCTTTCTGCGGCGGTCTTGAGAACTATCTCAAACTCCAGAGCGGAGTCTACAAATAAAGCCTACTCAGGAGGTTCCTCAAAGGAGTCGAAAGATTAAAACCTAGAATCCTGAGACCTATCCCTGAGTGGGATTTATCTGTGGTTCTGAAGGGGCTATCCTCTCCCTCCTTTGAACCCTTGGAAAATGTAGACCACAAATTTCTATCTTTAAAGGTCACATTTCTAATGCCCATAACCTCGGCCAAGAGGATTGGAGAACTTCAGGCCTTGGTGGCCGCTGAGCCCTATACCCTCTTCCTCCAGGACAGGGTCCTGTTGAGGTTTCTACTGACCTTTGTCCTTAAAGAGGACCTTTCATCACTTCTAAAGATATTAACTAACGATGCTCACATGTAGAGCGGCGCCCAGGTATCTCCCTGCACTTACTATTATCCCTGGGCGCCGCTCCGTTCTCCCAGTCTCTGTGCTCACAAAGTTATAGTAGGCGGAGCCTGCCCTTCATCTCCTTCTCCCAGGCTGTAGCGCTGGCCAATCACAACGCAGAGCTCATAGCCTGGGAGTTTTTTTTCACCCAGGCTATGAGCTCTGCGCTGCGATTGGCCAGCGCTACAGCCTGGGAGAAGGAGATGAAGGGCAGGCTCCGCCTACTATAACCAAGTCCCCGCCTACTATAACTTTGTGAGCACAGAGACCGGAGCCAATACCGGGAGAACGGAGCGACGCCCAGGGATGATAGTAAGTGCAGGGAGACCCCTGGGCGCCGCTCTACATGTCAGCACCGTTAGTTAATATCTTTAGAAGTGATGAAAGGTCCTCTTTAAGGTTCCATCATTCAGGAATACTAACCAGACTATCTCCTTACCGGTTTTATGTCCCTCTCCCTCATCTCCAGAAGAGAAAGCCCTCCATTCCTTGGACATTGCACGGAATCTAACCTGAACAGAACTGCGGCCTTTAGAACATCCGAACATCTCCTGCTATCCTTCTCAGGGAAGATCAAGGGTCTAAAGGCCTCTAAACCCTCTTTAAGTAGATGGGTAAAAGAGGCAATCCGACAAGCTTTTCTAACTCAAGGGTTGGTTCCTCCATCCTTTGTCAATGCCCATTCTACAAGGGCAATTTCCACTAGTCCCGCTAGAACAGATATGTGCTGCTGCTGCTTCCTGGAGCTCCCACAGCACCTTTATTAAGCACTACCGCCTAGACTCCAGGCGCTATGAGGGTGTGGCGTTTGGACGTACCATTCTAACTGCCGCCTTCTCATAAAAAATAAGAGTAATTTTTGTGAGATCCTCCCACTTTGTTTGTTTTTCCTTGCTAGGTACCCACTAGCGCTGCTGGTTAGGACGTAAGGGAAGCGTCAATTTTAACGTAAATTTGTTTTCCCTTAGTCCTAACAGCAGCACACAAATTTCCCACCCTGTTTTTTGTTTCTACTTGATAAGAAAGCACTGGCTATAGGGCGGGTTTCCCTTTATAGGGGTCGGTTTAATAATAAATTAATGAGCTTGGTAGTAAATTTTTTTCAACAAAATTCCACCTGTCCCACCAGTTTCACAGGGGAGAACTCCCCACTTGTGCTGCTGTTAGGATTAAGGGAAAACAAATTTACGTTAAAATGAACGCTTTTCATTTTTTTTAACAAGCAGAACTGGGGGCATTATTTATACTGGAGAGACACTACGGGGGCTGGCCATGGGATGCCCTGGAGGCACTATGGGGGGCATTATGTATACTGTCAGGGCGCTGCAGGGGTTGGGAGATTTAAAAAAAAAAAGCCAATGAAATTCTTGTTTTTAACTGCCGAGGGCCAGTTTTTAATGTCGTTTTTTCCGTCGTCTGAATGTCGGGGATTTCCACAAGACAGGTCATCCATATCTGGTGGGGGTCCAGCTCCCAACCCTCCCACCAACCAGCTGTTTGAACAGATCAAGCTGCATCCTCTTCCTAGGCCAGCGACATCGCGTTCATCGGTCACATGACCCGGGCGCAGCCCAGTCCTATTCTAGTGAATGGTCCTAATCTGTGATACCAAGCACAGCCACTATACAATGTACGGCGCTGTGCTTGGTAAGCTGCAAGGAGGCCGCAGGGCTCACCATAGCGCCAGGGCCTCTTCAAATAGATGGTCGGACCCCCACAGATCCGATATTGATGACCTAGTCTGAGTACAGTACACTTGGAAAAACCCTTTAATAAAAAAAAAAAAAAAATTATATATATATATATATATATATATATATAAAAAAAATATAGTACTCACCTAACCCCTATCCCCCGTGAACAGAGCACATTATGCTCATCCCAACAGCAGGTGCAATACTGTGATCTCATCGCGCCTGCGGAGGGGAGCGGGAGGGTGCATAGGCCGGAGGGTGATCTCCTGCTCCTCTCATGGCATCACAACATTGCACCTGCGGGGTGCACAGGCTGGGGAATAGTGAAGCAGGGAACCGTTAGCGTGTATACAAGTGGATTTGCGTCGGCACCAGAATCCGGGACAGCCCCCCATTGCATATGGCGCCTTAGCGACGGTGCATGCGACTAAGGCCCCATGCACACGACTGTTGTTTGTTTCCGCGTCCGTTCCGTTTTTTTCACGGATAGGATGCTTCCCCATTCATTTCAATGGGTCCGTCAAAAAATGCGGATGGTCAACCGTTTGTGATCCGCATCCGTGATCCGTGTTTTCATTCTGTCAAAAAAATAGTGCATGTCCTATTTTTTTCACGTTTGCGGACAAGGATAGGCATTTTTACAATGGATCTGCCATAAAAAACGGTCCGTCATCCGCTTTTTTTGACGGACACAAAATTTCAAGGAGGAGCGGACGCGGAGGCAGGCAACGGTCGTGTGCATGTAGCCTTAGGCAAAACTCACACCTCATTCAATATACATTTGGTGGGTTTGTGTGAAACATTCCTGCCAGACCCTGTACCTATATTCCTACACCGTTCTGCTCTGCTGTCGACTAACGCTGCAAATGTTTTTTTTTAGGTTAACATTTTTGATCACCATTGTACAGAAAAGCTGTGAGATCCCGTAGTCCGGTCTCAGGAGAAGCAACTCTTTTAAAAGGTGGTTGTCCCCGAACGTCACCCCCGGCCGCGCCATACACCGAATGGAGGGGGGGGGGGGGGGTGTCAGTCCTTTTTCTGCTGACAGAAGTTGTCAGAACAAAACTGTAGGTGGGAAGAGGAGGCAGATGATGGAGATCAGAGGAGGGAGAGCGAGACCTCACATCCATGAGGGTAGCCCTCCAACTGAGGTTCAGCGAGCAACATCCAGGGAAGAGGTTACTCGGCTGAATGGTCCAGGATTTCTAAAAGGGGGGGGGGGGGGCAAGTTTCATGCCAAGTCCAGTTTAAGACGGTCAGACAGTATAGATGAGACTTGGAGGGGTCACAGAGGACGTTGTGAAGGGATGGGCCAACAATAAATGCCGAGTATAAATTAGCACTAGATGACAGTCTAGCAAAAGCTGGAAGCCTGAAGAATACTCTGCTCTGGAAGGAGGGAAATCGGTCCGTCTAATGCCTGCAGTGTCTACTGAGTAGTAATGGCGGAGACACTTTTCAGGCAGAGCGTAACCTGTATAATGCAATATAACCGCCTAGGAAAGGGGGTAACACGGTTGCCTGGTGCCCACAATAGCCACGTATGTTATACCAGCTGCCTGCTTTACCAGTCACCATCCGGTAGGGAATCTGTAGAACACAACCTACAGAAGGGGGTAACGGGTCCGACGCTCGCAATAACGGCAGAGCAGTACACAAGTGGGCTCGGTGCCAGTGCTGCCGGGCCCCCCTCTGTTCTATACTGAAGAGGAGAGCAGGTTAAGGGGATGACCGCCCATGAACCGCAGCATCTCATTTCCCATTAGAAGTCAATGGGGGGGGGGGGATAGGTTTCTGAGACAGACCTTGCACTTTAAGTTGTGATGATTGCCCTTGTACGACCGCACATAAAATAACCACGCTCAGATACTTACAGCTGCTGACCGCACAGCCGATCAGACATGTTTGACATTAACCCCACACGCGTCACTATTTGACGTTAATCAGAATAATAAAGAACCACGAAAATTCACAACAGTTCAAACAGCAGCCCATGTATGACCGCAGGCACCGTAACGGCAGGGTTATACGTGTGGTGGGCCGCATGCGTTCCCCCAGACTATTGATCGGAGAGGGGAGTGGAAGCAGCTCCACCCGAGTCATTAGAAACGTGAAGCCTGCACTTCCGTTATGCCGGCCATACACACGAGGTAGAGGCCGGCCGTAATGAGCGAATCTCCTTTGAAAAGCTCGTGTGAACAATCACTTGCGATGGCCCTCGGGATATTCTCCTCTGCCAAGACTATGAGCGACCCTGCCCAGTAGGCTACGGAAAGGGCACGGTAAATCTATGCTCCATGGGCATGGGGTGAGGAAAAATAGTGGCGCAATCTAGTATACCGCAACGAGCTGGGCCACGAGTGCCATGGTCAGCCTGCGACCACACCGTGCACATGAAGAAAGGCAAGTGATCACGGAGAGCCGGGGCAGCCTGAGGAGACGTGGCCCAATGGAGGAAAAGGGACACGAGAAAAATGCTGCAGCCGGAAGACTGGGAGAAAAGGGACTGCAGATGGAAGGAAAGAAGATGGACAAGCTGGGGGATTGTCTGGGGGCGAGGAGCAGGTTGAAAGCTGGGTGACCCGTGGTCTGGCGGGTTACCAGTTAACCCTTTGGTGTCCCGTTTAAATCCCAAATTCCCACTTTGCACCAAGATCCTGTGTCAGAGAAAAGCGTCCACCCTCCAGGCGGAGCTCCTGTGATGAACCTCGGCAGGTCTATAGGGGTCGGTTATGTACGGACCCAAGGCTGGCGGAGAGGTCCATAGCACCCCGGCTACCGTACATCTAATTTCATACACAAGCGCAACGTCTTCGGTCCAATCTGTATAGAATCTAATAGAGAATTGAGGCGTATATCAGACTCCACACACAGAGGGATTGCTCCCCTAGAAGTTTTACTTCAAGGGAACAATGTGTCCACACACAAGTCTGGCCGCAGCTTCCACCCCAAACACTTCTAGGAGGACTACTACTCCAGACGGAGTTACATTCAGGGTGAAATGCTGCACCTACAAACCCCATTTACTTTCTAAGCGGTGACTGAATACGTCTCTATTCAGCCCCGATTAACCGCAGGTGGAGCTCCTACTTTACTAGAGGACTTATATATTTTAGATGCAGTGAGAATCTCCTATCGTTTTTTGCACACAGCTCCTATGCAGATTTATGTGCCCCAGGTAACTGACTGCAAACGAACCCTGGTCGGGGCCAATATGAAGAAAACCCTCAGTGCAGGGTATTCAACATGGCGTTTCTGCCCGTTTTGGGAACACTTCACATAAAAGGTAGGAGACACAGGGTCACCTAGAAAAGCACCATGTACCACATTAAGGCTACTTTCACACTGGCGTTTTGGCTTTCCGTTTGAGAGATCCGTTCAGGGCTTTCAGAAGCGGTCCAAAACTGATCAGTTTTGCCCTTAATGCATTGTGAATGGAGCCGCTCAGAAGCGTCAATTTTGACGTAAATTTGTTTTCCCTTAGTCCTAACAGCAGCACAAGTGGGGTATTTGCCCCTGTGAAGATGATCAGGACAGGCGGAATTTTATTGAATTAAAAATTTCTGTCTAAGTATCCAAATTAATAATTAACTAATTAAGCCCCTACCCCATATAACCCGTCCCCTAACTGAACGGGTCGCTTTATAACAAGTAACTAATAACAAAACACTCAAAGGGTGGGAAATTTGTGTGCTGCTGTTAGGAAAACAAATTTACGTCAAAATTGACGCTTCCCTTACGTCCTAACCAGCAGCGCAAGTGGGGAAGTAGCAAGAAACTTCACACAAATTGGGAGGGCTCCTTTCTCTTTTTTTTTTTTACGAGAGGGCGGCACTTAAAACAGAGTGTCCAAAGGCCATTCCCTCCGCTCGTCTTGTCTCTAGACGATAATGTGAGATGAAAGTGTTCTGGGAACTCCAAGAAGCGACCCCGTTCAGTTAGGGAATGGGTTATATGGTGTAGGGGCTTAATTAGTTAATTAGGATACTTAGGCAGAAATGTTTTATTCAATAAAATTCCGCCTGTCCCGATCAGCTTCACAGAGGCAAATACCCCACTTGTGCTGCTGGTTAGGACGAAAGGGAATGCATCAGTTTGGCTCCGTTCCGTCTACATTCCGCTTTGGTGTCCATCTGACGAAACTGAGCCAAACGGATCCATCCTGACACACAATGTAAGTAAATGAGGACGGATCCGTTTTCTGACACAATAGAAAACGGATCCTTCCCCTATTGACTTTCAATGGAGTTCAAGACGGAACCGTTTTGGCGATGTTACAGATAATACAAACGGATCCGTTCTGAACGGATGCAGACGGTTGTATTATCTGAACGGATGCGTCTGTGCAGATCCATGACGGATCCGCACCAAACGCGAGTGTGAAAGTAGCCCAACCTGCATTATGGTTCTGAAATGATATTTAAGTCCCAAGCTGCACACAGGCTACCAGAAAGCTGGGTGCTAAGTACTGCCATCACCCTGCTTTCCTACAGCCATTTTATGGGACTGCTTTATTGCCATGGACTGTGCTTGGCATTTAACCATTCACCTCCATGGGGCTGAGATGCAACACCAGACTGAGCCCATAGATGCAAGCCCTTTAAAGGGGTTTTCCAGGAGTTCAGTAGTAATGGCCTGAGGATAAGACATCAATATCAGATCTGTGGGGGTCAGACACCCGACACCCCCACCGAGCAGCTGTTTGAAGAGGCCACAGCCTCCTATAAGCATACTAAAGAGCGCCATGCATTGTATAGTGGCTGTGATTGGTATTGCAGCCCAGACACACTCACTTGAATGGGACTGCGCTTTACATAGGCCATGTGACCAATGACCGTGACGTCACTGGCCTAGGAAGAGGCCTCAGTACTCACTGGATGAAAGGCCATCGATTTTAAGCTCTGGGAAAACCCCTTTAATTTCCGCAGCCTCAGATACTTGTACAGCCCCATATATAAAGGGGCTGTACAAGAGTTAACCCACAAATGGCACCTTCTCAATTTCCACAAGTACAACCCAACTGACCAGGTTTACAAGCGACATTTAGATTTTCAGAGGAGATGCTTTTCCATCAAGAAAGTCCCCGGCTTCACCCCAGTAATCGTTTGGTTCAGCCCCCAAAAAAACACAGCACTCTGTGCAAAATGGCTGAACTTCCATTTCACAAAATGTATGGTTTGTGTGTTCACTGCCAGGGTCCCTGTCCCCCTCCCACCGTACAGAACTCAGAAAGGAAGCGCTCTCAATAGTGTTTTGTGTTTTATTATACGACAACGCGTTCTGTATTAAAAAGGATGGAGGTAGGGTGTCTGTCCTGGGTGACACCCCTCCTGCCCCCCTCGGGCAGCGTGAGGGGATTGGAGCAAATAAAATTAAAGACAAAACAAAAACAAAAGTATTTCCTTCTGAAGCCAGGATGCAATTTGCTCCTGTGCACAGGGCGAGTTTCTGGCCTTTGGGGTATTTGGTGCAACCCTGAACCCCTGGAGGAAGGGGTGGACCCCATGTTTTGAAGCAGCAGCAGCAGCACCATTTGATCTGCCTTCAGGCTAGTGCGGTCACAGTGACGCCTTGCAGGATCAGGATTCCTGTGACCCCCCCTAAATAATTGTTCCTGGGGTGGGGGTTCAGCTCTGCTGAGTCTTCTCCCTGGATGTCGATTTGGTGAACAGGTCCGGTGCTCTTTCCCGGGTTATCTGCTCTCAGTTGGGAATGTATGGGGTGGGTGGACGCTTTTTCCTCCTGACCAGAGGAGGGGGGATTGTTATTGCTGAGCCATCTGCTGTAGAGAGAGAGAGAGAGGGCTTGTATTAGAGAAATGCACTCCGAGAAGAACGGCAGCAAATATTTCAGGTGTACCTAGTATGACTTACCTGCTGGGGTTGAGGTTCGCCGCTCCTGCTTGCCAATCGGCTCAAGATGTTGCGTTCTGACATCTGTAACCTAACAGCCACAGGAGGAATTCGAGCGATGGTGGCTGGAAGTCGGGTGACATCGGCTTTCATATCACTCAATAGTTCTTCCAACTGTTTAAGTACTATGGAGGGGAGAGAAGACGACATACAGATACACATGTAATAAAGCTGCACACACAGGAACGTCTCATTATCAACTGACAATGACCTGTCAGCCTCTAAAGACCAAGTATTATTCACAGGAACTAGTCAAATGTGAGGAACGGGCGACGGGGCACCCGTGTGCAGGCCCAGGGACGGGGCTCCTGGGGCCCCCGTGCTCTAGCGGAAGTACTGTAGTTCTTACCTTTATGTAAAACAGCATTGGCTGGCTTGTTCCCTGCCATAGACTCTTTAGATAAGTGCTGGTGACTTTCGGCCAAACACTCCACCTCTGCAAATCGAGTATTCAGAGCCATGGACGGGTGTGAGGGATCTTCAGACATGTTCAGATAAGCAGCTCGTCTCAGTTGCTCTTCTATGACAAGTGCCTGCTCTAGAAGCTGTATAGAAAGGAGGAAAGAGGGGGATCAGGGAACGGCATCTACAAGTTATTCAGTATGTGAGCGAAAGGGACTGCCCAAGACCCTTCCCTCCAGAAACAGCACTACGCCCCTCCATGGGCACGGTCAGGTATTGCAGCTGAACTTTGTTCACTTGTCCACAGGATAGGTCATCAGTATCACATCAGTGGGATCCAAGTCCCGGCAGCCCCCACTGATCAGCTGTGGGGCTTCTAAGACTTCTGGTGAGCACCTCAACCTCCCGGGTGCTCCCACCCGTCCATTGTATAGCAGCTGTGCTTGGTACTGCAGCTCAGCCCCATTGAATTGAATGGGGTTGAGGTGCACCCAGGACATGTGGCGATGTATGACGACATCACATGGCTTAGAGAGCTGGTGCCATTGCAAACAGCCGATTGGTAAGGGTTAGACCCCCACCGATCTGATATTGATGACTTATCCTGAGGATAGGGGAAATATTAATTCTCAGATAACCCTTTTAACTTTTTCTCCTTATCACAACATAGAATAGGTGTAGAAAGACTAGGGGAATAAATCTATTAAAGAAAGGACGCAGCACTAACTTTGAACCGTCGGGCCAGAAACTTGTTTTTGATCTCCAGGAAGTTGCCTCTGTTCACTTCTCCTTTGAATGGTTCGTTGAGGATGGCATACCGCACGTCATTCTGAATGTCCTGCCAGCGTGCATAGCCATGGCTGAGAGAGGATGCTGAGGAAAAGGTCTCTTATACAAGAACATAACATTTCATATAACTATAACATTTAGTAAGCGCCGCCCCCCCCCAAACTAATTTCTTTGTCATAGGTCTACACAACCAGGCCGAGACAATGAATAGTTTATCTGCACTAACACCCCATTTGCTTTCCAATCAAAGGATACTTTATAATGCCAGACAGCAGCCAATAGTCGTGTCTTCGGTGCCAGATCTCGTAAGTCTTCTTGGTAACGGTTGCTGCTCGCTCTTCGTTCTGCCATAATGAGTGTAGTTCTGTGGTACATATAAAACAGACTTAAAACCACTGCAAAACTGCAGCCGAATCGCCGCTCCACATTCATTTCACTCAAAGCAAAAGAACGCAAACCCCTCTGGCATTACCTGTAAAGCCGCCATCTGCAATGTTGAACATGAATCTCTGCTTGGTGGCTGCAGCCTTTTTCTTTATCTCCTCTGTGGACTCTTTGGGAGTCTCTCCATTCTGTAATGTTACGGGCTGGACATCATCTAGAAAAGAAGGAAGAATTGGGGTGTTGAGACATTCATTAGGAGCTCGGCAACTCAAACTTTGTAGCACTACTGATTAATTTTAACCATCGAGGGACAACAGTCCATAAGATAGAGCAAGATGTACTCCTTTGACTGAAGCTATAGCTTGACCGTTAAAATCAATGGCACTATAAAAAGTCTCCATGAAGCCCTATCCTAAGAGTGCCAGTTCGCAGCTCAGACAAACTGTGGTAACAGCATGCAATCGCCAACTGGTTGTCGTTATGTCACAGCAAGCACATAAAAACCATGAGCGTCACATGTATGTGCAGAGAAACCACAGCAAATAGTGATTAAAGGGGTTCTGAACTTTGTCTAAACTGATGATCGGCAGGGGTCAGACACCCGGGACCCCCGCCAATCAGCGGTTTATGAAGACAGTGGCACTGGCAGTAGTGCCACGGCCATATCGCAGGCCCAGTGACGTCACGACTAGTATCACTGGCCTGGGCAGGGCTAAGCTTCATTCAAGTGAATGTAGCTTAGTCCTGCCCAGGCCAGTGATACTAGTCGTGACGTCCCTGGGCCTGAGGTAAACAGCGAGAAGGCCGTTGCGCTACTGCCAGTGCCACTGCATTCACAAACAGCTGATCGGTAGGGGTCCCGGGTGTCGGACCCCTGCTGATCAGATGCTGATGATCTATCCAGAGGATAGAACAGTTTAAAATTACTGCAGAACCTCTAACTACGTGTGGTTACCACGGTGCGGCCACAAGGCATACAGGTACACGAAGAGAAGCCATATTAACCTTTCTTATCATCCACAGCAATAACATCATCATTGGCTTTCTCTGGTTCGGGTTTTGCCTCCGTCTCCATGGGCTCCGCAGCAGGAGGCTTCTCTTTGTTTTCAGGCTCCTCCGCCTTCACCTCCGTCTGCGTGGTCTCTGTAGTTTGAGATTCTGCTGCTGGTTGTGCACTCTGAGAAGGGGATGGAAGGAACAAGTACAATTTATCATTAAAATTACCAAGTTTAGAAAAATGCACACATTGTAGTTTATAGAGAAAAAAAAACAAAAACAAAAAAAACTGTTTTATGGGACAGATTTACATAACACCATATAACTATGCATAAATGCAGCCGACTGACACTCACCTCATTATTTTCCTCGGGTGGTTTTGATTCCGGTTGTGCGTTTTCCTCTTTTACACCCGCCTCCTCAGTTTTGACACCCTCCTCTGCAGATGACAGAAAATAGTAGATTAACAGACAAAAAACACAATGAAAAAAAAAGCCCACCAAAACTGCAAGTGTCCCGTCGAGCCTTTAAGGGAGTGCGCCTTTCTGTGTGCATCCCTCCTAAACAGACAGGGTTAATGTACGTCCAGCCATGGGCCCCCATATCACAGTTAGGACATAAGGAGCTTTGTTTTGAGGCCAGACAAGTGAAGAGTTTAAAGGGCAACACCGTTTTACAGACCTTCCCTACGTGTCATGCTGACATATCACAATTTGTGTGGAGACCCCCACCAATGGCTATAAGGAAGGAGGCCGAAGCACCGAGCGCTTTACCTATTTGGCTTTCATAGACAAGTATGTGGTGTACGGAATGTTAGACGGCATGTTCGCCACTCTGAGCAGGGCCGATTAAAGCCAAAACAGCAGTGCTCAGCCCCTTTGATTTTTGTGATTGTTAGCTCCCCCCCAAGCAATGAAAACTTCAAGTCACAGAGAGTTACCCTTTAACATTAACCTCTGTTAACAGGATATTATGCAGCCAAACCAAGCCCACGTGTGGTGGCAAATGGCTGCACAATTAACCAGCAAATTTGCATTCTTTGACCACGTGAAAAAGTCGAATGTCATACCGTTTGTTACAGCTGGGGCGGGCGTATTAGGCTGTGTGTCCCCTGGTGTTGATGGGGTGGGAGTTTTAGGAGATGGAGAGTCGACTGGAGAGGTCTTCTTGTTCTCTTCTTGCTCAGCAAGCTCTGGCATACTCCAGCGCCCATTGACGTGCTCAAACTCTTGAACCTGGCGCAAACAATGTACATGTTTTATAGCAAAATGGCATCTCACAAACTCAGACAGTTCCTAGAATTGTAACCATTTCTACGGATACCAACGGCTGAATGCTACTAAAAAAATGAACGATATCGTCCTTTATATTGCATCACACCATCGATATAGACCAGCATGAGGAATCATACCTTCTTGCGAATGAGAGACATAACCCCAATTCTTGTTAGCACATGCTGGCGAGAGAGACCTTCCCTCGGAACGCCATCTGCAAAGGTCTCTGCTCCATCTGCACCCGGTTCGCAGAGATGACGCATAAACAATGACACGTACGCTCTGAAAATGTAAGGAAAATTAATAAGATAAACCTAATTTTTTTATTTTATTACAATTTAAGCATGTTGATTGGGAAATCTTACTTAAATTCCTTCTCAGATTTTCCACGTAAATCTCTGACAAGCCATTGGGTGGTGAATGCATCCTGTGGTGGCATGCCGTAACGCATAATGGCATTGAGGAAAGCCTTTCGTTGACGGGCATTGAAACCCAACACCTAGGAACAGAAGCGCAAATTACACTGGTGCACTGCAAGACTTATCTTAATGTTCAATTAGGTCTAAAATGTGGAAAAAAAATGAAGCATGTTTCCATGGTAACTCCATATAGTAGGATCCTGCGATCAATCTGCTTTCCACCCTTTTCCTACTTTTTGCTAACCTACCAAATACAGGAGCAGTACAATAGGGACAGTTGCATTTCAGCAACAAATTTGCCATATGCGAATTAACCCTTAGGCATCATGCACACGACCGTAGGCATTTTGCGGTCCGCAGAACACAGAAGCTGCTCCGCAATTTGCCGAACGGAACGCGGCCCACTGTAGAAATGCCTATTCTTGTCCGCAAAATAGACAAGAATAGGGCATGCTATATTTTTTTTTCGGAGGCACGGAACGGAGCAAAGGACGTTGGCAGCACAAAGGGCTGTCCGCATCTTTTGCGGCCCTATTGAAGCGAATGGGTGCATGCCTGAGCCGCAAAATATGCGGCTCGGTCGCGGACCCAAAATACGTTTGTGTGCATGAGGCCTTAGATGGACACATTATCTGAACTACATGAGTGTAAAAAAGGTTTTACTAGATTTCCCAAATTGCCAATCCCGCTACTATTTAGGGCTTTTTCAGACGAGCGTGTCCTGTGCGGAAATCACGCTCCGTGTGCGAGCACAATTCCCCGTTATGGTCACTGCTCGTTTCTCAGGAGCGCTGATTTATAATGCTGTGTGTCTCTGCATGACCTGTATCTACTGAATTATACTGACAGCATTATGTCAGTATAGTTCTGAAGTAGTAAGGTCATGGAATCAGTATAATAGCCTAAGCTCCTGAGAAACGAGCAGTGACCATAACTGGCAATCACGCTGTCACACGGAGCGCGATTTCCGCACAAGAAAGGTCATGCACAACTGTCAAGAAAGAGTTAATTGTCAAGAATATCTTCACCAGTGCAAACAAGATTCCAGCACCCAACACATTACACACATTTCTTACCTCAATGTTGCCTCCTACACGAGCCAGCAGAGGCGGTAAAGGTTTATCTTTATCATTCCTCAAGCCTTTCCTGTTGGGTCGACGGGCTGCTGTGAAAACAGATCAACCGTTTACATCGGAAACTATATATTTGGGGAACCAGTATGTAGCCAGTTAAGAATGGATTACACACTTACCTTCTGATCGTTCATCAAAGTCTTCATCTCCTTCTTCAGAAGCCACAGAGTAATCAGACTGGTTATCGGACTGATCATCCTGCCAATCTGAGGACAAAAAGTGGATGCTCAGAGACTATGGGAAAGCTACGAAATCATCACTGAAGCCATGATGGCAAGGCGCTCACCTCTGTCCTCTTGGCTGCCGTCATTGTAGTTCACCTGTTTACGGATTCGCTTTCCTTTACCCAGATTACGAGCCAGGTCTTCCTGCTGTTGCTCATAATGGTGTCGCAGAAGTTTCTCCCAGTAATCTGGATCCACGCTCTCCTCCTGTTTGATAATTTCACGGACAACTTCCTCTTCATCCTAAAAACCCGGAAGACACCCGATTAGTCAATTACTAACAAAGATAGAGGTAAAAGTGTTGGGGTGAAAGCATATCGCTAGGATATGCCATCACTTTATGATTTGTGGGGTCCACCCTTTTGAGAATTAAGGGGGATGGAGAGCTGGCGTAGTGCATATGCCATCACGTTATGGGAAAACAAAGTCATACAAAATTAATGTATACTTGCAGAACACAATAAACCATACATTAACTGTCCAGTCGAGCCTTTAAGGGAGTGCACATTGCTGTGTGCTGCCCTCCTAAACAGACTGAGTTACTTTATGTCCAGCCATAATTCCACCTTGTACAGAGAAGGAGGATTCAAAACCATAGGCTGGACAATCTAAAGACGCAGTCTATTGAATATATGACCCCAAATCAGTTCCTCACTGCCACATTAAAAGTACGAATTACACGACTTACAGCCATTTCTTCTTCGCGGACCACATACTGTGCCACTTTGAAGGAGCTCAGGTATTCATTCATTCCCTGTATCTCTGTGTCTTCAATCTCATCTTGGTTCCTATCCAACAACCGGGCTATGGCTTTGTCATCGTAGTGAATGACGCTGATGTCCTCGCCTTCCTTGTTTTCACCTGTGACGATAAAGCGCGTTAAGAGTCGCACAGCAATGGCACGTGTGAGGTGAATTGTTTTCTGTGAAACCTGATCAATGCTCTACCTCCTTCTGTTGCTTCATCTTTAAAAAGTTCTTCGGTACCAAACTTCAGGATGTCGTCCAGTTCCTGCTTTGACATTGAACCCGTCTTGGAGCCGAGACCTGGTCTAACGACCAAGTGAGTGAGCATCATCTTCTTCTTCGCGACCTGAGTAATCCTTTCCTCCACAGATGCTCTAGTTACGAATCGGTAAATCATGACCTTCTTATTCTGTCCAATACGATGGGCTCTGCTAAAAGCCTATTGACCAAGTAAAAAAAAAATATTCAGAGACGCACCGAAAAACAGACAGGAAAAAAAAACCTGAATGTTCAGCCGTTTCTTACCTGAATATCATTGTGAGGATTCCAGTCCGAGTCATAGATGATCACAGTATCGGCTGTAGCAAGATTAATTCCCAAACCTCCAGCTCGAGTTGACAGAAGGAAACAGAACTGTGGAGCACCCGGTGCTAAAATAGAGTGAAAGGAGAAAAATCTCAACTCGGTATAGGATTGTAATCTCCCATTACTGGATAGTAAAATCTTGATACTTGTATCTGGGTTCATGCCAAGGACACAGAATGGCTGATCATGTGTTTGGCACTGCAGGTCATAATCGCTGGCCTGTGGCGGCGGCTGCTGGACATTATACAATTTTGTTTTTGATCAGACATTTCTGGTTTTCAACTTGTGGACTAAATATGCTGAACTCTAAAACATACTATTAAACAGAAAAACGATGGGGCAGGACTGGACAGATCAACCGTTCTTCTAAATACATTGTTTAGTCGATACCGCTTTTAAATAGCAGCACTGACTGACCACAGCCCACATCCGATAGACGCAGTGATTCTACAACTCCAGCTCCCCTACTGGACACGGGAAACTAGGAGACAAAGCAGAACGGTCTGTGCATAGCTATGAGCAGCCTGCAGCATGGACCACAGCCAGTCCGTGCCACTGTGTAGGAGCAGAATCTGCTATGTAATGCCTCATTCACACCTCAGTGTTTTCTAGTGATTTGGAGCCAAAACCAGGTGTGGCTCTAAACACGTGCAGATCTTTCCCTTTATACCTTATGTCTGTGGAGGCTCCAATCCTGGTTTTTGCTCACAGTCACTGATGGACATGGGCGTAGCTATAGGGGGTGCAGAGGTAGCAGTCGCTACAGGCCCCAGAAACCTGAGGGGGCCCAAAGACCCTTTGTGTCGCATAAGAAGACACAAAGCACTGAGGGAAGGGGGGCCCCCAAGCTGAACTCTTGCACTAGGGCCCATGAGCCGTTAGCTACGCCCCTGCTGATGGAAATCACTGACACGTGAATGAGGCTCAACACATCTAGGAAATTAATTATTGTGCTCATCGTTGCTCTATATAATTGTAGGCACACATGAATAACACACTAGCTACTGCCAGGCCTTCACAGTCATACATTCCACACAACCCAGGGACACTTACCGTTAAAACGATCAATGGCTTCTTGACGCATGTTTCCAGTGATGCCTCCATCTATTCTCTCATACTTATAGCCCTCGTGTTCCAGGAAGTCTTCCAGCAGGTCCAACATCTTGGTCATCTGAACAGAGAAAATGGACGTTGGTAGAGGTTTGCTTTTACAGCAATGTAACGCTCAGACACATAAATTACACCAACAATAACCAGATGGTCAAGAATGTAAATGATAGCTTGTGGTGCACCTTTGCAAGATGGCAGCGAGAACAAGCTTTAAAAAGAAAGACGCAGAGGCAGGTTACAGCACAAAAGTGAAGCCGTTTATAAGAGACAAGAATTGAATTACTTCAAAAACTTTTCGGAAGCATCACCAACCTGGGAGAAAATGAGTACTCTGTGCCCATCATCCTTCAGTTTTCTCAACATCTTCTGCAGAAGAAGCAACTTTCCAGCCCCCTTAATGAGGGCACTGCCATCATACATTCCATTGGGCATCTTGGGAGCCTCCTGTAGGAGGACAAGCGAAAAGAGGTCTTAGTACTTGTCACCCTCCACATAGCATGCCATGTACGGTCACCCTCTGCTCCGCATTTATTATATATTATGCAATCAATCTCCTCTTACCATAGCAGCCACAGGGAAGAGGTAAGGATGGTTGCAGCACTTTTTGAGGTCCATCACAACGTTGAGTAGAGATACTTGGTTACCTCCTCCTCGAGTATTGAGAGCCTCAAAATTTCTAGTGAGGATGAACTTATAATATTTTCTAAAAGGAAAAAAGAGCAGATGAGTATTAGTACCAGTCAGGATGAAGACCGAAAACAATAAGAAATCCCTCTGCCACAACTCACTTCTGCATGGGGCTAAGTTCAACACGAACAATGAGCTCTGTCTTAGAAGGCATGTTCTTGAAGACATCAGCCTTTAATCTTCTCAACATGTGAGGTCCCAACATGTCATGAAGCTTCTTGATTTGATCTTCCTTTGCGATATCTGCAAATTCTTCCAGGAAACCTTCCAGGTTACTGCAAGGGGGCAACAAATGGTTATGTAAAAGCAGAAATTAAAGTTTCTTTTCCATACTATTTAAGTGTAAAGCAAGTCGACTACTGCCCAATATTTCGTTTGACTACGTACTTAAACCGCTCCGGCGTTAAGAAGTTCAGTAGATGGAACAATTCTTCAAGGTTGTTCTGCAACGGGGTTCCCGTAAGTAGCAACTTGTGCTGAAGACTGTATCCATTAAGAACCCTGAAAAACTAAAAAGACAAAAAGTGTAAGCCACGAGCCAAACTCTGTTTAGGGTACTTTCACACTTGCGGCAGTGTGATCCGGCAAGCAGTTCCCTTGCCTGAACTGCCTGCCTGATCAGGCAAACTGTATGCAAACGTATGTCATTTTTTCTGACTGATGAAGTCTGAAAAATGCATTATTTTTTTCACATTTTTAAAGGTGTGCACATGCGCAGACTAGAATGCCGGATCCGTCATTGCGGCACTAATACATTTCAATGTAAATTAATGCTGGATCCGGCATTCCGATTAGGCATTTTGGACGGAGATAATACCGCAGCATGCTGAAGTATTTCCTCCGTCCAAAACGCCGTACAGCGACTGAACTGAAGACATCCTGAACGGATTTCTCTCTATTCAGAATGCATTGGGATAAAACTGATCAGTTCTTTTCCAGTATTGAGCCCCTAGGACGGAACTCAATGCTGGAAAAGAAAAACGCTAGTGTAAAAGTACCCTTAGACGATGGAAATGGCTTGCTTACCTTGGATTGGTTATTTTTCAGACGATGAGCTTCATCTACTACCAAACAGGCCCAATCTATGGAGCCCAGGACAGCCATATCAATGGTGATCAGCTCATATGAAGTAAGCAAAACATGGAACTTTACAGATGCTTCTTTCTATGGGGAGATAAACAGAGAAGGCTTACATTTAGGAAAACATGTTTCATGCCTCTAAAATGATAACCAAGGTGGTTTAAATATGGGACGAACCTTCATGCGCGATGCTTTCTTGCCACCGCGTATAGCATTGTCCTCAAACGAGAACTCATTTTCTCGAATAACGGCTCGGCTGTCCTTGTCTCCAACGTATGTGACTACGTACATATCGGGTGCCCACATTTCAAACTCTCGTTCCCAGTTAATGATAGTGGAAAGAGGAGCACTGACCAAAAAGGGACCTTTTGAGTGACCCTAAAAACAAACAAAAAATAAAAATAAAATATACAATAAAGGCAGGTAAATCAGAGGCTTTCTTGCAGAACATTATTCCCGGAGACTTACCTCCTTATAGAGCGAGTACAAGAAGACTGCTGTCTGTACAGTCTTTCCCAGACCCATTTCATCTGCAAGGATGGTGTCTGTGCCTTGTGCCCATGAGAAACGCAGCCAATTCAAACCCTCCAACTGGTAAGGGTGAAGGGTACCTCCTGTACAATCCAAGTACTCTGGCTGACGATCATACTTCACTGTAGGCTGAGAGACGAGGGTTGGGAGCGTCATTATAGAAAGGGGTGCACAACTTCAGAACTTGAAGAGAAAATATGATGCAACTTACATCGACTGTAGGAGTATCTGGAGGTCTCTCGGGTCGTTTTGATTTGAATTTCTTCACCTTCTTTCCAGGACGGCCTTCATCTCCACACATAAGCTCTCTGTAAAAAAAAACAAAAAAAACACACATTAGATAAACACCAATGGGGTCATTTATCAAACTGGTGTAAAGTAGAACTGGCCGAGTTTCCCATAGCAGCCAATCAGATCCCACCTTTCATTTTTGACAGCTCCTTTGGAAAACAAAAGGTTGTATCTGATTGGTTTGATTAATGACCCCACTGGTTTTAAGAGTGCTAGAAATTCTAGGAAGAAGCAGTTCAAGGGGTTGTCTTCCTCAGGACAACCCCGTCCCATAGGACCTTTTAGAGCAGAACTCTGTAGGAATTTACCTTACACAATCTCTTTAATACAAGTTGGGCAGCCATAAAACCTACCTGTGGTTCCAGTAGGCTTGTTTGTATATGTCAAAGTCCTGAACTTCTGCATCTTCCATTTCCCAGGATGCCTGGTCATAAGCAAGGTCCCTCCACTTGATCAAGTAATGGACATTTCCCTTCTTGTCCACACTGAACGAAAAACAGAAAAAGCATTCAGATAATACAGTAAGAGAAGAATCTCTGGAACAAATTTGATAAAACTGATCATTTCCAGGAGGCCATCTGCAATAACCGTACTATCCAACTATAGGCTATTGTGTAGGTTAGAGTCACCATTGGTGCCTAGTGCTGGAAATATGCACGTCCACTGCTTTGTGTATGAAAGCCACGCAGACCTCAGGACAGTACTACGGACAGCCAACAAGAAACCATACATTAACAGCACACCACCTACAGATCTCTTTAAAGTTACTGCAAAGATGAGCCCCCTTCATGACAGCCCCACCTAACTTACCTGTGATTTAGGATTCTGTGAATCATCATCCATTCTGGTTTGATACCATAGCGATAAAATTTCTCCTCCATTTCTAAGTATTTCGGATCTTTGTTTTTCCTCTTGCGGCTCTTTTCCTCTTCATCTAGCATATAATCACCAGGGGGAGGTTCATCCATGTCGTTCTTTCTCTGGTAGTTCCTAAACATCACCTGGCAGTGCAACTCCAGCTGTAAGACAGAAGATAACAACCAGAAGTAAGCTACAGACCCACATCCGATACCATCCGCGTATACTTCTGCAGCAAGTAGTGTACCTGCAGCTCTGTCACCCAAGAACAGTGCAGATAAGACATTCCGTGCCACTTGACGAAAAACTCGCGCTCTGGACGCCCTTCCAAAGCTTTTGGAGGAGCATCAGGACCTACGTTGGCTGGTTTTGGCACTGGTGTAGGACAAGGTGGCTGTCCCCATTTCCATGTCAATATCTTTTGGATTTTACCTTTAAGCGGGGGACACTATAAAAGAGAAAGCAGGTTATTAAATCCATTAGCAAGCAGATCAGAAAAATGTGACGCATGGTTCTAAAAGTACTCACTGTGCATCTAGGACACAACCACTCTCCGTTGGGTATTTCTGGAAGTGGTGGGTTCAGACAGTGAATATGGTAGGAAGAAGGACAGGCATCGCAACACAGCAGCTCGCCTCCATCCTTACAAACACGACAAAATTCCATGTGGTGATCCTCTTCCTCTGGGTCACCTACAGTCTCGTCCAAATCATCGTCAATCTCAGAGTTGTCCTCTTTGGCTTCCCACTGTACTCCTTCCTTCTCCTAGAATATTAAAATTTATGAAGAAAGATAAATATACCACTAATAAAGACACCAAACACTGCAGCATACACGGCCACACGTTTGTTCGGCAATATCACTTACGCAGTGAGGACAACTCCATTTGCCCTCAGGTGCTTTGTCCATGTCTGGGTCCAGGCAAACCATGTGGTAAGCTCGTGGGCACGTGTCACATAGGATGATCTCTCCTCCTTGCTGGCAAACCTCACAGTAGTCCTGGTGGTCTGTCTCATAACCATCGACACCAACTGCAGTCTCCTCATCTGCCAAGACGAGAGCTTAACATTTAGAAAATCTTTTTAGCCACATCAGGCCAGAGCCAAAGTCCATAAACTCTCATATTTACCCTTCTTTTTCTTCTTGTTGGCTCGGAGTTTCTTACGGCTTCGGCTGCTCTTGCTGGTTGATCCGTCGGATACAGACATGCTGTTCATGCTGCCTTCGTCATAGTCTGAGTCCACATCAAGGTCCTCCTCCTCACTCTGAAGATATAAGATGCATGCAGTAGGGGGTCAAATAAAATAGGCTTTGACTGCAAACAAACTCAACCCCCAAATGCAGTTGATCTAGAACTTTACTCACAGAAGAGCGCTTGCGTTTTGAACCAAAACCCCCCAGCTTGATCTTCAGAGGGGCCACTTTCTTGGCTTTGGTTTTCTTATTTTCTGGTGGACGGACAATCTTTGGTTTCTTTCTGGCATTGGGTCCTGAAAAGTTAAAAATAAAGAGGAATTTATAAAACCAGACACCCACCTATTCCCTGACATAATGCCAACCCTTTAGGTTATATTCACACAATGAAGCAGACTTGTTGCAAAAATTCCTGAAACTTACAGATTCCTCTCAATGGGGGCTTGCAATATGCCTTTGCCTGACTGAGCCATGGCTCTCACTGGAGTGGTGGACCCCCCTCTCTGTGATGTTATATGACCTTTTATAACGTATATGGAAAGGGGTTGCAGATATCAGACAACCCTGCCTGAGTGAGTCCTACAGCGCATGTATGCCAATCCCTAAATCCCAACGCTTTTCTATTGCCTTCCTACACTCCTGGGCAATGTTAGCAGAAAATATTCACCTTTTCCTTCCTTGGTTTTTGCTTTGCGCAGGGGAACCTCAGCTGGTGGTGGTGGCGGAGGAGGAGGAGGATTGGTCTCTGCAGAAGCGACCATGCTTTCAACCACAGCCACGGCAGCTGCGGCGGCAGCAGCAACGGATGCGCCAGAGCTGCCCTTCAAAGGATTGTTGGTACTGAACTCTCTCCACTTAGCTCCAAGAACCATCATCATCTTGGACACTGCAATTTTAGGGTTCTTGGCAGCTATAAGTGGCCTAAATGAAGGGGGAAAAAATAGCCATAAATACACACAAAAAAAGTTTTTTACATTAAAAACAAAAAAGAACAAATCAGTACATACCTGACGAATTGACTGAAGGCTTTATAATTGGTCAGTGTTCTATAATCATCCTCTGTGAACACGTGATCAATGTCCTCCATTCCCCAGTCCTCCAGGAGCTGCGCTGAAGACTTTGGTTCCTATTGGCAAACAGACATAAAACAGAAATCATAAGGCACGCGTCATTTGCACCAAGTTGCAGTATATACCTCACAAGGAATCCGCCCTGAATTCATTGGAGGTCGGTTGGCACCAGAAAAGGTGGCATTTAGACTAGCTTCCCGACCAAGAGAGGTCACCTTGTTGTGGTGGATGGGCACAAGTAACTTTGATCAAAATGTATTTGCCAAGAACCTCCCGTTCCGTTACATAGTGAGCACAGCTTTAGTTTATGTATTTTGTGTATATGCAGAGGGCTATTGCATTGTTTGATTTTGTATTCTCAGCCAGAGCGATGCACACATGCGTCTTAGGAGGTGCCAATTTTTCCTTTTTGTGTTCGGCTTGGTTCACATCATGTTTTTGCCCTACGTTTTACATAAAATATCAGTACACTACACTTTTTCACGCCAGAAAGACCATTAAAAAAATAAATTATAATTTTATTTTTACTAAGCTCTATGGTGCCAGATGCCACTGTATGGCATCCATCTTACATATACGTTTTTTGTACAAGTTAAACGCAAAGACAAAAATGTGATGTGAACTTAACAAGCTGGACTATGACACACACTAATTATAGAGATATATATATATATATATATATATATATATATATATATATATATATATATATATACATACATATATATATATATATTTTATTTATTTTTTTAACAAACCATAGCAAAGCTAGATAAATATTTCCAATATACATATTACAAACCTTAGAATCGTCGTCGTCATCGTCTTCCTCTTCACGCTTTGCCTTGGCTTTCTTTTCCTTCTTCTGCGTCAGCTTTTTCTTCTTCTTCTTCCCGGGAGTATAATCGCTGCCTTCACTGTCAGATCGGACAAGGCCTCCATCATCCTCTCCGAAATCATTGCCTTCCCCAGAGCTATCATCCAGGTCCTGGAGAGAGAAGCAATAAGTCTACACATCTGTACTAATGTCCTGATGCCGGACCGGAGGTCTCATACTCTGGACTCATCGCCTGCCCACACCCCGAGGGTGTGCAATGTGCAATCAGCCCCGTTCACCCACCTCCTTCTTCTGCCTCTTCCCTTTGGGAGTCTTGGATTCCCGTGGCTTTTTAGGCTTCTTTTTCTTCTTTACTTTAGGAGTTTCCACCTCGGAGAGATCTTCATCCAAGTCATCATCATCTGGAAGGGGATACAGTCATGTTTTTAATAATCCACAACTTTTTTATTTTTACGGGGAAGGTTTCAGGTCATGGAGGAGTGATCTAGTAATGACATAGCTGAAATAGTCTGGATAATAAAAGGATCACCTCCATGTAAGAAGGGGGGAGGGGTGAACAAGACAGGGTGGGGGTGGGGTAAGGCAACACCATTAAGGTAGCGTTATGCACACAGAATATATTAATGCACAGGCAGACAACCTGATCTGCAGCAGGACACCAGAAGGGGCATGTCCTCGGAGCCCTGCAGCCATTTTGTTCATGTGATTTAGTAGCCGGGGCTGCCTCGTCGACCTGGCAGGAATCACCAGTGCGGATGGCAGAGCTGCACGGTGCAGTATCATCCCATTTGCAGGACACAAAGAGAATCCCTGCTGTGTGCAGCTGGAGCGGCGACCATATGCAACAGTATACGTGCACCACATACATACAGATCACTGCCTCGTAGAGAGATTAGGAGAATTAATCCCCTGACAACCTGCAGATATCGCTGCTCGGGGCCATGCAGATAAAGAGAGCGGTCATCACGAATTCCCCAAGAGCCATTACAGAAGTGTGTGTGAAACGTCAGGGCAGGTGCAGAATTTCTAAGGCACGTGTATTACAAAGGTTACGCGAGACGTTTGGGGTCTTACCCCACTGAGACAGGCTGACAACTTCGGCCCCATGCACACGGCCGTGTTTTGCGATCTGCAAAACACGGATCCCGGCTGTGAGCAGAGAAAAGCACGGAGAGAAAAGCCCTTCTCTTGTCCGCAAAACAGACGAGAAAAGCCTATTTTTTGGCGGGGCAGTGGGACGGACACCCGGTGCGCTGTCGGCATAGTTTGGGATGAATAGGTCGGCCTCCGATCCACGGCTCTGTGCACGAGTCCTCCGGTTGAGTCTTCACATTACGGACATGAGACAACCCCAATGCCATCATTTGGGGGATGACTATGGAGACCCTGCCTAAGGCGCAGTTCACATCTGCGTGGGGGACTCTGTTACAGACCATATTTTGCCTTAATATTTCATCCCCTAAAATGCCAGAACTAGACAGACCCCATTATAAATCCGTGGGGTTAGACATGTGCACCCTCATTCTGCTCTTATGGTGGACAGAAAACCGTAGAGTACGATGCAGACGTGAGCGCGGCCTAACTGACCCGCAGCAACAATCGCACATCCGCAAAATGAGAAAAAACAAAACAAAACAAACCCCCCCCCCACTATATATACACCTTGTATTCTGCAGCGTCCTCGCACATTACAGGTATAATACGTGTCCACTGCAGAGCACCTACGTTCATGGCGGCCGTGCTGGGCGACCACTTACATAACAGTCACACTGCCATAGCTAAATAGTGACGAGATGCAGCAGTCCTAAGGCTGTATACCCCACGGCGGGAACCCCTCCCCCGTTATCAGTCTTATCCAGGTATCTATGGAAGGGTTACTGACCTACGCCATCTGAACACATTACTGTACGGGCGTACATACAGCCGCACACCAGGTATACGCATGACGTCAAGTCACATTGCAGGCGCAGCCTCCATACACGAGCGGCCGTCACATGTGACAGCCCTCAGGTCACCGATCAGTTGCTGGGTAGGAGAACAAAAGCCCGGGAAAGGCAGGAATAGTAGCTCACATGGGGGAGGGGGGGCCGAGCATGGCAGGAGGAGGAGGAGGCGGCAGCACGGACAGACACTGGAGAAAGGAGACATGCGGCGGTTCCTTTAAGAGAAGAAGGGCACAAGGCGCACAGCAGGGGACGAGGCAGGGATCCAGGCCTGCGGCCCAGGTTCACTTATGGAGAAGTAAAAAAGCACATGCGGAGGGGAGGTGGGGGCTTCCCGTGTCTGACAGCCCCCCTCCCGCCCACACTGCACACGCAGCTCTGCAAGGGGAGGGGTGGGGGGGTGAGCTTTTGTTTCTTTAGGACAGGACAGTTAATGGCTGCTTTACTTTTTGACAAGATGGCAGCACCCCAAACCCCCAGGCTGCAGCTGCACCTCAGATCCGCCGGGCCCAGGGGGCATCAATGAATCCAGGCACATCAGCTACTACTGTACCAGTCGGCATCACCCCCAAATCATGAGATTAGAGGGGAGAACGTAAAACCGCCACCCTGGTACTGGGATACAAACAGGCCCCGATACAATGCGCTGTACACGTAGGAGACCAGCACGCTGCACCAGGATACAACCAGAAGCCGCAGCGTAATAAAGCGCATGAACAGACAAACGTTCCCGTCTCAGGACCAAGAAAGACCGCGGCACAGAAAACTCTGAAAATAGTTTATTTCAGAGGACCCTATGGAACAGTCTGTAGTACCGTCACAACCCGCACACAGCCCAGAACTGGATCACATTGGGGGTCAGTCTATGGAGCGTTATGATACGACCAGGGGCGTAACTACCATAGCGGCAGACCATGCGACTGCTATGGGGCCCGGGGCAAGAGGGGGCCCAGTCTTAGTTGGGATCATCTCCTCTTCTACTGGAGGTGAAAACTTTAAAGAAGGTATGCACAACCTGCGGCCCTCCAGCTGTTGTAAAACTACAACTCCCACCATGCCCTGCTGTAGGCTGATACCTGTAGGCTGTTCGGGCATGCTTGGAGTTGTAGTTTTGCAACAGCTGGAGGGCCGCAGGTTGAGCATGCCTGCTCTAAAGGAACAACTTATAGCGAATGAGTCAGTGGAAAAACGGCCCGAGGGTCATTGAACGGGGTTTAGGCGGAAACCCCTCTGTCCTGTGTGGGGGGACTGGTTTGATCCTCGCTATAGGGCCCTTACTTATATATGTACGCCACTGGATAAGACCAAGACAAAGTTTACGGAAGCTCCACTTAAAGGGGTCGCCCCATCACAACAACGTGTCCTGATTGGGCCGGGAGCTTGTGTTCCCCATTGGTATAGGGCCACAGACTATGGGACCGGAGAACATGGCAGAGCCCTTCCTGAATGGAGCGGGGGACACTCATGTTTTTCCAGCAGGTAACAATGGCCCCCGTTCTAGTGATCAGTTGGGGCCCCAGCGGTCAGACTACTCCGAATGACAAACATAAGTAGCTATTATTGGACAACCCCTTTAAATGTGTAAAAGACGCCAGGGGAATTGCCTGGTGTGAATGGAGCTGGAATAAGGGGCGCAGCCTTCTCCTCGGCACCTAGTCCTGATTCAATGACTGGGGGGCTCATCTGTGCCGAGCCTAGGGGATCACATAGGAGAGAGGACGGATCCCACCGCAAGACGAAGAACCGGCACCAGACCGTCCCGTGTAGGAGAATATTGCAGAATACAACATGGCGACACGTCGCTGCCGGGAAGGAGCAGATCGGAAGCGACAGGAGCTGTGGGCGTTCCATCACCAGCCATGGGTTTCTAATGAACGCAGACAAGGACAGGTAAACGTCCGAATGACGACCGGAAGACTTGATGTTCCTTTTACATCGATCGGGGCTCACAGACCAGGACCTATTCCTGATCTCCCACCAGTTTCTGAAGCTGTATGGGGCGGCTATGGCGGCACGCTCATGGATTTCTCCACGTTCCCTTCAGATGAACGGGACAATCTGATAAATCTCTGCAACAAATCCACCCAAAAAGGACAGCATCAGGGCTCACGCACACAAACTTATTTTTGGACCGAATCTGTGGATCGGACGTGGACTCATTCACTGCAAAACACGCAGAAAGCACACCATGTGCTGTCCGCATCTGCTCCGTAGCAGCCGTCCATTTTACGGACGAGGACAGGACTGTTCTATTATGGCCTGGACGTTCGCACGCGGCCGGTATCCATGTTTTACAGACAGCAAAAATAAATGCTACGGCCGTACGCATGTGCCCCATAGGGTTAATTCACACATGGAAGGTTTTCTGTGAAAATTTCAGGGAATGAAAATCCGTTCTATTCATTAGAATTGGGGGTTCATTTGGCAGCAGGTCAATGGATTTCTGCAAACCCCATTCAGATGAACGGAAAGGATTTCCAATTGCAGAAATGTCTGCAGTAACTCTGCCGTGTGTGAACATACCCTTACTACCTCCTCCGGCAGGGACCAATCCTATAGGTCACACAAAACACACCGGAGGTCACTTATGAATGGCAGTTTAGTGAATAAATAGTCAGTTGCACGCCCTTTTTGTCGCACAAGGCGTTTTAATGCGGTCCTCTATACTGGGGCGAGGAAAATTCACCTGAAAAGAAGTGTAAGTGTTGGATGAAACTACAACACTCCTGAGCGGAGTAGTTCTTCACTCCAGGCTCGTCATGAATTAGGCACAGCCTCCAGCAGTGCAGGGGTTACCCAAGGCCGGCGTAAAACGACAGTTTTTGTAAGTGACCCCCATGTGTATCTGAACTCTTACCGTAATATCAGTCAATACCATGAACGATGACGCTCAGTTTTGTCACTCACATGTCAGTTACGCTCTTGATTCTATGACCCCCTCCAATACGTCCAGTGTTAAGGATGCCCCAGTGATCGACCACCAGGTTATGCTCAGATAAACGTGGCGCACCGAGATCCAATCACCTCCATCAATACTAGACAATGGGCACCCTGACGATTTAGAGGGATTCTCCACAGTAATGGCATTTCAGTTATATCAGAAGCAGGCAACCTGGACATGTGCCACCCAGGTATCTAAGGGCTCTTCACACAAACGTATGGGTATATATATGCGGATCCGCAATGAACGGACACCGTTCCGTGTGCATTCCGCATCACGGGTGCGGACCCATTCACTTCAATGGGTCCGCAAATCAGGAGATGCGGAATGGAAGCACAGAACGGAACCCTACAGAGTGATTCTTTGGGGTTCCGTACTGCAAAAAGATAGAACATGTCCTATCTTTTTGCGGAACGGAGGGAGGAGGACCCATTCAGAGGCCTTACGTCTGCTCTCCGTGCATTGGGGGAATCGCAAATTGCGGCCCCAATGCACGTAACGGAACACATACGTTTGTGTGAATGAGCCCTAAGGCTGTGTTCACATGGCTGACTTTCATATCCTGTCATGGGTCTGCCATAGGATGCACGTTCCCATATGGTTCGGCTGTGGACTTTGGCACATGTGAACAGATCTGCACAAAAGGTGAGGACGTACAGGTGACACGTGGTGAACATCACCCCTGTGGGCACAAGTCGTTATACATGAGGAACGTACTAAAACGACACCCGAATCATAATCAGCACCATCCGCCTTCGTACACAACAGCTGAATTGCCTTTTTTGAAGCAAGAATGCCCCAAAAAACAGCAATTCATGCCCAATGTGTGAACGCAACCTACAGTTTTGTTGAAGCATAGCTTTGCCTAGATTTCCCAAAAGTGGTTAAAATAAGCGACAATAGGGCAAACCGCTCAGAAACAATAAGGGCCCCCCGACGCCCCCTCCTTGTTCTGTCACTGAGGAGGAGACGTCGAACGTCAGGAACCAGACCAAGATGAACTGTGAGAGCGCGACCCCTCTGCTATGTCCGGCAGTCCCAGCATGCATGTGGGAGGGACATGAGGCCCCTGGTCTCGTGATCAGACACTCACCTCTTATCCTGTGGAGAGGTCCTTGTCATTGGACAACCCTTTTAAGCTTAAAGGGGTTTCCTGGGTTGACAATATTTAGGGCCTAGCCTTAGAATATCTGACTGTTAGGAGTCCAACCTCCGGCACCTCTCAGTCAGAGCTCGGACGAAGCACAGCGCCATACATTATGTAGTGGCCGTGCTTGGTATTGCAGCTCAGTCCCATTCACTGCACGGAGCTGCACAAAGGCCATGTGACCGATGGACGTGGCGACACAGGCCGCAACCCTTGATCATCGAGGGTGCCGGACGGTGGACCGCCAACGAGGACGGCCCGACAATACTGTGACCCCCTCTAAACATTGCGTAATAAGAAGCTACTTTCTGTTTCACTTCCTTATCATTTACAAGATCTCTGCTTGCCGTCAGTAAAGGAGAACTCTTCTTTAGAACCACAGGCTAAGGGAGCATTCACACGACCGTGTTGGTTTTGCGGTCCGCAAATCACGGATCCGTGTTTCCGTATGTCTTCAGTTATCTTTCCGTTCCGTAAGTCCGTATAATACGGACGTGGTGCTTCCGTGTGTCTTATGTCTTTCACGGTCCGCAAAAAAACCCGGAACAGTTAAACTTGACAAATTTAATGGGGCTTCCTAGACTGTTTTCAGTCCAGGGGTCTGCAAAAAACGGATGACATTCGGATGCATTTCAGTGTGCTATCTGTTTTTTACGGACCCACTGACTTTTTATGGACCACGGACCGCACTTTGCGGCCAAGTATGGGACATGTTTTAAAATAAAAGGAACGGACAGCACACGGATGACACTGAAAGGCATTCCGCAATTATTGTGGACCCATAGAAGTGAATGGGTCTGTGCATTGTCCGCAAAAATTGCGGAACAGATGCGGAAGAAAAAATACGGTCGTGTGAATGCTCCCTAAGACTCTGCAACAACTGTTTTCAGCCTGAACAGTCCGGTGTGCAATGATACACTGTAACAAACCGAGCAGGAGACAGAAGTGCTGCCGCGGCATTCAGCTCAGGGGAGACCGGGTGCAACTGTAGCAAACACTCAGCTGCGAAAGTTTCACAACTGTCTCCACCTCCCGGCTATGGCCGGACTACACCAGGGGAGCTTTCCAGCCTCTGGATGTAAATAAGAACGCCCCCATCCACTGACAGGAAGCAGAGATCTTGAAAACAGTGACAAACTGGAGTACAAAGTATGAGAAGACGTCTGAACCAAGCCCGCACTTCCGTGAGACGTCTTACCTTGATGGTGGCTGTTCAGCATGACCTCGATTTCGCCGTCACTTCCTGGGGAGGGGGGTCCCATTCCAGAAGCCATTTTGATAATGGCGCCACGTAGCAGAAGTTAATATCCAAGGAATGTCGGCGCGGCTGCTTGAGGCGCAGGAGAGGAGGCTGCAAGAAAACCAAAGGGCGAGTTACAGGGAGAAGAACAGGGGCGCAGAAGACCACGCCACGTGATGCCACGGACGAGAGCGGTTTATGCTACTGACCTCTGCCGGTGTATGGCGGAGCACGGCCTGCATAAACCCATCCCTCCGAAACATATAGCCGGACATACTGACAACACCTATACGACAGCCCCCCCCAGACCCCAATCCATGTGAACACATCGATCCGCCCCCCTCCCCCTGTACACACACACATCCCGGCACAGGCTAAAGTTCAAAGCCATAATAACGAGGACATTAACACTGCCGCCAGCGGCCGAGGCGGGAGGTGCAGCCCCCGGAGGTAGCCCTTTGTCAGGCCAGCCCTGCGTGCAAGGCCGGCTGGGGGTTGTAGTCCCTGCAAAAGCCACAGCTGGGAGAGCTGGAGACTGAATATACTGTATGTGATAGAGGGGGAGGGGGCAGATGCCACAGCGATTATAATGATCCAAGGGAAGGAGGAGGAGGGGGATTTGCCGGCAAAACAATGACCCCCCCCCCCCCGGTTGGATCCAAAAGCATTTAGACAAGAGACACAGACGTATATGTGAGCCGGCCGTCACCAGACACTGACTATATACAACACAGGCTGACTGTTCTGAGCCCCAGCCTTATATTATATATGTACACAATACCAGGTATATCCTCATCACACCTATATACACCGCTATACCAATGGAATACTCTATAGAGTATAGATCACTACATACATACCCTAGCTTCTCACACATATATATCGCCATCTCCCTGGCCCAATATCAATGTAATACTCCTATATTAATGTGTGTATAATATATAGCATCGCCATCACTATATATCCTGGCTTCTTATATACTACAATGATCCTGTATATAGAGATATCACATATATATACCCCCCCCCCATCATGTGTACAAAGTCCAGAGAGCCCCCATCTCCTCCACACCAGGGTCCTGTATACAGAGCACGGATCCCCCCGCTCTCTCTATGGATATACAGAAGCCATACCCCCACTACAGCCGGTGACCCCAGGTGTATACAGTCCTATAGGGGCCACAGTCTATACTTCCCCGTACCCCCCACTACAGCCGGTGACCCCGGGTGTATACAGTCCTATAGGGGTCACAGTCTATACTTCCCCGTACCCCCCACTACAGCCGGTGACCCCAGGTGTATATAGTCCTATAGGGGCCACAGTCTATACTTCCCCCATACCCCCCACACTGCAGCCGGTGACCCCCGGGTGTATATAGCCCTATAGGGGTCACAGTCTATACTTCCCCCATACCCCCCACACTGCAGCCGGTGACCCCGGGTGTATACAGTCCTATAGGGGCCACAGTCTATACTTCCCCACACCCCCCACTACAGCCGGTGACCCCCCCCCGGGTGTATACAGTCCTATAGGGGCCACAGTCTATACTTCCCCATACCCCCCACTACAGCCGGTGACCCCCAGGTGTATACAGTCCTATAGGGATCACAGTCTATACTTCCCCCATACTCCTCACACTACAGCCGGTGACCCCCAGGTGTAGTCCTATAGGGGTCACAGTCTATACTTCCCCATACCCTCCCCCCCCACTACAGCCGGTGACCCCCGGGTGTATATAGCCCTATAGGGGTCACAGTCTATAATTCCCCATACCCCCGGGTGTATACAGGCCTATAGGGGTCAGTCTATACTTCCCTATACCCCCCACACTGCAGCTGGTGACCCCCGGGTGTATACAGTCCTATAGGGGTCACAGTCTATACTTCCCCATACCCCCCACACTACAGCCGGTGACCCCCGGGTGTATACAGTCCTATAGGGGTCACAGTCTATACTTCCCCATACCCCCGGGTGTATACAGTCCTATAGGGGTCACAGTCTATACTTCCCCATACCCCCGGGTGTATACAGGCCTATAGGGGTCACAGTCTATACTTCCCCATACCCCCCACTACAGCCGGTGACCCCGGGGTGTATACAATCCTATAGGGGCCACAGTCTATACTTCCCCATACCCCCCACTACAGCCGGTGACCTTCGGGTGTATACAGTCCTATGGGGGTCACATTCTATACTTCCCCATACCCCCACACTGCAGCCGGTGACCCGCGGGTGTATACAGGCCTATAGGGGTCACAGTCTATACTTCACCATACCCCCCACACTGCAGCCGGTGACCCGCGGGTGTATACAGTCCTATAGGGGTCACAGTCTATAATTCCCCATACCCCGGGTGTATACAGGCCTATAGGGGTCACAGTCTATACTTCCCCATACCCCCACACTGCAGCCGGTGACCCGCGGGTGTATACAGTCCTATAGGGGTCACAGTCTATACTAATCTCGATCCCAGGCACTTGCTGCGGCCGCCTCCACCATGTGTCCCCGGATTGGCGCACATTTCCTCCTGGCGGGCAGAATGTCGCTCCGGAGCGCCCCGTCTGCCCACACATACATGACTGGAGGTCCCCCCCACACAATAGGTCGTCACAGGCCGGTCCGCACACGGGCCCCTGCGGCCTCCTTACCGCCCCCCAGAGCCCGCCGCCCCCTCCGCACTCACCCCGGGCCGGTATACACAATGTCCAGAAGCCTCCACGTTCCCTCCTGACGGTATATACTCCCGCTCCTCTCTCCTGTACACCGGCAGTGATGGTGGAGACCCCACCCCTTCCCTCGTCCCGCCCCGTTACCATGACCACCAGCGTGTTGCCCTAGAGATGGGCCGGCCTGACATCCCATAATAAACCTGAGGGAGTCTGCCATCCCATAATAGCCCACACACTCTGCCCCCCTCTCCTTCTCCAGCCATCCCATAATCATCACCACACAGGCAAAAAAAAGTGTGACATCCCATAATAGTTCTCTCCTCACAGCCCATAGTGATAACATGAAGGGGAGCCTG
The DNA here is from genome assembly GCA_033119425.1 of Bufotes viridis. Lineage (NCBI taxonomy): Eukaryota > Metazoa > Chordata > Amphibia > Anura > Bufonidae > Bufotes > Bufotes viridis. The sequence continues at coordinate 17,860,635 of CM065594.1, forward strand.
GCATCCCATAATAGTCTTCACACAGGCATCCCATAATGAGGCAGAGAGATTGACATCCCATAATAGTGCACACTGGCATCCCATAATAACTTTAGAGAAGCCTGACATCCTATAATAAGTGTGGTGTGGGGGAGAGAGAGGCATCCCATAATAGGCTCTCCTGACAGCCCATAATGAAGCATCAGTGTGACAGCACCTCAGAGTGCCAGGTGTCCATCAGCTCCATGAGGTGAACCTGCCTGTCACCTACCTGAGGGCCGCCTCCGCTCCCTGCCATGTCCATCACACAGCCACCTACCTCTCCATCAGCTGCACACCTTAATGGCTGCCACCCAGCTTTCCCAGACACCTGAGCACATTCTCTGCTGGTGACAGGCAGGTTCCCTCTGAGGGAGCCCTCACAGCAGCCATATTGGTGGTCACCCAGCTTTCCACAGGACGCCTCCCGGGGGGGGGGGGGTATTAAGGGTCTACACTGAGCCCCCACCACGTTATATTATAAAACTGAGGAGATCCCCCCCCCCCCCATCCAGAGGAACATCGCCAGAGTCCACAAGGAGTTGTCAATACTGCCATTTTTACTGTAGTACTCCCCTCTGCTATCGGAGTGGGCCGGTCTGTGATCACTAGTGAACCCTATGGTGGACAAAGTTCTGTGACCCATGGCGGGGGGGTGATGGTGGCCTAAGAGTGAACCAACACCCCGATTTACCTCACACGGTGGGGGGGGATCTCCTCAGTTGCCACTAAAAATTACATCCTTCATAAATAGACCTGACCTGACAGCGACATCTTTCAAGCAGATCTAATATATTTTTTTTTTACATTGGTGAAGATATAGCAAGATTATTGGCCATATTACTGTTTTTGGTTATTTTAAAAAAGGGGTTGAAAAAACCCTATACATAACTATCAACCCTACTTATACCAGGTCATACAATGATTTCTACGCGTTTCAGTCTTTACGGGAGCAGACATCTTTGATGGGTTCATAGACTTTGGTATTTAAGCCTCATACTGATACTGGTTCAGACAATGACCCCCCCCCCCCCCTTATACCGGGTCAGACAATGACCCCCCCCCCCCCCTTATACCGGGGCAGCAAATGACCCTCCCCTTATACCGGGGCCGACAATGATACCTACACGTTTCAGTCTATACAGGAGCAGCCATCTTTGATGGGTTCATAGACTTTGTTATTTAGGCCTCTTATACTTAGATCTGGTCAGACAATGATCCCCCACCCCCTTATACCGGGTCAGACAATGATCCCCCCCCCTTATAGCGGGTCAGACAATGACCCCCCCCCCCCCTTATACCTGGTCAGACAATGACACCCTCCCCCCCCCCTTATACCTGGTCAAACAATGACCCCCCCGTACCTGGTCAGACAATGACCCCCCCTTATACCTGATCAGACAATGACCCCCCCCCCTTATACTGGGTCAGACAATGATCCCTACTTATCCCAGGTCAGACAATGATCCCTACTTATACCGGGGCAGAAAATGATCCCTACTTATACCGGGGCAGACAATGATCCCTACTTATACCGGGGCAGACAATGATCCCTACTTATACCGGGGTAGACAATGATCCCTACTTATACCGGGGCAGACAATGATCCCTACTTATACCGGGGTAGACAATGATCCCTACTTATACCGGGGCAGACAATGATCCCTACTTATACTGGGGCAGACAATGATCCCTACTTATACCGGGGTAGACAATGATCCCTACTTATCCCAGGTCAGACAATGATCCCTACTTATACCGGGGTAGACAATGATCCCTGCTTATACCGGGGTAGACAATGATCCCTACTTATACCGGGGTAGACAATGATCCCTACTTATACCGGGGCAGACAATGATCCCTACTTATATGGGGCAGACAATGATCCCTACTTATACCGGGGCAGACAATGATCCCTACTTATACCGGGGCAGACAATGATCCCTACTTATACTGGGGCAGACAATGATCCCTACTTATACCGGGGCAGACAATGATCCCTACTTATACCGGGGCAGACAATGATCCCTACTTATACGGGGCAGGCAATGATCCCTACTGCATACAGGGGCAGACAATGATCCCTACTTATACCGGGGCAGACAATGATCCCTACTTATACCGGGGCAGACAATGATCCCTACTTATACCGGGGCAGACAATGATCCCTACTTATACCGGGGCAGACAATGATCCCTACTTATACCGGGGCAGACAATGATCCCTACTTATATGGGGCAGACAATGATCCCTACTTATATGGGGCAGACAATGATCCCTACTTATACGGGGCAGACAATGATCCCTACTTATACCGGGGCAGACAATGATCCCTACTTATACCGGGGCAGACAATGATCCCTACTTATACTGGGGCAGACAATGATCCCTACTTATACCGGGGCAGACAATGATCCCTACTTATACCGGGGCAGACAATGATCCCTACTTATCCCGGGGCAGACAATGATCCCTACTTATACCGGGGCAGCCAATGATCCCTACTTATACCGGGGCAGACAATAATCCCTACTTATCCCGGGGCAGACAATGATCCCTACTTATATGGGGCAGACAATGATCCCTACTTATACCGGGGCAGACAATGATCCCTACTTATCCCGGGGCAGACAATGATCCCTACTTATACTGGGGCAGACAATGATCCCTACTTATACGGGGCAGACAATGATCCCTACTTATACGGGGCAGACAATGATCCCTACTTATATGGGGCAGACAATGATCCCTACTTATACGGGGCAGACAATGATCCCTACTTATCTCGGGGCAGGCAATGATCCCTACTTATACCGGGGCAGACAATGATCCCTACTTATACCGGGGCAGACAATGATCCCTACTTATACCGGGGTAGACAATAATCCCTACTTATACCGGGGCAGACAATGATCCCTACTTATACCGGGGCAGACAATGATCCCTACTTATACCGGGGCAGACAATGATCCCTGCTTATACCGGGGCAGACAATGATCCCTACTTATACCGGGGCAGACAATGATCCCTACTTATATGTGGCAGACAATGATCCCTACTTATACCGGGGCAGACAATGATCCCTACTTATACGGGGCAGACAATGATCCCTACTTATACCGGGGCAGACAATGATCCCTACTTATACGGGGCAGACAATGATCCCTACTTATACCGGGGCAGACAATGATCCCTACTTATACGGGGCAGACAATGATCCCTACTGCATACAGGGGCAGACAATGATCCCTACTTATACGGGGCAGACAATGATACCTACTTATACCGGGGCAGACAATGATCCCTACTTATATGGGGCAGACAATGATCCCTACTTATACGGGGCAGACAATGATCCCTACTTATACCGGGGCAGACAATGATCCCTACTGCATACAGGGGCAGACAATGATCCCTACTTATACCGGGGCAGACAATGATCCCTACTTATACCGGGGCAGACAATGATCCCTACTTATACCGGGGCAGACAATGATCCCTACTTATACCAGGGCAGACAATGATCCCTACTTATACCGGGGCAGACAATGATCCCTACTTATACCGGGGCAGACAATGATCCCTACTTATACCGGGGCAGACAATGATCCCTACTTATACGGGGCAGACAATGATCCCTACTTATGCCGGGGCAGACAATGATCCCTACTTATCCCGGGCAGACAATGATCCCTACTTATACCGGGCAGACAATGATCCCTACTTATATGGGGCAGACAATGATCCCTACTTATACCTGGGGCAGACAATGATCCCTACTTATACCGGGCAGACAATGATCCCTACTTATACCGGGGCAGACAATGATCCCTAGTTATACCGGGGCAGACAATGATCCCTACTTATACGGGGCAGACAATGATCCCTACTTATACCGGGGCAGACAATGATCCCTACTTATATGTGGCAGACAATGATCCCTACTTATACCGGGGCAGACAATGATCCCTACTTATATGGGGCAGACAATGATCCCTACTTATACCGGGGCAGACAATGATCCCTACTTATACCGGGGCAGCCAATGATCCCTACTTATACGGGGCAGACAATGATCCCTACTTATACCGGGGCAGACAATGATCCCTACTTATATGGGGCAGACAATGATCCCTACTTATACCGGGGCAGACAATGATCCCTACTTATACCGGGGCAGACAATGATCCCTACTTATACGGGGCAGACAATGATCCCTACTTATACCGGGGCAGACAATGATCCCTACTTATATGTGGCAGACAATGATCCCTACTTATACCGGGGCAGACATCTTGGATGGGGTCATAGACTTCGCTCTTTCTCTCTCGCAGTCATGTCCAGGACAACATCCAGGGGTCTCCCTATGACAGAGGTAATGGAGGGTCCTCTCTCCCCTGAGCAGCCCCCTACTCTATCAGCCAGAGAAAGGAGCCGCTGCAGTGATTTGGTGGAAGACGGGGCTCCATGCATTATTCATTACCCCCCAATTCCACCAGCTATCCCATAATCATCATCATCACAGAGGCAAAGTCTGACATCCCATAATAGTTATATATTCACTTCCCATAGTAATTACATGAGAGCCTGACATCCCATAATAGTCTCCACACAGACATCCCATAATAGTTCTATACTCACTTCCCATAGTAATAACATGAGAGCCTGACATCCCATAATAGTCTCTACACAGACATCCCATAATAGTTCTATACTAATTCCCCATAGTAATAACATGAGAGCCTGACATCCCATAATAGTTTTATCTCAACATCCCATAGCATTAACATGAGGAGTCTCTGACATCCCATAATGGTCTCCACACAGACATCCCATAATGAACCAGGGAGAGAAAGAGACTGACACCCCATAATCACCCGCTCTGGCATCCCATAATAGCTAAGGAAACCTGGCACAGTGTGAGGGAGAGAGGACGTGACATCCCATAATATCAGCTATCAGTGTGACAGCACCTTGGAGGTGTCCCTCGGTGCCCAACTCCACTGACCTGGAAACAGCCACAGCCGTGCCACACGTAGAAATACTGCAACCTATTACATCATTTCATGAGCTCTGCTTGCTGTCGGTGAATTGGAACATTCTTGTTTGTATCCAGAGGCTAAAAAACCCTGTCCTGACCTAATCTCAGTTTGCCACAACTGTATCCAGCCTGGACTTCACTGATCCATTGTATCTGCGCTGATACATTGTTGCAATCTACCAGGACAGAGAGAGAGACAAAGAGAGAGGGAAAAGAGAGACAGAGACAAAGAGAAAGAGAGAGAAAGAGAGAGCAGAGGAGAGAGACAGAGACAAAGAGAGAGGAGAGAGACAAAAAGAGAGAAAAGGAGAGAGGAGAGAGACAAAGAGAGAGAGAAGGGGAGAGAGACAGATAAAGAGGAAAGACAGAGAGAAAGAGAGACAGAGACAAATAGAGAGGAAAACGAGAGAAAAGGAGAGAGGATAGAGAGGAGAGAGACAGCGACAAAGAGAGAGAAGAGAGACAAATAAAGAGGAGAGAGAGAGGAGAGAGAGACAGAGACAAAGAGAGAGGAAGAGAGAGACAAAAAGAGAGGAAAGAGAGAGAAAAGGAGAAAGAGAGAGAGGGAGAGGAAAGGAGAGAGACAAAGAGAGAGGAGAGAGTGAGACAGAGAGAAGAGTAAGATATTTACAAAGAAAGAAGAGCGATATAGAAAAGAGAGAGAGGGAAAGAGAGATATAGAGAAGAGAGAGAGGGAAAGAGAGATAGAGAGCAGAGAGATAGAGAGATTTCTTCTGCTGGATTGTTTCCATTCACTGACAGCATGCAGAAATCTTTAAAAAAAAGGTGAAGAATCAAAGTGCAAAGTTTAACACAACCTTGCAGGCCATTTCCTGTCACAATCCATGTGCTGTATTAGATACTAAGCAGTCATGGAGGGAAGGTCCTGATGCCAGTCCTGTGCCCGGTGTCCCCACTGCTGACCTCTCATGTAGTACGGAGTCCTATGAGCTTTCTCAAACAAGATCCATGTGCAACTGCCGCCTACGGCCCCTCTAGCCACCCACTGCCCCCTAAAGTGGACTGCCACATATACTTCATGTATAACCCTCATGTGTGGCTGAAAAATGCCGTGACCTGTAGCCTTTAAGGACATGCCCTTTAAGTCCCACCAACAATCTTCGGAGGCCTAGCTACGATTTTTTTTTTTACCTGGAGAAAATTTTCCACTCTGATCATTCCTCCAGCTCTGCTGGCACCTCATTGGTGCCCCCCACTGCTAGGCCCGCTCGCTGTGTCAGTTACTGCAGCTTTGGTTGGGGGTTCTGATCTCCTGCTCTTACCTAACCCCCCCCCCCCCCACTAGTCCGACCTCCTATAGACTGCCCAATCCCTTTGTTGTGTTATCCCGCCATAATGCTACAGCCATAGACCGAAGCAGCACTACCCCCATCATCCCGGCCTCCATGTCCTTCATTATCATAATAACCTTTATTTATATAGCGCCATCTTTGTAAACCTATGGGAGAGAAGTCCCTGTCGCTAAGAGCTTACACTCTACAGGAGAGAGGTCCCTGTCCATAAGAGCTTACACTTTACAGGAGAGAGGTCTCTGCCCATAAGAGCTTACACTCTACAGGAGAGAGGTCTCTGTCCATAAGAGCTTACACTCTACAGGAGAGAGGTCTTTGTCCATAAGAACTTACACTCTACAGGAGAGAGGTCTCTGTCCATAGGAGCTTACACTCTACAGAAGAGAGGACCCTATACTAAGAGCTTACACTCTACAGGAGAGAGGTCTTTGTCCATAAGTGCTCACACTCTACAGGAGAGAGGTCCCTGCTCATAAGAGCTTACACTCTACAGAAGAGAGGTCTCTGCCCATAAGAGCTTACACTCTACAAGAGAGAGGTCTCTGTCCATAAGAACTTACACTCTACAGGAGAGAGGTCCCTGCTCATAAGAGCTTACACTCTACAGGAGAGAGGTCTCTGTCCATAAGAGCTTACACGCTATAGGAGAGATGTCTCTGTCCATAAGAGCTTACACTCTACATTAGAGAGGTCTCTGTCCATAAGAACTTACACTCTACAGGAGAGAGGTCCCTGTCCATAAGAGCTTACACTCTACATGAGAGAGGTCCCTGCCTATAAGAGCTTACACTCTACAGGAGAGAGGTCTCTGTCCATAAGAACTTACACTCTACAGGAGAGAGGTCTCTGTCCATAAGAGCTTACACTCTACAGGAGAGAGGTCCCTGTCCATAAGAGCTTACACTCTACAGGAGAGAGGTCTCTGTCCATAAGAGCTTACACTCTACAGGAGAGAGGTCTCTGTCCATAAGAGCTTACACTCTACAGGAGAGAGGTCTCTGTCCATAAGAGCTTACACTCTACAGGAGAGAGGTCCCTGTCCATAAGAGCTTACACTCTACATGAGAGAGGTCCCTGCCTATAAGAGCTTACACTCTACAGGAGAGAGGTCTCTGTCCATAAGAACTTACACTCTACAGGAGAGAGGTCTCTGTCCATAAGAGCTTACACTCTACAGGAGAGAGGTCTCTGCCCATAAGAGCTTACACTCTACAGGAGAGAGGTCTCTGTCCATAAGAGCTTACACTCTACAGGAGAGAGGTCTCTGTCCATAAGAGCTTACACTCTACAGGAGAGAGGTCTCTGTCCATAAGAGCTTACACTCTACAGGAGAGAGGTCTCTGTCCATAAGAGCTTACACTCTACAGGAGAGAGGTCTCTGTCCCATAAGAGCTTACACTCTACAGGAGAGAGGTCTCTGCCCATAAGATCTGACAATCTAAAAGGAATGGAAGAAGTGTCACAATGGATTCATGGAGATAATTTAGTCCGGGTTAATATAAGGAATTGTTGTTTTATGGTCTCGTTAAAGACATGGGTTTTCAGGGCATATTTGATGGGGGTCTGTCAGCAGTTTTCATCATGCTAAACTGCTGACTAGTGTTGAGCACGAATATTCGAATAGCGATTTTTCGCTAATTCGCGAATATTTAGAATATAGTGCTATATATTCGGAAAAAACGATTTTTTTCAATGTGAACCCAAGATACCGTAAACGATGATAGAGAATATAGCGCTATGTTCTCTATCTTCGTTAATTCTAGCAAGCCAACCAATAGGAAAGTCATACCCCGTTCAAAGTTTCATTCGCAGTACGCGCATATTACATCATGTAATCTTCGCATACTGTAAATGACACTTTGAACGGGGTATAATTTTCCTATTGGTTGGCTTGCTAGAATTAACGAAGATAGAGAACATAGCGCTATATTCGTATTCGGTATCTTCGCTAATTCTAGCAAGCCAATAGAAAAGTTGCCTATACATAGCTCTAAGTTGTATGCGCAATGCGAGAGTTTTAAGTAATATTAGTCGCATTGCGCATCTAACTTAGAGCGGGGTATATGCAACTTACTTTACTTATTCTTTGGCTGGGAAGAATTAACGAATATGACGAATACGAATATAGCGCTATATTCTCTATATTCGCTAATTCTGGCAAGCCAATAGGAAAGTTGACTGTACCCAGCTCTGAGTCATTATTCTATTTATTGCAAAAAATAGGCAAAGTAATACTCTCGCATTGCGCATCCAACTTCTGGGTACAGTCAAGTTCCCTATTGGTTGGCTTGCTAGAATTAACGAAGATAGAGAATATAGCGCCATATTCGTTATCTTTTTTAATTCTAAATAGCCAACCAATAAGAAAGTTGCCTTTATACCACGTTCAAAGTTCAATTCACAATACGTGAATAATTAAATCGCATATTATTTGCCATAAATAGAATAATGATACAAATTCGATTTCGACGAATATATGACGAATATTCAATCGAATATTCGCGGATTATCGTGAAATCGAATATGGCACCTCCCGCTCATCACTACTGCTGACAGCAGCAGGCCGAGGATGAGGAGAGCAGGACAAATATACTTTTTTGAGGAGTTTCTCTCATCAGGAATATTGAGAAGATGAACTTTTTATTCTACCAGATTCTGCTCCTGAAAGTGTCCAAGAGGTGGAGCTTCAGTGTAAAGTGCCCCACAGCCCCGCCCCTCTGCTCTGAGTGACAGCTGTTGCATCCAACCAGGAGCCCACTCCAGCTGTCACTCAGAGATTGTCTTCAGACTATAGATGAACATTGAGAACCGTCTGGATGTCCCACACATCAGAGGATATGAGATTAAAGGGGTTGACCACCTTGGGGGCCTTCCGGTTCCTTCGGTTCCCTGTTGCCACTGATGCGCTCTGGTTCAAAGTGTCAACCAGGGTAGGACTGGACCACCAGAGGATCCTCCAATGGGCCCGAACTCTGACAATAACGGGCCACTAGTAAAACAGGGCCCTTAAGGTCCTATATACTAGCAGGGTGGGCCCAAGAGACTTCAGTCCGATGCTGTGTCAACATCTGGTAGGACGGGGGTCCCGTGAGCCGATGACTGCAGCGGTGATGTGTCCCTGTGTGTCATGTGATCCAATGACGATGCATGGAGGGGATACATCCCCACTGTAGTTTGTCGTTGGCTGCAGCGGCATGCGTGACCCCCCATCAGACCAGATGTGACACGTGGGATCGGAGCGTGATGCGTGTCACTAGCAGGCCAGGGGAGCTGGTAAGTCTGCCAACCTCCGCAAGGCTGCGGTGGGGGGGCCAAGCCATTAGGAACATGGACAACCAGGGGCGTAGCTATAGGGGGTGCAGAGGTAGCAGTCGCTATCGGGCCCAGGAGCCTGAGGGGGCCCAAAGACCCTTGTGCCACATAAGAAGACACTGGTACTATATAGAAAGTGCATGCTGGTCAAGTTAGGCCTCTTTCACACTAGCGTTTTTACTTTCCGTCCTAAAGTTCCATCCTCGGGGCTCTAGGACGGAAAGATACTGATCAGGATTATCCTAATGCATTCTGAATGGAGAGAAATCCGTTCAGGATGCATCAGGATGTCTTCCGTTCAGTATGTGAACGTTTTTTGGACGTTGACAAAAGCGCAGCATGCTGCGGATTTGTCTCCGCCCAAAAGCCGGAAGATGCACTGATCCGAATTAAAGCCATTAAAGAGCATTATTCGATCTCGCATCAAGCTAAACGCGATCGTGCATCCGACCGCGTTTAGCGCTGCGCGATGCGCAGCAGCCGTTTCGATCGGCGCCCCAGTGTAAGCTGGGGCTCGATCGGTATCATGGCAGCCAGGCGCTACTGGAGTCCTGGCTGCCATGGTACTCAGCAGTGTGTCTATCTGCGCAGGCCGCGGCGCTCTATTAGACATCACAGGTCCGGGCGTGCATTGATCTATGCGCCGCCCAGACCTGTGATGTCATTAATGGAGCGCCCGGCGTCGCAGCGCAGGTAAGCACACTGCTGCTGAGACTATGGCAGCCAGGACTCCAGTAGCGTCCTGGCTGCCATGGTAACAGTGAAAGCATGTTGAAGACTGATCAGGAAACTGATCAGTCTTCAAATGCTGTCAGTCCACTTGCGTTCTGACGGATCCGGCGGGACGGTGTGAAAGAGGCCTTACACCTCTGGCCGGTCATGAAATTGCCATGGGGGTGGCGCGTTTCAATTCTCAGCATAAAGGCTATATGCTCCTCTGCCCCTGGCCACAAAGCCCTGAGGGAAGAGGGCCCCAAGATGAACTCTTGCACCAGGGCCCATGAGCCTTTAGCTGCGTCCCTGCGGACAACCCCTTTAAATTCTAAGAATCTTTACACAGCAAAATTGTTTCAATAAAAAATTTTTTTTTTTAATTTGTAGCGCAAAATGAATTTATCATAAAAAATTGAGTAAAGGATCATACCATTAGAATAATCCATGACGTGAATCCGAAATCATAAGGGTGCGTTCACACCACCGTGTTTTGCAGCCTGCAAACTGTGGATCCAGAAAACATGGATCCGTGCTTCCGCATCCGTGCAGCCCCACCGCAGCCTCCGGCTCAATGAAGTCAATGGGTTCTCGCAGAGATGCGCCGTGCACAGGGGCGGTATCTGTATTTGTGGATCCACCGTTGAGTAAATGCGGACTCAGAGCCCGTTCACACAGCCGTATTTTTCTTTCCGCATCCGTTTTGCAATTTTGCGGATTACCCATTCGTTTCAACGTTGTCCGCATCCACATGTCCGTTCCACGGCCACGAAAAAAAGATAGAACGCGTCCTATTCTTGTCTGCTTTGTGGAAAAGAATAGTCATGTCTATCATAGGGTGGGACATTCCGATGCGCAAAATGCAGAACGCACATGGCCACAAAAACGAATACGGTTTACGAAGACTTCTTTCTGATACATTTGTATCGATTCTTTCTGAAATCCAGCAGTTCGATCCTTCGCTCAGGGTGCCGCCTTCCATATTACCCCGAGAGACCAGAGCAGATCTGCATTTAGGGATCTGCTCTGTTCATTGTGGGGGCGTGGGCTCTGCGAGTATACCCCATGTGAGCGGCACAGCAGGGGCATTATACTGTATGAGGGGCACATGAAGGGGGCAGTATATTGTATGAGGGGCACATGTAGGGGGCATTATACTGTATGAGAGGCACATATAGGGGGCATTATACTGTATGAGGGGCACATGTAGAGGTCATTATACTGTATGAGGGGCACATGTAGGGGGCATTATATTGTATGAGGGGCACATGTAGGGTCATTATACTGTATGAGGGGCACATGTAGGGGGCATTATACTGTATGAGGGGCACATGTAGGGGGCATTATACTGTATGAGGGGCACATGTAGAGGGCATTATACTGTATGAGGGGCACATGTAGAGGGCATTATACTGTATGAGGGGCACATGTAGGGGCATTATACTGTATGAGGGGCACATGTAGAGGGCATTATACTGTATGAGGGGCACATGTAGAGGGCATTATACTGTATGAGGGCACATGTAGGGGCATTATACTGTATGAGGGCACATAGAGGGCATTATACTGTATGAGGGGCACATGTAGGGGCATTATACTGTATGAGGGCACATGTAGGGGCATTATACTGTATGAGGGGCACATGTAGGAGGGCATTATACTGTATGAGGGGCACATGAGGGGGCATTATACTGTATGAGGGGCACATGTAGGGGCATTATACTGTATGAGGGGCACATGTAGAGGGCATTATACTGTATGAGGGGCACATGTAGAGGGCATTATACTGTATGAGGGGCACATGTAGGGGGCATTATACTGTATGAGGGGCACATGTAGAGGGCATTATACTGTATGAGGGGCACATGTAGGGGGCATTATACTGTATGAGGGGCACATGTAGGGGCATTATACTGTATGAGGGCACATGTAGAGGGCATTATACTGTATGAGGGGCACATGTAGGGGGCATTATACTGTATGAGGGGCACATGTAGAGGGCATTATACTGTATGAGGGGCACATGTAGGGGGCATTATACTGTATGAGGGGCACATGTAGGGGGCATTATACTGTATGAGGGCACATGTAGGGGGCATTATACTGTATGAGGGGCACATGTAGAGGGCATTATACTGTATGAGGGGCACATGTAGGGGGCATTATACTGTATGAGGGCACATGTAGAGGGCATTATACTGTATGAGGGGCACATGTAGGGGGCATTATACTGTATGAGGGGCACATGTAGGGGGCATTATACTGTATGAGGGGCACATGTAGAGGGCATTATACTGTATGAGGGGCACATGTAGGGGGCATTATACTGTATGAGGGGCACATGTAGAGGGCATTATACTGTATGAGGGGCACATGTAGAGGGCATTATACTGTATGAGGGGCACATGTAGGGGGCATTATACTGTATGAGGGGCACATGTAGGGGGCATTATACTGTATGAGGGGCACATGTAGAGGGCATTATACTGTATGAGGGGCACATGTAGGGGCATTATACTGTATGAGGGGCACATGTAGAGGGCATTATACTGTATGAGGGGCACATGTAGGGGGCATTATACTGTATGAGGGGCACATGTAGAGGGCATTATACTGTATGAGGGGCACATGTAGGGGGCATTATACTGTATGAGGGGCACATGTAGGGGGCATTATACTGTATGAGGGGCACATGTAGAGGGCATTATACTGTATGAGGGCACATGTAGAGGGCATTATACTGTATGAGGGGCACATGTAGGGGGCATTATACTGTATGAGGGGCACATGTAGGGGCATTATACTGTATGAGGGGCACATGTAGGGGGCATTATACTGTATGAGGGCACATGTAGGGGCATTATACTGTATGAGGGGCACATGTAGGGGGCATTATACTGTATGAGGGGCACATGTAGGGGGCATTATACTGTATGAGGGGCACATGTAGGGGGCATTATACTGTATGAGGGGCACATGTAGGGGGCATTATACTGTATGAGGGCACATGTAGAGGGCATTATACTGTATGAGGGGCACATGTAGGGGCATTATACTGTATGAGGGGCACATGTAGGGGGCATTATACTGTATGAGGGGCACATGTAGAGGGCATTATACTGTATGAGGGCACATGTAGGGGGCATTATACTGTATGAGGGGCACATGTAGGGGGCATTATACTGTATGAGGGGCACATGTAGAGGGCATTATACTGTATGAGGGCACATGTAGGGGGCATTATACTGTATAGAGGGCACATGTAGGGGCATTATACTGTATGAGGGGCACATGTAGGGGGCATTATACTGTATGAGGGGCACATGTAGGGGGCATTATACTGTATGAGGGGCACATGTAGGGGGCATTAAACTGTATGAGGGGCTCATGTAGGAGCATTATACTGTATGAGGGCGACATGTAGGGGGCATTATACTGTATGAGGGGCACATGTAGGGGGCATTATACTGTATGAGGGGCACATGTAGGGGGCATTATACTGTATGAGAAGAACATGTAGGGGGCATTATACTGTATGAGAAGCACATGTAGGGAGCATTATACTGTATGAGTGGCACATGTAGGGGGCATTATACTGTATGAGGGGCACATGTAAGGGGCATTTTACTGTATAAGAAGAACATGTAGGGGGCATTAGACTGTATGAGGGGCACATATAGGGGGCATTATACTTTCTTGGTAACACATGAGAGGCATTATACTGTGTGTGGGGACATATGTGCTTACCGTACTAGAGGTGTGGCAATATGGAGTGAAGTATAGCGGTACTACAGGGCCGAGCTTTGTGGTGCAACAAGGGCACTCAGATATGACTTTATTTTGGGACCCACAAATCCCAAATCTGCCCCTGTATACATTTCATGTATATGGCCAACTGAGTGCCTGCAGCAGGTCCCTGACTTCCTATAGGGGGCAGCACAGCAGACATGTCGTAGGACTGATCAGCTCTGCGTGGCGTCACAGGCCAGGGTCCCCGCCGCCCACTGATTCTTGGATGGTTTCCATCTCTGACTTGTATTTCCTCTGCATTTCTCCATAGCCATCAGCTCAGTAGGATCCATCGATACTACTGATTGTCAGGCTGGCGGTCTTATATGACTGCACCTACTCAATCCCCTTGAAGTTTCAGGGTGGGGGAGGGGCAAGGTTTCAGGGCTGAGGAGGCCGATACGGAAACGTTTCCCTACCCCCACAATGCTTTCAAGTAAACTTCCTGTAGTAAAGGGGTCGTATTGCCGGCAGGTTCCCCTTATGAGGAGGAGTCTGGGGAGAAAAACTAGAAATTTGCAGTTCAGAACTAACGATGCTGGGGTATATTACCGTAGGTGCCCGGTAATGGCAGGCGGGTTCTTCTAAAGCGCACCCGCCATATGCGTAAAAGGCGAAACCTTCACAATGACTACAGGAGGGCGGCCTTCACTGATCGACCCATGGGAACCCAGATATCCTCCTGCCACAAGAAGACAGCAATATTATAAATGGCGCAGTAGGCGGGGGCGTGATACCAAATCTACATCTGCTTAAAGGGGCACTTCCGTCAGAAAGGGGTATTTTTAAAAAGTCAATGAGGGTCATTTACTAGCGCAAAGCTGGCGTAAAAAAAGTCACTTTTTAACACCCACATGATAATATTACTATGCTGTCTTCGCCATTTCGGAGTGGCAGGGGGCTGGGAGGCACCAACAACCCCGGCCTATTTACAATTTTAGGCGTAAAAGATGTAAAAAATTGACTTCGCTCAGGAAGTGGAGTAGATGTTCACTCCAGGTGCACGGACTGCCATAAATGGGCCCAATATTCCTTATTTTTAATAATATAAAAATAATTTTGGGCAGAGTTTTTTCCCGGCAGTACGATGCCATTGAAAATGAGATACAATGGTAAGCCATTGTCTGTTTACTGCTGCTGTGAGGGGAAGATGGTATCTGCAATGTAATCCTCGCGATAATAGTAGGTGCAGAATTGGGATAACAGTATGACCGCTCTACTGTTCTCTTGATGGTCCTGGATAAAGATGTCCTCAGGAGAGCATTGTATTGATCAGGGTAATGCGTGATGCCCTAAAGGAGTCACTACAGTGTGGGGGCTCTCTGGTCATAGCGATGGGCTGACTGAGAGAGTCGGTTTATCCCATGATTAATGTAAAAAATGAAAATCATCTAGGACATGACAATCTCTTTCTAATAAAGCTAGAACCAGCCCTGCACCTCATATGGAGCCAAAGATCTTCCCATTCGTTGTTCCAACTGCTCTGCTAGATTCATCTTAGACTGGCAGCTCAGGGGGTGTGTCCTTTCTCAAAAGGCATGTCACTTCTCAGGGGGATGTATCTTTTCTCAGGGGCATGCCCTTGCTGCTGTAGCTCTCTCTCCCTGTAAGGCCTTATTCACACGTCAGTAATTTTTCTTTCCAGAATCACGGTCCATTTTTTTGCGGATCCGTGTTTCCGCAAAATACTTCCGTTTTTGTTTTTTAGTGTGTCCGTATACCTTCTGTGTTTCCGTATTTCCGCAAAAATCTGGAAGAACAAGAAAAAAAAATATGTTTCCAGGGTAGCTTTTCATTTCTTGTAGATCCGTTATTACGGATCCGCAAATACGGATGACATGCGGATGACTTTTGTAACCTTTCCGCATGTCATCCGAGTTTATGCGGATCCATTCACTTCAATGGGGCTACGGTCTGCAATTTGCGCACAAAAGTAGGACATGCTCCACTTTTTTTACGGTTCCGCATTGCGGAAATGAAAGGATTTGTGGATGCGGAGAGCATACGGAATGCTCTCCGCATCTTTTGCGGACCCATTAAAATGAATGGGTCCGCATATCTTCCGCATTATTTCCGCATTTTTGCGGAAATAATGCAGAAAAAAAATGCGGACGTGTGAATTAGACCTAAGGCCTCTTTCACACGACCGTATGGCCTTTTCAGTGTTTAGTGGGCCGTTTTTGTCGGATCCGCTTTTCCATTTTTTGTTTCCATTGTGTTTTCATTTCGGTTCCGTTTTTCCGTTCTGTTTTTCTGTATGGAATATACAGTATACAGTAATTACATAAAAAAATTGGGCTGGGCTTAAGACATACGGATGCATTTCCGTATGCGTTCCGTTTTTTTTGCAGACCCATTGACTTGAATGGAGCCTCGTGATTTGTGGGCAATAATAGGACATGTTCTATCTTTGCACGGAACGGAAAAATGGAAATTATGGAAACAGAATGCACGCGGAAACACTTCCGTTGTTTTTGCAGAACCATTGAAATGAATGGTTCCGTATACGGACCGTATACGTAACGCTAAAAACGGCCCGCAAAACGGAAAAAAAACACGGTCGTGTGAAAGAGGCCTAACTGCCACAGGTTCTAACAGTGGATTTGGCTCGTGGCAGTTGAAGATTTAAACCGAGCGCCGAGGTGGACAAGAAATAAGGAAATGAACAAACAGCAGGTGGCGCTATACAGATACAGTTTTTTGAATAACTCAGCGGCTATGATAAATTTTTAATTACATGCAATTACAAAAGTATTCAGATCCAGGGGACGGTTTAAAAAACGTAGAATGTGCTTCGTGGCACAACCCCTTTAAGCGAGGACTGTCTGTCTACTAAAAGTCCTAACAAAGAGTTAGTTAGGCAAGAAGTAGAATACACAGAGTGACTTCAAAAGTTATAGAAGTTGTGTGTCTGAAATATTCACGGATAGGCTTTTAATATGCGATAAAACACGTCTTCAGAACTTCGAGTCCAGGGTTTGAAAAGAAGCCGCATGTTGTCCGTGGAGGGAAGTCAGCTACACGCCAAGGTGAGCTTACACGTGGGGGGACAGGATGTGTGGGACCTGGGCAGGGACAAAGGCTGGACAGACATTTGGCAGCTGCCCATGGGGGATGGGGGAGGGGTGGCCGTCCATAGCTGGCCTGGGTTCAGTGTTTTAGGAGCTGAGGGCAGGAAGGCCCCAGCTGAAGGATGGTGGTGTCCTAAGCGGTCAGACTCTCCTGCACTGGGTGGGGATCAGCTGTTATAAAACTACAACTCCCAGCATGCCCCGTTCACGTCTACGGGAGAGCAGCAAGTAGCCGAGTACTAGGAAATGTGCTTATAGTAGATGAAACACAACAAGATATCGTGGACGTCGGCTTTACGGGCAGCTTACAGACGCTTGCACAAATCCTGGGGCTGCACTACTGAGACAATCTCGTGACCACCTCAGTGCTGGTTTTGGGGGCTTTGTGTAGCTCAGGTTTGTTGCGGTTTTCTACTGACACACAATAGGATCTTGTGCACTGCGGCTTTACAGGCAGCTTACAGACGCTTGCGCTGACGTGTGCTCGGTTGCTGCTCCTTCATCTCGCCTCACGTCTGCTCCCGTGTGCTCCCCGCCTGGGTGAAGCCCCCACAGCATATGTGACTTTGGCATGAAGCCTGACCTCTGTTTTTTTTTTTCCTTTCCTTTCTTCCATTTTCTTTGTTGCTCCTGATCGGGTGCTAAATCTACACATGACGATAGGATGGGTGTGTCCTGCGTGTATTGTGTGCCCGGCCACGCAGATCGGGTGGGGTCATGATGACTCACAGATGTTTATAGGTAGCTCCACCAAAAATATTTCATTCCCTCCTATTTCGTTATTATAGCCGATGTTTAGCTCTTTTTCTCACTTTTGGTCAGGTGTTGATGAGATCCGGCACCATCCCTCAGGCCACGTTCACTCTTAGGCCTTATTCACACGTCCGTAGTGTTTTGCGGATCCGCAAAACACCTTGCCACCGGCCCTATAGAGATGCCTATACTTGTCGCAGTGCGGGCAAGAATAGGACATGCTCTATATTTTTCTTGAGCCGCCGTCCGGAAGATCGGCGGCGCGCTCCACAAATGCGGATGCGGAGAGCACAGTGTGTGCTCTCCGCATCCATCACGTCCCCATTCAAAATGAATGGGTCCGCACCCGTTCCGCAAATTTGCGGAACGTGTGCGGACGTAGATTGCGGACGTGTGAATAAGGCCTTAGCTGTATTTTAGACGTTTAGACCATGTCTTCTTCTACTCCAATCACATCCAGAGCTGCGTTCACAAATCTGCAGGTTGCCCTTGGAAACAGACAGCAGTTAGGCTCCACCCTGCTGTCAGACATGTGACCTCACAGCTTGTGATCATTGCTTCCCTCATACCTGCCTGCACACTGTGGGGGAGATTTATCAAACTGATGCAAAGGGACACTGACTTACCTCAGCCGTGTTAGCCCCCCCCCCCATATCAAAATTTTTGAACAATACATATGCAGTTGGTTAGATCTTTGTTAGATCAGGTTAGATCAATTGTTTTTTGCGTTAGATCTCACACAGAAGTAGAGATATTAACAGTTATTTGCAGGGGGGGCTAACCCGTCATCAGCCCCCCCTTATCAAAAAATTGACCAAACAATTAGCTATTTTGGAAGATATTTGTTAGATCCGGTATGATCAACTAGTTGTTTTGTTAGATCTCACATAATTACAGAATTATTAAGTGATTAATGAGGGGGCTAGCCCCCACATACAATTTTCAGGTAAAAATTTGATGCAGGCTAATAGGCCTTCGTTAGATCCGGTAAGATCAAGTGGTTTGCGTTAGATCTCATATATTACGGGAGATATTATAGATATTTGGTATTACGTGAGGGGCTAGCCCCACATGCAATTTTCAGGTAAAATTTGATGCAGGCTAATAGGCCTTCGTTAGATCGGTAAAGATCAAGTGGTTCCAACGTTAGATCTCATTTGGCTGTATATCACTCAATCATCTCAAGTGGTGCTGATACTGTACTTTTTGAAGGCTACCACCCTTATATAATTTTTATGTAAAATATCTCGTAATATATGAGATCTAATGTTGAAACCATGATCTTACGGATCTAACAAAGGCCTATGTACCTGCATCAGATTTTACCTGAAAATTGCATGTAGGGGCTAGCCCCCTCATTGTCACTTAATAATTCTGTAATTATGTTGAGATCTAACAAAGCTGCTAGTTGATCATGCGGTCCCTGTAAATATCTCTTCAAGCTATGTTTGGTCGAGCCCTCAACGAGAGAGCTGTTGGTTGCCTGCAAATAACTGGTAATATCTCCGCTTCTGTGATCTGGCCTGTGACTGATCCTGGCACTGATCTGGCAACAGGATCTGTCCGGCTGCGCATCTTGTTCAAAACTTGATAATGAGAGAGAGAAGAGCCAACACGGCTGAGGTCACTGACTTAGTTATTCACAGCAGCCAATCAGATTCCACCTTTCATTTTCCAAAAGAGCTCTCAAAAATGAAAGGTGGAAGCCGATTGGTTCCTATGGGCAACTAAGCCAGGTTTCCTGTACACCAGTTCTGATAAATCTCCCACTGTATGTACCTATGACTCCTAACCTCCAAGATCTACTGGGATGGTCAAGGATTTTGGGGACTGTCCTGTGGTCCCACTTTCAGCTGTATCTGCATCCTCAGAAGCGCCAGGGCTAGGTCAGTATTACATTTGGAGGCTCTAAGGGGGCTTCATATAGCATGATGGGGCACTAAGGGGACATCATACTGTATAGAGGGGCACTAAGGGGCATCATAATGCATGGAGCGGCACTAAGGGGCATCATACTGCATGGTGGGGCACTAAGGGGGCATCATACTGCATGAAGAGGCAGTAAGGAGGCATCATACTGCACGGTGGTCACTAAGGGGGCATCATACCGCATGGAGCGGCACTAAGGGGGCATCATACTTCATGATGGGGCAGTAAGGAGGCATCATACTGCATGGAGAGGCAGTAAGGGGGCATCATACTGCACGGTGGTCACTAAGGGGGCATCATACTGCATGGAGAGGCACTAAGGGGGCATCATACTGCATGAAAGGACACTACGGGGGCATCATACTGCATGGTGGTCACTAAGGGGACATCATACTGAATGGGTGTCACTAAGGGGACATCATACTGAATGGTGGTCACTAAGGGGACATCATACTGTATAGAGGGGCACTCAGGGGCATCATACTGCATGGAGCGGCACTAAGGGGGCATCATATTGCATGGAGAGGCACTAAGGGGCATCATACTGCATGGAGAGGCAGTAAGGGGCATCATACTGCATGGTGGTCACTAAGGGGGCATCATACTGCATGGTGGTCACTAAGGGGGCATCATACTGCATGGTGGTCACTAAGGGGGCATCATACTGCATGGAGAGGCACTAAGGGGCCATCATACTGCATGGAGAGGCACTAAGGGACCATCATACTGCATGGAGGGGCACTTGGGGGCATCATACTGCATGGGGTGGCACTAAAGGGCCCAATACTGCATAGAGGGGCACTAAGGGGGTACAATACTGCATAGAGGGGCACCAAGGGAGCATCATACTGCATTAAGGGGCACTAAGGGAGCATCATACCGCATGAAAGGACACTACGGGGGCCTCATACTGCATAAAGGGGCACTAAGGCGGCATCACACTGCATAGAAGGCACTAAGGGGACATCATACTGTATTGAGAGGCACTAAGGGGGCATCATACTGTATTGAGAGGCACTAAGGGGGCATCATACTGCATGGAGGGGCACTAAGGGGACATCATACTGCATGAAAGGACACTACGGGGGCCTCATACTGCATAAAGGGGCACTAAGGCGGCATCACACTGCATAGAAGGCACTAAGGGGACATCATACTGTATTGAGAGGCACTAAGGGGGCATCATACTGTATTGAGAGGCACTAAGGGGGCATCATACTGCATGGAGGGGCACTAAGGGGACATCATACTGCATGGGTGCCCTAAGGCACACCACCCAACTTTTTGGGTGGTCAAAGATGGACACTTATAGCTCATTTTGTGAAAGATCCAATCACTGGCTGCAATCGGCGATTGACTGAGCAGCCTTTACCGCCATATCAGGACAGTAGCAGGAAGTGAGGTGCAGCGGGGGCCTATTGCCATCAGAACCGCAGCAGCTGGGGGCCGGTGGGGTGAGTATACATTCTTTTCATTTTTTACAGCATGTGCAGCACCAGGGACAGATTTTTTGCTTGCACTTCAATATCCCTTTAAATATTAGCACATAAATCATCGGATTATAGATACTACAAGATCCAAACTGCGCCAAATAATGATTCTCATGGTCTAATACACAGGTAGAAGCCATGCAGACACTTTAGTAAGGAGCAATAGATTAAAATGTATTAATGCACATTTATTTCCCAGGTCAAAACGAAGGACTGTTTCTACAAAAGGGGTACGCCCTAAGGGGGCCTGATGCTGCATGGGAGGGGGCACTAAGAGGGCCTAATTCAGAGAGGCTGTGTATGTGTAGGAATTGGGCGGAGTGGGGGCGTGGCTTAATGTGTCACCCATGGCCGTTGTCCCTCTTCACGTATATCGGTTGTGTCTGTACTGCGCTTCAGAACACGGGTCCGGTGTTCCGTTATATTTCCCTACCCGTGAACTTTCCCTACCCTCGTCACTTCCTGTTGTGACGCAGCCGCACCGGACATGACGTTCCGGGTTTGGAAGGAGGTGTGTCTCGCTGCGCAGGCGCACACGACGGGGTAGGGAAATTTCACGCCAGAGTGGTAGAGAACGGGCTACCTAATGTGCTTGAGCCTTACCTTTCAGCTGGACACCAGTCGACACTGCACATGCGCCGAGGGTAGGGAAAAACTACGGGCCAGTGCGCCTGCGCCGAGTAGTTAGCCATGCTTGCGCACTGGCCCGTAATTTTTCCCTACCCTCGGCACAGGCGCACTGGCCCGTAATTTTTCCTTGTCTCGGCGCATGCACAGTTTCTTTCTGGTAATCTTTAACTGGCACAGGTACACTGTAACGAGCCACACAGCTGTGAGAACTGGATAAGTTTTCATCTTCCAGAGGGAAATAGAATGGGGGTCATTGACTACAACCGGCTTTTTACATCGGTCTTAGATTCCACCCTACGCTGCTGACGACGAGACGTCATAAATTAGACGAATCTACGCAGTCCGTGCGCCTGGAGTAAAAACTGCTCCAGCCCCCGGTTGGCATAGTTTTCACCCACATTTACGCCTTTTTTCAGGAGTGACACGCCCCTGTCCTGCCCAACACAGCATAAAACCGCCCGTGTGACTAGATAATGTTGCACGGCCGGTCAAAAAAGCTACTAAAAAGGCTCTTAATATATGACCCTCCGCCAATGTTTTCATTCGCAGGCAGCAAGCAGAGGTCTGTAAAGAATTGTTAAGCAGAACAATGGGGGTCATTTACTAAAGGCTGTATTAGACAGCCCGATTCTGCCACTGATCGTTGGGATGGAAGCGTTCCTTCTCGGCAATCGCCTGCTCTCTAGCGGAGGAGACCGCTGCTATAACCTGCTGCGATCTTCTCCTCTTCCCTATTCTGAATCATTGTTTGCCGGCAGCAGAGCGTGATCCGACACCGTGATTTGTCGCCTGCAAATTACAATTTATAAACATGTCAAAAGGTGTGGATTCATAGGGCAATCGGTGGCAGTATTACACTGCCAGATCATCGCTAACGAGCGTTATTACAGTGTATGTATTTTGTGGTCCGCAAAAACGGATACGCAAAAAATATAGATGATGTCCGCGTGCATTCTGTATTTTGCGGAACGGAACAGCTAGCCCTAAGGCTGCATTCACACGGGCGAGTTTTCCGCGCGGGTGCAATGCGTGATGTGAACGCATTGCACCCGCGCTGAATCCGGACCCATTCATTTCCTTGGGGCTGTGTACATGAGCGTTGTTTTTCACGCATCACTTATGCGTTGCGTGAAAATCGCAGCATGTTCTATATTCTGCGTTTTTCACGCAGCCCTAGCCCCATAGAAGTGAATGGGGCTGCGTTAAAAACGCAGTGCATCCGCAAGCAAGTGCGGGTGCGTTGCGTTTTTGACTGATGGTTGCTAGGAGATGTTGTTTGTAAACCTTCAGTTTTTTAACGCATTGCACCCGCACGGAAAAAACTGAACAACTGAACGCAATCGCAGGCAAAACTGAATGGCTTTGCCTGTGAAATCGCACAGTTTTCACTGAACGCATCCGCAACGCATCCGGACCTAATGCGGACACGCTCGTGTGAACCCAGCCTAATAAACAGTCCTATCCTTGTCCGTAATACGGACAATAATAGGACATGTTTTATATTTTTTGCAGGACGGAAATACGGAAATGGAATGCACAGAGTAACTTCCGTTTTTTTTTGTGGACCCATTGAAATGAATGGTTCCGTATATGGTCCGCAAAAAAACAAAAAACGTAACGGACACAGAAAGAAAATACGTTCGTCTTTTACTCCACTTTTGCACTGGCTTTGCTGGCGGACGATTCGCATGACACAGGGCGTGCATCTTGTCATTAAGTAGGTGCATCCTCAGCGGTCCGTGCCCATGGCTGGAGTCATTTTTCGCCAACATGTACCCCTATTTCCAAGTGTTAATGTTGGTAAGTTTGTCGGGCTGGCACGCCCCCACCAGTGGCGTACATAGAGACATAAGCCCCCATAGCAAGGATCAAACCGGGCCCCCCACACAGGACAGAAGGATTTCCGCCCTTTTCAATCACCCTCGGGCCGTTTTTTCACTGCCTCATTTTCTATAAGTTGTTCCTTCAGAGAGTAGAGTCCTGACCAAGTTTTCACCCCCAGCAGAAGAGGAGATAATCGCTACTAAGACCGGGCCCCCTCCTGCCCTGGGCCCCATAGCAGCCGCATGGTCTGCCGCTATAGTAGTTACGCCCTGTGGTAAGGTGCAGGGTGCCGTCGTGGATGGCAGGTATGTGTCACCGAGGTTCATAGCCTCGGTGAGGTAAGAGCCCGTTTTTGTTGATGTCAGCAGCAGCTAGTGCTACTGACAGAGTTTAAATAGCATGGCTGCAAAGCCGATCCGGGCCGGCTCTTACCGGGAGCAGCTAAAGTGTAGGGTGGGTGGCTGCTCCCCACGACCCAGTCCTGGTTTTGGGCTGGGTTTAAAAGCTCAGCCAGCTCAGCAGCTGGAGGTGGTGATTATCCTGAGCTGCTAACAGGGCTGAGGAGTTCTCTGTCCTGGAGGAAGGAGCTCAGCAAGGTGGTGTTTTGTTCCTGGCTACCTGAAGCTGGATTCTCCTGCGGCTGGGCCGACAGCGTGGTGCGAACCTGCACCTACACCTCCCAGGTGACTGAACCCTGTGTTGGCCTGTTTTTGTTTTGCCACGTTATTTCCGTTGTGTGTGAACTGTCACCAAAGAGACTGTTTTTCATTTATGGTGTGCAAGTGTGAATAAAACACTGTTTGATGCACAATCTGGACTCCTTGTTTTGCCTCTAAACTGCACCCGCACCGCTGTCTACCAGAGCGACTCCCCACAGCCCCTACCCTCAACCCTCTTAAGTGTCGAATGCATGGGCATCCAAAAAGTTGCAAAAAGGGGGGCGTGCAACATTTTACACCAAAAACTGGCATAAAAATGTTCTTCCTGACCCCGACGATCACATAAAGCTGCAGAATCCCTTTCGCCTGCGTTCACACGTTGCGGTTTTAGCCTGCACTGTGGGCGAGCAGCTTGGATGTAGTCACACTTTGTGGTGCTTTCTTGTCAAGAAACTTTATTAGTACTGTCACCCAGAACACTGCACACGCCGGATACAGAGGTGCACACGTCCTTCTTCCTGAGCGGTGTGACATATATCTGATCATGCGACACAAAAGACGTCCCAGCATGCTTTGCGGCTGGATCTGGAAGATTAATGTGAGGCTTCTCCTGAGTCGCCCTCTCCTGTGGCCTCGGGGGAGACGCCCTCTGCAGAGACATTTACATATTTCCCAGCTGTCCCTCTGAGGACATGCATCATCTCCTCCCGTCCTGGCTCATGACGTCTCTTCTGGCTCGGTATCAGACTGATGTGCGGCGGTCTGCTCCTGCTGCATGGCATATTTTACCCAGAATCCTGCGCTACAGTTGTCAGTTGTCAGAGATCATCAAATGGCCTGAAGCTATCCAAGGGGTATGGCCACCTTAGGGGTCCATTCACACGTCCGTAAGTGTTTTGCGGACCGCACATAGCCAGCACTATAACAGAAAATGCCTTTTCTTGTCCGCATCTGCGGACAAGAATAGGTCATGTTCTATTTTTTTCAGGAACGGAATTGCGGATCCTGAAAAAACGGATGCGGATCCTGAAAATGCGGATGATGACCCAAATTACGGACATGTGAATGGACCCTAAAAGGGTTTTCCAAGACGTTATAACTGATGACCCATCTTTTGGATAGGTCATCAGTATCTGATCAGTGGGGGTCCGACACCCGGGACCCCCGCCACCCGGGACCCCCGCCGATCAGCTGTTTGAGAAGGCAGCTCTCCAAGTGTCGTACATTGTATAGTGGTCGTGTTTGGTATCGCGCTCAGCTCCATTGACTTCTATGGGACTGAGCTGCGCCTAGGCCACACGACCAATGAACGTGACGTCACTGGAGAAGGTTGTGGCACTACTGTGAGCCCGCAGCCTTCTCAAACAGCTGATCAACGGGGGTCCCGGGTGTCGGACCCCCACCGATCAGATACTGATGACCTATCCTGAGGATAGATCATCAGTTATAAAGTCTCGGAAAACCCCTTTAAGGCTCTTGTTCGCATTATGTTTGAGCGCTGCATTCGCTGTATACGCCAGACAGGATGATGTATCCATAGGGCGATAATTACCCTACGGAGTCCAAAAGAGCACTCCAACTGTAGGGAACAGGATGCATGCAGAGCGCAGAGGGCACGCTCATCATGCCGGAGGTCGGACCTTCACTGATCCTACATTTCTAAACTACCCTAAGGGCCCATTCACATGGACAGATCATCAGGCCAATAGTTGGGAACGAACGGTTGTATGAACACGCATTCCTGATAATCAGCCTGAGGACATGTGCTGCCGATCATACCTTGATGGGTGATCCTTCGTGTGTGCGGCGCATACAGTCATCATTGGTAGGCAGCGCATCTCACTGTATAAAGAGGGACGTGCTGCCAACAATCAGTGAATCTGTATGCGGATGAATGATCACAGTGGCGATCATTCATCCCCATGCAGAGTTGATAAATGATCGCAGTGGTAAACATTCATCTCCATGCAGAGTGGATAGTTAATCACAGTGGCGATCATTTATCCCCATGCAGAGTTGATAAATGATCGCAGTCAGGATCTTAGCTAACGGCTCATGGGCCCTGGTGCAAGAGTTCAGCCGGGGGCCCCCCTTCCCTCAGTGCTTTGTGTGTCTTCTTATGCGGCACAAGGGTCTTTGGGCCCCTTCAGGCTCCTGGGCCCGGTAGGGACTGCTGCCTCTGCACCCCTTATAGCTACCCCCATGATCGCAGTGGTAAACATTCATCTCTATGCAGAGTGGATAATTGATCGCAGTGGCGATCATTCATTCCCATACAGAAAGAACTATGGTGGCACATAAATGAAGCTGAAGTAGCGGGTTAGTTTCAGGTCATTGCCCTTATATTGGCCGATGTAAATGGACCTTAAGAATAAGTCATCCATATTTAAAGGGGAGGTCTGCTATGATTAAAACTCATGGGGCACTCACGTTTTAGAACGTCCTCAGTCCTAGCGCTGTGGCTCCTGGGGGTCCCTACCAGATGGGAGGCGACAAAGACCCATGCTTAGCCACAAGACCGCTGCAGCCACTCACCGGCTCTTGGCGCTCCCATGTCACCGCTGAGCCTCTGTCTAGATGTGTGTTATATTTTTCTCCGTGCTGGTTTGGTTGCTTGTCATTTATAATCTTGCTATAAGAGATATCAGTTCTCCATGCTGATCGTGGGCTTATATACAGCAACCAATCTGAACAAGCAGAGCTGCAGTGTAAAGCATGGGGGATGGACACAGAAGACACCTCTGAAGATATAGATGATGTGTGTTCAGACTACCTCATGCGACACCAAACTATTGTTGGAGTCCACGTTGATCACACGCTCCAGGAGATCTTCATACAGCCTGCGAAATCCATATAACTAGAACCTATTGGAAAGGAGAGACAGATGTACAATGCGCAAAGTACACCGGCGCCATCTGGTGTCCAAACACAGGTATTACACACCCCAACTAAAGAGAATACTACTACATGATGGGAAAATGTACAATATCTATATACGTACGTTAAAAATATTAAATGTGCAAATAAAATCAGGACAGTTTCAGCAACTGGAACCTTTCATGTCCTCACAGAGGCATATAATATCATATATATCTTCATAATACAATATGATGCGAAAGGGCATTTTACAGTGTCCATACAGTATAATGATGCATCAGCTGCACAGGTCCCTTATAGCAGTGGTATATAGGTCAGTGGATGGTATATAACGAAGGAACACCTCCCATAGACGTGTTACATTATTGCATAGGTAGATACTAGTATAGACCACCCCCAAGTGTCAGTATATCATCTGTGACGATGTGACAGTGAGCCCCCCTCCTGCAGTCGCAGTGAGTGCCTCTGTCTTGATATATAATGGACCAGTACAATATCGGCAGTGGGTAATATATGTTATTAGAGCATTAGGGCTCATGCACACGACCGTATGTATTTTATGGTCCGCAAAAAACGGATGACGTCCGCGTGCATTCCGTATTTTGCGGAACGGAACAGCCGCCCCCTAATAGAA
Source organism: Bufotes viridis (assembly GCA_033119425.1). Lineage (NCBI taxonomy): Eukaryota > Metazoa > Chordata > Amphibia > Anura > Bufonidae > Bufotes > Bufotes viridis. The sequence goes on from CM065594.1 coordinate 17,888,686, forward strand.
CAGTCCTATTCTTGTCCTTAAAGGGGTACTCCCATCTCAGACAATGGAGGCATATTGCTAGGATATGACCCCATTGTCTGATAGGTGCGGGTCCCCCCCGCTGGGACCCGCACCTACAATGAGAATGGAGCGGGGAGAGCAGTGGCTGGAGGACCCCGGATTTCCCGGGGTCCGTCTACCACCAAGCGCTGCTCCCCGCCTCTCCCATAGAAGTGAATGGCAGCGTACCGCGCATGCGCGGCCTCTGCTCCCATTCATTTCTATGGGGCAGACGGAAATAGCCGAGCCGGCGCTCGGCTATTTTCGACGTCCCCTTGGAAATGAATGAAGCGCGACCGCTAATGCGCAGCGCACCCTCCGTTCATTTCCCCGTTCCGTTCTCATTGTAGGTGCCGGTTCCAGAGGTGGGACTCACACCTATCAGACAATGGGGGCATATCCTAGCAATATGCCCCCATTGTCTGACATGGCAAAACCCCTTTAATGCGGCCAATAATAGGACATACGGAAACGGAATGCACACGGAGTAAAGTCAGTTTTTTTTGTGGACCCATTGAAATAAATGGTTCCACAAACGGTCTGCAAAAAAACGGAATGGACACGGAAAGAAAATACATCGGTGTATTTTAGGGTCTGCAAAAAACAGATTGTCAAGAAATACGGATGACGTCCGTGTGCATTCCGTATTTTGTGGAACGGAACAGCCGGCCCCTGATAGAACAGCACTATCCTTGTCCGTAATGCAGACAATAATAGGACAGGTTCTATTTTTTTTCGGAACGGAAATATGGACATATGGAATGTACGCAAAGTAACTTCCGTTTTTTTGCGGATCCATTGAAATGAATGGTTCCACATACCGTCCGCAAAAAAGGGAACCGACACAGAAAGAAAATACGTTCCTGTGCATGAGCCCTTACACTGATAGAAAAGGAACATAGTGATATAGTTTAACCCTTCCTCTTCTTCATCTCCTCTCCATCTTTCCTTTTATCTAATTTCATCTCATATATCGCATTAAAGGGGTATTCCCCACTCGGACATTGGTGGCATATCGCTAACATCAAGGTGGGGGTCCATGTCTGGGACCTGCTCCAATCTCCAGAACGTGCCCCTGAAGTGCAGGATAGCACACCATGCATGAGCGAGTGCGCGTGGCAATTTTCGGAAGCCCCATGGCAGCGAATGGAGAGCGCACAGCTCACACACCGCTACCTCTCTGCTAGCCTCATGGTCTCCTTCACTTTGGGGCCCTATTTTGGAGCTAGGAGTGGATACCAGACATGGCACCCGCACCTATGCGACATCAACGGCATGTCCTAGCACTATGCCACCAATGTCCCATACTGAGAAATCGATGAAGAAACATTCTCTAGGTTTGGCTAATTTGGCTCGAATGGCATTTTGCACAAATATTTTGCTACATTTTAAGTTTTACGCCGTTCTCGCCACTTTCTAAAAAATTTGGTGGGGGATAGCCTAACGCATTTCATAGAATTTACGCCAGAAAATTGTGCAAATTACAGTTGAAACCATTGCCAGCTTCTGGCTGGTTCAGTTCATGCGCCTCCGAATAAATTGGTCACATCTTTCGCCAGTGACGTATGAAATGTCAGTGTTTAGTAAATGACGCCCATCGCATTGGACATGTGATCCTTGGCAGCAGGTGACCTACTTGTTGATGGTTTCCAGATAGATAAATCTGTACATAAACCCTGCATATATAGCACATAGCCAATGGTAAGTTATAGGAACACTGTGGACAAAAGTGATACATTGTGTCATGCCTAGTGCAGGGGGCGGAGCATGACACAGAGATTCCCTCTTTGGGGTCTCCTGTCTCATGCTCCGCCTTCTAAGCCCCGCCTACTGCTTCTGCGTTTACCCAGTTCAGACCCTAACCCTGGGTTCACAGCGTTTCTGAGACGCGCGTATTACAGCGCGTTTTTGCAAATAGAAACGCGCGTCATACGCGCGTTCGTGACTCTGGAGACCAATTGAAAAAGGCATATCTACACTTTACCCTCAGTTCACACTTGCGCATTTTACAGCGTGTTCGAACATGCTGTAAAACGCTCAACAGGAGAAAACTCATGTTTCCCTATGGGCATGGTTCTCACATAAAAACGCCCTATGCTCAAAGAAGTTCTTGAGCTTCTTTAGGGTGTTTTGTTGCGCGTTTGCACCCATAGACTTCAATGGAAACGCGCGTTTAAAACGCGTTAAAGTGTAGATATGCCTTTTTCAATTGGTCTCCAGAGTCACGAACACGCGTATGACGCGCATTTCCTATTTGCAAAAACGCGCTGTAATACGCGCGACAAAAACGCGTGTAAAATGCGCGTCTCAGAAACGCTCAGGTTTTACGCGCGTTCCCATTGAAGTCTATGGGTGCGAACGCGCAACAAAACGCCCTAAAAAAGCTCAAGAACTTCTTTGAGCGTAGAGCGTTTTACAGCGCGTTCGAACGCGATGTAAAACGCTCAGGTGAGAACCATGCCCATAGGGAAACATGAGTTTTCTCCTGTTGAGCGTTTTACAGTGCGTTCGAACGCGCTGTAAAACGCGCAAGTGTGAACTGAGGGTAACCGATTTCCAAGATGAAAGTGGACATTAGCACATCCCACGTCTTCGTTACGGAAACAGGCGGGTCTGTGACTCACAGACGCCTCCCTATGCCATGTTCTGACGCGTCTATATAATAGGTGTGCATCACTGACACATCTCAGCCACGTCACTGACATCCGTGTGTAAACTTGTGTTTGTACTAACTAAATTTCGGTCGTCTGTATCAAAAAGGTTACGATCTTAAAGGGGTTGTCTAGAATTCGAAAAACATGGCTGCTTACTTTCAAAAACAGCGCCACTCCTTTCCCAGGTTGTACGTGGTACTGCGGCTCAGACCCATTCACAATACCACACACAACCTGTGGACAGGGGTGGTGCTAAATTTCTGTCCTCTGTGTCAGCAAGGTCACAAATTTAAAGGGGATGTCCAGACTTAGAAAAACACAGTTTTCACAGCTTTCTTTCAAAAACAGCGCCACCCCTGTCCCAGGTTGGATGTGGTAATGCAGCTGAGTCCTATTCACTTTAATGGAGCAGAGCTGCAATACCATACACAGCCTGTGGGCCGAGGTGGTGATGTTTTTGGACTAAGGCAACCATGTTCTTCTAATCCTGGACAACCCCTTCAATAAACACTTGAAGAAAACCACACATCTTCAACAAGTCTTGACATTTTTGGTAAAGTCCTTCCAGCTACTGTTCAAGGCGTTCAAGTATTCAAGGGTTCCTTCTGAATAGGACTCAAATCTCAGATTCCTCAATCATCTTTTTCTTCTCTTTCCCATTGACGTGACCAGTTCTGACATGGAGCAAGTTGTCTTGCTTCTCGTTCTTCTCGGACTCTTTCTTGGAGGTCGTACTGACCGCCAAGCTTTTGGTCTCCTTGTTCTCGGCCTTCTTGGAGGTTTTTCCATTTCTACTCAAGTCCCGGCTGCTCCTTACGATCTGACTTAGCGTGTTACGGAAACCTTCAGTGCTGAAGTAATAGACCAAGGGGTCCAGGGCACAGTTGGTACTTGCCAGAAGAACGGTGACTGAGAGGATTCTCTTCAAGATAGGTTTGGAGTCCCACCAGTCAGGGACGAGTTCTGCTCGGAGAAGACCGTAGGCCACCAGTGTCGCGTTATAGGGGACGAAGCAAAAAAGGAAGATGATGAGGTTAAGGATGAGCAATCGAATGGTCACCCTGTGCCTACGTGCTCCCCCTTCAGATGCCCGGCAAAGTTCCCAGAAGACGTGGCAGGAGCCGTAGAGAACCGCCCCAAGGGGCAAAAGGAATCCAATGACTTCAGCAACAAACAGCAATGGGAGCAGGTAGGTATTCCAGCTGCTTAGCCCCTCGAAGCAGCGTGGCACCCTCTCATCCCCGTCCATGCAGTCCTTGGAGTTATGTACGAGGGCGGCGGGTACTGACCCGCTCACGATGATCAACCAGACGCATAGACAGGTCAGACGGGCCACTTTGCGCCGGCGCAGGTGACGGAAACGTAGAGGGTGGACGATTGCCAAGTATCGGTCTACGTTTATGCAGAAGAGGAACAGGCAGCTGCCATACATGTTGATGTGGAAGATGGATCCAGAGAGTCGGCAGAGGAGCGTCCCAAATGGCCAGTGGTTGTTGGCATAGTAGTAGATCCTCAGGGGCAGCGAGAGGGAGAAGAGGAGGTCGCTGAGCGCCAGGTTACAGAGGAAGGTGCTGACCACGGTGAGGGGTCGCAGCCACCGCAGGAACACCACTAGGGATACCCCGTTTAGTATGACCCCGAGGGGCATCAAGAGGCTGTAACCCACCAGGAGCACCATCCGTGATCGCGGAGGCGTGTGTGCATCGCAGTTGTCCAGCTCAGAGACATTATTCATCACCGGGAGCACCTAAGATAGAGACCAAATAGATTAGACATTCAGGGAACATCTGCAATATGACAGTCATGGTACCTCTAGCTACGCCAACCGTACCACCCCCGTAACACCCCCGTCACATGTTGCCCATGTTTCTGAAGATTGTATGTTTTTGGGTTTTTTTCAACATGCTGGCCAGTGGTAGATGTAGGCTACTGGAGAACCCTAAATATACCCAAAACGTCATGTGAACAGAGCCCGAGGCTTGTTCTGACAGCCCTGATACAATGAGACTGTCGAACTCAGACGGTTTCCTATATGTTATGTGCTGTTATTTGGCCCCAATAGTCCGACCCTGGGGCCACAGCTGTGCACTATAGGAACACTAAAGGGAGTTGTTCAGGATTATTATTTTTTAGATGGCCCCCAAGGAGACCTGTGAAAAGGTCTATACTTAACTGCTCCCAGACGCTCCGTGGCTCCCGGGGTCTCTTCATCAGACTTCCGCTCCCTGGATGTGAACTTCCTGCACAGCTGGATCGTGTGTGCCGCTGCAGCCAATGACTGGCCTCAGCAGTGACATGTTGCCAAATGACCCAGCAAGGACATGCTGCTTGTTGACACGTCACTGCTGAGGCCAGTAATTGGCTGCAGCAGCACACATGATCCAGCGGTGCAGGAAGTTCACATCCAGGGAGTGGAAGTCTGATGAAGAGACCCTGGGAGCCACAAAGCCACGAGTGGTGGGGGCAGAAAAGAGGTTTTCTAGATATGCTATCAATATGATAACCGGTGGGGGTCCGACTCTCACATCCACGCTGATCACCTGTTTGAAGGGGACGTAGGGAACTATTCTGAGGCTAGGCGATCAATATTTCACACCTGCAAAGCATATTCTTCAGAGCTGAATTCACAATTCTGCTGGTAGTTAATGGAAAACGTCAGCAAATCTGCCCCCTAACAACTTAGGCTAGCTTCACATCTGCATATTTCATTCTCTGACGGAACGAACCAGATCCGGCGCTGCCAGATGCGAAGGGAATGTCCGCCGACAGCATTAAAGTATAATGGGATCCGTCCGCATCCGGCTCACAAGCGGAGAAGCTGCTTCATGCTGCGGTTTGTGTCCGGAGAACCCTCCACTTTCCCTGCCGGAACAGATGTGTGGGCCTTAGCTGAACTATTAATCCAGAGGGAAGCTTTTCTAATTCCAATACAAACCGCCAGCTGTAAAGACTACAGTTCACCACATGCAGAAGACACTGAACCAGCAGGGGGTGTAGGAAGATTTAAGCTCTGAAGCCTACAGAAAACAATCTGCATTTCTCTATGACTAGAAATATCTGCTGTTGTTTACAGCTGAAAGGTCAGCCTGGGAACGCCCTGTACTTACTACGAGGGTGATACAAGTGGCCTTCGCACCGAGACAATGTATCAAGCGCTGGTGACAGTCACTTCCCGTCTAATGTGACACCCGGCAGGATCTGCGACACGTCCTATGTTTACGGATATTTGTAGGTGCAATTATCTAGAGGATATAATAATCTCTGTACCTGGGGGCCCGGGACGTGCGGGTCGTGTTTGTTTAGACCTGATGTAAATCAGTAACACAAATATCCGGGAATCTGTAAACTGCGTCTCATGATGGGACGAGACTGGAACGTAGTGAGGAGCAAGGGAGGCCGATACAAGGGGCCGAGGATGCATGTGCCGGCTACGAGGGAGGTCACTGGAACCTATAGGACCGCACATGTACATTTCCATATGACATATCACTGCACACGTCAAGGGGACGGAAATGTTATGTCTAGCAGTACAGTTTTTAACACTTTATTTCCAGACTGCCGAGCAAAGAGGAAATAGTGGGTGAGCCCCATGTCGTCCTACTGTTCCATCCCTTCATGACACAGCACCATATACCGCACCAGCCGTATACAGACACGTATATAGCATCCAGATGGCAGATTGTCATGGCTGTTCAGAGGATGGCCCGAGCTCATGGATCACTCGGACTGTTTGGACAATCCCTTTCTATCAGCCGGGCTGGGTGAAGGTCTGTGGAGGCCCTGGGCAAAAGCCTGCATAGCGCCCCTTGGTGGAGGAATGGGATTGAAAGCCACAGGAAATCTTCAAAAAATACCATAAAGTATGCAAAAAGTAGCACCATGCAGTGCCCAAATAATACCACTATATTGCCCAAAAAATAACACCATACACTGCCCTTATAATACGGCCATACAGTGCCCTGTTAATACCGCCATGCAGTGTCCTAATAATACGGCCATTTAGTGCCCTATTAATACGGCCATACAGTGCCCTAATAATACAGCCATACAGTGCCCTATTAATACCGCCATACAGTGCCCTAATAATGCGGCCATACAGTGCCCTAATAATACAGCCATACAGTGCCCTATTAATACCGCCATACAGTGCCCTAATAATGCGGCCATACAGTGCCCTAATAATCTGGCCATACAGTGTCCCAATAATACCATCATACAGTGCCCTATTAATACCGCCAAATAATATGGCTGTACAGTGCCTTAATAATACGGCCATACAGTTCCCTATTAATACCGCCAAATAATATGGCTGTATAGTGACCTATTTAGACCACCGGATGCTGCAAAAGTACTACATGTGCACATCACACGTCCGCCATTAGTGTCTGAGCTTTACTTATCTGGCGCTTGCCAAGTGGTTCCCCTGATGATGGGTGTTAGGCGTGCCGTGCCAGAAGTGAGGACCGGGAACCTGGTTAAAAAAGAAGACTGCAACTAGAAACTCCCGGGGCCCCAATAAAAAATCTTTAAAGGGGCCCTCACCTCCCATATACTATTTATAATACTGGGGTCTTCATATGTGGCAGAGGGCTGTCTGGGCCCCCCTAGGCACCACAGTTTGTGCCACTGCTGCCTCTGCAGGGGGTCCCCCTTTAAGTGGTGTCGCCCTCGCTCGTCTCTGCAGTACTGGGGGTAAGGGACAATAGTTTACAGTTGGCGACCCTGGTGACATTAGTGGTCTCCGCTCTCTGCGGTCTCGCCATCAGCTCCTACAGCGACCTCACTACAGTGGGTTCAGCAGTAGGGATCAATGATCCCACTATAGCGGCAGACATCTCCACGTCTGGGCCAAAATATATCCAGAATATGGAGGAGGCTTTTTACAAACAATGGAGATGAACACCTTCTTGTGTCTAGTGACATCACCCCTCCCCCGCCGTACTGAATGCGTTATGGGCTGTGGTTTATACATTTTTGGAACTTTCCCCGCATTGTAATGAATTATCCATTTCCTCTTCACCTCATCACTTTTTTTTATCTGAACATGGCGAGGAGACCTCTAAAGAGAGCAGCGAGGGGACCCCTATAGAGAGCAGTAAGGGGACCCCTGAAGAGAGCAATAAGGAGACCCCTATAGAGAGCAGAAAGGAGACCCTACAGAGAGCAGTAAGGAGACCCCTATAGAGAGCAGTAAGGGGACCCCTGAAGAGAGCAATAAGGAGACCCCTATAGAGAGCAGTAAGGAGACCCCTGAAGAGAGCAATAAGGAGACCCCTATAGAGAGCAGAAAGGAGACCCTTTCAGAGACCAGTAAGGAGACCCCTACAGAGAGCTGTAAGGAGACCCCTACAGAGAGCAGTAAGGAGACCCCTACAGAGAGCAGTAAGGAGACCCCTACAGAGAGCAGTAAGGAGACCCCTACAGAGAGCAGTAAGGAGACCCTATAGAGAGCAGTAAGGAGACCCTCTACAGAGAGCAGTAAGGAGACCCCTACAGAGAGCTAGTAAGGAGACCCCTACAGAGAGCAGTAAGGAGACCCCTACAGAGAGCAGTAAGGAGACCCCTACAGAGAGCAGTAAGGGGACCCCTACAGAGAGCAGTAAGGAGACCCCTACAGAGAGCAGTAAGGAGCCCCTACAGAGAGCAGTAAGGAGACCCCTACAGAGAGCAGTAAGGAGACCCCTACAGAGAGCAGTAAGGAGACCCCTACAGAGAGCAGTAAGGAGACCCCTACAGAGAGCAGTAAGGAGACCCCTACAGAGAGCAGTAAGGAGACCCCTACAGAGAGCAGTAAGGGGCCCCCTACAGAGAGCAGTAAGGGGACCCTTACAGAGAGCAGTAAGGAGACCCCTACAGAGAGTAGTAAGGAGACCCCTACAGAGAGCAGTAAGGAGACCCTACAGAGAGCAGTAAGGAGACCCCTACAGAAAGCAGTAAGGAGACCCCTACAGAGAGTAGTAAGGAGACCCCTACAGAGAGCAGTAAGGGGACCCCTACAGAGAGCAGTAAGGAGACCCCTACAGAGAGCAGTAGGGGAACCCCTACAGAGAGCAGTAAGGAGACCCCCTACAGAGAGCAGTAAGGAGACCCCTATAGAGAGCAGTAAGGGGACCCCTGAAGAGAGCAATAAGGAGACCCCTATAGAGAGCAGTAAGGAGACCCCTGAAGAGAGCAATAAGGAGACCCCTATAGAGAGCAGAAAGGAGACCCTTTCAGAGACCAGTAAGGAGACCCCTACAGAGAGCTGTAAGGAGACCCCTACAGAGAGCAGTAAGGAGACCCCTACAGAGAGCAGTAAGGAGACCCCTACAGAGAGCAGTAAGGGGACCCCTATAGAGAGCAGTAAGGAGACCCCTACAGAGAGCAGTAAGGAGACCCCTACAGAGAGTAGTAAGGAGACCCCTACAGAGAGCAGTAAGGGGACCCCTACAGAGAGCAGTAAGGAGACCCCTACAGAGAGCAGTAAGGAGACCCCTACAGAGAGCAGTAAGGAGACCCCTACAGAGAGCAGTAAGGAGACCCCTACAGAGAAGCAGTAAGGAGACCCCTACAGAGAGCAGTAAGGAGACCCCTACAGAGAGCAGTAAGGAGACCCCTACAGAGAGCAGTAAGGAGACCCCTACAGAGAGCAGTAAGGAGACCCCCTACAGAGAGCAGTAAGGAGACCCCTACAGAGAGCAGTAAGGGGACCCCTACAGAGAGCAGTAAGGAGACCCCTACAGAGAGCAGTAGGGGGACCCCTACAGAGAGCAGTAAGGAGACCCCCTACAGAGAGCAGTAAGGAGACCCCTACAGAGAGCAGTAAGGGGACCCCTACAGAGAGCAGTAAGGAGACCTCTACGGAGATCAGTAAGGAGACCCTACGGAGAGCAGTAAGGAGACCCCTACAGAGAGCAGTAAGGAGACCCCTACACAGAGCAGTAAGGAGACCCCCTACAGAGAGCAGTAAGGAGACCCCTACAGAGAGCGGTAAGGAGACCCCTACAGAGAGCAGTAAGGAGACCTCTACGGAGATCAGTAAGGAGACCCTACAGAGAGCAGTAAGGGGCCCCGAGAAAGAGCTGTAAGGAGACCCCTACAGAGAGCAGTAAGGAGAACCCTACAGAGAGCAGTAAGGAGACCCCTATAGAGAGCAGTAAGGAGACCCCTACAGAGAGCAGTAAGGAGACCCCTACACAGAGCAGTAAGGAGACCCTTACAGAGAGCAGTAAGGAGACCCCTATAGAGAGCAGTAAGGGGACCCCTACAGACAGCAGTAAGGAGACCCCTATAGACAGCAGTAAGGAGACCCTTACAGAGATCAGTAAGGAGACCCTACAGAGAGCAGTAAGGGGCCCCGAGAAAGAGCTGTAAGGAGACCCCTACAGAGAGCAGTAAGGAGAACCTACAGAGAGCAGTAAGGAGACCCCTATAGAGAGCAGTAAGGGGACCCCTATAGAGAGCAGTAAGGGGACCCCTACAGAGAGCAGTAAGGAGACCCCTACAGAGAGCAGTAAGGAGACCCCTACACAGAGCAGTAAGGAGACCCCTACAGACAGCAGTAAGGAGACCCTTACAGAGAGCAGTAAGGAGACCCCTATAGAGAGCAGTAAGGGGACCCCTACAGACAGCAGTAAGGAGACCCCTACAGAGAGCAGTAAGGAGACCCCTACAGAGAGCGGTAAGGAGACCCCTACAGAGAGCAGTAAGGAGACCTCTACGGAGATCAGTAAGGAGACCCCTACAGACAGCAGTAAGGAGACCCCTATAGAGAGCAGTAAGGGGATCCCTACAGAGAGCAGTAAGGAGACCCCTACACAGAGCAGTAAGGAGACCCCTACAGACAGCAGTAAGGAGACCCTTACAGAGATCAGTAAGGAGACCCTACAGAGAGCAGTAAGGGGCCCCGAGAAAGAGCTGTAAGGAGACCCCTACAGAGAGCAGTAAGGAGAACCCTACAGAGAGCAGTAAGGAGACCCCTATAGAGAGCAGTAAGGGGACCCCTACAGAGAGCAGTAAGGAGACCCCTACAGAGAGCAGTAAGGAGACCCCTACACAGAGCAGTAAGGAGACCCCTACAGACAGCAGTAAGGAGACCCTTACAGAGAGCAGTAAGGAGACCCCTATAGAGAGCAGTAAGGGGACCCCTACAGACAGCAGTAAGGAGACCCCTATAGAGAGCAGTAAGGGGACCCCTACAGAGAGCAGTAAGGAGACCCCTACAGAGAGCAGTAAGGAGACCCCTACAGAGAGCAGTAAGGGGACCCCTACAGACAGCAGTAAGGAGACCCCTATAGAGAGCAGTAAGGGGATCCCTACAGAGAGCAGTAAGGAGACCCCTACAGAGAGCAGTAAGGAGACCCCTACAGAGAGCAGTAAGGGACCCCTACAGAGAGCGGTAAGGGGACCCCTACACAGAGCGGTAAGGAGACCCCTACACAGAGCGGTAAGGAGACCCCTACAGAGAGCGGTAAGGGGACCCTTACAGAGAGCAGTAAGGAGACCCCTACAGAGAGCAGTAAGGAGACCCCTACACAGAGCAGCGATGGGACCCCTATAGAAAGCAGTAAGGAGACCCCTACAGAGAGCAGTAAGGGGACCCCTATAGATAGCAGTAAGGGGACCCCTACAGAGAGCAGTAAGGAGACCCCCTACAGAGAGCAGTAAGGAGACCCCTACAGAGAGCAGTAAGGGGACCCCTACAGAGAGCGGTAAGGGGACCCCTACACATAGCGGTAAGGAGACCCCTACACAGAGCGGTAAGGAGACCCCTACAGAGAGCAGTATGGAGAGCCCTACACAGAGCAGTAAGGAGACCCCTACACAGAGCAGCGATGGGACCCCTATAGAGAGCAGTAAGGAGACCCCTACAGAGATTAGTAAGGGGACCCCGACAGAGAGCAGTAAGGAGACCCTACAGAGAGCAGTAAGGAGACCCCTACACAGAGCAGCGAGGGGACCCCTACAGAGAGCAGTAAGGAGACCCCTACAGAGCGCAGTAAGGGGCCCCTACACAGAGCAGTAAGGAGACCCCCACAGAGAGTAGTAAGGAGACCTCTACACAGAGCAGCGAGGGGACACCTATAGAGAGCAGTAAAGAGACCCCTACAGAGAGCAGTAAGGAGACCCCTACAGAGAGCAGTAAGGGGACCCCTACAGACAGCAGTAAGGAGACCCCTACAGAGAGCAGTAAGGAGACCCCTACAGAGAGCAGTAAGGAGACCCCTACAGAGAGCAGTAAGGGGACCTGGCGGTATCTAGGAGTTGCAGAGGGGACCTGGCGGTATAGAGCTGGTAGTCAATGGTGGCTTTCTAAATAAACCTCCACAGTCAAAAAAAACAAGATATCTCCTTATAGCAGTTTGTCCACGACTTCCATAGAGATCCGGGTAGCTGATCTGTATGTAATATGAGATCTTCGGGGTCCTACACCTGATACCCCCAGCGGTTACGAGGGTATGCAGGGCATGGGCAAGCTCTGCAGCCTCTACACAGTATGCCAGGCACAGCGCTGTACATTGCATAGTGGCTGTGCTTGGTATTGCACCTCATTCACATGAATGGGACGGATCTTTACAGGGGTCGTGTAACCGATGGATAAGACGCCAAGGAAAAGAGGCAAACATTGCAGCCTCTTCCAACAGATGCCAGGATTTGGACTCCCACTGATCAGATATTGAATCATCCATTTAATTCCTAGAAAACCCCCTTTAAATGCTATGGCTGTATAAAGGGAAGCGCCCAGATCACGGTCCATTTTCTCCTCCTTGATACGGTTTTGTAGACTCAGAGTTGACCTGCTTTGAGGGATCAGCACATGAACTATTACTCATACACAATACATGCAGACAGGAAGATGTGGGCAGATGGGCTGACAACCGGGCACGATAGAGACTGCGGTTTGATGCGAGGCGTACGCTCACTTGTAGATCCTGCAATGTTCTTAGTGGTTAAGGTGCCGTCATGTCACCAAAGACTTCCTGTCTCCTCCTGTCCTCCTTTTTCTTGTCAGGTTCTCATCACCTGTTAAAATGAGGACACACCCAACCCTGAATAGGTCCCCTCCACCGCCTGGGCCCTATACCACCTGCAATGGCTGCCTCTATGTCAAGGGAAGGGTTGTAATGAAAACACAGAGACAGAGAAGTGCACCACTGACAAGAGGGGACAGCTCAGCCTCCTCCGTCCCATGTCACTGAGCATGCCCACAACACTCTCCCAGAGTCATTTACTGTCATATACAATGTATCCAAATGCCTGGGGCATCAGACTACACAGGGTTTGTTTGTAGTCTGTAACCATGGAGATACATAAAATAATAAATACACTTTGCTGCCATACATATCAATAATGCCAACAGACTCAGAAATGGAGGCCGGGCCGAAGTGGTGGGGTTTGAGCAAAGTTACCCCAAAGTGGGAGGTTTATAGGAGTTTCCTAAGCATTTTGGTCCAGGAATGTGTTGGCAACTATAAAATATACTCAATCAATTTCAAAACTTAAAGTACCGGTGGAAGTACTGTATGAATATACGCCAAGTCTATATTTAAAGTCTTCCAGAGACAAAAGCATCTAAATGTCTAAGACAAGCCTATTCATAGCATAGAAAGCACAGCGCCATACATGAATAGTGGCTGTGCTTGGTATTGCAGCTCAAGCCTATTCATAGCATACAAAGCACAGCGCCATACATGAATAGTGGCTGTGCTTGGTATTGTATAGTATATACAGACCACCTAGCCAAGTCAAAGAATTGGATGATCTACTAGTTGAGGAAATGGCTAAAATGACATTGAAAGGGGAAGTTGTCATTATGGGAGACTTTAATCTTCCTGATGTCAACTGGAAAACCAAAATAGCTAGTTCTGCCAGGAGTACAGACATTCTAAATTCCCCACTGGGATTATCCCGACAGCAAGTAGTTGAGGAGCCAACCCGGAAGGAGGCCATTTTAGATTTGGTATTCACAAATGGCAATTTGGTATCTGATATCACTGTAGGGGAAAGCTTAGGATCCAGTGATCACCAGTCAGTGAGGTTTACTATAAGTGCAGTGACTGAGTCACTCCACACAAAAACTAAAGTTTTAGATTTTCGAAAAAACAGACTTTTCTACAATGAGATCAGTGGTATACGAGTCCCTATCAGACTGAACAATTTCAATGGAGTCCAAGAGAAATGGAACTACTTAAAAGTGGCACTACTGAAGGCAACAGAAAAGTGCATTAGGCTCGTCAGTAAAGGCAAAAAAAGGAAGAGACCACTGTGGTACTCAGCAGAAGTGGCCAAAATCATTAAAAACAAAAGGATGGCATTTAGCAAGTATAAAAACACCCAAAACGAGGATGACCGGGAAATCTATAAGATGAGGCAGAGAGAGGCCAAGCAAGTTATAAGAGCTTCTAAAGCTCAGGCAGAAGAGAAATGAGCTCAGTCAGTGAAAAAGGTGATAAGACATTCTTCAGATACATAAATGAAAAAAGGAAATTAAAACAAGGAATTACCAAATTAAAAACAAAAGAAGGAAGGTATATGGAAGAGGATAAAGAACTAGCTGACTGCCTCAATGAATACTTCTGTTCAGTTTTTACAAAGGAAAATGAAGGGGTTCTAAGTCGGCTGTCTAAAATTAATACAAATCAATCACAGGGGCCTGATGGGATACACCCAAAGCTATTAAAAGAGCTTAGAGGTGTACTAGCAGAACCATTAACAGATTTATTTAACCACTCACTGGTAACAGGTGTCATCCCAGAAGATTGGAAATTAGCAAACGTTGTGCCAATTCACAAGAAAGGTAGTAGAGAGGAATCAGGCAACTATAGGCCGGTAAGCCTGACATCAATAGTGGGGAAATTAATGGAAACCATACTCAAGGAGAGGATTGTGGAACATCTAAAAACCCATGGGTTGATTGATAAAAAACATGGGTTGATTGATTATGCAAATGTTTGCGAACGGGCGAACCGCCATAGACTTCAATAGACAGGCGAATTTTAAAACCCACAGGGACTCCTTCTGGCCACAATAGTGATGGAAAAGTTGTTTCAAGGGGACTAACACCTGGACTGTGGCATGCCGGAGGGGGATCCATGGCAAAACTCCCATGGAAAATTACGTAGTTGACGCAGAGTGTGGTAAGTTGAATTCACAATGCGATTAATATAACCTGCATTACTCGCATTGCGAATTCAACTTAGATCTGAGTTCCTAATGGTTGTTGTATTGCTAGAATATAAAGAAGATTGAGAATATAGCGCTATATTCTCAATTCTTCATTATATTCTAGCAATACAACCATTAGGAACTCAGATCTAAGTTGAATTCGCAATGCGATTACAACTACTAACACTGCAGCTTCAGAATGAATCTAAGATGGATGCCGTCCTTGCTTTTTGATAGGAGGTGGGAGGGTCTGGGAGGGAGGGTATGCTGCTGATTGGCTGGAATGTGTCTGCTGACTGTGAGGTACAGGGTCAAAGTTTGCTCAATGATAAAGTATAGGGGAGAACGCGAACATCACATATGTTCGCCTGTCGCGGCGGACGCGAACAAGCTATGTTCGCCGGGAACCGTTCGCCGGCGAATAGTTCGGGACATCTCTAATATTGAGCAGACTAGATGGGCCAAATAGTTCTTATATGCCGACACATTCTATGTTTCTATCCTTCATAGTATTTGTAAAGTGATTGTGGCGCGAACAGGAGATCACTTTCATCCCAGCACAGCCGCTTATAATATCCAACAAAAGGCCAAAAACTTCAGACCAGCAGAGACCGGTAGGACAAGGTGTGTAATAACAGGGACTGGTACGAGGTGATGGCTGATTACACTGACGACCGTCTAATCTACTTGCAAATGAGTCATGGAAACACCATGAGGGCCACCAGGACGATAGCAGTGGCTGAGCTGCACCTTCCCATCGCCTCAGGTCATGGATTTTATCAGTGGCTTCTGATTTCAATAAGATACGGGAGACAAAAAGTAGAAATAGGTGTAATATAGGGGATGTAGGGATGGGTGCAATACAGAGAGGTGGTGGCTGCGCCTTAGGGGGAGAGGCTGTCCCTCATGGCAAGACTGGAAGGGAGGCTATCCATCAGAAAAGGGCAAGAATGCTGGAGAGGCTGCCCCTCAGAATAGGAGAGAATGGAGGATAGACTGTCCCTGAGAAAAGGGCAAGGCGGGAGGAGAGGCTGTCCGTCAGAAAAGGAAAAGTGGAGGAGAGGCTGACCGCCAGAAAAGTAAAGACTGGAGGAGAGGCTGCACATCAGTAAAGGAAAGAATGCTGGAGAGGCTGCCCCTCAGAATAGGAGAGAATGGAGGATAGACTGTCCCTGAGAAAAGGGCAAGAAGGGAGGAAAGGCTGTCCGTCAGAAAAGGAAAGAATGGAGGAGAGGCTGCCCCTCAGAAAAGAAATGAGTGGAGGAGAGGCTGCCCCTCAGAAATTTCTAATATATTTTTGTTCCAATTCATTACAATATTCAAACCCCTGTGGGCGATTTGTGACGATCACAAGATTTCAATTGTATAACTTTTTTCCCCAAAAAATTCAACATGTAGACCCCTCTTAAAGGGGCTGTCCCACGAAAAACAATCTACAGTTTTCAAACCAGCACCTGGAGCTGAAGACTTTTGTAATTGCATGTGATTAAACATTTGTCATAGCCACTGAGTTATTCAATAAAATGTATCTGTATTGCGCCACCTGCTGTTTGTTTTTTTCTTATTTTTTTGACCTGCTCACTGGGAAGGCCGCACATGCTCAGTTTCATCTTTCAACTATCTGCTGAGCTGTGATAGGGAGAATATGGACACACACCCTTAGCTGCAGCAGAAAGGACACTCCTCTTGAGCTGCCAGCTTGATATAACTCTAGCAGAGCAATAAATGTGGAGATCTCTGGATCGATGTGAGGTACAGGGCTGGTTCTAGCTTTGTTAGTAAGAACTTGTCATGTACTATATGACGACGGATATTCATTTTTCACATTAGTCATGAGATAACCCCTTTAAGCCCGGCCATACACATTAGATAGCTCTTTTCCAAATGCTAGATCCACTGACAGCTATTGCTTCCAACCTCCCAAAACACGCACACTCAGTTCAGTGGAGAACGGAGTAAGACATATCTGTCCAATCCTTTGCTCCCTAACATCTGCCTTTGGAATTGCAGGTTTGGCCTACATTCCCCTAAAGTGTATAGGCAGCTGGAGGGTTTTCAGCCTTCAGATGTTAAGACAGCAAGCAGAGCACTTGAAAATAGTTTTCTACAGGAAGTATATTAGAAAGTTACAGAACTTCTCATTATACGCTTAAAGGGGTTGTCTCATCATGGACAATGGGGGCATATCGCTAGGATATGCCCCCATTGTCTTATAGGCGCAGGTCCCACCGCAGGGACCCACACCTATATCAAGAATGGAGCCCGGCAAGGTGGTGGCTGGAGGACTCTGGTCCAGCCACCACCAAGCCGGCTCCCCATAGAAGTGAATGGGAGAGTACCGCTCATGCGCGGCCCCCGCTCCCATTCATTTCTATGGGGCCGACGGAAATAGCTGAGCCAGCGCTCGGCTATTTTCGCCGACCCCATAGAAAATGAATGGAGGGTGGCTGCGCATGCGCAGTGCGCCCTCCTTGACTTGCGGGGCTCCTTTCTCGATATAGGTGCGGGTCCCAGCGGTGGGACATCCCATTGTTCATGATGAGACAACCGCTTTAAGCAGAAAGCTAGAAAAACCTCTTCTAGTCTAATCATTTCTAATCCTATTTCCTGAATGTGATTATGTAGGCGGCCATCTTGCTTGAGCTGTTCTTTACAGCATTTAGTGATATGCTTTACAGCAGCCACCATGGGCCGTAGACTGTACGGACAGGAGAGGACCTCATTGACTTCTATGGGAGAGTTTTGTAGGCGTGTGACCTGCGCAGAGACGAGGAGGGAGCAGATAAGCTGTGATATCACCTATTGTGAATGGTGGATCTCATGTTATCTATATGCCATTGTAATCCTGACTGTAATGATAATGAGATGACTGCTAAAACTTGATCTGTACAGACCAAAAAGTGTGAAGTGGTGCCTATTATTAGGATTTTATGTTTTATATTTTTATGTTGTTTTTTTAAATATTGATATAGAAAATTAAAAATAAAATTATTTTAAAAGGTTTAACATAACAATGCGATTTATACAATTTGCCTGATGACACATTCTCTTTACGGAGAGGCTCAGAAGCGACTGGAGGAGTGAAGCCTAGGGATGAGCAGGAGCTCCGTACAGTATTAGAATGTATTGGCTCCGATGAGCCGAAGTTATTGCTTCGCAAAGTCTCGCGAGACTTCGCATAATAACTTCATAAATTAATTTGTACTGTAAAAAAACATTTCCCGAACTCGGGTTCGGTTCCAAGTGGTACCTTTGAACCGAACCCGAGTTGGGGAAATGTTTTTTTACAGTACAAATTAATTTATGAAGTTATTGCTCGAAGTCTCACGAGACTTGACGATGCAATAACTTTGGCTCATCGAAGCCAATACATTCTAATACTGTACGGAGCTCCTAATCGGTACAGTATTAGAACGAAGTTTTATGTGAATCGACTTCGGATTTTTCATCCAAATTCGATTCGCTCATCCCTAGTGAACAGAATCTGACATGACTTTGTAATATAAAATGATGAAAGAGCCGGGGCGGTGTAAACAGCTCCCAGTAGATTAATGTTCATGACCCAATGTGTGTGGGCCGGGTGATGGCAGGCGCTGGGGATAGAAGGATCCAGAATGTTGGATTTTATTACACTAAAGCCTTTGTTCTGCTGGGAGACAAGCAGCTGCCAGAAGTGTTTGGCGGCAGCTTGTCTCTCCAGCTCCTGCCGAGTAGACACAGTAGGGAGGTCGGGATGATATCGCCGTCAGCTGGTGCAGTAGATTGTATGGCAGTGCTCGTCTCCCCACTGCAGCCAATAACTGAGGGCCATTATTACACATCCGGCTGTAGGATCATGCCTTGTCCACTAGGGGGCCCCACAGCCATCGTGAACCCGCACAGTGGAGCACGGAGACCTGCAGTGTCACCCGCTGCTGGTGACATCCACTTCTAGGCAACCACCAAACATATCAGTGCAACTGCTCAGTGAAGAGTATCAAGGCATGAATCATTATGGGACGTGAGGGACGCCCTAGTGAATGATTACAGTGGAAAAAGTCTCCTTGATGCAGCTTCCCTTCAAATAGTGTTCTCCTGGATATTCTCCCACGATGCATTATTGCGAAACCTCACAATTTTGCTGCAGTTTGGATTGGGCTAATTTGCAGACGGACACCCCACTGCCACTACTCCCCTAATATGTGCCATTTGCAATACTCCTCAGGGGAGGGCATACCAAATGTCCAACCTGTGCAGGTGCACAAGGGCTCTGCAAGTGAAGGGGCTGCTTCACATTAAAGGGGTTTTCTAGGATTTTTCTAGAGATGACCAACACCCTGCTCCCCTGGCAATCAGCTGTTTCAGTGTGGCTCCAGTGCCACAATTAAATCAGACCCGTCACCTCTTCTGACATGTCTGTTTTAGTACCTAATGAATCCCCCCGTGTAATAACCATACTGGAACATCTATTCTTATGACTCAGTGTTGTGCCATTCCTTCATTATTCCTGCTAGAAGTTATAAATGAATTGCTAGCAGTTTGCTATGAAGGTCCAGTTGAATACTACCAGTTGGGGGTGTGACACTGACAGCACTGACTGGATAATGTCAGACTGTGCATAGATACACCCCCCAACCGGTAACACCCAGGTGGATCTTCATTGCAAACTGCTGGTGTAGCAAGCCCTGGAGGAGGGGAGCAGAGGATGGGAGTGGTAGTGTCTCTGGCTGCAACAGTCATTCACAGTGTCAATTCTCATACCAATGCTTCTTAGGGTCGGACAGTGACAGGAGGGCACACCCTTTCTATCCTCGGGGCACAGTCTGATAGTTGTTAGGGTGCCCTTGGTGTTGTGGGTTTGGTGCAGGTACATGTCAGCAGATGTGGCCGGTGAATGGTGCTGGAATCAGTAACCAGGCTGTATAGGATAAACGTATCTCTTTACTAAAGTTCAGATTGGGAGTTGTAGTACATCCAACGGTGTCAAACAGTTCCTAACAATTTGCAGTGCACCCCTCCTAGATAGCAGTGTATGGATATAGGCCAGGATGGGGGTTGTAGTACTCCTTCCCTCTCTCTCTCCAGAGTCTTTCTCTGCAGAATCTCAGGCTGGCGATATTATTCTTGCAGTGGTGACTGTAATTCCCAGCTGAGGGGCACAGGATTAAGATACGGTGGACCAGACCATGTCCAAGTGTGAACGGCGTCTTAGCAATGTCCCTCTCACTGCAGTGAAATGACTGACTGACTCCAGTGCTCGACCTTGCAGATCCTGGACCTTCTTGGTTTTTTCCTTTTTCTGGAGCATTGTGAAGTAGAGATGGCTTTCTCTCTGTGTAAATTTTTCAGAGATAGTGATTCTCTGGGATGAAGACCTAGTTCTCTGAGGAGTGAGCACATGTAGCTTCCTCCACTAGTACACAACTGCCTGAGCTATGAGTGGACCTAAGTCCATCACCCAGCCTCCTACAGAGGCAGACAGGATGAGGAACTAGTTCTCTGAGGAGTGAGCACATGTAGCTTCCTCCACTAGTACACAACTGACTGAGCTAGGGGTGGACCTAAGTCAATCACCCAGCCTCCTACAGAGGCAGACAGGATGAGGAACTAGTTTTCTGAGGAGTGAGCACTTGTAGCTTCCTCCACTAGCACACAACTGACTGAGCTAGGGGTGGACCTAAGTACATCACCCAGTCTCCTACAGAGACAGACAGGATGAGGAACTAGTTCTCTGAGGAGTGAGCACATGTAGCTTCCTCTCACTTCCTTCACTAGCACACAACTGACTGAGCTAGGGGTGGACCTAAGTCCATCACCCAGCCTCCTACAGAGGCAGACAGGATGAGGACCTAGTTCTCTGAGGAGTGAGCACATGTAGCTTCCTCTCACTTCCTTCACTAGCACACAACTGACTGAGCTAGGGGTGGACCTAAGTACATCACCCAGTCTCCTACAGAGACAGACAGGATGAGGAACTATTTCTCTGAGGAGTGAGCACATGTAGCTTCCTCTCACTTCCTTCACTAGCACACAACTGACTGAGCTAGGGGTGGACCTAAGTCCATCACCCAGCCTCCTACAGAGGCAGACAGGATGAGGACCTAGTTCTCTGAGGAGTGAGCACATGTAGCTTCCTCTCACTTCCTTCACTAGCACACAACTGACTGAGCTAGGGGTGGACCTAAGTCCGTCACTCAGCCTCCTATAGGCAGTCAGGATTTTTAACCCTGACCGTTCCATACAGAGATATGCTGGTATAATACAAGGCATTGACATTTAATAACCTTACATAACAAGAACAGTTTGCAGTACCTTTTCCTGCGGCACTGCATTGGCAATTCATTCATAACTTCTAGGAGGAATAATAAAGGTATGGCGACTCATAAGAATAGAGGATTCTTCTCCAGGATTAGTAGCTACTGACATGTCAGGAGAGGAGACAGGTCCTCATTAAAGATAATTGAAGTGTAACTGGTTTGGCTTTTTATTATTTTTCTCGGTGTCCTGTATTTGTGGGCGCTACCACCATGTCTAATAGCATTGGCAGAGTGTATCATGGCACTTGCTGGGCATAGGAGGGTAGATTTTGGAGGGGACCCTGTGTCCTACTCTGGAGCCATATTCGGCTATGCATGGTCGGGGGCAGGCGCAGCATTAGTTATGATGTAAGGGGAGTGAGCGCCATCCACACCCTCATAATCATCAGAGATTACCATATTATATAAGTGATGGTATCGAGTCCAGACACTGAGGTCTCCTCACCTGAGACATGCTGGGGACTTGGTGGCTGCAGCTGTCTGTTCTCCCCCTGCCTGGAGACCCCCAGGGTTACCTTCATAGTCGCACATTGTGCCTGCAGGGTCTATGGCTATTGTTCACACTTCTATTTAACACCTGTAAGAGATACCTGGGATACTCAGACAGGTGGGAACATCACTGGAAACAATGCGCATTTTCATTCTGATTAGGTAGGATAATAGTAGGTGCCGGGCTCCACAGGCATCAGGCCAGGCTCCACAGGCATCAGGCCAGGCTCCACAGGATCAGGTCAGGCTCCACAGGCCCCCGTCACCTAAAGCTGCAGGTCGGCCCTAGTCACAGGGAACCCCAAAGTGAGCCTTCAGCCAGGCAGGTAACGTCTACATAACCTGTCGGGTTACATAGGACTGCAGCCTACAGATGACATCTACTACATTAATCTGTACTCAGAGAGTTAAAACTGTGTCATCTATGGTGTTACATGGGACTGCATGTGACATCTACTACATCGATCTGTACTCAGAGTTAAAACTGTGTCATCCATGGTGTTACATGGGACTGCAGGCGACATCTACTACATTAATCTGTACTCAGAGAGTTAAAACTGTGTCATCTATGGTGTTACATGGGACTGCAGGCGACATCTACTACATTATATGTACTTAAAGAGTTATCACGTGTGTTATCTGCACTGTTACATGGGACTGCAGGTGATGGCAGAGCACTAGTAAAGAATGTAATGAAGCTAGGCAGTGCTATGACGTTCTTTACCGATTGCTGGTTATTTTTTCCTTTCATATTTGTTATATGACCGATTGGGTGGGGGGATGTATGGCGGCCATAGACGATGTTGACTAGCTACAGGAGTCCAAGTTAACACGGGAGGAGGGGGATACAGGAAAGTCGCTAGTGGGGGGCATTAAAAATTTTGCTATGGTGCCCAGTCATTTCTACTTACACCTCTGCTCTTGTCCCTCTGACATTACAGCCCCTTCCTGTTGTGCCGCTGCCCCCAATACTGTGTCTGCCCCAAGTACTTGCCATATGGGCTCCTGCCCTCCTCCCAATGTTGTCCCCCCTGGTCTCCTTCCACCCAATACTGTGCCTTGAGGTCTCACCCCTTCCCCTCCAGTACTTTGCCTTCTCTGGGCTCCTGCCCCCCAAGTACAGTGGCGATATATGGGCTCCGGCCCCCACCTCCCAATTGCTGTGCCAGCTGTTCTCCTGCTCCCCGCACTTTGCAGTGGTAGCTGTAGTGACCAAGTTACATTGGTCCTAACAGACCCCAGTGCCCCATAACTCCATAGCCAAAACGGCACATTTGGTATCAAACACTTGGCCTTAAAGGGGTATTCCGATAGGTAAAAGTTATCCCGTATCCACAGGACCCCCACTAATCATGAGAACGGGGGCCTCTTACCCCCTGCTGCTCCCCTGAAATGACCGGAGTGGCCGGTCGCACATGCTCGCGGCCGCTCCCTTAATTTCTATGGCCGAGTACAGCAATCACCTATCTCTAGAACTCTCATAGAAATGAATGAAATGACCGCGAGCATGTGCGACCGGCCTCTATGGTCATTTCAGGGCCTGCAGGGGGTACAGGCCCCCCGTTCATGTGATCAGTGGTAGGACCCCCACTGATCTGATAGTTATCCCCTATCCTGTGGATAGGGGGTCACTTTTACCTACCAGAATACCCCTTTAACTATTCCACAGATCACTGCCTCCTCTTCCTACGTTGGCCCTGAGGCCAGACACGAGAAGAGCATCCTCATCTGCGGCCGATGTGAAGGTTTATTAACATTCCTGCTAACCCCACAGTGATGTAATCCGCCGTACACCGCAATCCCACTGCTGGTGATGTGATTACTGGATTGTTACATTGTTACAACCGTGTAAACAAACAAATGTATCACAGGGGCCCCGGTAGGATGATAAATCTGGTCTAGTGTTGAGCGAACTTGTGTTTTAAGTTCTGCGTCCAAAGTTCGGGTTATTGAAGAATCCTGTTATGGATTCCGCTACCACGGACCATAACGGAATTTGGAATCCATAACAGATTCTTCGATAACCGGAACCCGAACTTTGGACGCATAACTTAAAAAACAAGTTCGCTCAACACTAATCTGGTGCAGGGACGGACACATTTGTCCCGTGACCTATTGGCAGGTTTAAAGGGGTTGTGCAGGCCGTACATATTGATGACCTATGGTCAGGATAGGTCATCAATATCAGATCAGCGGAGGGCGACACCCGGGACCCCTGCTGATTAGCGGTTTGAAGAGGAGGCTGCTTCCTGTTCATTACACTGCGCGTGGAGCGGCGACAGCTACTCGCTTCATTCAAGTGAACGGAGCGAGCACTCTTCATTACACTGCACTGCCGAGACTTCCAAGACATAGTCTAGTGTAATGAAGAAAAACCAACGCCCGCATGGAGCACCGTTTCCTCTACAAACAGCAGATCGGCAGGGGTGCCAGAGGTTGGACCCCCGCCGATCTGATATTGATGACCTATCCTGACGATAGGTCATTAATACACATGACCTGCACAACCCCTTTAAACCAGCCAATAGGTCACATGACAAATGTGTCTGTCCAGACTTATCATCCTGCCGGGCCCCCCTCTTTAAGGTCCTGACCGAACATTGGATCAGTTATGGGGACGCAGAAACGCTCATACCCAATAGTCGCCGTTAGAGATGAGCGAATTTCCGCTTATGAAATTCGTTCACACTTCGTTTGGTGGTAAAAGGTGCATTGCGTTTTGGATTCCGTTACCACGGACCTTAACGCAATTCTATGACGGAATGCCTTTAGAGGCATTCCGTTATTCATTCCGTCATAATAGAAGTCTATGGGCTGCAAAACGGATCCGTCCCGTTTCTGTTATGCAGGGGAGTCCTCTAATAACGCAATTCACCTTTTACCACCAAACGAAGTGTGAACGAATTTCAAACTATGAAATTCGCTCATCTCTAGTTGCCATGTATAAGGTCTGGGCATCTCCCGGACCGAGCGCGGCTCCCCTGACCCCGAAATGACTGTATCAGTGTCCACTCATCGCGGGGCTATTGTATGGTCCTCACATTATTTCAGTACACAGCAATATGGAAAATAGCAAGGAGACATGCTGATACTTGTAGTTCTGCTGACCTATGCCATTTATAGTACTGATGTCAACATACGTAGCCGATGGGGTGGGGGTGCACCCTTGGTTACCTACCTGACGTAAGGATAATTGAATCAACACACAACAGAGTCGAATACTAATTTGTAGTCCTCCCTCCCCCGAGGTTTCCCCCCTGGGGCACAGATACAAATGGGCAATCTAAAGGGATTTACAAGTCGTATTCCAAAAGACAAAAGTTAAAACGACCACAGAGGATGACGGACACTGAGCAGGTGGCATCCTATGTCTTTACACCTTGTGAACCCATTGTATCATTCACCGATCGGACGCGGAATATTACTGGACGCCAGCCCAGACAAATGCGAAACCGTCAGGTGAATTTATGGGGCAATTAGACATTTTGAAATATAAGGACAATCACTATCACGTCTGTACAGGGAGATTTAGGTCACGTGATCGGAGTCGGCTCAGGTAATGGAAATGAATGGGAAAAATTCTGCTACTGCGTTGGGGGTCATTCTCTTCTAGGGTAGCGCAACTCTTCACAATTAGTGTTGAGCGAAGTTGTGTTTTAAGTTCGGCGTCCAAAGTTCGGGTTATCAAAGAATCCTGTTATGGATTCCACTACCACGGACCATAACGGAATTCATACCGGGATTCTTTGATAACCTGAACCCAAACTTTGGACGCCGAACTTAAAACGCAAGTTCGTTTAACACTATTCACAATCTACCATGTCTAATGTATAAGGGCAGCAAGGCTAGGACTATATCAGGTCTGTGGGGACTATATTAGGTCTGTAAGGACTATATCACGTCTGTAGGGACAATATCAGGTCTGTATGGACTATATTAGGTCTGTAGGGACTATATCAGGTCTGTGAGGACTATATCAGGTCTGTAAGGACTATATCAGGTCTGTAGGGACTATATCAGGTCTGTGAGGACTATATCAGGTCTGTGAGGACTATATCAGGTCTGTGAGGACTATATCAGGTCTGTGAGGACTATATCAGGTCTGTAAGGACTATATCAGGTCTGTGAGGACTATATCAGGTCTGTAAGGACTATATCAGGTCTGTATGGACTATATCAGGTCTGTAGGGACTATATCACGTCTGTAGGGACCATATCGAGTCTGTAGGGACCATATCGGGTCTGTAAGGACCATATCAGATCTGTGGGGACTATATCAGGTCTGTGGGGACTATATCAGATCTGTAAGGACCATATCAGATCTGTGGGGACTATATCACGTCTGTGGGGACCATATCAGGTCTGTAGGGACCATATCAGGTCTGTAGGGACCATATCAGGTCTGTAGGGACTATATCAGGTCTGTAGGGACTATATCAGGTTAGTGTTGAGCGAACATGTTTTTTAAGTTCTGCGTCTAAAGTTTGGGTTATCAAAGAATCCCGTTATGAATTCCAAATTCCGTTATGGTCTGTGGTAGCGGAATCCATAACTGGATTCTTCGATAACCCGAACCTGAACTTTAGACGCAGAACTTAAAAAAACAAGTTCGCTTAACACATATCAGGTCTGTAGGGACTACCCCGGTCACAGTCAATGTGCAGCTCAAGGCATCTCTACAGGCTGCACCGCGTCTCAGGCTGGAGTCACGCAGGTTTTTAAGTGGATCCAGCTGGAGGAAGATGTACAAGTCCTTCCTTTATCTTTCCCATTCCTTTCTAATGCAGTTTTGGCATCAAAAACTGCATGTGTGATTTCAGCCTGAAAGAGACAGAGCAGGGTCGGAATAGGAAGCACTTACCTGACTGTCGGTAAACATGATGACAAGAGGGGACGGTTTCCCATTCATGTTCTTGTGTAATCCCCCTGTCCTGCGGGTGTCGGGGCGCTGCACGTGTCGCGCTCAGTCCATGGGATGTGGGTTTGTGTTGAGGCTTTTTCTCTGGGCGCAGAGCATTTTGCACGGCTAGCTTCCTATCTCCTTCACACACCTTTAATCTTTGTACTCTGCAGAGAAAGTTTCTCTGAGCAGTCCTCCTCCAGCTGAGGGCAGGGAGTGGCTGCTGCTGCTGCTCGCCATGCGGAGGTGTGTGCAAGGATCAGAGGGCTGCACCGAGGAGCTCTTCCTTCTCTGTGCACGTTTTAGAGGGCATTTCCCCTTCAAGTTATTGAAGTTATCAGTTTCTAGGAAAGCTGGGTGACAACCAATAAGTCCACTATTAAAGGGGTTATCTAAAACCTATAATTATATGAGATATGGGGGGCATGATAGGTCTTGGATAACCCGTTTGAGTATCCATCAGAAGTCCGATATTAGCCTATCCGGATGCAATACAGGGAAAGGAGAATGTACCATGATACAGTGTCTCACCAAAGTGAGTACACCCCTCACATTTTTGTAAATATTTTATTATATCTTTTTATGGGACAACACTGAAGAAGTGACACTTTGATACAATGTACGGTAGTCAGTGTACAGCTTGTATAACAGTGTAAATTGGGCGTGCCCTCAAAATAACTCAACACACAGCTATTAATGTCTCAACTGCTGGCAACAAAAGTGAGTACACCCCTAAGTGAAAATGGTCAAATTTTGTCCAAATAGCTATTTTCCCTCCTAGGTGTCATGTGACTCGTTAGTGTTACAAGGTCTCAGGTGTAAATGGGGAGCAGGTGCGTTATATTTGGTGTTATCGCTCTCACTGATCACTGGAAGTCCAACATGGCTCCTCATGGCAGAGAACTCTCTGAGGATCTGAAAAAAAAAGAATTGTTTCTCTACATAAAGATGGCGGAGGCTATGAGAAGATTGCCGACACCCTGACACTGAGCTGCAGCGCAGTGGCCAAGACCATACAGCGGTTTGACAAGACGGGTTTCAACTGAGAGCAGACCTCGCCATGGTTGACCAAGGAAGTTGAGTGGACGTGCTCAGCGTCATATCCAGAGGTTATCTTTTCAAAATAGATGTATGAATGCTGCCAGCATTGCTGCAGAGGTTAAAGGGTGCAGGGTCCGTCTGTCTGTGCTCAGACCATACGCCGCACACTGAATTAGATTGGTCTGCATTGATGTCGTCCTAGAAAGAAGCCTCTCCTAAAGACGATGCACAAGAAAGCCCGCAACCAGTTTGCTGAAGACAAGCAGACTAAGGACCTGGATTACTGGAACCACGTCCTGGGGTCTGATGAGACCAAGATAAACGTATTTGGTTCAGATGGTATCAGGCGTGTGTGGTGGCAACCAGGGGAGGAGCACAAAGACAAGTGGTGGTGGGAGTGTCATGGTTTGGGGCTGTACGAGTGCTGCTCGCTGTGCGGGGCTACAGTTTATTGAGGGAAGCATGGATGCCCACATGTACTGTAACATACTGAAGCAGAACATAGCCCCCTTCCTTTGGAAACTAGGCTGCAGGGCAGTATTCCAACATGATAACGAACCCAAACACACCTCTAGGACGACCACTGCCTTGCTAAAGAAACTGAGGGTAAAGGCGCTGGACTGGCCAAGCATGTCTCCAGACCTAAACCCTATGGAGCATCTGTGGGGCAGCCTCAAACAGAAGGTGGAGGAGCGCTCCACCAGCAATGTGATGACATCATGGAGGAGTGGAAGAGGATTCCAGTGGAACCTGTGAAGCTCTAGTAAAGTCCATGCCCAAGAGAGTTAAGGCAGTGCTGGAAAATAATGGTGGTCACACAAAATATTGACAATTTGGGAACAATTTGACCATTTTAACTTAGAGGTGTACTCACTTTTGTTGCCAGTGGTTTAGACATTAATAGCTGTGTGTTGAGTTATTTTGAGGGCACGCCCAATTTACACTGTTATACAAGCCGTACACTGACTACTGTACATTGTATCAAAGTGTCATATCTTCAGTGTTGTCCCATGAAAAGATAGAATAAAATATTTACAAAAATGTCAGGGGTGTACTCACTTTTGTGACTGTATAGGTAGATGGATTTACTATTCGGGAGTCTGGGAAAGCTGGGTGGCAACCAATATGTTCAGTAGAGATCAGTTATGAAATTCGTTTGCGATTAGTTTACTGAATTAAAAGGTGAATTGTGTTATAAATTCCGTTACCAAGGACCATAACGCAATTCTATGACGGAATTCATAACAGAATGCCTTTGGAGGCGTTCCGTTATTCATTCCGTCATAAGAGAAGTCTATGGGCTGCAAAACGGATCCGTCCTGTTTCCGTTATGCAGGAGAGGACTCCCCAGGCCATAGACTTCTATTATGACGGAATGAATAACGGAATGCCTTTAGAGCATTAGCATTATGAATTCCGTCATAGAATTGCGTTATTGTCCGTGGTAACAGAATCCATAACGCAATTCACCTTTTACCACCAAACGAAGTGTGAACGAATTTCAAAATATGAAATTCGCTCATCTCTAATAAATATATTGCATTTCTAGACTGTCTATACATTGACAGGAGAGCGCAGTATCCGTATCGCTCAGGAGTCTGGGAAAGCTGGGTGAAAACTGAAGATGACTATGTCTGCCATTACAAATGTCACAGCTTAAGTCTCCCAGCTCCCCCAGAAATCTTACAGGCAACTTAACAGGCAGGGTCTAGAAGCGTCTGTTTTCTAGTATAAACTGTATATTTCCGTCCAAGGCTGAAGACTCGGCTTTACATGTAAACTCAAGTCTTCCAAGAAAACGTCATCCAAGAATTCTTATAGGTCGGCAATGGTTTAGGATAGCACCGGATGGAAGGCGACTTTCAAGAGCCGACACGTTCTCTGCGATGATGCAGAGGCGAGGGGGGAGGGGTGCATGCAATCCATTCATGGATATCATGTCCTTGAAGGAAATCTCAGAAGTCATGGGAATCCTCTCCCCTTTGTATATTTTGTTCCTCTCTCAATAAGTGTATATCTACCAGCATGTCCCTGTCCGATCACTATTTCTGCAACCATAGATGTCCCCCTGCTTCCTGATGCTTCTATTATTATACTGGAGGAAAGGGTAGCCCCTCAATAAATTCAGACAAGATCCCCAAAATCTACTAAAACCCTTAAACTCATTCAGACAAAACACCTTATTATAACCCATTTAGATCCCAGATAATAACTAAACTCATTCAGATTGAAAAACAGAATGCTAAAGTTACCAAGACCCCAGTCTAGATCTCTAAGAATAATTTCACACCCAGACCAGACACCTAAAATCAATTCAGACCCCAGATCAGATCCCTAAAATAAATTCAGACCCCAGACCAGACCCCTAAAATTAATTCAAACCCCAGACCAGATGCCTAAAATTAATTCAGAGACCCCAGACAAGACCCCTAAAATCAATTTAGCCCCCCAGACCAAAATTTATTTTTGTCCGATTGCATCTAAAGTTTATTTCGGTATATAATACAACATAGTCAGTGCTAGTCTGTCGGGGCTAGGGCCTTGGACATGTTGGCGGGTATATATTTTTTATTATTGTTTTATTATAATCATTTTATTTTTTGTTTTATTTTTACATTTTAGGAGGGGGACACATGATTTTATTTTTTTTTTTACTTTTTTTACACTGCATATTTCCCCTATAAGTTGGGACTCCAGTTAAAGGGAATGTGTCCTCAGAACATGACCTATTCTTTATATCACATTTTTATGTTAAACACATTTTAAAAGAATTTTTGGTGATGTTATTTTTAATTTTCTACGTTACTATTTAAACAAAAACCCTAAAATCTTTTAGTTTTCCACTGGCCACTAATCCTAATAATTGCCACTTCTTGGTCTGTACAGATTATCTGGATGACTTTACAGCCTCATTATGTCACCTCTGTGTACAGACAACACAGCATCTACCATTCACAATAGGTGATATGACAGCTTATCAGCTCCCTCCTGACCTCTGCACAGGTCACAGAGCATGCCCAGAAAACGACCCCATAGCGAGGTCCTCTCCTGACCATTGTATCTATGGCCCATGGGGCTGCCGTAAAGAAGTAATTATTTAATGCTGTGTAAATGTTAAGAACGACTCAGGCAAGATGGCCGTCCCCATAATAATATTTAGGACATAAAATAAAAAGATCTGTAATCAGAAAATAAAATCAGATTTGAGAAAAGGATATGTGTCCCTATCTGGTTTTAAGTGGCAGATACAATTTTTGGTGACACATTTCCTTTAAAGAAATAAACAGCTCTGATGATGTCCCAGTCAGGGCTGTACTGGTTCCAGTTAGACCCAGCAGGAAAGTTGTTGTAGCTGCTGTTTTTACCGTACATTTCCGCATGCTGTCTGTAAAGGCCTCAATTACATTTAGGTCTAAAGTTCCCAAACCTTTTAAGAGTACCTACTTTAAGGGATCTGCTATGGGATCAGGGACAGGCAGCGAAGGACACTGCTGAATAATGCAGCCCGGAGACATGACGGCTCCCAGAGGGGAGGCTGAGAAGTAACTAACTGCCCTCTACTGATTAACGACCCTTTTACTTGGGCTAAGGGTCAGATAACAGTACAGAGATAATAAACACAGTGATGTCACAGTACAGGGATAATAAACACAGTGATGTCACAGTACAGGGATAATACACACAGTGATGTCACAGTACAGGGATAAAAAACACAGTGATGTCACAGTACAGAGATAATAAACACAGTGATGTCACAGTACAGGGATAATAAACACAGTGATGTCACAGCACAGGGATAATAAACACAGAGATGTCACAGTACAGAAGTAATAAACACAGTGATGTCACAGTACAGGGATAATAAACACAGTGATGTCACAGTACAGGGATAATAAACACAGTGATGTCACAGTACAGAGATAATAAACACAGTGATGTCACAGTACAGAGATAATAAACACAGTGATGTCACAGTACAGAGATAATAAACACAGTGATGTCACAGTACAGGGATAATACACACAGTGATGTCACAGTACAGAGATAATAAACACAGTGATGTCACAGTACAGGGATAATAAACACAGTGATGTCACAGTACAGAGATAATAAACACAGTGATGTCACAGTACAGAGATAATACACACAGTGATGTCACAGTACAGGGATAATAAACACAGTGATGTCACAGTACAGCAGTGCTTCTCAATTATTTTCTGTCATGCCCCCTAGGAAGAAGAAAACATTTAGCCCCAGCGCGACTGTAAATAGTATCATTTCTCTATAAAATTGTTATAAGTACACCAATCTCCCCACAGGTGAGGGCCATTAACCCCCAAAATCATGTGCAGGCTCCATTAACCCCAAATCATGTGCAGGCTCCATTAACCCCCAAATCATGTGCAGACTCCATTAACCCCCAAATCATGTGCAGGCTCCATTAACCCCCTCCCCAATCATGTGCAGGCTACATTAACCCCCCTCCCCAATCATGTGCAGGCTACATTAACCCCCTCCCCAAATCATGTGCAGGGTGCAGGGTCCAGGCTTCCCCCTCCCCAAATCATGTGCAGGCTCTCTCCCCCAAATTATGTGCAGGCTCTCCCCCAATAGGGTCCAGGGTCCCTCCACCTAGCCAATACTTGCCTCCCTGGAGGCGCTGGATGCAGGCCTCTTCCGGCCTGTGTCCCGCTGTGCACTCTGCTCAGGCGGCGCGATGACGTCATCGCGCCGCCTGAACCGCTGATAGGCTGCCGGCACAAGGCCGTCCAGAGGACGGCGATACAGATCACTATGGAGATGAACGCTTCCACAGTGGAAGCGTTCATCTCCTGTCACCTGGAGCCCCCCTTTACGGAGCCTCGCGCGCCCCACTATTTGAGAAACGCTGCAGTACAGAGATAATAAACAGCAGGGAAAAAGAACAGCCCACTGCATTGAGAAACTTACAATAAAAACTATTAAAATAAACTTTAAAAAAAAGCTATGCATTTCAGTGACGATCCGTCACCTTCATCAGGCTCACAGACAATACAGGCATAATGCACACAGTGATGTCACAGAATGTAGCTTGGGAGGCAATGCAAGCCCAGGAGGGGACAAGCAACCATACATTACATTTGCAGGCAGGGCCTGCAGACCCAGCAAAGCAGACAGTGCTCTGCTGGCCGACACACAACCACTCCCCAGGAGGGGGTAGGCTAAACTGACCTACTCTGACTAAACTCCTCCCTCTCTAAAGAGGGCTGGAAAGGAACTAGAAGGTTCCTCTCCAGTGAAACTATCTCTGCTCAGATTTTCTGCCACCCGCTGGTGTACCAGGCACATTAATATGGGGGGTTGGGAGACTTGTCCTTCCACCCTGTTTAGCTTCTAGAGTTTCACATCTGTGCTGTTTCGGAGTTCACC
Organism: Bufotes viridis; assembly: GCA_033119425.1. Lineage (NCBI taxonomy): Eukaryota > Metazoa > Chordata > Amphibia > Anura > Bufonidae > Bufotes > Bufotes viridis. The sequence continues at coordinate 17,921,658 of CM065594.1, forward strand.
GTATCAGGAGTATCCGGAGGGGCCGTGCACCGCCAGATCGCAATGGAAAACTATGGGATCTGTCTGCATTTCGGTATGACTGAGGAGAAGCAGAGATTGTAGCTGCACAGAAAAGTCCCTGTGTACATTTGTGTCTACACCAGATACACAGAGTTCTTATCAGCGCAGGGGACGCGATAACGTCTCCACGTGACTTTCTTCCAAGGAGTCTTATGTCCTTTGTTTTATCCGAAAGTCATTGCCTCCTGCTCCAGTCCCTCCCTATTCTTGGGCTATAGCATAATTATCTCATCAGTGGGGGGTCCGGGTCTCCTGTGTCAGCCCTGGGGCAAAAAGGGAGGAGAAATAGCCCAGTATCAGCGCCTAGAAATCAATGGGGCCATCGTTCATATGTGGGGCAGAATTGCCGCTTCTCTCCCTCTCTCCGGAGTTGGTTTTAGTTCTAGGGGAGATAAGCGGCACCAGATGTGTCTGATAGATGCTTATCCCTTGTGCCTATACAAATAAACCTAGACACCCACTGAGCTAAGAGAGCGGAATATTTGGGAGGCTGGACGGTTATCTCAGGTCTATGGCTCAGCATGGTAAGTTCAGATACATGGCCTCAGCAGACAGTATCACGCATCCTATGCTTAGATACATCAACTGCGCAGACAGTACCACATATGATAAGCTTAGATATCAGCTCGGCAGACAGTATCACATATGATAGGCTTAGATACGACAACACAGCAGTCAGTATCACACATTATAGGCTTAGATTCATCGGCATGGTAGACAGTATCCAACTTGATATGATTAGATTAGATTCAGGAGACCCAGGAGAGGGGAGCAGAGGATGGGAGGCATGGTAGTGGCTAAGATGATGGTAGTAGTACTCACAGTTTGCGTTGACAATCTCCACCCTGGCGCTCAGTGACAGGGGGTCACACCCTTTCTTCTCTGGGAGCACCTCCTGGTATTGAGGCCCCTGCCTGCCCGCCTTGATGGTGATCATTTGGCAGGGTGCAGGGCAGAAGTATGAATGCATGGCTGATGAATTGTCGAGACAATGGATGGGCCCGCTGGTTGCAATGAATAGTCTCTTTACTGAGTTGATAATGAGAGTTTCAGTACATATAGTATCAACACCACAATTCAGAGGTATTTCACAGTCAGTATTTTCCCAATGGCCATATATAGACATCAACAATGATGGCAATTGTAGAACTCCCAGTCTCTCCCTCTCAAAGGAGACTTTACAATTGCGACGCACGGCAACAGCCATGGGTCCCTTAAAGGGAACCTGTCACCGGGATTTTGTGTACAGAGCTGAATGGCACTCTGGGTCATCACATTCCCCCTTACTTAAGAACCAAGCCGCCCTCGGCTTGTGCTTAGGGTATATGCTCTAAGGGTACCATATAAAAAAGTTAAAGTGCTGCATAGGAACCCACTTACAGAGACATTGACACAGCTACCAATGGATTTCTGCCTGTGTGAGTAGGGTGTCTAACCACAGTTTTCCCTCTTCTAGTGAACCAAACAAATACATACTGCACAAAGCGCTCAAATACTCCACGACGTGGCCACAGTCATATGTGGAGCGTTGGGGTGTCGTGTAATGTAATCCTGCCATGATACTATGAGACGCCCGCAAATAGAAGGGTGGCTTCATCCTGTATTCCCTTCCTAGCACCAAGGTTTAATCATGCTTTAAGCTTCGTCACCTTGACCTAAGGACCGACAAAAATTAGGAGGAGGTGGCGGTGCTCTCCCATCTCTCCAGGAGGACTTTTTCCTCCAAACACATATTACCACTTGGTTCCCTCTGTGTAGCAAAAATACAATTTAATGTATACCTAGGCTATCTAAACTGACACACTGTACAATAAGCACCATTAGTATTAAACGTCCTCAGAGGCAGTCCATATGAGAAAAGACGACGTTAGAGCTGGGGAAAGGGAATGGGCGCTGTTGAGCGCAACTTGGAGGTAGTTTCAGAGAATGGGGTAACTGACAGTTGGGGGGAGTCCTGACTAACATGGCTATCTGGATAAAGAATAAAAAGGGCAACAAAAACACAGCCAACCTTTCCTCACCCATCAGGTCGAGTTCAAGAAGTGGCTCTCAGAAGTCTTTATTTTTCCTTTAAATGAGGAGGTTGAGGCTCCTTAGGTGAAGGACCTGACATCCTCCTCGCTGCTAGAGCTGCTGAAATGAATAAGAGGTCTGTCCTGCCTCTGATAAGCAAGTCGTGCTGCAATAGTGGTGCTTTGTCAACACCTGCTGTCTGACCTGGTTAGTGTCTGGGTCGTCACGCTCTTCATGGCAGCCGCCACTTTCTGTTTCACGGATCCGGACTCTCCTGCCAGGTAAAGCGGATCCAGTACTTCCGGCTGTATGGGAGGGAGTAGATACTCCAGCTTACATCATGTTGGGTCCTGCATAGCTCTTTCCCTCGCCCCAGCCATTTTCCAGGGTAACTGGTAGATGACTTTTGGGCTAAAGAAAAAGGCGGGGGCTTACACACAGCCCATTAAAAACGTAGGTGGCACGGGTAGTCTTGGAAGGAGTGGCTCCGGCTGAGGCTGGTCTTGGAAGTGAAGCACACTGTCTCCTGATTCTTGCAAGCACCGGACATGTTCTCTGGCAACTGGGTCCTCCTGACAGTGCTCCGTTGTGGACACTGGGACAAGAGGCTTGGTTAGGAGATTCAACCCAGTAGCGAAGGGGAGGACAGCATCGGGAGTTGTTCCCCTTTTTATAGGTTGTGCCGGGCCTGCGGTAGATAAGGCCACTTTACAGAGCGTCTGTTAACAAATAAGTCTGTCCCAAACTCGTCATCTTGGATGAATCCCGTGCCTCTCTTGACCGAAAACCAGACCACGGTTCCGGTCCTTCTCTCCAATGTTGGGTCATGGGGCTGTGGCCGGTCTAGCAACCGGACCACCCAATTCTCGATGGCCTTACGGTAATCCCATGTATTGGTAGCGTAGACTGTGACTTTTAGAGGGACCACCGGATTAAGCATGTCGTAAGTCTCGCTCTTCTTGGACGGCGGAGTGGTAACTCCTGCCGCGCCAGCCGGCATGGAGACAGCTGCGGACTCTGGCTTGGGTCTCCAGACTATCTGCAACACCTGGATCTCCTGTAGGTTGTCGCATAGGTTAGGCAGGTCATCGCCACAGCGCATGTTACTGCAGTCGGGCTTGGGTTCCGCCATCTTGCTTCTTCTTTCTCTATCACAGACTGGTGAAGAAGGCGGGGCTTTTGGGGAGGAGTCTTCACTTCCCTTCTCTTTACTGTGATGTCGTTCCCTGTGGGCAGGGATGGATTCTCCAGCTCAAAATGGGGGCGTTTCTCTATTTTCCCGCTTCTGGGCTGGTAGAAGAAGCTGCGCCATCACCATTAAAGATGACTGATTAACCCTTCGAACGCCGGCGCGCACAGTTTTGTGCCTGCCGCTCCGCAGCAAATCCAGTAAAGTCATTTTTAATGGTGTTTTTGTAAATTCTATAGGCAGTATAATCCAAGGGCACACAGATTAATCCTGTTCGGATCCTGTTCGTGACACCAAATGCGGCGCACGGCAACGGCCATGGGTCCCTGAAAGCAAATGTTTTTCGTGACGCCAGTTGCAGTAAAGAAACAACAGCACATGGCCCGTTTTAGTGATGTAGTAGATGGTACCCAGGTGTAGGAAGCCAGAGTTGTGTAGGGTGGCCTAAATGTCCCTTAATGTTATAATGGATATGCTGGAACACAGGCGTTGTCGTCCGAAGCAGAGCAAATAGGGGGAATAATCGAGGGATTTGAAGAAATAAATTGAGTCCAGACCTTGTAATGAAGTTCAATAACAGCTTAACTTGAATAAAGTATCTTTAATAGTTTCAGGCTTTGTCTTTGTTCCCAGCAGGCGTTAGCATTAACTCTGGCAGGCAAACAAACTTAACTTTGCTACATCTGTTGCTTTCTGGCTCTGCTGTGCTGACAAGCTTACTGTATAACTTTGCTTCTTTCTTTATGCTGCAACTTCTCTCTGTATGCTTCTCTCTGTAGTCTGTCTCTAGATTAATACCAGGGAATCTATAGCTCCTGGCCACAGAGGCTTCAGGCTTTGGCCTCTGTGTTTCAGCAGAGCTGAATGTACTCTAGCTGGCTTAGGCAGGACATGTCCTTAGAGGGAGAGAAGAGAATGGAAAAAGGTTCCATCCTCTGCAAATGTAGCTCTGCCATGCTTGCTGCCACCTTCTGGTGAACCAGGAACATTACATGAACTTTAACAGTTGCATAGAAATAGCAATGTACATTGTATAGGACCTGCAATAAATGCATAAGATGACACTGTGTTAGTCCATAGAAGACAGTAGTGGGGTGCGGAGCGGTAATGGCACTCTGGGTCATTACACAATCACTCCAGATAACTATGGCCGTGCTGTCCTGTTCTTATTAACCCTTTCTGTAGTTCCCGTGCTGACGGGTGCAGATTTAAGATCTGGATGGCCAGTTCATATCAAAGTGTGGCAACAGCTAAGTCCTTTGCCATAAACAGGCATTACCTCACTGACGTTATCTGATACGGCCTCAATGTGGTGTTAGACCTTCTAAGATGGCTTGTCTCCTTCTTTCAGGAGTACTCTGGTGTTGCAATTGTTTCCTAGACAGGTAAAGCCTCAGAGATAAAGGTTCTCTGAGCTGGAGGCCTGGTCTTTAGAGACGCTGTCTCTAAGATCCCTCCTGTAGATCTTCTCAGAACAGACTCAGTAACAAGGGGGCGGCCCTTGGCCCATCACCCTGGCAACCTAACCAGTAAAACCAAAGTTAACCACAGTGCATAGAAATACAACAGTTTTATCTATAAATAACAGCATTTAACTTGGTAAGGCCTCTTTCACACTTGCGTTCTGGGGATCCGGCAGGCACTTCCGTCCCGCCGGATCCGTCAGAACGCAAGTCGCCTAAAAGCATTTGAAGACTGATCAGGATCCTGATCAGTCTTCGAAATGCTTTGAGGTTACTATGGCACCCAGGACGCTATTAAAGTCCTGGTTGCCATAGTAGTAGTGGGGAGCAGGGGAGCGGTATACTAAGGGTCCATTCACACGTCCGTTGTTTTTCTATAATCCGAAAATAGGACAGTTTTTTGCGGATCCTATTTTCCAAGAATTCTTTCCGTTTGTCATCCGTTTTTTGCGGATCCGCAAAAAAAAACGGATAGAAGAATAACAAAGTCTCTGGGTGCTGGACTTAATAAAAAACAGGAAGTTCTTTCATTTTTTTCAGATGACATACGGATTAGTTACCCGAATGTCTTCCGATTTTTGCGGATCCATTGACTTTGCATTGCACAACGGACCGCAATTTTCAGATTAGAATAGGTCACGTTTTATTTTTTTACGGACACTATGTACTGAGAAAATTATGCGGACAGCACTCTTTGTGCTGTCCACATATTTTATAGACCCATTGAAAATCAATGGGTCCGAATTCTGTCCGCAACTATTCCGTGACTAGTCCGAAAAATCGGGATCAGATGCGGAACTAAACAACGGACGTGTGAATGGACCCTTACAGTCCGTGCGGCTCCCGGGGCGCTCCAAAATGACGTCAGAGCGCCCCATGCCCATGGATCACGTGATCCATGCGATCACGTGATTCATGCGTGTAGAGCGCCCTGACGTCACTCTGGAGCGCCCCGGGAGCCGCACGGATGGTAAGTATACTTCTCCCCCGCTCCCCACTACACTTTACCATGGCAACCAGGACTTTAGCGTCCTGGCTGCCATGGTAACCATTGAGAAAAAGCTAAACGTCGGATCCGGCGATGCGCCGAAACGACGTTTAGCTTAAGGACGGATCCGGATTAATGCCTTTCAATTGGCATTAATTCCGGATCCGGCCTTGCGGCAAGTGTTCCGGATTTTTGGCCGGCCAAAAAATGTTCCGGTCCTGAACTGAAGACATCCTGATGCATCCTGAACGGATTTCTCTCCATTCAGAATGCATGGGGATGTGACTGATCAGGATTCTTCCGGCATAGAGACCCGACGACGGATCTCTATGCAGGAAAACAAAAACGCTAGTGTGAAAGAGACCTAAGTTTAAATTATCTCTTTATGCAGTAATTAAGCCTTTGCAGTGCCCCACTGGGGTACTGCAAGTGTCACATATGACAGGCTTAGATGCAGGATCGAAATGGAAAAAATGGCTGGTTGGAAATGAACACAGCTGGAAACAGCAATGAATGGCGCTGTGGCAGGCAGGCTCGGACAGGCCCACAGGGGTATAGGTGAATCCCCCGGTGGGCCCCTGAGCAAGGTGGGCCCTTAGTCTCCCACCCCCTGCACCAGTGGCACATAACACAGTAGACTTACCCACAACATACATATATTAAATTTATAGCACCTCAACCAGCCTATGTTCATATCCGTACGGTAGGACCCAAAAATAAATTTTACTAGGTACCCCAGTCCAACACTGCTTAGATACATCATCTTGGCAGACAATATCATACATCATAGGCTTAGAATTATTAGCAAAGCAGACCGTATCACACATGATAGACTTAGATACATAAGCTCAGCAGACCGTATAACACGATAGATACATGAGCTAGGAAGACCGTATCACATGATAGACTTAGATACACGAGCTAAGCAGACTGTATCACACATCATAGGCTTAGATTCATCAGCTTGGTAGACTGTATCCAAAAAGATAGAATTAAATTGAGGTCAGCAGATAGTATCATATATCATAGACTTAGATACATCAGCTCAGCAGACCGCAGGACACATGACAGACTAAGATGCATCAGCTAAACAGACTGTATCAAACAATACGCTTAGATACAGTGGTTGAGCAGACTGTATCACAACACCGGTTTATCAGACACCATCACACAAGATAGGTTTGGATACACTGGATCAGACGAGAGTATCACACATCACAGGCTTAGGTACACGTGACACATACATTCCTATCAGTAATCTGCTTTCTCAGATTTGTGGCTTTTTTAACAGAAATTTCTGACTTTTTATCTGAAACATTCTCATCTTTTTAATCTTCCTCATCAGAAAAGTCAGTGGAAAATTTACAGAACTGATAAAAAATATATTTTCTGTGCTTTCACTTTCATGACGTCACTTTTCTCATATACCGATAATTACCAAGCCGCTCTTTTTCTTTTGCAAATCTTAACTTGCCCTGGCTGCAGGAAAGCCTAGCTACCCCTCTGCTTACAGGGAGTTGTGCTAAGGAGTTTAGCGGTGAGATAGCATTTATCGCCACCTGCTGGATAAGTCTGAGGTTTTTTTTTTTGCATGCAATTCTCACCATTTCTATCAGTGAAAAGAATCATTGGCGGTTATACGCAGAGACCAAAAACTGCTTAAAATGTAGTACTGCTCCCACAAATGGGGCCTTGTTACAATATATCAGTGTAGCTAAGAGCTTACAGATCAAAGTGGATCTCCTAGGCTGACACACTGTAACAAAAACTCAACTGCGTGAGCAGGTCACTTTACTGACAGCAAACAGAAATCTTAAAAATGAGGTGGAATGATGGAAAATATTATGCGTTTTAGATATTTTTAAACATGGGTCTCAACAGTTTTAGGCCTCGTGCATACGACCGTATGTTTGGTCCGCGTCCGAGCCGCATATTTTGCGGCTTGGGAGCGGTCCCATTGCTGTCAGTCTTAACAGACAGGATGCGAGGGGTTGTGTTACGGACTACAAAGCTCATCCTCCTGCTTTATATTATTTTTTATTCATCTCTGTTCATCTGCTGTTTCCATAGGCTCCCCGGACATATTTGTGTTGGTTCCTCTGCTCGTTTCTTGGTTAGATTCTGTACAGGAAGCGTTGTCGGACTCCTCCTGGTCTGGCGATGCTGTGTTCTCCTCGGGGTCTTTCCTTTCTTGATCATGGGACACTGCTGAGATATCCGGAATCTGCCCCCTCATATGAACTAACACTGCTGCCTTATACTTCTTCTTGGGTTTAAAGACCGACCCTGCTAAGTCAGTGTCTTCTGCTTTATCATAGTCGGAAACCTCTACATCCTTATCAGGGACGGCGAAATTCTCCAGTTTTGGATGGAATATCATTTGGTCCAAATTTTCCTTCAGATTCTGGTCTTGCTCTGTTTGGCTGATGCGGTCCTTTGTAATGGACAGGCCTTTGGGGGCGCTTATACTTTTAGGGAGGTTCGGCTGGTTCCTGCGGATGGGTTGCTGGTTACACACTACAAAGCTGAATTCCAACAGCTTGTCAGTGAGGGAGCGCAGATAGGATGACAGCCGCTCCTTATCAAACGAAAGTGGTTGTTGTGAAGCTCGGGAGCCAGATGCATATGGGAAGACTGGAACTGCAAATAAATAACTACTATAATACTGCTCCTATGTACAAGAATATAATATAATACTGCTCCTATGTACAAGAATATAATATAATACTGCTCCTATGTATAAGAACATAACTAATATAATACTGCTCCTATGTACAAGAATATAACTACTATAATACTGCTCCTATGTACAAGAATATAACTACTATAATACTGCTCCTATGTACAAGAATATAACTACTTTCCCCTATCGTCCTACGGCAGCACAGAATGGGTTAAGATGCCGTCATCCTTGATCCTTGGACCGCCCACCTAGTAAAAAACACACCAATAGTGGTTAAATAATTAAGCAAGTCCCTCTTTAAAAGGGTCCTCCCCCCTTGGACTTATGTGTTTTTTATTTGTCCTCCCTGAGGAGAAGCCCACCGTTTTAGCGGCCTTATACCTTGGGAAAAGGTGATTCCTGGCCGGGGGAGCGGGTATAGCCCTGGTGGTTCCTTGGCTCCGCTCCCCGCCCCGCTCCGGCGCATATACTGAAGCCATCCCCTTGCCTTCAGTACGGGGGTTATGATGAATAGCGGCACGCCGCAGGCGCTTCCGGTTCAGGCTGCAGTGGAACGCAGCTGACACGCACGCTGTGCACGTCACTTCCGGATCGCCGCTCCCCCGATTCACGCCCAGAAGCGCGGAAGAGCGCCAAAAAGTTAAGTATTTAAGAGCGGGCTGTTAGGAGCTCGGTGCCCTTGCTACCAGGCAGCCGAGCTCCAGCATTTTTGAGGTACCTGCAGTGAATTGGGTGCATGTTTTACATATGGATTATGGTCACTCATGCACATATATCTCCTATTACAGATGTCTACCTCATCTAGTAAAGGGGAGAAGCGGTCCAGGAAAGCCAGACACAGGTTGTGTCAAGGATGCGAGCAGCCGCTTCCAGATGATTTTGAATCTGAACTATGCTTTAGATGTAACCGTGACGCACTGTCTCCTCCACCACAAAAGAAGCAGAAGTCTTCATTATGTGTATCCTGTTTATCTCAATTGCCTTCTGACTACCCCTCCACCATATGTGAGAGATGTACTCAGCCAGAAGAAGAAGATTCGGATATTGAAACGAGGAAAATCATGTCCTTATTTAAAGCCTTTTCGAAAAAATCCAAAAAGAAATCCTCTAAGAAGCGGGTTTTTTCTCCAGTATCCTCTGACGAATCTTCTAGATCTGAAGGTGAGGTCTCCTCAGACTCAGAAACCACTGTCATGGAAGACAATTTTCTCTTTAACAAAAGAGACGCGAATCATTTAATAAAGGAGGTGAAAAACGTCATGGAAGCCAGCAAAGATAAAACAAGCTCCCGCCAAGAAGAGGACCTTTTTTATTTCCCAAAAAAGAAAGCACCGGTCTTCCCCAGTCATCCCGTTTTGGAAGGTATTATGCACAAGGAATGGGAGCAACCGGTCTCCAGGATCAATTTGGGGACCAGATTTAAAAATATTTATAAAACGGATCCGGCTGAATCATCATCATGGGAAGATCCTGCCAGAGTAGATGCATCCGTCACTAGACTGGCTAAAAAATCTTTTTTTCCATCTGACGATTCGGCATTACTTAAAGATCCGATGGACAAGAAGGCGGATAGCCTCCTGAAGAGGCAGCATACTCATCTTGCCTCCCTGAACAAGGCCGCGCTTTCCGCCGTACCGGTAGCCAGAGCCCTCAGAGTCTGGTTGAGCCAGCTGGGCAGAGATATGGAGAGTGGCGTGTCCAGAGAGGAGTTGCTCCGGCAAATCCCCACGCTTAAACTAGCGGCAGAATTCCTGTGTGATTTTCCGGTAGACACCGTAAGAATTACCGCCAGGAACATGGCTCTCTCTAATGCAGTGAGAAGAGCATTATGGCTCAAGTTATGGTCAGGTGACCAGGCCTCTAAGAACAATCTCTGTTCTCTCCCCTTTGAGCCGGGGAAGTTATTCGGAGCTCACTTGGATAAGTTACTGGAAGCCAACACGGATGAGAAAGCCTTGAGTTTCCCTCAGCCAAAACGGAGAGAAAAAAGTAAATTTTTTCGTCCATACAGGAACCAAGAGTATAGAAGATCCTCCTTCAGGGGTCGTCCCAATAGAGGAAGATCAGACCGGAGGACATGGTCAGCTTCAGAGAAGCCAAAAAAGAAGAGTGAAGACAACAGAACATCAAAAACCGAGTTCTGACGCCAGAAGCCAGGTGGTGGGAGGACGTCTGCAGCACTTTCTATCAGGTTGGCAAGACATCACCACAGACGCCTGGGCCCTAAATGTAATCCAAAAAGGATATTCTTTGGAGTTCGAGCGCCTGCCAAGAAACTGGTTCCTACTCAACAAGGGGGAAGATCTGCTTGTTCTGCAACTGCTTCAGGAGTTCCAAGAAAAAGAGGTCCTGGAATCTGTCCCACCTGGCCAAAACTCCTCTGGAGTTTTCTCCAGAGTATTCTGTGTCCCCAAGGCAAATGGAAAAAGCCGTTTAATAATAGATTTGAGATACGTAAATCATTTCATGAAGAAGATCAGCTTCAAAATGGAGACCATCAGATCCATTACTGCTGTAATCAAGAAGGGCCAGTTCATGGCATCCCTAGATCTGAGGGATGCGTACCTGCACATTCCTATCCATCCGGAGTCGAGAAGATTTTTAAGAGTCGCTATCAGAAAGAACGGAGAAATACAACACTTCCAGTACAAAGCCCTTCCATTTGGCCTTTGCTCCTCTCCAAGGATCTTTACAAAGGTCGTCATCATAATTGTAGCCTACCTACGGTTACAGGGGATCCAGATCTTTCCTTATTTAGACGACTGGCTGATCGTGGCTCAGTCAGAAGATCTACTTCTTCTTCATCTGGAAGAAACGATGAGAGTTCTCAAATCTGTGGGGTTCCTGCTGAATCACAAGAAATCGGATCTTCTTCCATCAACATCAAAGATCTTTCTAGGCTTCCTGATAGATTCTATCTCCATGAAGCTATTCTTGCCCATTCCAAAGGTCGAAGCGATACAAAAGGAGGTGAAAAATCTGATATCTATACACGCGCCCTCGGTTCGCAGAGTAATGAGAACACTGGGTCATCTTACTGCTGTTTCAGATGCGGTTCCCTGGGCGAGCATCCATGCCAGGGATCTACAGCAGAATTGTCTACAGGCCTGGCGCCGCAGCGGCTATCGTCTGGGAGCCAGACTGAAGCTGAAACCTACGACAATCCGGAGTCTCAGATGGTGGTGTCAGTCCGACAATCTCTCCAAGGGAAAAAGTTTCCAGTTCGTGTCCCCGACCATTATTACCACGGACGCTTCTGGTCACGGATGGGGCGCGCATCTTCAGGATTTGTGGACTCAGGGTCTCTGGTCCTCCAGGGACAGGATGCAGTCGTCAAATTACAAGGAATTGAAGACGGTCTACCTCGCTATACTCCACTTCAAGACCTGCATAGCAGGCAAAGCAGTCTTGATCAGATCAGACAACTTGGTCACAGTGTTTTACCTGAACAAGCAAGGAGGCACGAAGAACAGTCTCCTACTTGGTCTCTGCAAGAAGATATTCAGATGGGCAGAGAGACACCTTCTGGAATTAAGAGCGCTTCATATCAGAGGTTGCTCGAATACGAGAGCGGATCTTCTCAGCCGGAAGATAATCAATCAGGCCGAATGGGAATTGAATGTCTCAATATTTCAGGACATCACAGCCAGATGGGGATGTCCGACATGGGACCTCATGGCAACGGCGGAAAACAAGAAGCTAAACAAATTCTGCTCCCTCAGATCAGTGGACAGGCCCACTGTAGTGGATGCTTTCTCAATGACATGGAGGAACCTCTCTGCCTATGTGTTTCCTCCACTGCCGTTAATACCAAGGATCTTACGAAAAGCGATAGAGGAGAAACCACGCCTATTGATACTAATAGCTCCTTTTTGGCCTCGGAGGTCATGGTTCCCCCTCCTTCTCCATCTTTCCAGGGGGGAATTCTGGAAGCTCCCTCACTGTTTGGATCTTCTGTCACAGAACGGTCTCTACCACCAGAATGCCGAACGCCTCCATCTGACAGCCTGGAGGCTGAGAGATGTAAGCTAAAAAGAGATGGTCTTTCGGAATCAGTTATTGACACTCTACTGGCTTCCCGTAAGGACACGACCAACAAGAAATATGCGAAGATTTGGAAGAAGTTTATTTCCTGGAGATCTGAAGCCGGTCAGGAAGAACTTCACATAGCATCTATCCTGCAATTCTTACAGGATGGATTTCAAAAGGGCCTCAAGCCAAATACTTTGCGAGCTCACATGACTGCAATCAACTCTATGACAGGGAATGAGTTCCTTCACCATCCTCTGGTATCCCGGTTCTTCAAAGCCATTAGAAGACTGAAACCGATGCATAGGGAACCAATGCCAGTTTGGGATCTCTCGGTGGTATTAAATGGCTTGACGGCTCCTCCCTTTGAGCCTTTGCAGGATGCTGACATCAAATGGTTGACTTTTAAGGCGTTCTTTTTAACCGCTATAACATCCGCGAAAAGGTTGGGAGAACTTCAAGCCCTGTCTTCAAAGCCTCCATATATCCGTTTCCTCCCTGATGGAGTTCTGCTACGGACTGTACCATCCTTCCTACCAAAAGTCCCCTCTGCTGCTAATAAGAATAGAGAAGCTTTTCTACCCATATTTCACCCGGATTCATCTGATGAAAGCCAGTCTTCGTGGCATACTTTAGATGTAAAAAGGACTTTGCTTGTGTACCTTGAAAGAACAAGAGAGTTCAGGAAGACGGATAACCTCTTTGTTTTATTCGCCGGCCCTAGGAAGGGTCATTTACCATCGAGAGACTCCCTAGCTAGATGGATAAAAACTGCCATTTTAAAGACCTATTCTCTAGAAGGCTTGCCTCCGCCTTTTCCGCTAAAAGCCCATTCTACAAGGGCAACAGCCGCATCCTGGGCTGAAATAGCTCAAGTACCCATCGGGGATATCTGCAACGCCGCCTCTTGGTCGTCATCTCTAACATTTGCAAAACATTACCGCTTGGATGTCAATGCCAGGAGCTCAGCCTTCGGTACCGGGGTTCTGTCTGCAGCCTTGGAAGAAAATCCCTCCCATTAGGATATATGAAAATCCCATTCTGTGCTGCCGTAGGACGATAGGGGAAAGGAAAAATACGTACCTGGGATTTTACTTTCCTTGAGTCCAAAGGCAGCACAACGATACCCTCCCTAATAAATTTTTTTTGGGCATTAATATTGTTTGTCAGGGTCTATTTTTTATACACATAAGTCCAAGGGGTGAGGACCCTTTTAAAGAGGGACTTGCTTAATTATTTAACCACTATTGGTGTGTTTTTTACTAGGTGGGCGGTCCAAGGATCAAGGATGACGGCATCTTAACCCATTCTGTGCTGCCTTTGGACTCAAGGAAAGTAAAATCCCAGGTACGTATTTTTCCTATAATACTGCTCCTATGTACAAGAATATAACTACTATAAGGCCCCTTTCACACGGGTGAGTTTTCCACGCGGGTGCAATGCGTGAGGAGGACGCATTGCACCCGCACTGAATCCGGACCCATTCACTTCTATGGGGCTGTGCACATGACAGTTGATTTTCACGCATCACTTTTGCGATGCGTGAAAATCGCAGCATGCTCTATCTTCTGCGTTTTTAGCGGGCGCAGGCCCCATAGAAGTGAATGGGGCTGCGGGAAAATCGCAAGCATCCGCAAGCAAGTGCGGATGCTTTGCGATGTTCCCGCATGGTTGCTATGCAACCATCGGGATGTGTAACCGGTTCTGTATTATTTCACATTACAACATAGTTATAATGTAAAATAATACCCTTGGCCATCTTCCTAATGTTTTATCCGGTGCAGAATGGGTTAAAAATAATAAACTAATAATAACTTACCTGGTCCATTTGATCGCGAAGCTCGGCATCCTCTCCGTTAGCTTGCTAGTAGGAAAAGGACCTGTGATGATGTCACATGGACCAATCACATGCTCCATCACCATAGTGATGGAGCAGGTGATTGGGCCATGTGATGCTGTGACATCATCACAGGTCCTTTTCACAGGTCCAAGCTAACAGAGAGGATGCCGGGCTTCGCGATCAAATGGAACAGGTATGTTAATATTAGTTTATTATTTTTAACCCATTCTGCACCGGTTTAAACATTAGGAAGATGGCCAAGGGTATTATTTTACATTATAACTATGTTATAATGTGAAATAATACCAGCGGGACAATTTCTGACCGTAACATGCACGTCTGTGAAGAAGTGCAGGTTCGGGTCTGGGTACCAAAAGTGCTGATTTTTCTCCCGCGTGTGCAAAACGCATGACAGCGCTTTGCACTCGCAGGGAAAAATCGCGGCGATTCCCGCAACGCACCCGCACTGTTTGACGGAGTGCACCCGCAACGCCCGTGTGAAAGAGGCCTAATACTGCTCCTATGTACAGGAATATAACTACTATAATACTGCTCCTATGTACAAGAATATAACTACTATAATACTGCTTCTATGTACAAGAATATAACTACTATAATACTGCTCCTATATACAAGAATATAACTACTATAATACTGCTTCTATGTACAAGAATATAACTACTATAATACTGCTCCTATGTACAAGAATATAACTGCTATAATACTGCTCCTATGTACAAGAATATAACTACTATAATACTGCTCCTATGTGCAAGAATATAACTACTATAATACTGCTCCTATGTACAAGAATATAACTACTAGAATACAGCTCCTATGTACAAGAATATAACTACTATAATACTGCCTCTTATGTACAAGAATATAACTACTATAATACTTCCTCTTATGTACAAGAATATAACTACTATAATACTGCTACTATGTACAAGAATATAACTACTATAATAGTGCCTCCTATGTACAAGAATATAACTACTATAATACTGCTCCTATGTACAAGAATATAACTACTATAATACTGCTCCTATGTACAAGAATATAACTACTATAATACTGCTCCTATGTACAAGAATATAACTACTATAATACTGCCCCTATGTACAAGAATATAACTACTATAATACTGCTCCTATGTACAAGAATATAACTACTATAATACTGCCACCTATGTACAAGAATATAACTACTATAATACTGCCTCCTATGTACAAGAATATAACTACTATAATACTACTCCTGTGTACAAGAATATAACTACTATAATACTGCTCTATGTACAAGAATATAACTACTATAATACTGCCTCCTATGTGCAAGAATATAACTATTATAATACTGCTCCTATGTACAAGAATATAACTACTATAATACTGCTCCTATGTACAAGAATATAACTACTATAATACTGCTCCTATGTACAAGAATATAACTACTATAATACTGCCTCCTATATACAAGAATATAACTACTATAATACTGCTCCTATGTACAAGAATATAACTACTATAATACTGCTCCTATGTACAAGAATATAACTACTATAATACTGCCTCCTATATACAAGAATATAACTACTATAATACTGCTCCTATGTACAAGAATATAACTACTATAATACTGCCTCTTATGTACAAGAATATAACTACTATAATACTGCCCTCAATATATAAGAATATAACTTATATATATGCAATAGTCTGGCACATTCTTCTTTTCTTACCTGGTGGTCTGACTATTTCCTGTGAGATTTCCTCTGAATTAAAAAGATCTAGAATTTCATGTGAACATGGAATCCTCTGTTGGATAAAGAGACAATGGTTTATGACGACTGGCTGGTCATAGAGAGGACAACTGTCCACTGGATGCTAGGACTATCATCCCCAACATCTCAATTAACAAGAACATTTAGGATCTGTCAACCCATATCTACTGTCTAATGACTAAAGCTGGCCACACCCATTAGATCTATGTTGGCTGATCCTGCCAATTTTGTAGGGTTCACTGTCTAAAGTGTATGGGGCCTGCTGAAAGATTGTCCTGGTGTATGGCCATGTGTGCAACACCCAGGGCAACTTATGTCACAGTTTCGTAAAAAGTTTATTTTTATTTTGGGACAATTCCTACTTTTTAAAAGACCTATTGGCAATGAGATCACCAAGTGTTGCAGCGATTAGCTGTAATCTGTAAGGAAGACTGGAAACAAGTGCTCAATTTCCCTGCAGCGCCACCCCAGGGGAAAATCAAGCATTACACAGTGGCCATTCAAATCAATGGGTTGCTTGTCCAATGCAGCATAGGACAGGTGTCCTCCACAGTGAGAGACCCTCTTCGATGGCCTAGCCTTAAGGCAGGTCCTCAATATTTCATTAGTTAGAGTCTGACCAGTAAGAATCCCACAGATCAGCAGAATGAAGAGGACAAGATGATTGTGGTCTTGGCTCTATTCAGGTTGGTACTTCTGGAGAACTACTTTAAGGTTGAGATTCAGACCCTACGGGGAAACATCTTTCATTTCTGGGACAAGAATTTACAAGTTGGTCAGTCTGTGTTTATACGAATGTTGATGTATGGGCTGCTCAGTCAACACAATAGCTCTGGTGGCCTCTTTACCTGCTATTCTGCATATTGGTTTGATCAATTCAACTGAACTGGTGGACCATCTCCCCTACCTTTATGTAGAACTGGTTCTTTGTGCAGCGGAACAGCGCAAACTGGCAGAAGGAATCGAATTGTGGGAAAGAATCCAATTCTGTGCAAACCGGTCCTGCAACATTAACATCAGTGTCAACTTGTGCTACATGTTCTTGAATTTGGTTCAGTCGAAATATTTATAGTCACCCTTGGGAATGTGTCCATGGTTCTCAACCAAGTCGAAGCCAAAAACGCGTGGGTCTTCACACCCGGAGACATGGCGGATCTTGCAGAGCTGCTTGGCTTTCCATTCAGGTTGGAGGAGATTTATAAATTGCTCATACTCTTCCTCAGACAAGGGCGTGCCGGGACGTGCTAGGTAGTGGTGGTCTGCCGTACCGCATGTCAGAATCACTTGAGACCACCAGAAGATGATGAAGGCTGTGTACAATTCAAAAGATGGGTTAGAAATTTCTGATTGGTCGGTCCAACTGATGGTACCCCACCAATCAAGAAAACAGGAGTCCGGAGACCCCTGTTTGAAGGGAGTGACGCAAACCGGCGACAACCCCTAGGATATATGGATGTCATAGAGGGCACGGACCCACCCCTATATGAGCCAGGGTGGAGATCAGCTACGCCAGAGCATCCTCTGGTGAGTCCGATCTGTTAATAGATTTCATGGGCTAGTAATGCTGTGGTTTCAGGACATGGTCAGTGGGTAAATATGATCTTCTAGAGCACTTCTACAGTAAGGAGGTCCGATAGGTCACTCAAAGCCACCTTCTTCACTGCTAAGCAGTGACCCAAACATATTAGAGCTACTGCTTAACAAAAAATGTGAAGTCTAAAACACCTAACGAAAAGAGGTAAATTTATTTTCCCCCATATAGTCATAGATTATTATAAAATTTTGGATTTCCTGCAGACACCACTAGGGGGAGCTTACGATCTTATAGAAGACAACCTTTACCATTGAGATCAATGAAAGCTGTATATGTGTAGTGAGCTCCCTCTAGTGGTGACTACTGTAAGGTAAAGTAGTTATCCCACAAAGAGTATTTATTATGGTTAAATTCCTCCTATAATTATAAACATTTTGGTATTTGGCGTGTTTTGTGTAGTTTTTGTGTAATGGCACCACCTGCTATTTCTATTGAGCAGCCTTTGTGCATCCACCTCAGTAAATGTGCTAAGGTGGACACACAGGGTGAGATTTGTCAAAGTATTGACTCCACTTTTATGGCGTCACACTGTATTCGCATTGTAGTTTGCAACTTTTTGCACTTTTCGACATTTTTCAAAAGCGGTAAAAAGAAGGCGGGCCTTGATGGAGGGGCGGGACCAGATGAAGGCTAACAGGGTTACAGTTGAAGGCTGGTGCAGGATACCCGCCCTACTTGTTAAGTCTTTCCTCTCCTTCATTTATGAGGAGGGATTCCTGGTGTTGGGAGGTGTCTGTATCTGAAGCGGCAGGGTCCTCTCTGCTTCTCAGGGACGATAACGAGCGAGTGTTAGGACAGTGAGATAGTGTTATTCTAATTGCGCTTGCTCAGCATCTTCTCCGAGAAGCAGAGAGGACACTGCAGTTTTCAAAGTAGCCAGTTCATCACACACCAGAAGGAACAGAGAGAGAAAAGACTAAGCATGTGTGTCCACCTCTCCACATTTACTGAGGTGGACGCAGAAAGCTATTCAATAGAAACAGCAGGTGGCGCTATCCGAAAGTAATTTTTGGAATATCTTTGGATATCAGCATTTTAAATTTGTTTTTTACTATAAAGAACATTCATTATGGAACAATCGCTTTAAGACTCTGTTTAGGGGAGCAGGGGATTTGGCGCTCTGTTTTAGAAAATCATAATTCTGACCCCTATACATTATAAAATTCCCTATATAGATATTAATCAGCACAGCATTTAAGACTGTAGGTGACAATTGTCATTACCGTTGTGATGTCTCCGCTGAAATATCATCTTTGAACCGATCAGCGGAATGTCGTCTTCATATGAAAAACCGCAAATCAGTGACATCACAAAGAAGCGGGATTCCAAGAGCAGTGACTGAGCTGCATAGGTCAGAACTGCAGCCAATCAGAGCACTGGATAATTAAACTGTGGCCTTTGATTGGCTGCTATGTGCAATGCTGCAGTATGTACCCTATCATATATGTGAGGAAGTGTATGAAGACGTAACGGCCCGGTGACAGTGCGGATCATTGGCGCTGCTTATGGTCTGAAACAGGACCTGTAAAAAGGTGGAGTGACCTGTGAATAGGGGGCGTAACTGGTAAATAGGGGAGTAACTTACACTAAAAAAAATCATTTACAATATCTATTTTCCCTGATGGGGATTTTCAGAAATGATCATTTATGTACTATGGGGAACTTTAAGTTACCATGAATAGACTTACATAAAACCTGCGTAACAGATGTCTGTCTTACTATCTACTTATCTTTGGATGTCTCAGCTCACAGCGTGGAAAATGTCTACACCTCATCTCTCTGCAGATGTCCTGTTGTTTAATTAGTATTTCCCCTACATTGTAGACTTAGAATCTAACTTTCATTTTCTAAATATATCACATAACCTGTATTTCCAGTAATAGTAGGGAAGGGGAATTCTCTTGTGTGTATAAATAACTATTATAATACTGCTCCTATGTACAAGAATATAACTGCTATAATACTGCTCCTATGTACAAGAATATAACTTCTATAATACTGCTCCTATGTACAAGAATATAACTACTATAATACTGCTCCTATGTACAAGAATATAACTACTATAATACTGCCCCCTATGTACAAGAATATAACTACTATAATACTGCTCCTATGTACAAGAATATAACTGCTATAATACTGCTCCTATGTACAAGAATATAACTACTATAATACTGCTCCTATGTACAAGAATATAACTACTATAATACTGCTCCTATGTACAAGAATATAACTACTATAATACTGCTCCTATGTACAAGAATATAACTACTATAATACTGCTCCTATGTACAAGAATATAACTACTATAATACTGCTCCTATGTACAGGAATGTAACTACTATAATACTGCTCCTATGTACAAGAATATATCTACTATAATACTACCTCCTATGTATAAGAATATAACTACTATAATACTGCCTCCTATGTATAAGAATATAACTACTATAATACTGCTCCTATGTACAAGAATATAACTACTATAATACTGCCTCCTATGTATAAGAATATAACTACTATAATACTGCTCCTATGTACAAGAATATAACTACTATAATACTGCTCCTATGTACAAGAAGATAACTATTATAATACTGCTCCTATGTACAAGAATATAACTACTATAATACTGCTCTTATGTACAAGAATATAACTACTATAATACTGCTCCTATGTACAAGAATATAACCACTATAATACTGCCTCCTATGTACAAGAATATAACTACTATAATACTGCCTCCTATATACAAGAATATAACTACTATAATACTGTCTCCTATGTACAAGAATATAACTACTATAATACTGCTCCTGTGTACAAGAATATAACTACTATAATACTGCCTCCTATGTACAAAAATATAACTACTATAATACTGCCTCCTATAGAAAAGAATATAATTACTATAATACTGCTCCTATGTACAAGAATATAACTACCATAATACTGCTCCTATGTACAAGAATATAACTGCTATAATACTGCTCCTATGTACGAGAATATAACTACTATGGGGGGCGGAGCTTGACTGCCAACCAGAGCAGACACATGTAGGAGAGCTCTCCTCCATGTAACCCCACAAACTAGCTGAAAACCCGACCAACTTAGCACAGGATGGGCAAAATAGGCAGGTGTGTTCCTAAAGACAAGCCTGAACCAAAGAAACCAGACCACAGCACCTCCGACATGGAGAAATTCCTTCACAAGAAGCCAGCCACAGGCTCCCTGGCAGCTGCCAAGATGGTGCTGGAAGACCAGGAGGGCTGGTCACAGCATGCTGAGGAAGAGGACGGCTCCACAATAGACTCAGCAGAAGGTCAGGCTGACTCAATAGCAGCACCGATCTCCAGGCACTTTTTACAACAAGCTCTGACAGAGGCCTTATCTCCACTTATACAAGAGCTGAAAGAAATCAAAGCCGACGTCAGGCAGATAGGCCATAGAGTTGAAACCCTGGAGCACAATCAGGCTGCCATACTGCCCTACATTAAGGCGGTAAGCGACAACACAGCAGCCTTTATCGACTCCCTGGACAACGCATACACAATGCTGGAAGATCAGGAAAATCGGAGTCGCCGGAAAAACCTCCGAATAAGAGGTCTATCGGAAAACGTGGCCGCAGAAGCTCTAGCAGACACCGCCATCGCCATCTTTGGCTCCCTGCTCGGCCCAGACAGAGCTGAAGAAGTGCAGATAGAACGCATTCATAGAGCGCTAAGGCCCCGACCGAAAGACTCAGAAAATCCCAGGGACGTTATTTGCGGTCTACTAAGATACGTCGACACAGCTGCGATTATGACGGCGGCCAGAAACAAGAAAGAAATCACCTTTGAAGGTGCAAATATTTCCTTTATCAGGATTTGGCGCCATCGACTCTCAATAAACGCAGAGCGCTGCGCCTCTAACAGACCATCTCCGACATGCAAAGGTCCCATCCAAATGGCTGTTCCCCTTCGGCCTCACCTTTGCTGTAGGGGGACGCCGCTGCGTTATTCGCATACCTTCGGATCTCCAAGCAGCATGGGAGTTGCTGCAAACAACCCCGCTGGACATCCCTTCATGGCTGCTCTCTGCGGGACTTGGGAGCCCATTACCGGAGTTACCAGAAGTCCAGAGATGGTCGTCGGCCCCCCAGAGGAAGAAAACCGCATCCAGATTAAGAGACACCTAAATCCTAGGTGAAGTCACCTCTTATCCCCGTGGACTCCCCTTGGGAACTTACTTGTTCTCACTCATCATGCAAGGGATTGCCTACAGGACCTGGTCACCCCTCTTCTGGACGGGTCTGCAGCCCACCAGGGCGGTTGCTGTCACCGGAGACTTGGAACCAGTCCCCTACTTGAGGAAGTGATTCCCTTGCTATTATCCACCGGGTACTTGCAAAAACCGGCCTCTACATCACTGTTTTGCACATATGACCTCAGAGATGGATACATCGGCCGGGACTTATGCAAGTATAACTCACCCACCAGGTTCTCACTTATTTGCATTGATCTTTGACATCTCCTTCTGTTTATTATCATTTATTGCGGTTTACTTCTGCTATATGGCCTGTTCCAGCGCAGCCTCTGTAGCTGCCCTCAAACATAGCATGTTATGATTTATTCTGCTTTACCATCTATAGTTGGTTTATCCACCATGCTTTACACTTCTAGTTATATATCTAGTTTGTGGGGAACGGTTTTCTTACTGTTCCGATACTCTATTCCCCCACCCCCACACGCCAGGGATAATATGGCGCAATCCCGGCGCGAGCGCCTCATATTGGAGCCTTTCACGCCCGCCCAGCCGCATCTAATTGAACTGCTGCGGAGGGGCCGGCGTGAGGGTAACCACAGCAGTATACCTGCTCTGTCCTTCATTGTTATTGTTACACTCTTTGTTCGATTGTTGTCCCCATCCCTCCTGGTCAGAGATGTTACACGTGGTAATGGGTCTCTTTTCTGTTTGACATGACACAAGTCATACCTCGTCTTAAATGCACTTCTTTCAATGTCAGGGGCTTCAACACCCCTCAGAAGCGCTCACAGGTCACTCGTCTGCTGAAAAAATCAGGTACAGACATAGGTTTTCTGCAGGAATTGCATTTTAAGACGACCAGGGTCCCCAGTCTTCCCAACTCCTATTTTCAACATTGGTTCATTTGTCCCTTTGAGAAAGCGAAAAGAGGTGCAGGTATAGCTATCTCAAAGCGAGTTCCCTTTAAGCTGGTGGCGACTCAGTTGGACCCGGAAGGGAGGTTCATATTCGCAAAAGGGGTTATAGGCACGCACTCGGTGACACTGGCTAGCCTCTATAGCCCCAACAGGGGCCAGAAGAAATGGCTTAAAGTTACTTTAGAGAAATTTGGACAATTTGCCGAGGGTATACGGATAGTAGGAGGCGACATCAATGTCACTCTTAACCCACTATTAGACGCCTCAGACGGCACCTCCCAGCTTACACACTCAGCTATAGGATGCATTAACAACTATCTCTCAGATGCGCATTTAGTGGATACATGGAGACTCGTACACCCCGATAACCGGGATTACACTTATTTCTCGGCAACACATAATACCCATAAGAGGTTGGACTACATCTTTCTGTCCTCTAACTCCATTGACATGGTGGAAAGTGCAGTCATAGAACCGATAACAGTCTCTGATCACGCACCAACATCTACGGTTCTACGCTTCTCCAGCATGCCGTCTCAGTATAAGCAATGGAGACTCAATGAGACGCTATTGGACAGAGAGGCGGATGTCGATACCCTCAAACAAAAACTGACTTGGTTCTTTGAAGAGAACTCTACACCTGAGGTCTCTCCCACTACCCTGTGGGAAACACATAAAGTTGTGATGAGAGGGGAATTAATCGCCCTGGGCAGCAAACGTAAAAAAGAAGGGCAACACACCTTACATACGCTGCTCCAGCAGATCGCTGAAAAGGAAGCAATACACAAACGGTCAAAAGCAATTTCCATCCAGACGGAGCTAAACCAGCTGAGGTCACGCCTGAAAGATCACCTAAACATTAAGACAGCTAAAGCCTACCAATATGCCCAATTCCGATATTACGCTCATGGCGACAGAGGCTCCAAATTAATGTCTTCCCTAATCAAACAGAGAACTGCAGCCATGTATATCCGTAGAATTAAATCTGACCAGGGCGCCGTGCTACACAAAACAGCTGATATAGCTGGAGAGTTTCAAAAATTCTACAAACGCTTATATAGTATATCTGGAAGTCACACGGAAGGCGGGCCTTCATTAGAATTGGCCATGGACCAGTTCTTAGAACGCCTACACTTGCCTACAATATCTCAACAGGATAGCAACGGCCTGTTAGTCCCAACAACTGAGTCAGAAATTCAAAAAATACTCAATTCCATGCCATCCGGGAAAAGCCCCGGCCCTGATGGCTTCCCGGCAGGTTATTATAAAAAGTTTGCCCCCACTCTAACTCCACAACTGACCACGTGGTGTAATGCCCTCTTGAACGGAGCACGTCTCCACAAACAATCGCTAGAAGCGACAGTAACTATTTTGCCCAAACCCGGGAAAGACCCCCTACTGTGTGGCAGCTACAGGCCCATATCACTACTTAACGTAGATATCAAAATCTGGGCCAAACTGATGGCCTTAAGACTCAACCCTCTCCTTCCAAAGATTATCCACTCCTGACCAGGCCGGCTTTGTACCGGGCCGGGAAGGGAATCACAATTCTTGCCGGATTGTGGCTGCCATACAGTGGTCCATTAAACACCGATTGCCACTGACATTCTTAAGTGTAGATGCAGAGAAGGCCTTCGACCGGGTTAATTGGGCCTTTATGCGAAAGACGCTGCGTAAGTTTGGCCTCCCGGAAGGTTTTCTAGACGCTATTATGACTCTGTATAATGAGCCTAGCGCCAGAATCAGAGTTAATGGCACTTTATCGCCATCTTTCTCTATACACAATGGAACGAGGCAAGGCTGCCCCTTGTCCCCAGCTCTATATGTCCTGGTTATGGAAACCTTATTACAAGCGATTAGAGAACATCCTGATATCCGAGGAGTCAGGGCCAAACAGGACTCCATAGAATATACCACTGCAGCTTACGCAGACGACCTGCTCATTATGGTATCCAACCCGGTCGAGGCCTTCCCAACCCTGCTGACACTTTTTGAGGAATATGGAAGGGTGTCTAATTATAAAATGAACCACACTAAATCTGAAGCAATGAACATCACTGCCTCCAAAAAAATTATAGATGACCTACGCAAATCCACTCCATTTCAGTGGCAATCCACATCAGTCACTTACCTGGGGGTCAAAATCCCTCCATGTCCCGCAGATATATTCCGACTTAACTTCATACCTCTATTAGACGAGATACAAACACTACTACAAACTTTGCGCCTTCCCTATACCAGCTGGATGGGTCGGAAAACTTACTGAAAGCCTTTATCCTGCCGAAATTTCTTTATACATTGCAAATGATCCCCACCTTCCTGCCCACGGCATACCTAACTAAGCTTAGACGCCTCTTTACCACATATCTCTGGGGGTAAACCCGCACGCCTAGCCTATAATCACCTGATACTGAAACGCTCACAGGGAGGATTTGGGATGCCAGATGTATTCAGATATTATCAAGCCATACACCTGAAAAGATGGGTCCAATTGCACAACCCTAGCTTACATACCCTGGGCAACGAGTTAGAGATTCTGTTACTCTCACCTCCTCAAAAGCAGCTCTCTGGGACTTGACCCCCTCACCCTTCACTCCCAGATTTTACTTAAAGGTACCAGAGCGGTAATCAAACACTTAAACTCTGGAGGCGAATTGCTGGGTAAAATACCAGCAAACCTCCCGGCGGACTTAGCCCCCTTTATACTTAAACCTAATCTAACGAGCCCCTCACCGGTTTGGGTTAAACTTAGAACGCACAAAATGCTTGACTTTGTACGTCACACAAGACTAAGTCCTTCAACACAGACTCCTCTTAGGTCCCTTATGGACAGCGCCAATTTTCTAGAACAACACGAGTTGTCATACACAGGGAAGGCCCTAGAAGCCACAGTAGACCTAAATTGCCAACCTACTTGGCTGGAAAAATGCTGGATTCTAAAACCCCGATAAGGAGGTGGATTTCCTTGCTATACCTCGCACTTAACACCCCAAACACCAAAGCACAACCACAATACATACGCACATGGGCAGGTGAATTAGGAAAAACGTTCTCAGAGACGGAGATAATGAGAATCCACGCCAATTCCCATGGCTTTTCCAGGTGTATTAAACTACAAGAGCACTCCTACAAGGTGCTCACCCAATGGTACCGCACACCCACGCAACTATTTCGCAGCGGACTCAGTGTTAATGACGTTTGTTGGCGTTGCAAGGAGGACAGCGGGACACTCCTACACATTATGTGGACATGCCCGAAGATCAAGCCTTACTGGGCACAGATCTCTGATGAAATTCACAAGATCACCGGGGCCAGGGTGAATCTAACACCTGAATTAGTCCTCATATGGCTACCTTCTGACACCTTGACCCCCTCAAAGCACAACCTAGAAACTCACCTCATACAAGCAGCACGGTTACTCATCCCCTTGCAGTGGCTTAGCACTGACCCCCCCACCATCACACAATGGACAGCAAAAGTCGTATCCCTGCAAAGACTAGAAGAGCTAGCTAGTTGGGAGGCTAGGACACACTACAAACACGAGAAACTATGGGCACCCTGGCTACAATACATGTATTCACATCAACCGCCAACCCCTCCCCACGTACAAGGATAACTGTACATCCGACTCGGCACATCCTATGTCTATAGACTTCGTATTAGATGTCATGTCAGGGGAAGACCTTCCCCGTTGACACAGGAACATATCGCTCATTCACGATCCTATTACCACTATACTCATTCACCTCCTTTCATTGTTGGTATACTCTGACCTATAGGTATGATCCCCTTGGGAGACGTCATACCTCCCCCACTCCCCTTTATACCCCAGTTCATTGGTTACTTGTTGTTTAACGTATATGACTGCACATGCTTTATGCTAAGCTCTGTAATAGAAGTCTATATTACTGACCTTGCATGTTTTGACTTTCTCCTGTGCTACACTTTGAGCTCTTGATTGTAAGATGTTGTAAGCTCTATATATGCAGTGTTTCCATGATTGTAACTGCTTCTTTTCTATGTATCACTGCTTCAATAAAAATATATTTGACAGAGAATATAACTACTATAATACTGCCTCCTATGTACAAGAATATAACTACTATAATACTGCTCCTATGTACAAGAATATAACTACTCTAATACTGCCCCCTATGCACAAGAATATAATTACTATAATACTGCTCCTATGTACAAGAATATAACTACCATAATACTGCTCCTATGTACAAGAATATAACTGCTATAATACTGCTCCTATATACAAGAATATAACTACTATAATACTGCCTCCTATGGACAAGAATATAACAGCTATAATACTGCTCCTATATACAAGAATATAACTACTATAATACTGCTCCTATGCACAAGAATATAACTACTATAATACTGCCTCCTATGCACAAGAATATAACTACTATAATACTGCCTCCTATGTACAAGAATATAACTACTATAATACTGCTCCTATGTACAAGAATATAACTACTATAATACTGCTCCTATGTATAAGAATATAACTACTATAATACTGCTTCTATGTACAAGAATATAACTACTATAATACTGCTCCTATGTACAAGAATATAACTACTATAATACTGCTCCTATGTACAAGAATATAACTACTATAATACTGCCTCCTATGTACAAGAATATAACTACTATAATACTGCCTCCTATGTACAAGAATATTACTACTATAATACTGCCTCCTATGTACAAGAATACAACTACTATAATACTGCCTCCTATGTACAAGAATACAACTACTATAATACTGCTCCTATGTACAAGAATATAACTACTATAAGGCCTTATTCACACGTCCGTCGTGTTTTGCGGATCCATGGATCCGCGGATCCGCAAAACACGGACATCGGCGATGTGCGTTCCGCAATTTGCGGACCGCACTTCGCCGGCACTCTCATAGAAAATGCCTTTTCTTGTCCGCAATTGCGGACCCGGCCGGGACATCGTCTGTCCCCATTGAAACTAATGGGTCCGCAATTCCGTTCCGCAAAATGCGGAACAGAATTGCGGATGTGTGAATAAGGCCTAATACTGCCTCCTATGTGCAAGAATATAACTACTATAATACTGCTCCCATGTACAAGAATATAACTACTATAATACTGCTCCTATGTACAGGAATATAACTACTATAATACTGCTCCTATGTACAAGAATATAACTACTATAATACTGCTCCTATGTACAGGAATATAACTACTATAATACTGCCTCCTATGTACAAGAATATAACTACTATAACACTGCTCCTATGTACAAGAATATAACTACTATAATACTGTTCCTATGTACAAGAATATAACTACTATAATACTGTTCCTATGTACAAGAATATAACTACTATAATACTGCTCCTATGTACAAGAATATAACTACTATAATACCGCTACTATGTACAAGAATATAACTACTATAATACTGCTCCTATGTACAAGAATATAACTACTATAATACTGCTCCTATGTACAAGAATATAACTACTATAATACTGCTCCTATGTACAAGAATATAACTACTATAATACTGCTCCTATGTACAAGAATATAACTACTATAATACTGCTCCTATGTACAAGAATATAACTACTATAATACTGCTCCTATGTACAAGACTATAACTAATATAATACTGCGTATTTTTACGCGATTATTTTTCTTAAAATACATTATATTTTGCATACTTTAAAAACTAAACACTGATTAGTCATCTACACAACAGGTTATTCAGCTTGAAATATGTACAGTGCAAACAATAAAATAAAAAAAGCCACGGAAAAATAGCTTCTTCTATATTTGCAAAGCAGAAAAATAAAATGGATCTAAATGATGAAGTGTTTTATGTGTACCCTCAATCAGCAGCAAAAACACCAGGCCTGATATAGCCATGTGAATGAAAAAATAAGAAAGTTATGGCTGCTTAACCCCTTCCCGACATGTACATGCCATACAGGTACAGCGCTGGCTGGGACTTTAAAGATATTTTTAACAGCGGGCACTTGGGACCAATGTCCGTGCCCGGCGGTAATGCCAATCGCAGTCTTTTAACCCTTCAGATGCTGTGGTCAAAAGTGACCACGACATCTGTACTGGCAAAAACCTGGAAACGTGCGCTTCCTGGTGTGATCTGGCTCCCCCCAGCGAGGATCGAGGGGAGCCGGATGCAGTGTGTCCTTCTGAGTGACAGTAGGCTGCGGCACATTAGTTTCTATGGAGCGCCTGGTCATGGCAGGGCTCCATAGGAACATAGGGGGGCATTTACTAACAGAAATTTGCCTATTTTTGGCGTATTTCTGGCGCAGATTGCGACACAAAGGTCATTTGCGCTGCAATCTGCGACTTTTCCCCGGTCTAAAAAAGGGAGCGTGGTGTGGGAGGGGAAGGGGACGGGCCAGCCGTCTCAATTGCTTGTTATAATTCCCAAAGTGAACTATTAAAAAGAGTAAAAAAACTATGGTTTTTAAAATTAATTTTTTTTTTTAAATATATAAAATTTCAACTCAACCCCTTTCCTCAAAGTCAAAATAAAAATATATAAACTATATAAAAAATAAACATCATGCGCATCGCTGCGTGCGTAAACACCCAAACTACTAAAATACAAAAATATTTATCCCATACGGCAAACAGTGAAATGGAAAAGAAAAAAGGCAAAATGGCCGATTCGCTGTTTTTTGGTCGCTTCACCTCCCACAAAAAATGTAATAAATAAAGTCATAGACACCTATAAAGTGCAGATCGCCGTGCACACAATGAGCCATCACACATAAAAAATAAAAAAGTTATGGGGGTCAGGATATGGCAATGCCAGGAA
The DNA here is from genome assembly GCA_033119425.1 of Bufotes viridis. Taxonomy (NCBI): domain Eukaryota; kingdom Metazoa; phylum Chordata; class Amphibia; order Anura; family Bufonidae; genus Bufotes; species Bufotes viridis. The sequence continues at coordinate 17,951,311 of CM065594.1, forward strand.
AAAAAATAGTTTTTTCCAAAGTTTTTTTTTTTTTTCAGTATTAAAACGCAAGAAAACTATATATATATATATATATATATATATGGGGTGTGGCCGCAATCGTATTGACCTGGAGAATGAAAGTAACAGATCCGTTTTAGAGCACCGTAAAAACAAAATCCATAAAACTGTTGCGGGATTGCATTTTTTTTCCCAATTTCACCTCATTTGGAATTTTTTTCCCAGCTCTCCCCTACATCGGATGCAACATTAAATAGTGGAATCAGAAAGTGCAACTTGTCCCACAACAAAAAAAAAACAAGCTACGTGAACAGAAAAATAAAAAAAGTTATGGCCCCTGGAAAGGCAGGGAGTGAAAAACAAAAACACAAAAAACGAAAAACCCTGAATGAGTTAAACATGAAGATGCAAAAACTGGATATAAAAGCTAGTCATTAACGGGTTAAAAATAGTGTAGGGCTCTTTAACATCTGCAGAGCGTTGCATCCCGTCCTGTGCAGGTTGAGCGCTCTGCAGAGCTCGCTGTCTTCTTCTTTTCAGATGCTAGGAAGCATCACGTGACTGCTGCCAAACTGAAAGTGAAAACCGTAGCTGGGAACCTGCCGTTTTATTCCTCCGCAAGCTGCTGTGTGTGTTGTGTACGGCGTTGTGTGGTTGTTTCCTTGGGGGAGCACTCGCTGTGTATTGTGTACTGTGTACGGACATGTATGTGGCGTGTAGCCTGCTGATGTATTGCGTGTACCATTGTTTGTATGTCGCGTTGCTGTGAGCGGTATATAGCGGTATATTATATTATTGTGTACTGCCGATATGAAGACCATGGGACTTTTGCATCTGGGATTCATCCTGACATTACACAGTGAGCAAAACTGAGGGGGGTGTTTAAGGGGTGGGTCCACTTAAAAAAAAAAAAAGATGGCGTCCAAAATGATGGCGATATTACCCGCTGGTTGTGTCCTTAAAGGGACAGTAAACGTCTATGTTATCTATTTACCGTACTGCTCCCTGTTATCACGCATTTCAGAAAAAGCTCTGCATTTTGAGGGTAGGCAGAGCTATCTAACTACTCCGAGCTTTGAATGCAGCTTTGGATGTGACTAGAGTATAAGATCCGATCAGTACTGGATAATAGTCGCCGTTCATTCTTTTTCAGGTGCCGTGTTGTGGGGCGCCGCTGTGCCCCTCTTGCAGTATGCCGTGGACATTTTGCTCCCCTGTGACTACGCACTGCTGGATTCTAGCATGGGGGGGATGGGGTTTACAAGACAAAGCGTGACGCTGGTCCTGCAGAACGTGACGGTGATGGGAGAGGAGCCGGCGGACGCTCTGCCAAATTATCATCCTCCCGAGAACCCGGAGATGACTGTTTTCCTGGCCACAGGTGACTATTCGTGGCAGTACAGCACCGGCAGGTGTTATCACCCAGCTTTCCTAGACTCCTGACAGTGGCGAACCTAACAGGGACAATACTAGCGGGTACCTCCAGCTGCCACTAGGGGGTCTCACTGCAGCATGCAGATTCATACAGATCCCAATACTAGCTGTACAATTATGTCTGCTTTGAGTGCCCTCTAGTGGTGGTCAAGTCACAAAAAAAATTGTTAGTTTAAAAAAACGACAAAATATTTGATTAGTGGTGGTCCGACTACCGACACCCTCGCCAGTCAGCTGGATGGAGTGACTGCAGCTGGAGCACCGTATCTGCTTCATTGCTTGCCAAGAATAGTGCCACAGGTTTTATTGTGGCTGTGCCTGAAACTAAAGTTCAAAGGGGTTATCCAACCCCTATAATACCCCCCAAAATGCCCGGGCACTTCATACAGGTTTTACTTACCCCGTTCCCCGGCACTCGTGACGCTCCTGATGTCCGCACGTCTGCCGTCGCATCTTCCCGTCACGCAGATCAAAACATCTGGCGATGGGGGGGGATGCAGCCAAAAGCAGGACAGGAGGGGGACGAGCCTCCCTAACATCGCGGGTGATGCTAGGGAGGCTCGTTCCTGTCGTGACCTGCTATTGGCTGCCGACCCCACCTCCCCGGCACACGGATCAAAACATGCGGCAGTGCAGGACATTAGGAGCGGCGCGGGTTATAAGGAGTGAGGTAAATATGACCAGTATGAGGGGCCCAGGCATTTTGGGGGGCATTATAAGAGTTGGATAACTCCTTTAACCTGAATAGGACTGAGTTGCAATACCAGGCACCGCCACAACGGAATGATGTATGGCGCTCTACCAAGTAAATGATGTAGGAGTTGCAGTGCTTATTAGCGGGTCCTTCATTCAGCTCATTGGCGGATGTTAGGATTCAGATCCTCTTCATTCGATAACTTAAAGGGGTTGTCCCACGAAAAATATTCTATAGTTTTCAAACCAGCACCTGGGTCTGAATACTTTTCTAATTGCATGTAATTAAAAATGTTGCATAGCCGTTGAGTTACCCAATAATATGTATCTGTATAGCGCCACCTGCTGTTTGTCTTTTTCTTATTCTCTGTCCTGCTCACTGGGAAGGCCGCACATGCTCAGTTTCATCCTTCAATCACCCCCTGAGCTTTGATAGGGAGAGCATGGACACACACCCTGAGCTGCATCAGAAAGGACACTCCCCTTGAGCTGTCAGCTTGGTATAAATCTAGCAGAGCAATGAATGGGGAGATCTCTGGATCCATGTGAGGTACAGGGCTGGTTCTAGCTTTGTTAGAAAGAGACTGTCATGTACTGTATGATGTCTGATTTTCATTTTTTTACATTGTCAAGAGGTTCTCTGGGAATTATTCAAAATGGCCGCCAGCAACCTGTCCTAGAATGTGAGCAGGACTGGTTGTCACCACTTGCAGAGCTGCCTAGGGGAGAGAGGGGACAGGGCCTCCATACGTACTACACTCTGGCACTTGCCTATATCACACATTACTGAGCGTTCCTGTCGGGCTGCTCAGCCATGATGGCATATCATAGGCAGGGTCACGTCATTACCATTTATCATAGAACATGTAGTAAAGCTCCACTCCCTCATGGAGAGAACCAGTCCTGCTCACATTCTAGGACACGTTGCTGGTGGCCATTTTAAGTCATTCCTGGAGAACCCATTTAGGGCTCATAAAAGGCTCAGTTGCCCATAGCAACCAATCACAGCGCAGCTTTCATTTTCTATTTTGCTCTGGAAAAATGAAAGCTGAGCTCTGATTGGTCGCTATGGGCAACAATGACCGTTTATCTTTTCACAAATCTGCTCCTGTTTGGAGGACCTCTGGGTGTGCAGAGGGGCCCATTCTGGATTTTGCCGGCACCAGAGTGATGCAGCCCGTCCATTGCATAGTGGAGCTGGTTACTGCAGGGCTGCTCCCATTCAGTGACCAGCTCCGAACATTACACAATGGGCAGAACTGACGGTGGGTGTCGGACCCTCGCCAATCTGATACTGATGGCCTACCCTAAGAATAGGTCATCCAGATTCTGGACAACTCATTTAAGGATATTGGGGAAGCTATGTGACAACCTCTGTAGGCAGCCATATTGGTTGTCACTGAGCTTTCCCAGAAACTAAGAAGCGCCTGAGCAGAATTTTGAACTACGTGACTGACGACGACTCAATAAATTATTTGTTTTTAATAATTTAAAGGGAAATGCCTCTAACACATGGCCCCTCTTTCCTCCCTGCAGCTGACCTCGCCCCGCTCTCGTTTGCAGAACGCTTGCTGCATGTGGAGTGCGAAGGAGAGGAGGTTGAATGTGAGATCTCGCCGATCTATTCCCAGTTATTTACCGCTCACATCCGACTACCGGAGCTCAGCATTGCCGTCATGGCCAGAGCGACGGTACCCATTGATAGACCAGACGAGTTGGCCAATGACAAGACTGTGGTGCCCATGACAGGTGAGACGGTAACAAAACTGACAGGGAACTTATTAATGGCATTGCCAAAACTCTGCTGCAGTTGGCACTGCCAATCGATGGCCCAAACCTGCCCACAATTACCTAATAAAAATACGTATTTGGCCCTAATATTATCAGACACTAGGCCAAGGTCATAGGTGCCAGTGTTCATGGAACATATGGGAGGATCCCGAAAAAAAAGACCTCCCAGCAACTCCCCTGGGTGCTGAGGAATCTTCCTAGCACCCAGGGGTGTAGCTAAAGGCTCATGGGCCCTGGTGCAAGAGTCCAGCTTGGGCCCCCTCCTTCCCCCAGTGCAGATAGCCTTCCTCCAGCCTGAAGCAAAAATTGAAACGGCACCCCCCCATGCCAAATTCTTCACCTAACCCCTTCCCTCCAGCCAGAGGTGTAACCTGACCAGCATGCACTTTCTATAGTACCGGTGTCTTCTTATGCGGCACATGGGTCTTTGGGCCCCCTCAGGCTCCTAGGCCTGGTTCCCTCTGCACCCCCTATAGCTATGCCCCTGCTAGCACCTCCCAGATAATAACCCCTAGTTGTGTGTGGTGCCAGGGCTGTGTCAACAGATACAGTCCTAGTGGCCAAATACAGAGGAAGGGGGCAATGCCATGGCACACAAAGGGGTACGGCATGAAAGAAAGGGTTGTGTTTTGGCAAAAGAAGCTTGGTTACACCTGAAAAAAGTTCCACAGGCCCTAAACTTTTGGGAGCCCAAGCTAGAGAGTTAGCAAGTAACACACCTATTATAGCTACGCTTCTGAATTGGGCCCTTTCACACCCTTTAACTGGTGGGTAGGGGGACAGTAGCAGCCGACAGGTAAGTGTGCCTCCTATTCCCCCCTCAAGAAGGTTCTGTGGTCATAGAACTGTTTACAGACCAACTTATAGACAAACTTTTTCTTTCCTCATTTTAATCAACCAAATTGTTTTGATCTTAATGGGCCATTTTCGGCATTGGAATGATATTTTTGGATGACTTTTTGTAAATTTGGTCCAGTATTTTGATCCTGAAAACTAGTCTACATTATAGTGATTATGTGCCGATGATGAGGAAAGAGCCTATTGAGAACATTTGTGAAAGATGGACCGCTTCTTCATCGATACCTATGGTCGAACATCCAGCATTCATTCACTGGTGGTAGACCCAATAAGAGTGGTGTCTTCTCACTTCAAAATCTTACTTAGAAGGCCATATTGCCCAGCTAACAGTGACCAGCACGGCCAATTTGATGTGGCAGTTAATGGTGTTGACCAGTTCCCTATGGTACTACAGTCTGACGGACCCATGCCCTTCACCCTTGAGTCTTCATACTTCATATATCAGTGTCTCCCTGTCAGTCACAATGATGACCACCTCATTGTTCTTACTCCCTTTAGTGGACTTCCTTGTATCATCCTCTCCGCCATCACAGAAGCGCTCCCTCACCGACGAAGTGACATTAAATTGTGACGTATGGAGTGGCACCGAAGTAAGCGTGGACTGGCATCTACAGAAGGATGGCACCGGGCACAGATTAAACTTTGAGGACTCCCGGATCACTTTACAACAGGAGACACAGGAGAAGAAGGTAGCCTCGTCTCTGACTATAAGACAACTCCATGTCCACGATGAGGGCACCTATATTTGTGCCGTGACTTCTGGACAACACAAAATACAGCAAATTCTCCAGCTACAGATCAGAGGTAATTTAATATACATTGACTGGTGAGACCTTTGAGGGCATTTGGGCCCATATGAAATGGAGAAGTCTTAGGACAAAGTCTACATGACTCAGAAAATACAATATCTATGTTTGCTTAGAACTGATTGTTCGGATACCTACATAGAGGAGGGGGTGTACTTTCATATGTTAGCTGTTGTGTAGACCTTGTAGAAACCTAGATGTCCTCCATGGTTACCGACTACGAACCAACCCTGTGTAGTCTGATCCCGAAGTCATACTTACTTCCATCCTACATTCATTGGGTAGGTTAGCAAGGTGTAGAAAATAGATGGATAGCAATATGACTGCAAGATCATACAGGGGTTGTAACCATGGAAACACAGAATTCTGCACAGGAGCTGTATACTGAAAACACTAGACCGTTTGGAGTTTCAGTATGTGGTCCCATGATGTATGGTCTCTGAACGTCCACACCTGCAATGTTGAACCTACATACTGTAACAATGGCACATGGGAAGATCTGCGGCGCCCTCTCAGATGGCCGATACCAGCTTGTAAAGGATAAGCGGCGCCAGTTTTCCCATTCTCACTGATCTGTTTCTCCCCAGAGCCTCCTCACGTTACAGTTTCTGTGAGTGCAGACCCAAAGACCACTGTGACTTGCCGCACTGACCGCTACTACCCGTTGGACGTGGAGGTGACCTGGCTGCTGAACGGCTCTCCATTAACCGGCATCTCCCCAATAACCTCCAGTCATCGCAAAAATAACGACGGGACCTACAGCTTGAGCAACTTCCTCCAAGTTCCAGTCCCTCAGACCGGCGCTTCTCCGGATACTTATACCTGTGCCGTGTCGCACGTCTCACTGACTGATCCAATAATGGTTGAGGTCAATGTTCTTCCTGAACGTAAGTACTGGGTGCAATGGTGACTAATCCCACTAACATGACTACCTTTTACTGGTTTCTTGTTACTAGATGGCGGCGCATTGTAGGATCTCCGGTGAAATCTTTAGGTCCATGCACAAGGCCAAATGATCAGATATCCTGGAACACTAAACAGGTTTTCCGGGAATAGAAGATGATGATGTATCTTCAGGATAGGCCATCGATATCTTTTTGTTGGGGGTTCTGCCACTTCCGCTGATCAGCCTGTTGAAGAAGCCGCAGTCCTCTGGTCAGAGCGGTGGCCTTTTACTAAGCAAGTGATGTCATGTTCATTAGTCACATGGCCTACGTGCAGCTCAGTCCTGTTCAAGTGAGTGGGCCTGGGCTGCAATACCTAGCACAGCCACTACACAATGGACAGCGCTGTCTAGGCCGCAGCCTATATAAACACTTGATCGGTGGGGGTGCTGGGTGTCAGGTCCACCCTGATCAGATACTAACCACCTATCTTGAGGATAAGGCTCAGAAAATCCCGTAATTTGGGACCTGTTAGACCCCAATGATGTTGAATTGTTGGACGTTACACCATCTACATTTCTTGGTGGAGAAGAAATTTGCATTAATATGGGTCTAATAACCCCAAATAAATTTTCGAATATCCTATTAGCTATGTAATAAATTATCAGAGGGGAGGGGATAGAGGGAGCACTGAGCATGTCCATGCTTTACATAAATAGACTACTGATGTCAGTGTGAACCGTGTAATACCTCATTTCTCCAGTGGTGGCACTGTAGGGAAATCAAACACTTGCTGTTGGGTCCCTCCCAAAGATTGCAGCTGATCACTGGAGATCCAATTAGCGGGATCTCCTGTAATCAAATGATGGGACCTTTGAAGTCTACTCCTTTTATAACTGGAGAAGAGACAGAAGATCAACCCAGAAATTGATTTATTTGATTTAAAAATAGAGGTGTGAAAATTAACAGTTATATTGTCTTTTTCTCAGAAGCCGATGTGTCTCATACAATTATTCTCACCATCATGTTCCCCGTCATCTTGATCCTCACCTCTCTATTTCTATGGAAAAAAATCCAAAGAGAGGAGAAGAAAAAAGCTTAATAATGGCCACAATCCAACAAGGACTGTCATGGAAACAAATGTCTGTATATATTGATGAACGTGGGAATGTGGAAGTGGAGCTCCAGCTTTGCCTTAGTTGGCGAATGTAATATCCACATATTTGTAATTTATTTTCATCTGTGTAAGTATTCTATGGGGAAACCATCAATAAGCAGGTTGGCTGGTTCTAAAAGATCACATTATGCCCATCGATTTCAACCTTCCTAAAACCTAATGAAACCCAGGAATAAGTACAGAACCATCTTAAAATGTTAAAACAGACAAGTCACTAAACTCATAAGACATACAGCCTTGTGTTCTTAGGGAACTAAGTACAGAGGTAGACAAGCTATCATTTCTAATATTTAAAGAGATTCTGTCAGTTTTGACTATACTAAACTAATGACAGCACTAGACAGGGGCTGGAGGGAACAGCACAAACATAGCATTTGTAGAGCTTTTATTATCAGGAGCAGGCTGAATATGAAGTTTTATTCTGCTAGGTTCTGCTGGTTAAGTGCACTGTAGGCGGAGCTTCACTGTGAATTCCTCTCTGTATTGAGCTACCAACCCTCTGCTTTTACTGACAGCTGTAGAATCCAACCAGAAGGCCACTACAGCTGTCACTCAGAACACAATTTGGCAGAATAAAACTTAATAGTCATACTACTCCTGATAATAAAAGCTTCACAAACAGTATGTTTGTCCTGCTGTTGTCACATCCTTACCTGTCTGTGCTAGGGTGGTGAGACCGCAGCGCAGCCGGGGTCATTTCGTTGCTGTGGCAACCAGCCTGGCTGGTCGGCCTAGCAGAAAGCAGTTGCCAATCAGGTGCCTGCATAACATGGTTCCTGTCGGTGGGAGATTTAAACAGCCAGCTGCTGGTAAGAGGTGCCTGTTACTGATCTTCATTGCTACAATAGCACTTGTACATTTTGGAACTCCTAGATCTTAACTTCTGCTTTGTCTCTGACCTTTCCTCTGACTGCTGATTATATTTTTGACGTTACCGCCTGGTATTGTCTCTGGCATATACTTTGGTTCTGTCTTTGTCATTTGGTATTTTGACCTCTTTTTGTTTAGGTCCCTGCACTTAGTTAGGGACCGTCAACCAGTTGGAGGCCGTCATTTAGGACAGATTGTTTAAGTAGTTAGGGATAGTAGTGTTGGTAGACGTTCAGGCTGCATTATTCCCATGACAGCTGTCTTCAGCAGTTTTGAGCATGCTAAACTGCTGACAGATTCCCTTTCGAAGGATTTTTTTCCAAGCCCGATTTTTCCCGTCTTATTACGTGAGATTCCTCTATCTATTTTATTAATCCAGTCACTCTCTTTTGAACCCTCACTAGCTCTCCTATATTATATTTATAAAGTACAGCCCTAAACTGCACCCTGCACTCATGATGAGGGGGTGCAGGTCTTTCTTATCGAGGAGAAAAACAAATCCATCAACAGCAGCTTGTTGATGGTTTCCAGGATGTATACTACAGAAACAATGTTAATTAAAGATGGAGTGTCTATTTTATGGAAAATAAAATATATATTTTTTTCGAAATAAAATATATATTCTTTTTCTTGTCTTTACAGCAGGACATTATTAATCAGACCAGATGTGATTTGTACATTTTAAATTTACTTTCCGTCATTATAAATTCTTGTGTTTCCTATAACTGTCAGCAGGTGGCGCCATTGTAATAGGATGGAATAGAAGGTGCCTGCTGTCATCTGCTCGGTTGGCACCTGCTATATCCATACATACTTGCATCTAGTTCCCACAAAATGGAGCATAAAGCAGAGAACGCTCCTGCGCAGGTGCCAGAGATGTGATAGAGGAAGATTCGGAGGAGTAGTGTTGGCCGCACCGGGCATCACAGTAGGTTTATGCAGTTATAGGAGGAGCAATGAAACCAATGCAGAATTCCCAGGCGATGAAGTTGGCGTCCGTCATGGCGTACCATCATGTGAGGTAATAGACTAGAAGGGAGATAATAACTGAACGGGCATTTAACTCTTCCCATCCTGCTACTAAATACATATATTATCCCATGAGATAGAAAGTCTCGTGCATCTTTTATTAGAACTCTGCATTGTGCTGTCCCTCTGTTATTCCTCTTGAAAATATATCCATAAATCGACAACTAAATGTTACCGGACATTGTAGATACTGATTGGATAGTGGCAGAATAAACAATAGCACGCCTTACTGACAAGAGAAACGGTAAGACGGGAATGCTTATTTCCAGGAGGACTAAGAGAGGAACAATACAGAATTGATGCTTAAAACCAGTCTGGGAGAGGGAGTCTCATGTACAGTAAATAGAACTGATGGCGAACACATAGCTACATCAGTGACCACCAAAGGGTGGTCAACCAGAAAGGAAGTGAAGTTGTTGCTAGGCAACCTGGACTTCCACACGACAGGTCTCCTTTAAATATTATAAAAAAATAAAAAATATATATAAACTATAGGGCTGTTTGCCCTTCTGCCATGTGCGACCCTGACCACCATGACAACATCATCCAGTGTGTGAATAATGTTATATAAGTACTCACCAGATGTGATGACCACCAGTGCAATGCACATCAGCCCCATCACCATCAGGACCTGGGGAGGAGAGGGTTAACAGTGGTCAACGACCAAAGGAGTCCCCAGCTATGATGTCCGCCATCGGACGCCTAAGGCCTCTGGTCACTAGAATCCATGGACTAGGTAAAATGATGGCCCCCCTAAAATAACAGATTGGGTTTGAGGTTTGAAGGTGGGAAGAATATTACCTCCTTTCTCTTATGCAGTTGGTATGGGGCCCCCGGGAGACAGTGGGGCCCCAGCCTTGATTGCTTCCATCCCCTATGCTACTGTGTGGCCAGAAACTTTGCAGGACTCCTCATTCTGGGGTCAGTGCATTATGGAGCCATGTTGGTCAGAAAAGCCCCCTGTTATAGTGCCCCCCAGTACAGAAGGACCTTTTCCCCCTTTCCATGACCCTTGTACTAACCCCCTTCAGCCCCTTCTTGCTATCAGTGCAGTTCTCAGGTTTTGGCCAGCCAGTAGCAAACTAAATGTAACCTACCACGGCTGGGCCCCCTCTCGCAATGGGGCCCCATAACCACCACCTGGTTCTGTTTCAGGTATCTATCAATGTTAAAAGGCAAAAACAAAGCGTCCTTTAAGGGGCTGTCAAAAATTAGCAAAATGTTCTTCCAAAAGCAGCGCCACTCCTGTCCACAGTTTGTGTGTGGTAATGCAGCCGAGCCCCATTACCTTCAATGGAGCGGAGCTGTTTTTGGAAGAAAGCAGCCATGTTTTTCTAATTTATTTACATAGGACTGACTGAACAACCCCTTTATCATCAGCAGTGGGTTTGGCAGGGGCGTTGCTAGGGTCTCAAAAGATCCGGGGCCCAAGCCCCAATGAATATGGCCCAAATCTCTAAGTCGCCAAGGGCCCGAATGTTTTAAGCTAACAACGCCCCTGGGGTTTGGATAGGTTTTCGGGGGTCCTCCCACCAGGAACAAGGACTGACATGACAGATTACAATCTGTGCACAGTATGGCATAATACAGGGCACCCCAGGACCCGGGACCACCAGAACTTTGGGGGCTGATGTATCCCGGGTACAGACCTTGTCTCCCCTCCTTTCCATTTTTCTATAGTATTTACTGCAGTTGCATTTTACGTCCTCGTCAATTTCCCCAACGGCCGCTCCGTCTCCTGAGGCTTTAGGGTCTCGGTTCGTGACTTTTTCCAACTTATAATTCATAATGTTCACAACCTGTAGAAAAAACGCAATATTCAGGCCTTAGTACGCGCTGGTGGAGCAGGATGAGGTGATGCAGTGTACTGGTGGAGCAGCATAAGGTGATGCAGTGTACTGGTGGAGCAGCATAAGGTGATGCAGTGTACTGGTGGAGCAGGATGAGGTGATGCCGTGTACTGGTGGAGCAGCATAAGGTGATGCAGTGTACTGGGGGAGCAGGATGAGGTGATGCCGTGTACTAGTGGAGCAGCATGAGGTGATGCAGTGTACTGGTGGAGCAGGATGAGGTGATGCAGTGTACTGGTGGAGCAGCATGAGGTGATGCCGTGTACTGGTGGAGCAGCATAAGGTGATGCAGTGTACTGGTGGAGCAGCATGAGGTGATGCCGTGTACTGGTGGAGCAGCATAAGGTGATGCAGTGTACTGGGGGAGCAGGATGAGGTGATGCCGTGTACTAGTGGAGCAGCATGAGGTGATGCAGTGTACTGGTGGAGCAGCATAAGGTGATGCAGTGTACTGGTGGAGCAGCATGAGGTGATGCCGTGTACTGGTGGAGCAGCATGAGGTGATACCGTGTACTGGTGGAGCAGGATGAGGTGATGCAGTGTACTGGTGGAGCAGGATGAGGTGATGCAGTGTACTGGTGGAGCAGCATGAGGTGATGCAGTGTACTGGTGGAGCAGGATGAGGTGATGCAGTGTACTGGTGGAGCAGGATGAGGTGATGCAGTGTACTGGTGGAGTAGAATGAGGTGATGCAGTGTACTGGTGGAGCAGCATGAGGTGATGCAGTGTACTGGTGGAGCAGGATGAGGTGATGCAGTGTACTGGTGGAGCAGCATGAGGTGATGCAGTGTACTGGTGGAGCAGCATGAGGTGATGCAGTGTACTGGTGGAGCAGCATGAGGTGATGCAGTGTACTGGTGGAGCAGGATGAGGTGATGCAGTGTTCTGGTGGAGCAGCATGAGGTGATGCAGTGTTCTGGTGGAGCAGAATGGAAGGATTCTTTCTACATGATAGACCAGTGGGTTGCAGTGCTCTTGCAGGATGCAGCAGGTTTTCCTAGTTATGCCCCGATACGTCACCTGCTCTATTATGAGAGCTCAGAAAGCTGCTGACAACCCATGTGTGAGCTGTGTTACCAACCACATGTGTTGTCACCTAGCTTTCCAAGAAAAAGAACATGAAATGGATGAGCAGAATTTCTCACAACTGGATTGAAGAGGTACGGCTGATAAGTAATAGTTAAGTGCCCACCCGATCACCTCGACAGTGATCCTGGGTAAACTCAGTCCTCGGATTGTTGGTGACACTGGAGTCTGGCGGATCTGTACCGGAAGCATCAGAAGCAGCGGGAGGGAAGAAGAGGACGTAATAACTGGTGCCATCTGTACAAAGCTGTACTAAAAGAGAACCTAGCCTTTCTGCTGCCTGAGGCAAAAACTGAAACGGCGCCCCCCCCCCCCCTTTCCAATGCCAGTTTCTTAACCGAACCCCTTGGGCCTTCGGCTGCCCCCTGCTGCTCCTACCTGGTGCTGCTGGGGGCGATCGCCTCACCTGGCCTCATTGGTGGTGCACCTCTGCAAATGAGTCGACCATTGGGAACGTGTAGAAGAGACCTGGGAACAGATTTCGGTCGAGACAGGCCTGAATCTGATCGAGAGCATGCCCAGAAGGATTCAGGCAGTGTCGAAAGCCAAAGGTGGATTTACAAAATGCAGAAAATTTAAATTTAGAATTTTAGGAGCAAATCAGTAACAATGCAGTTACATGACGAGAATCTCCATAACTAATCATATTCTAAATAGCTGCAAGTCCATTTTATGTATGAGATAGCCAAAATGATGGGAGTCTCACGTCCGAAGCTGCAGTGGATGGTGAGATATGGAGCCTGGAAGTCAAAATTACAAAACAGTGCTACTAGAGATGAGCGAACTTTAAAATAAAGTCCGGTGTTCGGCGTTCGGGTTGTGGTAAGTCGCTCATCCCGTTATGGATTCCACTATAGCGGCATATGGAATCCATAATGGGCGGCTGCCACCAACCCGAACTGTTGAACAGCCGAAGGACCTGGGGTGACGTCACTGTCATGTGATCAGTGCAGGGGGCGTGGCTGAGCACAGGATCAAATCCAGTGCCGAGCCACGCCCCCTGCACTGATCACATGACGGTGACGTCACCCCAGGTCCTTCGGCTGTTCAACAGTTCGGGTTGGTGGCAGCCGCCCCTTATGGATTCCATATGCCGCTATAGTGGAATCCATAACGGGATGCGCGACTTACCACCACCCGAACGCCGAACAACTGACTTTTTTTTAAATTTCGCTCATCTCTAATTGCTACCCTTTTGTCTGTCACTTTATGACCCCCATAGTATTTATATTCTTGGCTGTAAGTACTATAAATCTATACTGGAATATAGACCTGTTAACAATTTCCATAAATCAGCAGACAAAAGGCTTTCTGTAGTGACGGAATAGATTAAAATGCCATAAATAAAATAATACATTAATAAAAGCTTAAAAAATAGTTTAAAGTAAAAAAAATCTGAATCTTGCCAAGTAAAATTAAATCTTGGTGACGTGTCCTGTTTCTGCTGCATCATCTCATCCCTTCCCTGTATGTCATAAGCAATTAGCCCGATGAGAAATGGCGCAGCTTCCGATTCTAAGCTTTCATTCCCACAACGTCCACGTCACACTGACCAATCTCATAGTACGGTCAGCGCAGGCCCCGCAGAGTAGAACCACAAGCTGCAGAAGGTTCCTCTAACCCTCAGTTCACACTTGCGCGTTTTACAGCGCGTTCGAACGCGCTGTAAAACGCATAACTAATGCAAACCAATGCTTCCCTATGGGACTGGTTCACATTTTCGCGTTTTACAGCGCGTTCGAACGCGCTGAAAAACGCCCGACGCATAAACAAGTACTTGAGCTTTTTTGGGGGCGTTTGTCTCGTGTTTTGGCCCATAGACTTCAATGGGAACGCGCAACGCTTGTATTTTGCACATTTTTGACACTGAAAACGCGCGTTCGAACGCCTGTTTATGAATTTGCAACATGCTGGAAAGGCCAAACCCCAGCTCTGATTGGCCAAACTTCATATAGACAGGGATATTTGGTCATTGGACAACACTGCAGTCAATCACACAAACGCGTGTAAAACGCGCGTTTACTATTGCTAAAAACGTGCACTAAAACGCGCGGAAAACGCGTGACAAAAATGCGCGGAAAACGCGCGTCTCAGAAACGCTCAGGTGTGAACCCAGGGTAAGTCTAATGATGTCATGGTGCTGGCTGCTACTCACATCTCCCCGGCCATGTCTGCAGGTGAAGTGCTTCCCTCTCTCTGCAGGCGGTTATCTACACGGTGAAGACGTCACCCCTGATTCACCATGACTCACGCACCGCAGTGCCAGTGATGGAGCGATCAGGGCAGGCGTCCAAGGAGATGCACATCATAAATTCACTCAATGACGTGAGCCCCACAGAAATAAGTAATGACAAAATAAAAAACACAAAGTGAGGGCTCATGCAGACGGCCGTTCCTTGCATTGGGGATGGCAATTTGCGGTTCCTAATGCATGGGCACCGTCTGTGCGGCTGAGCTGGAAAAACAGTTTAGTAAAGTATCTTGATGTAGGAAAAATTTACTGTCCCTGAAGTAACTCAGGATCAGTACAGGATAAGTAATGTAATGTATGTACACAGTGACTCCACCAGCAGAATAGTGAGTGCAGCTCTGGGGTATAATACACAATGTAACTAAGGATCAGTACAAGATAAGTAATGTATGTACACAGTGACTCCACCAGAAGAATAGTGAGCGCAGCTCTGGAATATAATACAGGATGTAACTCAGGATCAGTACAGGATAAGTAATGTAATGTATGTACACAGTGACTCCATCAGCAGAATAATGAGTGCAGCTCTGGAGTATAATACAGGATGTAACTCAGGATCAGTACAAAATAAGTAATGTAATGTATGTACACAGTGACTCCACCAGCAGAATAGTGAGTGCAGCTCTGGAGTATAATACAGGATGTAACTCAGGATCAGTACAGGATAAGTAATGTATGTACACAGTGACTGCACCAGCAGAATAGTGAGTGCAGCTCTGGAGTATAATACAGGATGTAACTCAGGATCAGTACAGGATAAGTAATGTATGTACACGGTGACTGCACCAGCAGAATAGTGAGTGCAGCTCTGGAGAATAATGCAGGATGTAACTCAGGATCAGTACAGGATAGGTGATGTATATACACAGTGACTCCACCAGCAGAATTTTGAGCGCAGCTCTGAAGTATAATACAGGATTTAACTCAGGATCAGTAGAGGATAGGTGATTTATGTACATATTGACTTCACCAGCAGAATAGTGAGTGCAGCTCTGGAGAACAATACAGGATGTAACTCAGGATCTGTACAGGATAAGTAATGTAATGTATGTACACAGTGACTGCACCAGCAGAATAGTGGGTGCAGCTCTGGAGAACAATACAGGATGTAACTCAGGATCAGTACATTACGGCCCTGGAGCAAAGGTACTTTGGAGCCTGGACTATTTTGGATATTTTCCGCTATTGCTACTATGCAAAGCCACTAAATCATTACTTCAGTGCACTTTGAAGAGTAAACTTGCACTATGATTTATGATGTTGTTTACACTTATACTGTTTCATATTGTTGAACTGCATGTTATAGGTTTATTGTAATGCATCCTGTTCGTTTGCACTGTTATTGCACTGTATTTGCATTGCAAAGGGTTAATGAACAGCCAGCTAATACTGAAAGACTTTGGGCCTTTACAGCCTGTGCACCGAGAGGCTAGTCATTTTCCATTGTTGCGTTTTGGAAGGAAAAATCAGACAGCCATGACCTTTTGACTGTCTGGTTTAGCTATGTCATGACTCATGACTGAAAACTGCTTAGCGATTCCCATTGATTGTTTCTGTTTATGCTGAGCTTCTCACTCCACCCCTCCACCTAGAAGGTTCTAGTTCAGCTAGAAACTGTATATAAGGAGAGCAGTCAGAGCCTCTAGTGGTCTGCAGATAGGGACCAGTGTTTAGTAGGAAACACTCTGCCAGACTGCACGAATGACCAGAAGATGCTGAGAGGGGGATCCGCTGCACGACGACTCAGCCTTAGACCCTGGGCCACTAGCTCTTTGACCAGGGCCTTCTGAGAGAGAGAGGGACAGCTAGCTCAGGCCTTTCCTCAGCACAGAACCTTCTTCTGCCAGGGAGGAGATTGGAGAAGCCAGCCCTATGCCTCGTATTGTTTTGCACTTGCGTTCCTCCAGTAAAGAAACCCCGGTTTACTGCAGACCTTGACTCTCTGGACTTATTTCCCCGTGAGGTGCACCACCAGCTGGAGGTAAAGTTGTGCTGGTGTCCTAGGAAGCCTCCTCTGAAGCAGCCCTGGTGGTTCTTCAGGGCTAGTCAGCTGGAGGTGAAGTGGCGCCGGTGTCTTAAGAAGCCATCTCCTGAGCTGAGTTTGGTGTCTCCTGCTCTGTTGTGTGTAGAAGCATTAATTGTGAAAAGTCTTTGGCCGGCAAGACACACTGGGGGAGATTTATCAAAACTGGTATAAAAACTGGTTTAGTGGCCCATAGCAACCATACCTACCAACATTTCAATTAGTACAATTGGGGCATATAAGCCCCGCTCCAGCAGTGGCGGATCCAGAGCCTGGTCTCGGGAGGGGCACTTCCGGCGATCGTGACACCCCTGTTCCCATCACTACAGAAATACAGGGTGATACAGCCCCCATACCTCTTACATCCGGTGACGTCTCCTTTGATGTAGATGTTCTCTTTCCTCATCTTCAATGGGAACGCGCAACGCTTGTATTTTGCACATTTTTGACACTGAAAACGCGCGTTCGAACGCCTGTTTATGAATTTGCAACATGCTGGAAAGGCCAAACCCCAGCTCTGATTGGCCAAACTTCATATAGACAGGGATATTTGGTCATTGGACAACACTGCAGTCAATCACACAAACGCGTGTAAAACGCGCGTTTACTATTGCTAAAAACGTGCACTAAAACGCGCGGAAAACGCGTGACAAAAATGCGCGGAAAACGCGCGTCTCAGAAACGCTCAGGTGTGAACCCAGGGTAAGTCTAATGATGTCATGGTGCTGGCTGCTACTCACATCTCCCCGGCCATGTCTGCAGGTGAAGAGCTTCCCTCTCTCTGCAGGCGGTTATCTACACGGTGAAGACGTCACCCCTGATTCACCATGACTCACGCACCGCAGTGCCAGTGATGGAGCGATCAGGGCAGGCGTCCAAGGAGATGCACATCATAAATTCACTCAATGACGTGAGCCCCACAGAAATAAGTAATGACAAAATAAAAAACACAAAGTGAGGGCTCATGCAGACGGCCGTTCCTTGCATTGGGGATGGCAATTTGCGGTCCCTAATGCATGGGCACCGTCTGTGCGGCTGAGCTGGAAAAACAGTTTAGTAAAGTATCTTGATGTAGGAAAAATTTACTGTCCCTGAAGTAACTCAGGATCAGTACAGGATAAGTAATGTAATGTATGTACACAGTGACTCCACCAGCAGAATAGTGAGTGCAGCTCTGGGGTATAATACACAATGTAACTAAGGATCAGTACAAGATAAGTAATGTATGTACACAGTGACTCCACCAGAAGAATAGTGAGCGCAGCTCTGGAATATAATACAGGATGTAACTCAGGATCAGTACAGGATAAGTAATGTAATGTATGTACACAGTGACTCCATCAGCAGAATAATGAGTGCAGCTCTGGAGTATAATACAGGATGTAACTCAGGATCAGTACAAAATAAGTAATGTAATGTATGTACACAGTGACTGCACCAGCAGAATAGTGAGTGCAGCTCTGGAGTATAATACAGGATGTAACTCAGGATCAGTACAGGATAAGTAATGTATGTACACGGTGACTGCACCAGCAGAATAGTGAGTGCAGCTCTGGAGAATAATGCAGGATGTAACTCAGGATCAGTACAGGATAGGTGATGTATATACACAGTGACTCCACCAGCAGAATTTTGAGCGCAGCTCTGAAGTATAATACAGGATTTAACTCAGGATCAGTAGAGGATAGGTGATTTATGTACATATTGACTTCACCAGCAGAATAGTGAGTGCAGCTCTGGAGAACAATACAGGATGTAACTCAGGATCTGTACAGGATAAGTAATGTAATGTATGTACACAGTGACTGCACCAGCAGAATAGTGGGTGCAGCTCTGGAGAACAATACAGGATGTAACTCAGGATCAGTACATTACGGCCCTGGAGCAAAGGTACTTTGGAGCCTGGACTATTTTGGATATTTTCCGCTATTGCTACTATGCAAAGCCACTAAATCATTACTTCAGTGCACTTTGAAGAGTAAACTTGCACTATGATTTATGATGTTGTTTACACTTATACTGTTTCATATTGTTGAACTGCATGTTATAGGTTTATTGTAATGCATCCTGTTCGTTTGCACTGTTATTGCACTGTATTTGCATTGCAAAGGGTTAATGAACAGCCAGCTAATACTGAAAGACTTTGGGCCTTTACAGCCTGTGCACCGAGAGGCTAGTCATTTTCCATTGTTGCGTTTTGGAAGGAAAAATCAGACAGCCATGACCTTTGACTGTCTGGTTTAGCTATGTCATGACTCATGACTGAAAACTGCTTAGCGATTCCCATTGATTGTTTCTGTTTATGCTGAGCTTCTCCACTCCACCCCTCCACCTAGAAGGTTCTAGTTCAGCTAGAAACTGTATATAAGGAGAGCAGTCAGAGCCTCTAGTGGTCTGCAGATAGGGACCAGTGTTTAGTAGGAAACACTCTGCCAGACTGCACGAATGACCAGAAGATGCTGAGAGGGGGATCCGCTGCACGACGACTCAGCCTTAGACCCTGGGCCACTAGCTCTTTGACCAGGGCCTTCTGAGAGAGAGAGGGACAGCTAGCTCAGGCCTTTCCTCAGCACAGAACCTTCTTCTGCCAGGGAGGAGATTGGAGAAGCCAGCCCTATGCCTCGTATTGTTTTGCACTTGCGTTCCTCCAGTAAAGAAACCCCGGTTTACTGCAGACCTTGACTCTCTGGACTTATTTCCCGTGGGGTGCACCACCAGCTGGAGGTAAAGTTGTGCTGGTGTCCTAGGAAGCCTCCTCTGAAGCAGCCCTGGTGGTTCTTCAGGGCTAGTCAGCTGGAGGTGAAGTGGCGCCGGTGTCTTAAGAAGCCATCTCCTGAGCTGAGTTTGGTGTCTCCTGCTCTGTTGTGTGTAGAAGCATTAATTGTGAAAAGTCTTTGGCCGGCAAGACACACTGGGGAGATTTATCAAAACTGGTATAAAAACTGGTTTAGTGGCCCATAGCAACCATACCTACCAACATTTCAATTAGTACAATTGGGGCATATAAGCCCCGCTCCAGCAGTGGCGGATCCAGAGCCTGGTCTCGGGAGGGGCACTTCCGGCGATCGTGACACCCCTGTTCCCATCACTACAGAAATACAGGGTGATACAGCCCCCATACCTCTTACATCCGGTGACGTCTCCTTTGATGTAGATGTTCTCTTTCCTCATCTTCAATGGGAACGCGCAACGCTTGTATTTTGCACATTTTTGACACTGAAAACGCGCGTTCGAACGCCTGTTTATGAATTTGCAACATGCTGGAAAGGCCAAACCCCAGCTCTGATTGGCCAAACTTCATATAGACAGGGATATTTGGTCATTGGACAACACTGCAGTCAATCACACAAACGCGTGTAAAACGCGCGTTTACTATTGCTAAAAACGTGCACTAAAGCGCGGAAAACGCGCGTGACAAAAATGCGCTGAAAACGCTGCGCCTCAGAAACGCTCAGGTGTGAACCCAGGGTAAGTCTAATGATGTCATGGTGCTGGCTGCTACTCACATCTCCCCGGCCATGTCTGCAGGTGAAGAGCTTCCCTCTCTCTGCAGGCGGTTATCTACACGGTGAAGACGTCACCCCTGATTCACCATGACTCACGCACCGCAGTGCCAGTGATGGAGCGATCAGGGCAGGCGTCCAAGGAGATGCACATCATAAATTCACTCAATGACGTGAGCCCCACAGAAATAAGTAATGACAAAATAAAAACACAAAGTGAGGGCTCATGCAGACGGCCGTTCCTTGCATTGGGGATGGCAATTTGCGGTCCCTAATGCATGGGCACCGTCTGTGCGGCTGAGCTGGAAAAACAGTTTAGTAAAGTATCTTGATGTAGGAAAAATTTACTGTCCCTGAAGTAACTCAGGATCAGTACAGGATAAGTAATGTAATGTATGTACACAGTGACTCCACCAGCAGAATAGTGAGTGCAGCTCTGGGGTATAATACACAATGTAACTAAGGATCAGTACAAGATAAGTAATGTATGTACACAGTGACTCCACCAGAAGAATAGTGAGCGCAGCTCTGGAATATAATACAGGATGTAACTCAGGATCAGTACAGGATAAGTAATGTAATGTATGTACACAGTGACTCCATCAGCAGAATAATGAGTGCAGCTCTGGAGTATAATACAGGATGTAACTCAGGATCAGTACAAAATAAGTAATGTAATGTATGTACACAGTGACTGCACCAGCAGAATAGTGAGTGCAGCTCTGGAGTATAATACAGGATGTAACTCAGGATCAGTACAGGATAAGTAATGTATGTACACGGTGACTGCACCAGCAGAATAGTGAGTGCAGCTCTGGAGAATAATGCAGGATGTAACTCAGGATCAGTACAGGATAGGTGATGTATATACACAGTGACTCCACCAGCAGAATTTTGAGCGCAGCTCTGAAGTATAATACAGGATTTAACTCAGGATCAGTAGAGGATAGGTGATTTATGTACATATTGACTTCACCAGCAGAATAGTGAGTGCAGCTCTGGAGAACAATACAGGATGTAACTCAGGATCTGTACAGGATAAGTAATGTAATGTATGTACACAGTGACTGCACCAGCAGAATAGTGGGTGCAGCTCTGGAGAACAATACAGGATGTAACTCAGGATCAGTACATTACGGCCCTGGAGCAAAGGTACTTTGGAGCCTGGACTATTTTGGATATTTTCCGCTATTGCTACTATGCAAAGCCACTAAATCATTACTTCAGTGCACTTTGAAGAGTAAACTTGCACTATGATTTATGATGTTGTTTACACTTATACTGTTTCATATTGTTGAACTGCATGTTATAGGTTTATTGTAATGCATCCTGTTCGTTTGCACTGTTATTGCACTGTATTTGCATTGCAAAGGGTTAATGAACAGCCAGCTAATACTGAAAGACTTTGGGCCTTTACAGCCTGTGCACCGAGAGGCTAGTCATTTTCCATTGTTGCGTTTTGGAAGGAAAAATCAGACAGCCATGACCTTTTGACTGTCTGGTTTAGCTATGTCATGACTCATGACTGAAAACTGCTTAGCGATTCCCATTGATTGTTTCTGTTTATGCTGAGCTTCTCCACTCCACCCCTCCACCTAGAAGGTTCTAGTTCAGCTAGAAACTGTATATAAGGAGAGCAGTCAGAGCCTCTAGTGGTCTGCAGATAGGGACCAGTGTTTAGTAGGAAACACTCTGCCAGACTGCACGAATGACCAGAAGATGCTGAGAGGGGGATCCGCTGCACGACGACTCAGCCTTAGACCCTGGGCCACTAGCTCTTTGACCAGGGCCTTCTGAGAGAGAGAGGACAGCTAGCTCAGGCCTTTCCTCAGCACAGAACCTTCTTCTGCCAGGGAGGAGATTGGAGAAGCCAGCCCTATGCCTCGTATTGTTTTGCACTTGCGTTCCTCCAGTAAAGAAACCCCGGTTTACTGCAGACCTTGACTCTCTGGACTTATTTCCCGTGGGGTGCACCACCAGCTGGAGGTAAAGTTGTGCTGGTGTCCTAGGAAGCCTCCTCTGAAGCAGCCCTGGTGGTTCTTCAGGGCTAGTCAGCTGGAGGTGAAGTGGCGCCGGTGTCTTAAGAAGCCATCTCCTGAGCTGAGTTTGGTGTCTCCTGCTCTGTTGTGTGTAGAAGCATTAATTGTGAAAAGTCTTTGGCCGGCAAGACACACTGGGGGAGATTTATCAAAACTGGTATAAAAACTGGTTTAGTGGCCCATAGCAACCATACCTACCAACATTTCAATTAGTACAATTGGGGCATATAAGCCCCGCTCCAGCAGTGGCGGATCCAGAGCCTGGTCTCGGGAGGGGCACTTCCGGCGATCGTGACACCCCTGTTCCCATCACTACAGAAATACAGGGTGATACAGCCCCCATACCTCTTACATCCGGTGACGTCTCCTTTGATGTAGATGTTCTCTTTCCTCATCTTCTCCTTTCAGACCTTCAGACCAGACTGCCATTTTTCGTCTCTGCAGTTTGACAAAAAAATAAAATCTTAGTTTACTACTTTTCCATCATCCTCCCATCTTCTGGACAAATCATTCTACTACCCCCAATACTGTGCCGCTGTGCTCCCCAATACTGTACTGCAGAAACAGATAAACTCCCTGATAATACTAGTACCACACAGTGCTCCCCATATAAAATACCCCTTCTTTGTGGCCTCAGTAGAAGCCCCCATAGTGTTCCTCTCCCCCTTCATCCATATAAAATACCCCTTCTTTGTGGCCTCAGTAGATAGTCCCCATAGTGCCCCCCAATAATGTGTCAGTAAAAAAGTGCCCCCATAGTGCCCCCCAATAATGTGTCAGTAAAAAGTGCCCCCATAGATGCCCCCAATAATGTGCCAGTAAGAAGTGCACCCATAGGTGCCCCCAATAATGTGCCAATAAGAGGTCCCCCATAGATGCCCCCCAATTGTGTGCCAGTAACAAGTGCCTCTCCATGCCCCCCCATCATGTGCCAGTAACAAGTGCCTCCCCATGCCTCCCGAATCATGTGCCAGTAACAAGTGCCTCTCCCTCTTTTATGTGCCAGTAACAAGTGCCTCTCCCCCATCATGTGCATGTAACAAGTGCCTCTCTCCCCCCCCCATCATGTGCCAGAACAAGTGCCTCTCCATGCCCCCCCCAATCATGTGCCAGTAACAAGTGCCTCTCCATGCCCCCCCAATCATGTGCCAGTAACAAGTGCCTCTCTCCTCTCCCCCCCATCATGTGCCAGTAACAAGTGCCTCTCCCCCATCATGTGCCAGTAACAAGTGTGCCAGTAAACACTTATACTTACCTCCATAACAGCGATGCGATGCAGGCTTCTTCCAGCCTGTGTCCCGCGCTGTACGGCTCAGGCGGTGTGATGATGTCATCGCGCCGCCTGCACCAACCTCTGATAGGCTGCGGGCCTTGTGGGAAACAGGGAAGGGAGATACCTCTCTCTCCCCTGCCCCGCCGCAGCACAGCAATCTGTATCGCTGTCCTGAGGATGGCAATACAGATGACTATGGAGATGAACGCTCTCCGTGCCCCCCCCCCCCCCTCGGATCCGCAAGTGTGCTCCAGAAATGACCTGAACCCATCTGGAATCATTTTCCAAAGGAGCTCTGTCAAATGACAGGTGGAATCTGATTGGTTGCTATGGGCAACTAAGCCAGTTCTACTTTACACCAGTTTTGATAGGCCTCCACCTTCATATTACTAAATATGACTATTCCTATAGATATGGCTACAGGCTCCCTCGCGGTACTGGTGTCCTAGGAAGCCTCCTCCCGAGAGGCGCGAGGTGTCTTCTGAACCTTGACACTATATGACGAGTCGCTGTGACTCAATATTTAGCCGGCTCAGCTACGGGAGGGCCGCTTGGCCTCTGTGTTCATCAGACATACTTTCTTTGTGGCAGGTGAATAGGACTTCTCTCTGGCAACTGCCCACATCCAGAAGCCATGTTATTTACATATTATTATATACTACTGATCGTGCGTCCTGAGAACCCATCAGCAACCCAGAGGGAACATCTGCGCAAGCACAGCCACCAATGCAGGGTCCCTGCGGTCGACGTAACCATGGGAAACCAAACACAGAAATTAACTTGAGCATCATATTTTATGAACAGTGCAGAATGAAAAACAAAAGGTATTTACAGACATTCTTAATACGGTACATATTTAAAGACTATGGACACCTTTGGGGGCAACTTTTTTAATATTGCATTGTACTTAATTTGAGCTAAAAATCATTTTTTTAATTGGTCTTTATTAAAAATATGGAGCCCTTTTCTCTGTACAGAGCTGAGATGCTCTACTAGATGCCTGTGGATTTTGCGTCTTTTCCGTCATCTGGGGAGCAGACGGACTCCTTATCTCTGCTCGCTGACCTTATAAATACTCATTAAAGCTCAATTCTTATCTTACTGATAAGAATGTGGTTTAAATGTGTTTATGACCTCTTAGTTGTTTAGAGACAAGGGTAATTAGATAACAGGCACAAAGTGAAAGTACCAGTCACATAGCTAGAATAACAGGTATGCTGGGCTTTGTAGTGCAGGGCAACCCACTAACCTGGGACCGACTGTCGTCTTCAATCGGGTCAGCACTGGAACAGGCAGGTGATGAATGTCGTGACGCCAGTGCCAATTGAACGGTGGCACACCGTGTAGTGACAGGTGGAATAATTGAGGAATCCTTATATTTGAATAACAGGATAACTTTACTGAACGTAGTTGAAGATAGATGAACAGTCAGTAAGTACAGTTCCAGAATATTCCACACGTTACAATACAGTCACAGCAGTGGTTCAGGCTATTAATCACAGTCGCAAAAGCTATCTTCAAGACAGGCCTCCTAAGATCAGGGCTTTCCTCTTACTCTCAATGCAGCAATACACTTCAGGCAACTATTCTCTCTGCAGGGGTACACTTACTTTCTCTCCTGCCTTAGTTCCTGGCTGTAAGCAATACTCTCAAGGTCCAGACACCCGAATAACAGTGATAACTCTTGAGCAAAGGTTTTGTAGAGGTTTCCTTCTCCCCTGGTGACAGGCTCTATACTTGATATGCGAACTGGCTTGCTGGTTACACTCTCTGTCCCACTTGCTAGTGACAGGCTCTTACTTGGAGTACCTCAGGTATACTTGACCTGGAAGACTGGATGGGAATGATCCTCCACACCAGTGGTGCAATCTCTGCACTCAGTTACTGAGTCCTGAATCTCTCAGAACTGACTCTGAACTAGAACTTCCAACTAACTTCCCCAGGCTAGGCCCTGGCCTATTTATACTAAACTGGGGGCTCCCTCTGCTGGCTGGACTATAAATTGCCTGCTACAGGCCTACCTTTCTTAAAGGGAGATACACATTAAAATATAGCAGTGTCGGGTAACCTACCCGTATGCTGCATGTGCACTGCTCCTTGTATCCTGGTTCCTTTCCTGTCCCCTGTGCTAATTATCCTGTTGCTGAGGGCCAGGAGTGTTAGTTGTCCTCCAGCCTTTGTATGGTGCGGGAGCTATAATCCTGTCCTGGGTGTTCCATCTGCCCAGTTCTTGAGGGCCACCTAGGGAGACATCGATGTCACCTTCCCCTCCTACTCTGTTTCTATGTGTGGGATGTTCTGGGTTGGTGTCCCATGTCTGGTCTGTTTCTGGTGTGTATAGTCCTGCATGGATGCTAGACATTTCCCCTGTCTGTGCCTTCGGTGAGAGGGCTCTTAGGTTCCCCTCGGAGGGGGAACAATGTGTCAGTGTGCAGCTCTGTCTAAGGCCGGCATGCATCCTCTCTGTATGGGGGTCCAGGCAGTTACTGGTGTGCTGGGTTCTGTGTTTGTTGTTTGCACTGTGTCCTGTATGGTGTTCGGGTTCCAGTACATATGCATGTGTTCCAGTCGTCGTTGTATGAACTGTTTCTTCCAGCAACCGCGGCAGGTAAGTCTTGTATATCTGTGCTCTTGGTCCAGTGGTTGTTCTTGCCACTGGTTTCTTAACTGCTGTTTCAGTTTCTACTCACTGTCATCTTTCTATGTGTGTGAGTATTGGTAATACTTTCGTTGTAGGATGTTCTAGGTGTCAGGTGGACACCTACTAGAACATCACTGAAAACTTGTTGTTAGATGTTCTAGGGATCAGGTGGACCCGCACTAGAACATGACAGTAAGTTTTGTCTTCCTCTTTACTTTGTTTCTAGGCCTGAGGGAGATTCTGGTTCATCCTTCTGGTGGAGGAACCACTCGTCTCTAGTCCTGACACTATTACCAGGGTCATACAGGTTGAGTTAGGTCCCTAGGTTATGGTGTATGAACTTCTCTACCATCGAGGCCTGTTCATACTTATAGTTAGTGAGGACTTGCATCAGGGTTGTTCTAGGAGATGACCAGCTCCCTTACTCCAGTGTCCAGACCTAGTTTCTGTTCAAGCTTCCCATCGGTGTGAAGGCCCCCCCACACACACTGTGACAGGTGGATCTGAAACTAATCCTTCAGCTTCTGACCTTTTTTAAAATGGTGCTGATAGACCTGGCTCACCATTGCTCATGTGCTGCTTGGACCTGCACAACCAGTGCAGGCACATCATCCAGTAGGCTCAGGCTCTATGGCTTTACCCTATGGGGTAAAAATCTGCGGTTGCCATTGTAATGGCAGCAAAAATTTTGACCATGTTTGGAGTCCCCTGCCCATAGGGGTTGTGCGATTGTGGCAACAGCCCAAGGTTTCCTTACGTTTTACCAAAGAGCAGCTTTCAGACCAGTTTAAGAAATCTTTTAGACTTATAGGATATATTTTTACACAGTTTTAGTTAAATATTTTTACCAGCGATAATAATTTACAACACAACTTTTCATACATTTCCCAGCAGGTGGCGCTACATCAAGAGCTCATAATGACAACAGTTACAGCAGGTGTCGGGGCTGTTCACTGTCAAGTTGGCGCCAGCTATATATGTGTACACACTTTGACAGACATATCATAGATTGCAAAAAACTCCTACAACATGAAAAGGTGCATCATCTCAGATGGAGGAAGATCCGTGGAGTAGGCACGTGTGTCATAGTGACTGGACTGTGCAGCTACAGGAGGTGCAATGAGATGAACACACAATTACTACACGATGAGGTTAACGTCCGCTGCTCTTCAGGTGAGGCAGTAGACTGAAAGGGAAACAGTAGAGAAACAAGCATTGACTTTTTTACTGACAGAGAGCTCCAAATCTCCTGCATAGACATAGACTGAAAACATAAAATCCTGGCTACCTGAAGCCACCACTAGAGGGAGCTCTCTGCACTTCATTATCTCATTGAGTTTACTGTTTAAACACTTTCTGTCATCCACTGTAAATGTATTGGTCTTTAAAGATGGTGCCTACTCTGGAATGAGCGCCGCAGCCGCCAGGTGCCTACTGTTTTACACAGCCGACACCCGGGGCTAATGTCTGCAATTGGTGATAACGCCAATCACAACATTTAACCCCTCAAATGCCATGGTCAAATGTGACCACAGCATCTAAGAGCTAAAAAATCCGGAAGTGCGCGCTTCCCAGATTGGAAAACCTTCCCCTCGTTGAGATTGGGGAAGGTGTTCCTTAGTATTAATAGGCCTGAGCCTGTACAAGGCGTCCAGGCCTATCACTGGTATATTCCAATGCAAGCATTCAGGTGGCAGCACTGCATTGAAACATACAGAATTTTCTATTCAGTAATGGATTAAATTCCATTGCTAAATAGAAATGGCAATCTAATGTTTGAATGTTGGAGTCCCTTGGGGGGCCTAAAAAAAAAAAAAAAAAAAGTGTTAACAAATATATAGAAAACACAGAAAAATTCAAATCACCCCCTTTCCCCAAAATTAAAATATCATAACATAAACATCATAAGCATTGCCGTGTCTGAAAACGCGCATACTATTAAAATGTAAAAATATTTAACCCATATGGCGAATGGCGTAAAAATTTTAAAATGCTGAATGCCTTTTTATCACTTCACCTCCATAAACAATTGAATAAAAAGTGATCAAACAGTCACACAAACTCCAAAAGGGTATCAATAAAAACTACAGATTGCCACACAGCTCTATAGATATAAAAGTTATGGGGGTCAGAATATGCAGAAGTCATTGTGGAGATATGAGGAGGACCCTGGAGGCATCTAGTGCCATCCCTTCAGTCTGCAGATATTCCTCAAAAGGTCTCCAATGTGTATAAATATTATTAATATTACTCACTGAATATAAGGATCACCAGGAAGACACAGGACAGTCCCAGCAACACCAGCATCTGGGGGAGGAGAGGGCGATACATTGTCACCAAACTGATACATTGTCACCAAACTGATACATAGTAACTATTTAGTATCACATTTATGTCTATAGTGGGATACATCAGATATATTTGATGGGAGCTTTTCCCAGTAAATGCATAAAACGGATGCTGTAAACCTGGACAGGACCTAACTCTACAACCGCTCCAGACCTCACAGTTCTGCCACCGGCCTTTCCTCCTCGGCTCTGCTGTGTTGCACTGGAATCGTTCGCCTTCAAGTTCTGAGATCCCAACGACTACAATCTTGTCCTCATTCGCCTTCATAATCCTCACAACCTATAGAGTGAGAGGAAAAAGGAGGTGGGATATACAGAGGAGAAGGATGAGGAGATACAGCAGGGAGATGTGCGGATACAGAGGAGCAGGATGAGGAGATACAGCAGGGAGATGTGCGGATACAGAGGAGCAGGATGAGGAGATACAGCAGGGAGATGTGCAGATACAGAGGAGCAGGATGAGGAGATACAGCAGGGAGATGTGCGGATACAGAGGAGCAGGATGAGGTGATACAGCAGGGAGATGTGTGCGGATACAGAGGAGCAGGATGAGGTGATACAGCAGGGAGATGTGCGGATACAGAGGAGCAGGATGAGGAGATACAGCAGCGAGATGTGCAGATACAGAGGAGCAGGATGAGGAGATACAGCAGGGAGATGTGCGGATACAGAGGAGCAGGATGAGGTGACACAGCAGGGAGATGTGTGGATACAGAGGAGCAGGATGAGGTGATACAGCAGGGAGATGTGCGGATACAGAGGAGCAGGATGAGGTGATACAGCAGGGAGATGTGCGGATACAGAGGAGCAGGATGAGGTGATACAGCAGGGAGATGTGCAGATACAGAGGAGCAGGATGAGGTGATACAGCAGGGAGATGTGTCGGATACAGAGGAGCAGGATGAGGTGATACAGCAGGGAGATGTGCGGATACAGAGGAGCAGGATGAGGTGATACAGCAGGGAGATGTGTGCAGGATACAGAGGAGCAGGATGAGGTGATACAGCAGGGAGATGTGTGCGGATACAGAGGAGCAGGATGAGGTGATACAGCAGGGAGATGTGCGGATACAGAGGAGCAGGATGAGGTGATACAGCAGGGAGATGTGCGGATACAGAGGAGCAGGATGAGGTGATACAGCAGGGAGATGTGCGGATACAGAGGAGCAGGATGAGGTGATACAGCAGGGAGATGTGCGGATACAGAGGAGCAGGATGAGGTGATACAGCAGGGAGATGTGTGCGGATACAGAGGAGCAGGATGAGGTGATACAGCAGGGAGATGTGTGCGGATACAGAGGAGCAGGATGAGGTGATACAGCAGGGAGATGTGCGGATACAGAGGAGCAGGATGAGGTGATACAGCAGGGAGATGTGCGGATACAGAGGAGCAGGATGAGGTGATACAGCAGGGAGATGTGCGGATACAGAGGAGCAGGATGAGGAGATACAGCAGGGAGATGTGCAGATACAGAGGAGCAGGATGAGGAGATACAGCAGGGAGATGTGCGGATACAGAGGAGCAGGATGAGGTGATACAGCAGGGAGATGTGTGCGGATACAGAGGAGCAGGATGAGGTGATACAGCAGGGAGATGTGCGGATACAGAGGAGCAGGATGAGGTGATACAGCAGGGAGATGTGCAGATACAGAGGAGCAGGATGAGGTGATACAGCAGGGAGATGTGCGGATACAGAGGAGCAGGATGAGGTGATACAGCAGGGAGATGTGCGGATACAGAGGAGCAGGATGAGGTGATACAGCAGGGAGATGTGCGGATACAGAGGAGCAGGATGAGGTGATACAGCAGGGAGATGTGCGGATACAGAGGAGCAGGATGAGGTGATACAGCAGGGAGATGTGCGGATACAGAGGAGCAGGATGAGGTGATACAGCAGGGAGATGTGCGGATACAGAGGAGCAGGATGAGGTGATACAGCAGGGAGATGTGCGGATACAGAGGAGCAGGATGAGGTGATACAGCAGGGAGATGTGTGCGGATACAGAGGAGCAGGATGAGGTGATACAGCAGGGAGATGTGTGCGGATACAGAGGAGCAGGATGAGGTGATACAGCAGGGAGATGTGCGGATACAGA
The DNA here is from genome assembly GCA_033119425.1 of Bufotes viridis. NCBI lineage: Eukaryota > Metazoa > Chordata > Amphibia > Anura > Bufonidae > Bufotes > Bufotes viridis. Next base: position 17,981,963 of record CM065594.1, read on the forward strand.
GGAGCAGGATGAGGTGATACAGCAGGGAGATGTGCGGATACAGAGGAGCAGGATGAGGTGATACAGCAGGGAGATGTGCGGATACAGAGGAGCAGGATGAGGTGATACAGCAGGGAGATGTGTGCGGATACAGAGGAGCAGGATGAGGTGAACCTGTGTGACAAGCAGTATGGCTCAGATGGGGGTTGCCCCCTACCAGTCCCTGGTAAATGTTCTTGGTCAATCCTTTGCTCCCATGCTGCTTGATAACTAAACACATTTGTGGTCCAGGAGTCCAGGAAAGGATGATGGGGGTTGTCATGGCTGCCATACTGCTTGCCTCCCAGCTTTCCCAGAAGCAGACCTAATGAAGGCTGATAATTCCATGGATTCACCTCGTCAATCTGCTCTTGAGTAAGATTGATTATTGGGTTAACGACGACATTGTATTCTGGCTCTGGGGTATCGTCTGTATCCGCTGCAGGGGGCGACCTGAGGGGTAACAGAGGGAATAGGATAAATGGAGAAGATTACAGTTTTCCAGTTTCTTGAATAAAAGCCCCTTATATAATATGTACTGATATGTAATATAGGGGCCGCAGAGGAAGCAACTGCACTTGGAGCACAGAGCTCAGTGGCCCCTCTGCTAAGAGGATGACCCCAGTATAATAAATGGCACATGGAAGGTGGGGCCCTATCACTGCTTGTACACTGGGGCCCAGGAGAATCAGGGTACACCTCTGGCTACTATGGAAATACAGCCAGGTTATAGGTGAAGCATCGCCCCAGAGATGCCATGAATATTCTCTCATAAGTATCTATTACATGGAAACGTGTTTCCACAAATTAATTTATAGTTATAGTGGCTGGTTCACACTGCACAAGATTTAGCTTTATTCAGCAACATGCACAGTGCTGTAGTTGAGGGGTGTATAATGAGGTTCTGCAGCAGCTGAGGTGTGTATTAGGAGGTTCTGCAGCAGCTGAGGTATGTATTATCATGTTCTGCAGCAGCTGAAGTGTGTAGTGTGAGGTTCTGCAGCAGCTGAGGTTTGTATTAGGAGGTTCTGTAGCAGCTCAGGTGTGTATTGTGAGGTTCTGCAGCAGCTGAGGTATGTATTGTAAGGTTCTGCAGCTGCTCTGGTATGGATTGTGAGGTTCTGCAGCAGCTGAGGTGTGTATTATGATGTTCTGCATCTGCTGAGGTGTTTATTACGATGTTCTGCAGCAGCCGCTGTGTGTATTGTGATGTTCTGCAGCAGCCGAGGTGTGTAGTATAAGGTTCTGCAGCAGCTGAGGTGTGTATTATGAGGTTCTGCAGCAGCTGAGGTGTGTATTGTGAGGTTCTGCAGCAGCTGAGGTGTGTATTATGAGGTTCTGCAGCAGCTGATCTGTGTATTATGAGGCTCTGCTGCAGCTGATGTGTGTATTATGAGGTTCTGCGGCAGCCGAGGTGTGTATTATGAGGTTCTGCAGCAGTTGAGCTGTGTATTTTGAGGTTCTGCAGCAGCTGAGGTGTGTATTATGATGTTCTGCAGCAGTTGAGGTGTGTATTAGGAGGTTTTGCAGCAGCTGAGGTGTGTATTATGAGGCTCTGCAGCAGCTTAGGTGTGTATTATGAGGTTCTGCAGCAGCTGAGGTGTGTATTATCAGGTTCTGTAGCAGCTGAGGTGTGTATTAGGAGGTTCTGCAGCAGCTGAGGTGTGTATTGTGAGGTTCTGCAGCAGCTGAGGTGTGTATGATGAGGTTCTGCAGCAGCTGAGGTGTGTATTAGGAGGTTCTGCAGCAGCTGAGGTACCTATTAGGAGGTTCTGCAGCAGCTGAGGTGTGTATGATGAGGTTCTGCAGCAGCTGAGGTGTGTATTATGAGGTTCTGCAGCAGATGAGGTGTGTATTATAAGGTTCTGCAGCGGCTGAGGTGTGTATGATGAGGTTCTGCAGCAGCTGAGGTGTGTATGATGATGTTCTGCAGCAGCTGAGGTGTGTATTATGATGTTCTGCAGCAGCTGAGGTGTGTATGATGAGATTCTGCAGCAGCTGAGGTGTGTATGATGAGGTTCTGCAGCAGCTGAGGTGTGTATTAGGAGGTTCTGCAGCAGCTGAGGTATCTATTAGGAGGTTCTGCAGCAGCAGAGGTGTGTATGATGAGGTTCTGCAGCAGCTGAGGTGTGTATTATGATGTTCTGCAGCAGCTGAGGCGTGTATTATAAGGTTCTGCAGCAGCTGAGGTGTGTATTATGAGGTTCTGCAGCAGATGAGGCGTGTATTAGGAGGTTCTGCAGCAGATGAGGTGTGTATTATGAGGTTCTGCAGCGGCTGAGGTGTGTATGATGAGGTTCTGCAGCAGCTGAGGTGTGTATTATGATGTTCTGCAGCAGCTAAGGTCTGTATTGTGACTCTACAATGAGCTGTATCTATTCTGTCTTCCTCCAGAATAGTAGCATCGCCGTCTCATATACAATTTAACCCTATGACGGACAGCCACCCTCTGGTTTGGATATAATCAATAGATACTGAATATAATGTGACTTCTGTACTGAGGTCTTGTCCTGCTGTAGTCACCCGTAGCCCTCTGCTTAGTGTAGAACTACAAGTCCCAGCATAACTCACGTGTCTTGGGTCATGTCTGCTGGGGAGGTCCACCTCCCTCTGTGCAGCCGGTTATACCTGTGGATGAATCAGCGGGGCGCACACTTCTGGGCCAGCGACATCGGGGATCCGGGCACCTGTCCAGGGAGCGACAGAGAGAGGACTCCAGTAATTCAGCTGATTGCATGGTCTTAAAGTGCACAATCATTTCTCTTCTCCACATGTACGGTACGGGGGAGGTGAGGGCGCCCCCACTGTCCCCCCACATGGCTATGGCAGGTAGAGGCCTAACCTGTGCTGGGTGATACTGAGACATAGTACATTGCAGGGTGGGTTATATATCCCTGGTCAGAGTATTACAAACTCACATCTCCAAGTGGGATGAAAAAAAAAACCCCAATGCAATAAAATACTTGAGAAAAAAACATATTAAAAATGCTGAAAGAAAAAAAGTATAATTTGCATCTCCGGATCCATAACGACCCAAACTATGAAATGATCACATTATATAACCCGTAAGGCAAAGCCGTAAAAAAAAGTGTTGTTCCCACCTACAGAAAAAACAATAAAAAATGTCATATATAAACCCGAGCTAGGAACCCCAAAATGCCCTAATAATCCCCTGAGGGGTGACAGCTGTTAGTCATAGAAGGTACCTGCTCAGACTCCATATTATGGCCCTGGACGTAAGAGAACAGGGGAGAAGGCTGGGAAATGAGGTCATGTGACACAGCATCCTCCCCACCCATATGTAATGCCGGCGTTACTTGTGGTTTGCACACTCTCTCACTTCACCATCACTCTGATCATTTGTTTTTTCAGCCTTTTATACATTTTTTTCACTTTGCAGCGCTGTGATTTTTCATTAGATAATTGCTGCATTCAGGGTGGTATACACCCATTGTCCACTGGAGGGCAGCAACACACCCCACATAGGATGACATTACTGCCTGGCTTCTGTCAGCAGACTATGGATTTCTATACATGTTAGTACTAGTGTTGAGCGAACTTGTGTGTTTAGTTTGACGTCCAAAGTTTGGGTTCGTGAACTTATGGTCTGTGGTAGCAGAATCCATAACGGAATTCTTCGATAACCCGAACTTTGGCGGCCAAACTTAAAACACAAGTTCACTCAACACTAGTTAGTACAGGATTAGTATCATGGAGCTCCTCAATCTTATTAAACTGGCTCTGTGTGCCATGTACACTTATCAAAAAGGTAAAAAAGGGAAAAAATCTGTACCTGAGGCTAAAGACACTGTTGGGCCACCTGTAGCCTAGATACAAGATGAAATATGGCCTCCAGACCGGATACAAGATGAGATACAGCCTCTAGCCTGTATAACAAGATGAGATACGGCCTCTAGCCTGTATAACAAGATGAGATACGGCCTCTAGCCTGGCAAATTGTATGAATAGACTGTCTGACTTTCGGAATTCTTTGGTAGATTCTAGATAGTCCAAGACAGCTCTTCTGACGTCTAAGGAATGGAATGCGGATTCACGATCATTTGATGGATTACTACAAAAAGAGGGAAGAATTATCTCCTGATTCCTATGGAAATCCGAGACTACTTTCGGTAGGAACGCTGGATCCAGTTTCAGTGTGATTCTGTCATCAGCGACTTGGAGATATGGTTGTCTGATAGAGAGGGCTTGAATTTCACTTATTCTTCTAGCGGATGTTATGGAAACTAGAAATACGGTCTTCAGAGTTTTGATCTTTATAGAACTTTCTTCCATAGGTTCAAAAGGAGGAAGTGTAAGACCTGTCAGAACTGTGTTTAGGTCCCAAGATGGTAATTTTGGTGTTATAGTTGGTCTGAGACGTGATATGGCCCTCATGAATCTCTGGATCCATCTATGATTCGCGAGGTCTGAGTCAAAAAAACAGCTAAGGGCCGAGACTTGTACTTTTAAGGTAGAAGGTCTTAGACCCATTTCGAAGCCTTGCTGTAAAAAGTCAAGAATGGACTGAATATTCGGCATGGATAAGTTTGGAGCTGTGGTTCCAGACCATGAGCAGTATTTTTTCCAGATTTTTAGGTAAATGGAATAAGTGACTTTTTTCCTGGAGGCTTTGAGGGTTTTTATCACTTTTTCCGAAAGACCCTGACTTTTAAGTTTTATGGTTTCAGGATCCAAGCTGTTAGCTTCAGAAAATCCGGATCCGGGTGCAGAATTGGACCCTGATGTATTAGGTCCCTCCCTGATGGAAGGCACCAAGGATCTACTACTGCCATCGATTTTAGGATTGGAAACCAGCTCTTCTTCGGCCAGAATGGAGTTATGAGAATTATCTTCGCTTTGTCTTTGCGAACCTTTTGAATGACCCTCGGTATCATTGGAAGTGGAGGGAATGCATAACATAGGTCTTGACTCCAAGTTATTGTGAAAGCGTCTAACGCTCGGGGATTGTCTCTGGGATTTAAGGAACAGAAGGTAGCTACTTTGGAATTTTCTCGAGTGGCGAATAGATCTACCTGTAGTATTCCCCATTTTTTTATGATCATCTGGAAAATCTGTGGACTTAGTGACCATTCCGATTGATCTATTTTCTTCCTGCTCAGGTAATCGGCTTCTCGGTTCAGAGTACCTTTTAGGTGAGTGGCTGAAATGGACTCTACATTTCTTTCTGCCCAGAGGAATATTCGAGATGCCAGGTTCATGAGATTTTGCGATCTCGTGCCTCCTTGGTGGTTGAGATAGGCAACGTTTGTCGTGTTGTCTGACAAGATTTGCAGATGATTGCCCCTCAGCCGTGACTCTGCTGCTTTCAGGACCTTCCAGACAGCTTTTAGTTCTCTGAAGTTGGATGTCTGGGAACTTGTGGCTGATGTCCAGGTTCCCTGCCAGTACAGGTGATCTACTTTGGCACCCCAACCATACTAACTCGCGTCCGTTGTTATTTGGACAAAAGGTGTTTTTACCCAGGTGATGCCTTTGACCAGGTTTTTGTTGTGTGTCCACCACAATAGTGAAGTCTTTACTCCTCTGGGAATTATTACCTTCATGTCTAGAGATGTTTGCTGTCTGTTCCAGACTCGTAGAATCCACTTTTGTAGAGCTCTGAAGTGGATCTGAGTCCACTGGACCGCTGGGATGCAGGAAGATAGGGATCCCAGTACGGCCATGGCTTCTCTTATTGAACAGACGTTCTTTTGAATAAACATGTTTACCTTGTGTTGCAAGGATTGAACCTTGTCTACAGGCAGTCAAGTCTTTTGACTTTGTGAGTCCAGATTCACCCCAAGAAAACGAATGTTGGTTGATGGGTGTAAGTTGGATTTCTTTAGATTTACTAGCCATCCTAGGTTTCTTAATGTTGCAAGGAAAAGGACAATGTCTCGTTGTAGTTGTGCTGGATTGTCGTTCGCAATCAGGAAGTCGTCCAGATATGGGAAGATTCTCACATCTTTTTCTCTTAAGTAAGACACCATCTCTATTACGAGTTTGGTGAAAACTCTGGGCGCAGACGTTATCCCAAATGGTAGAGATGTAAATTGGAAGTGCCTTATTTGGCCCTGAGGATCTTGTAGGGCGAATCGAAGAAACCTTTGAGATTTGGGGTGAATAGGAACGTGATAGTACGCGTCCGATAGATCGACCGTACACATTAGGGAATTTTCCTGTAGAAGAGGTATGATGGAACTCAGTGTGTCCATCCGAAATTTTTTGTAGATTATATAATTGTTGAGTTTTCTTAAGTTTATTATGACTCTGTAAGGTCCGTCCTTTTTCCTTACAAGGAAGAGGTTTGAGTAAAACCCTCTCCCTATTTCTTGTAATGGGACTTGGGTTATTACATTTTTTTCCAATAGTGTTTGAATTTCCTGCCATACTGATTAGGGATGTCCCGATACCGATACTAGTATCGGTATCGGGACCGATACCGGCATTTTCACGAGTACTTGTACTTGTAAAAATGCCGCCGATACCACTGCCGATACCGGAAGTTCCGGTTCGGCAGCGGCTATATTCTGTTTCATTAACCCTAACTTACTGTGCCCATGATTACTAACTATTAATGCGCAGTCCCTCCATGCTCCTGCGCGCCTTCTGTAATCATAAAGTGGGCGGATCGGGCAGGCAGGAAGGACATGAGGCGCATGGAGGAATCGGGCAGCTTGAGCTCTCAGTTCCTCCATGCGCCTCATGTCCCGCCTGCCCGCTCCGCCCACTTTATGATTACAGAAGGCGCGGGGCAGGAGCATGGAGGGACTGCGCATAATAGTTAGTAATCACGGGCACAGTAAGTTAGGGTTAATGAAAGACAATATAGCAGCTGCGGGGCCGGTGTATGAGTCAAGCTGCACCGGCCCCGACACTAATGTGGATCTGTGGATGACATGTATATAGCATAAGATGCTATATATGTGTCATCCACATAGCCCCTAACAGTGTCATCCACAGATCCCCACCCCCATTACAGCCTCATCCACAGATCCACCCCCATAACATCCTCATCCACAGATCCCCCCCATAACAGTGATGTCCACAGGTCCCCCCATAACAGTGATGTCCACAGGTCCCCCCATAACAGTGATGTCCACAGGTTCCCCCATAACAGTAATGTCCACAGGCTCCCCCATAACAGTGATGTCCACAGGTCCCCCTCCCCCATAACGGTGATGTCCACAGGTCCCCCCATAACGGTGGCGTCCACAGGTCCCCCATAACGGTGGCGTCCACAGGTCCCCCATAACGGTGACGTCCACAGGTCCCCCATAACGGTGGCGTCCACAGGTCCCCCATAACGGTGACGTCCACAGATTCCCCCATAACGGTGCCATCCACAGATTCCCCCATAACGGTTGCCATCCACAGATCCCCCATAACGGTGCCATCCACAGATCCCCCATAACAGTGTCATCCACAGATCCCCCATAACAGTGTCATCCACAGATCCCCCATAACAGTGCGTCATCCACAGATCCCCCATAACAATGCATCATCCACAGATCCTCCATAACAGTGTCATCCACAGATCCCCATAACAGTGTCATCCACAGATCCCCCATAACAGTGTCATCCACAGATCCCCATAACAGTGACATCCACAGATCTCCCCCATAATAGTGTCATCCACAGATCCCCCATAACAGTGCGTCACCCACAGGTCCCCCATAACAGTGTGTCATCCACAGATCCCCCATAACAGTGCGTCATCCACAGATCCCCCATAACAGTACGTCATCCACAGATCCCCCTATAACAGTGCGTCATCCACAGATCCCCCATAACAGTGTCATCCACAGATCCCCCATAACAGTGTCATCCACAGATCCCCCATAACAGTGACATCCACAGATCTCCCCCATAATAGTGTCATCCACAGATCCCCCATAACAGTGCGTCACCCACAGGTCCCCCATAACAGTGTGTCATCCACAGATCCCCCATAACAGTGCGTCATCCACAGATCCCCCATAACAGTACGTCATCCACAGATCCCCCATAACAGTGCGTCATCCACAGATCCCCCATAACACTGTGTTGTCCACAGATCCCCCATAACAGTGTCCTCCACAGATCCCCCATAACAGTGCGTCATCCACAGATCCCCCATAACAGGGTGTCATCCACAGATCCCCCATAACAGTGTCATCCACAGATCCCCCATAACAGTGTCATCCACAGATCCCCATAACAGTGACATCCACAGATCCCCCATAACAGTGACATCCACAGATCTCCCCCATAACAGTGACATCCACAGATCCCCCATAACAGTGACATCCACAGATCTCCCCCCATAACAGTGACATCCACAGATCCCCCATAACAGTGACATCCACAGATCTCCCCCCATAACAGTGACATCCACAGATCCCCCATAACAGTGACATCCACAGATCCTCCACAACAGTGTGTCATCCACAGATCCCCCATAACAGTGTGTCCTCCACAGATCCCCCAAAAACAGATCCCCCTGGATGCACATTGGTTTGAAAACGCTATTATATTACCATTTATTAATTTATTAACACTTGTACAAAGGAAAAGAAAAGCCGTTATTCATAGCAACCAAATTCCAGCTTTAATTTTTTTCATTGCTATCAGTAACTGCGGCGCTGTTTATACGAGGTATCGGTAATTGGTATCGGCGAGTACTTAAATAAAAGTATCGGTACTCATACTCGGTCTTAAAAAAATGGTATCGGGACATCCCTAATACTGATTGTAACTGGCTGGGACAAGGAAAATCTGAAATTAGAAATCTTTTTGGGGGTTTCTGTGCAAACTGAATTACATAGCCTGAGCGTATGATGTTTAGGGCCCAGGTATTTGAGGTGATCTTTTCCCATTCTTGTAGAAAGTGACTCAGTCTGCCCCCCACTTTGGCGTCACTGTTTATCTGTGTTTCTTTGGGAGGAGGAGTGTGAACCTCGATCCTTTCCTCCCCTCGGGTAGCTCCAGCGTCCCGACTTGCCTTTCCCTTTATAGGACCTTCCCGTATTGGAGGAGGGACGAAAGGAATACTTTCCTTTGTATGAGCTGTCTACAGGAAAATTTTTCTTCCTGTCTGACGCTTTTTCTAGGATTTTTACTAGTTCTGGTCCAAACACGTTTTCTCCCGAAAACGGGATGGAACACAGTCTGGATTTTGATATTTTATCTCCTGACCAGCTTTTTACCCAGAGAGCTCGCCTGGCTGCGTTTGAAAAGCCTGTATCTTTGGCTGCAAAGCGTACAGATTCTGCGGAGGCGTCTGCTAAAAAAGCGGTCGCTGATTTTAGAAGGGGTAGGGAATCCAATATTTCCTCCACTGGGGTATTGCTAACTATACGATTTTCTAACTCCTGAAGCCAACGAAACATAGACCTGGCCACCGAGGTGGCTGCGATGTTGGAATCTAACGTATACATCGCAGCTTCCCATGATTTGCGTAACAGGCTATCAGCTTTCCTGTCTAGCGGGTCTTTTAGCTGCGAGGTGTCTTCAAAAGGCAGAGAGGTTTTCCGATTAACCTTTGCCACCTGTGCATCAATTTTAGGAATTATATATTAAATATTTTTGATTCCTCTGGGTCAAAAACTAGCCGGTTTTGGTATGATCTAGAAATACCTAGACGTCTTTCTGGATCAGACCATTCGTCTAGTACCATTTCACGGATGTTTTCATTTATAGGGAAAACTCTAGACTTTTTTAAACGAAGACCCCCAAACATTTCTTCTTGCACTGTTTGAGGTTTAGCGACTTCTTCTATACCCATTGTCGCTCTCACTGCTTTTAGGAGTTCTGGCATGTCCTCAGAGGAAAAATAAAATCTTTTTCTGGCCTCGTTTTCTGTTAGATCTGAAGATATTTCATCACCTTTGACACATTTTGAGGAGGTGGTGGATTCTTCAAAATTTTCTGACTCCGAAGAAATGGATTCAGTTAATTTTTGGCGTTTAGGTGGAGGCTCAGACGTATGGAACGGATCCCTTGAAACATTTGAGATCTGTGACAAGGACGACTTTATTTCCTCCTGCATCATAGATCTAAACTCGTCCATAAGAGAAGGTTTCTCTTCTCGTATAACATTAGTAATACATTCTTTGCAGAGTTTTTTGATGTAATCATCTGGGAGCCTTTTTGAGCAAGAAATACATCTTGCAGATTTCTTGGCTTTCTTTTGCTGCTCCTTTAAGGGAGTCTGAGAGCATAAATAGATAAATAAATATCAGTATCCCAGAGGTTTACTTAGCAAGGGTGACTGATACAAAAAACATAGGAACGGAATTTTCCCCACAGGGGACTTACAACAGGCGGCAGTGCGGTATCCTCCAGGCTAGGATTGTCCTGGGTCGACATCCTGGGATCTGGAGACGGACGCTGAGCTAGGGAAGAAGCCCTTTAAATCAATGCCGGGTTCCCGCGTCGCGCCGCGTCACTTCCGGTGACGTCCAGTGAAGCCGGAAGTTGTAATTTCCGTTTAGCGCCGACCGCGCTGGCCAGGTGATCCGCCTGAGTCCTCGGAATAGGCGGGGAATGATGGCTGGCCTGGGAACAGGCTCCGAACAAACGGAGCGAGATTATCCCCTTCCTCCTGCCCAGCTTTAGTCCGGATGACCGCGGGAGGACAGGAGGGCACGCACGGTATGCTTCATCCCCTCGGCACCTCAGGAGGCACCAAGGAGACCTTTCTCCGTCCTGGCCTCTGTAGGGACAGGAAAACACTGGTGCTGGTGGTGGGAGGGGGAAATTTAACCTTTCTCTGTTTCCTGCCCCTACAGAGGTCAGGGGTCAATCTCATTGTGGGCCGTCGTGGTGATGATATGGAAACATTTAGTGAGATGGGTATATAAAAGAGAAAATAAGAGGTAGGCTGTGCTGTGATTGCTAGATCTGGTGTCGGATAGTGTATAGTGGAGAAATGTCTCCGGGTAGTGATTAGGATAGGTCACAATTTGATGCAGAATTTGATGTGATCTTTTTGTATGTAGGGTTCTGATAGTATATAATCATACAATCATTTCATACAGTAATTTCTTAAAATAACTTAAAATGTCATAGTCTTTTAAAATGAAAAAGATGAAAGAAAATATAAAAAAAAAATATGAAAAAATATGAAAGAAAATATATATATAGAGAGAGTTCTTAAGACTGTCCCACTGGTTGGGTCCCAATAGTAATTCTATAGGTTAGTAGCCGGAGAATTCCTTAGTAAACTAGTAATGTTTTCTAGGGTTGCTTTGTCTCCAGATATCTATTTATGGGGTCCGGTGGTCAGGATGTGTGGTCTCTGTGAGGATAAAAGACGGTGTCCTGGGCCTGGGTGCGGCGTCCCGCACTGTCTCTGGCTCAGGATTCACTTTCCCGTCTGCTGGGATTGTTCACTGTGCGGCTGCTGGTGGTGTTCTTCTTGTAGCAGGGGTCAGTCGACTTTGGCGTCCTCGCTTGCTTACTGATAAAGGGACAAGGTCCCGAAACGCGTTTGAGCACGTGGAGGATTGGATTATAAATCTAACACAATACAGCACAGATAATTTACTGGGACTCGGCTCAAATATAGAGATAACATCTCCAACTGGATCACTCCAATAAAAAAGAAAGCAGCTTCACCCAAGCAGCCGGCAGGAATCTAACCTCGTGACCCACGCACGTCCATCAAATCTAACAACCGCAGACCGCGTGCATGAGCCACGAGGACCCCCCCCCCCGTGTCTAACCCAGGCATCCTTAAACTGCGGCACTCCAGCTGTTGTAAAACTACAACTCCCACAATGCCCTGCTGTAGGCTGATACCTGTAGGCTGTTCGGGAATGCTGGGAGTTGTAGTTTTGCAACAGCTGGAGGGCCGCAGTTTGAGGATGCCTGGCCTAACCAAACCCCACCTGTGACCATTTACATATCTGCATGTTGAGTTTTGCAGTTATCTGGCATTTCTACCTTTTTTTTTTGGTCCGTCTGACCCGTTTACGAAGAATAAACACTGAACTGTCATGGATTCCTTGTGATTGTGCCAAATGGCGTGATAGCCACCCATTGGTCCAAGCAGACGACGACTCCCGCCCTGGTGGCACCACCACGCATTACTTTGCTCATTGTGCCCCGTGTAATGCTTTGTTTTTCCTGTGGTGGCGCTGTAGTCCATGGGAAATTATGGATTAAAGCAGGGGTAGGGAACCTCTGGCTCTCCAGCTGCTGTGAAACTACAATTCCCAACATGCTCCATTCATTTCTATGGGAGTTCAGAGAAAAGTAAGTATGCATGCTGGGAGTTGTAGTTTCACAACAGCTGGAGAGCCGAAGGTTCCCTACCCCTGGATTAAAAAGTTATTCCGGTTGGTTAAAGTTATCCCCTATCCTGCGCTGTACTTCTCTATCTCTGGAACTCCCATAGAAATGAAAGGAATGGCCGCCCGCTTGTGGGACTGGCTGCTCCGTTCTTTTCAGGGGGGCTTCATGGATGTCGGGGCCCCCATTCTTTAGTGGATAGGGGATAACTTTAACCAACCGGAACACCTCTAACACATTACATCGAAGACAATGTCACTAAATCTTTTATGTAACTCGGGCCTGATACACCCCAAAGGGCCCGGACTAAACAAGACGATCCAGGAGGATTCACTTTACAGAAGTTAATGGGGCAGAAAACAACAAAATGGAGCAAAGACTTCTGAAGAAATAAGAATAATTTATTTGGGGCGCAGTAGGCGAGGCGGCGTCAGCGCTGTTTTCCGTAGCGGTTGAACCTCTTGTACAGGTAGCTGATCCTTTTGTTCAGTTTATGTCTTTCATCAAAAAACATACGACTTCCGATCATCATCTTCTTCTTAATGCACCTCTGCAGCTCGTTCCCCCGCCAGCCTCTAAGCCACGAGGGGCCGACGATCAAATGCTTGGGGTGCGCTTTAAAGTCCCCTGCAATATAAAAAACAAGTTAATAAATCTGCAGATCGAGACTGAGAACAGTCTATAAGCCTCATGGGAGGAGGGGGTGCAGCTGCAGTCTGAGGGGAAACAAAATATGCACATAAAATATATTCTAAATGCTTAAGGGGCCTTTTTACACTGAGGCCTCCGAGAGATCCTACAATGGAAACCATGGATATATGCAGTGAGTGGCATCTATTGCACATAGGCACCCATGGTTACAAAAAATACACGTACCGTATTTTCCGCTTTATAAGACGCAAAAGTAGAGGGGAAATGGCCATGCGTCTTATAAAGCGAATACTAGTGAGTGCGTCCATTATGGAAGCGCTCACTAGTATGCATTAGGTGTCGGGAGCAGGGAAGAAGTGCTGCAAGTGCTTCCGATACTCACCCTCCCTGGTCTTCTTGCTAGGGCCCGCGCTCCACTGTCCTGACCCCGTACAGCGTCAGGATGTAGTGCGCACACTATGACCCGACGCTGCACACAGTCAGGTGCAGCACGGGCCGGAGAAGACAGGGGAGCGTGACGCTGGACCCGTGGCGCAGGAGAGGTAAGGAAGTTTTTTTATTTTAGTCTGATGGGGGTCTGAAAGAAAAGGGCTGTTCTGAGGTCTGATGTGAAATGCTGATATTTATGGGGGTCTGATGAAAAATATTTTTTTCTTATTTTCCTGGGGTGCGTCTTCTAAAGCGAAAAATACAGGTGTATATATCTATCTATGTTCAGCATGCGGTTGTAAAAAAAAAAAAAAAAAAAAAAAAATTATAAGCAGGAGCCTGGTAAAAGGAGAAGGAAGCATTTTTCTCTGATAACATATATTACAAAGTTTCTTATATTCATTAGTACTATTCCTTTATTGGAAAAAAAAAACAAAAAAAAAAAAAACATGAAACCGATACGGTTTTCTCATAAACCCCTTTAAAGGGTTTCTGTCACCAGGATTACACATTATAAGCTGTCTGACATTAGCTATGTGCTAATGTCAGAGCAGCTTGATAATGTCTTTTTTATAAAAATCCGATTTATATTTTGGCTGAAAAACGTACTTTTATAATATGTAAATTAGCCTCTAGGAGCAGGGGGGGCGTTGCCCTGCTCCTAGAAGCTTCAGTGCGACAACCTGCTGACACGCCCTTCTTACTTTGAGTGACAGTGCCGGGCAGCGATCCTCCGGCACTGTCTCCTTCTGAAATCCCGCGCTGTCCTTGCTTCCGGGTGTACTCAGAGGTATTCAGCGCAGGCGCGGTGAGCTGAGGACAGCAGGCACCAGCGTCCTCTGCTCACCGCACCTGCGCCGAATACAGAGCGGCGGCGCAGGATTTCAGAAGGAGACAGTGGTGGAGGATCGCTGCTCGGCACTGTCACTCAAAGTAAGAAGGGGCGTGCCAGCAGGTTGCCGGACGGAGCTTCTAGGAGCAGGGCAACGCCCCCCCCTGCTCCTAGTGGCTAATTTACATATTATAAAAGTACGTTTTTCAGCCAAAATATAAATCGGATTTTTATAAAAAAGACATTATCAAGCTGCTCTGACATTAGCACATAGCTAATGTCAGACAGCTTATAATGTGTAATCCTGGTGACAGAAACCCTTTAAGGGCTCCTTCATGGTCGCATCTTCTAGCATTTTAACATGCCAGCTTTTTATTTATTTGTTTAATACGTAATATGTGTTTTGTTTTTTAATGCAGTGTCCTTTTGCCCATGCATTTTTTATTTGGTATTTTTAAAAAGTCCTATAAAGAGAGAGGGAAAAAAAAGTGCTGCATTTTGTAAGTGTAGTAATGGCCTGTGGTCCTACAGCTCTCCAGCTGACATTAAACTACAACTCCCAGCATTCTCTGACAACCGCAGACTGTCTGGATATGTTGGGAGTTGTAGCTATAAGCGGTGCTGTATAGGATTTATACCACTGCTTATCCTTGACTCACCCAAAATCCCGATGTTATCGTAGACCCCGAACTGTGCTCTCTTTTGGTTCCAGCGATCTATATTCTTTGGCTGCGGCAAACAACCCCGGGAGAGACTGGCGCTCCCTACAAGACACGGCAGAGACGGGTTATAGCGGTCACCGACCTTCCTCATCTTGGAGCTTCTTCTTTAAAGGGGTTTTCCTGGGTCGTCAATATCTGATGGGTGGGGTATGAGCCACGGCTGACCAGCTGTTTCAAAGGCCGTGACCTCTTCCTAGTCCAATGTCCATCAGTCACGTGGCCTATGCACGGCTCAGAGATCGCAGCATTCACCGGAACAAGCGCATGTTCGTCACACAGCTCTCCGTAGAGGCCGGAGCCCCACCGATCCAATACTGATAACCTATAAATACTGAACGCCCAGAAAACCCCTTTAATACAACCTACGTCATACACCACAAAGACAGACAGGTGGGTTCTTGGACCCCCGTCCTGCAAGCTGAGGTGACCACCAGTGACCGCATACGGGAAGAGACGTGCGCAAGTCTCTCTCCATTGATGTCTAGGGTCATTAAGGTAACGGCCAAGCTCTTGTAGTCGGAGGACCCCTTTAGTTTGCAGAAAAGGGGGCCCTTCAGTCTGAGGCCTGGCAGTCGGACCCCACTGATGAGGAAGAGATGGAATATCCATTTATAAACCAGTTTACCCCAGATTTTCTGAAAAACTTACCAAGAGAAAAAGAACGGGACGCCTGAGACGCCAGGGGGGCGTTCCCCCCGAGCAGCCGCATCACAGCCCACATCTACAACGAAACAAGGGATGATGGTTACACGACTGCGAGGATGTAAATTACTAGACGAGGCGGAGAGAAAAATAACAGAGATTTACCTTCTTCTTTGCCTACGAATAATACAGACGATCAGTCACAGGAGCTGAAAACCAAAAACAGAAAAAAAAAAAAATCATAAAAAAACTTCAAAAGTCCTAAAAGAACAGCAACAAACGGCTCAACAGAGAAAAAAAACGTAAACCCTGGACTGCACTGACACACTGTAACAACAGGACAGCAGAGAGATGTGCGCTGCTGAGGCGTCTGGCTCCCACAGGATTGCAGAATGGATACACAGTAACAACCCCTCTGCTGTGAAAAGTTTCATTTCTGTCAGCCTTCACTGACAGCAAGAAGAGATTTTGAAAATGTCGGAAGAATTAGAACACAAAGATGATCAGAAAGTTGTAGAATTTGTAATTCTACAAAGGTTAAAAGGGGTACTCCAGCATTTAACTATTGATGGTCATCGACATCACATCAGCGGGGGTCCGGCACCCCCACCGATCAGCACCAGCAGTGGGTGTGGGGGCTGTTACTGCAGCGCTGCCCCCATTCACTGCACAGGGTCTGTTTACGGTCTGTCACCATGGAGACACATAGGTCTGCACCGGAGCTGTGTACATAAAACGACTGAAGCATTTTAATTAGTCTTATTTGCAACGCAGCGTCAATTTTGATGCATTAAAGCCAGAAGCACGGAGAGTGAGCGGTGAAGCCCTCGCCTATGACTTGTAGCGGAGCGCGGCTGCGCCATGTGATGCTTTGGCGCAATATTGCGTCGCAGGGAAATTGCTGCATTAAGTGATGTTGGATCACGTACAATTCTACATATATCTTATACAATGGCTGAAAACTTTGACAGCTGTGGAACTACAACTACCAAAAGTCACTGCATGTTGGGAGTTATAGTCCCACTGCTACTATTGGGCAGTGTGCAGAGCAAGGTAACATTGGGCAGCAAGCTCAGCCACGAAGGACCAAGCCCGGGACGCCATAACCTTCATACCCGTCCTGACAGCAAACAACCCGCAGCTGCCTCCGTCTGGTTCACAGGTCACTTGCTTCTCATGGAAGTCGCCATGTTGTTTCCCCAAAGTACAGCGGAAATCCTAAGTCACGCCCCCAACTGCGGACGCGATGACATACAGCTCACGGCAGCCATTTTGTCGTAGACCTCACGTAGATAAACGCAAGGAATGGAAACGCCCGGGAATGGTGACGAAAATAAACCCCGCCCCCCGCCTGGTTGACTAATCGCTCTGCTAATGCAGACCTGCGCGACGTCACCAGGCCGCGCCCCTCATGTAATGCAAAGGTAGTCACTGTGGTTTACAATGTGAGTGTCACACGTGATGTAAGTTTATGAGGAATATCTAGTTTCATTTGATGTATTTTAGCAAAGCTTATAGAGGGAGTTAGGGAATACTCTGTGGAGAGTGCAGTGGAGAGTGCAGTGAAGAGCAGCTCTGGAGGACCTGTCACCTGAATAGTATAAAGGAGCTGTCATCACCTGTATAGTATAAAGGACCTGTCATCACCTGTATAGTATAGAGGACCTGTCATCACCTGTATAGTATAAAGGACCTGTCATCACCTGTATAGTATAGAGGACCTGTCATCACCTGTATAGTATAGAGGACCTGTCATCACCTGTATAGTATAGAGGACCTGTCATCACCTGTATAGTATAGATGACCTGTCATCACCTGTATAGTATAGAGGACCGGTCATTACCTGTATAGTATAAAGGACCTGTCATCACCTGTATAGTATAGATGACCTGTCATCACCTGTATAGTATAGAGGACCTGTCATCACCTGTATAGTATAGAGGACCTGTCATCACCTGTATAGTATAGATGACCTGTCATCACCTGTATAGTATAGAGGACCTGTCATCACCTGTATAGTATAGAGGACCTGTCATCACCTGTATAGTATAGAGGACCTGTCATCACCTGTATAGTATAAAGGACCTGTCATCACCTGTATAGTATAGAGGACCTGTCATCACCTGTATAGTATAAAGGACCTGTCATCACCTGTATAGTATAGAGGACCTGTCATCACCTGTATAGTATAGAGGACCTGTCATCACCTGTATAGTATAGAGGACCTGTCATCACCTGTATAGTATAGATGACCTGTCATCACCTGTATAGTATAGAGGACCGGTCATTACCTGTATAGTATAAAGGACCTGTCATCACCTGTATAGTATAGATGACCTGTCATCACCTGTATAGTATAGAGGACCTGTCATCACCTGTATAGTATAGAGGACCTGTCATCACCTGTATAGTATAGATGACCTGTCATCACCTGTATAGTATAGAGGACCTGTCATCACCTGTATAGTATAGAGGACCTGTCATCACCTGTATAGTATAGAGGACCTGTCATCACCTGTATGGTATAGAGGACCTGTCATCACCTGTATAGTATAGAGGACCTGTCATCACCTGTATAGTATAGAGGACCTGTCATCACCTGTATAGTATAGAGGACCTGTCATCACCTGTATAGTATAGAGGACCTGTCATCACCTGTATAGTATAGATGACCTGTCATCACCTGTATAGTATAGAGGACCTGTCATCACCTGTATAGTATAGAGGACCTGTCATCACCTGTATAGTATAGAGGACCTGTCATCACCTGTATGGTATAGAGGACCTGTCATCACCTGTATAGTATAGAGGACCTGTCATCACCTGTATAGTATAGAGGACCTGTCATCACCTGTATAGTATAAATTACCTGTCATCACCTGTATAGTATAGAGGACCTGTCATCACCTGTATAGTATAGTATAGAGCAGGCATCCTCAAACTGCGGCCCTCCAGCTGTTGTAAAACTACAACTCCCACAATGCCCTGCTGTAGGCTGATACCTGTAGGCTGTTTGGGCATGCTGGGAGTTGTAGCTTTGCAACAGCTGGAGGGCCGCAGTTTGAGGATGCCTGGTATAGAGGACCGGTCATCACCTGAATAGTATAAAGGACCGGTCATCACCTGTATCATATAGTATAGAGGATCTGTCATCATCTGTATGGTATAGAGGACCTGTCATCACCTGTATAGTATAGATGACCTGTCATCACCTGTATAGTATAGAGGACCTGTCATCACCTGTATAGTATAGAGGACCTGTCGTCACCTGTATAGTATAGAGGACCTGTCATCAGCTGTATAGTATAGAGGGCCTGTCATCAGCTGTATAGTATAGAGAACCTGTCATCACCTGTATAGTATAGAGGACCTGTCATCACCTGTATAGTATAGAGAACCTGTCATCACCTGTATCATATAGTACAAAGGACCTGTCATCACCTGTATAGTATAGTACAGAGGACCTGTGATCACCTGTATTATATACTATAGAGGACCTGTGATCACCTGTATAGTATAGAGGACCTGTCATCACCTGTATAGTATAGAGGACCTGTCATCACCTGTATTATATACTATAGAGGACCTGTCATCACCTGTATAGTATAGAGGACCTGTCATCACCTGTATAGTATAGAGGACCTGTCATCACCTGTATAGTATAGAGGAACTGTATAGTATAGTTACAGAGGACCTGTCATCACCTGTATTATATACTATAGAGGACCTGTGATTACCTTTATAGAGGACCTGTCATCACCTGTATTATATACTATAGAGGACCTGTCATCACCTGTATGGTATAGAGGACCTGTCATCACCTGTATAGTATAGAGGACCTGTCATCACCTGTATAGTATAGAGGACCTGTGATCACCTGTATTATATAGTATAGAGGACCTGTCATCACCTGTATAGTATAGAGGACCTGTGATCACCTGTATACTATAGAGGACCTGTCATCACCTGTATTATATACTATAGAGGACCTGTCATCACCTGTATAGTATAGAGGACCTGTCATCACCTGTATAGTATAGAGGACCTATCATCACCTGTATTATATACTATAGAGGACCTGTCATCACCTGTATAGTATAGAGGACCTGTCATCACTTGTATAGTATAGAGGATCTGTCATCACCTGTATTATATACTATAGAGGACCTGTCATCATCTGTATAGTATAGAGGACCTGTCATCATCTGTATCATATAGTACAGAGGACCTGTCATCACCTGTATCGTATAGTACAGCGGACCTGTCATCACCTGTATCATATAGTATAGAGGACCTGTCATCACCTGTATCATATAGTACAGAGGACCTGTCATCACCTGTATCATATAGTACAGCGGACCTGTCATCACCTGTATCATATAGTATAGAGGACCTGTCATCACCTGTATAGTATAGCGATAGACCTAGACATCTATACTGCGATATCAATGTTTAAGCTACAGCTCCGACAATGCCCTGCTGTAGATCGCAATGATACCTGTTGTCATGTTTGGGGATGCTGGAATGTTGTTTGCTTTTATTGGGAGTGGTGTTTAAATGTTTGGTTTACTTGTTATTTGATAACTAGTTAGCCTCCTGAATGGTATAGAGGACCCGTGTCATCACCTGTCATCACTAGTATAGAGGATCTGTCATCAGCTGTATAGTATAGAGGACCTGTCATGCTACCCTGTATAGTATAGATGACCTGTCATCAGCTGGATGACTATAGCAGCCAGCCTCTGATCATCACCTAGCCTAGTATAGAGGACCTGCTCTGATCAGCCTGTATAGCCTATAGATCAGCCCACCAGCCTCTGATCAGCTCCCAGCTCATCATGTGCCTCCAGAGGACCTGTCATCAGCCTGTATCAGTCTAGAGGACCTGTCATCATCTGTCTAGTGTAGCGCATTGTCATCACTGTATAGCATATAGCAATGGACCTGTCATCAGTATCATATAGTACAGAGGACCTAGTCATCACCGCGCATCGTATAGTACAGAGGACCTGTCATCACCTGTATAGTATAGTACAGCCAGGACCTGTCATGAGCGCCTGGCATGTCATAGTACCAGATCGGATCCCCAGTCATTACACTGCATAGGACTCCGATCGGACCTGCCATCATAGGTCATATCGTGATCCGCGATATATGGGAGATATGCACAAAATCCATATCGTGGCACAAATTTATATCGCATATCGCCTATACCGTCCACCCCTAATCACCTGTATCATATAGTACAGAGGACCTGTCATCACCTGTATTATATAGTATAGAGGATCTGTCATCACCTGTATCACATAGTATAGAGGATCTGTCATCACCTGCATTATATAGGAGAGAGGACCTGTAATCACCTGTATAGTATAGAGGATCTGTCAACACCTGTATTATATAGTACAGAGGACCTGTCATCATCTGTATCACATAGTATAGAGGATCTGTCATCACCTGTATCATATAGGAGAGAGGACCTGGAGACCTGTAGGAGAGCTTATAACCAGACATTGCATCATAAATATACATATGCCCCCTATTCACCTGGCATATGACAAGTGTGCCCTCCAGATGCATATAAACATGTATGTGGGCTGTATTTCAGGGCTGGTTTTTAGGCCTAGTCTGGCCTTGCACGATGCAGATGTTCTACATGTGAGAACAATTACGGGAACAATCATGAAAACAATGGAGAATCAATAGTGTCAGAGCCCTACCTGTCTGATGACCTCACAGGTGGTTGGTTGGATTCACCTGCTTGGAGTCCCAGATGATGATGAAGACTTGTGTCCAGGTGGCTGCATAGATCATGGGGATGGTGGTGGTCCTCATACATGGGGCTGTAGCTTAGCTGTTTCTTTGTCCTCTTTGCATTGTAATTGGAATCTCTCATCTAAGACGCTGTCGTTTTTGTGATCTGACAGAAGGTGCAGATATTGTAGATGGTTGCCCTCTGTAGAGCACAAAGCCCGGCTTGCAGATTAGGACTGGACTGGCTATGTTGGTAAAGCGTCCGGATGAATTGAGGCATTGTGGTAATTTTCTGCCCATGCAGCGCACACAAATGGAAGACTATCGAAGGCCTGCTGGCACACCTCCGGGATCGGCTCTTTCCATGTCTCACCGTAAGGCACATGGATCCTCTGGCTTGTGTATGACTCCATGGAATCTTGTGTGATGGTGACAGGAGATTCCACTTCACCAGCTTCCAGCTCCTCCCAATTGATGGAGGAGAAAAAGAGATGTTCACGGATGTTTCCATTTTCACCTAATCTCCGAGACTGGTCTTTACATAAGAGCCTCGCTAAAAAGTCACCAGTAACTGGTCCATATTGGGTGTAGGTTGCTTGATGTTCTAAGACCTTTCTTTCTACTTGTGCGCGAGTTCTTCCACGGAAAGGGTTCACTCCTAGTAACACCAGGTGCATTATTGCCCCATAGGCAAACCAGTCTACACCAGAGCTATATGGATGGCCCATTATCATTTCTGGTGCAGCCAAACCAGGGGTTGACATAACATCTCTGGCCAGTGTTTTTCCAAACACATTGTCCAGTGCAAGCCCAAAATCTGTGATCTTAATGTGGCCGTTACTGGTTAACAGGATGTTCTCTGTCTTCAGGTCTCTGTGGATAATGCCTTTTGAATGGATGAACTGTAATCCACAAACCAACTCGGCACCGATGAATTTTACACTTCCCAAAGTTGGCAGTGGAACTTTATGTAGATATTCATGGAGAGTCCCACCACCAACCAACTCCATCACATAATAGATGTAATTCTGGGTATGGAAGGCTCCATACCCATGCACCAGGAAGATGTTCTCCTGAGCCATCTGTAGGACTTTCCTCTCCACCAAACTATTTGCCTGACATAGCAGGACTCTCTTCTTCACGGATTTGATGGCAACATGTTGTTTCCGTGCACAGTCTGTGGCAAGCATGACTTTGCCAAAGTATCCCTGTCCTAGAAAACGGTGGTAAGTGAACTTGTCCACTGTCAAGGGGAGCAGAGCTTTGCTGGACGGTACCACTTCTTTAGTTTTTGGAATATTCCCATCATCAAGTTCTTTTTCTCCAGGAATGTCCACCTTGGCTTTCTTCATGGGGCCAGCATGCTCATCATCCTTCTGTAACGTATAGCCCTTATCTGTGATAGCTCTCCTTTTCTGGCCATTTTCCTTCTTTGGCCATGTTCTTTGCTCTTTGGCAGGTGGTTTATTCACGTTCCGTCCATCACATCTAATGTCGTCCCTTGGCCTTTGATGTGATCTAAGGTTGTAACCTGTTCTTTGGAGATTTCTGGAGTCCTCACCCGATCTCTCTCTAGATCTGAGATAGTACTCTGATGTTATCCTTTCTTTTGACTTGCCTTGTTGTTCCTCATTCCTCTCTTCTGGCAGTGTTGGAACAGGTCTTAGAAACTCTTGAGTTCCCCCATGTTGTTCCTGATGGATCTTTATGGGATCTGCAGTTCCAGTCCGGGCCTTTGCTTTGGTCATGATGTTATTCCGTATCAGTTTCATACATCCTGTAATCCATTTCCATTGGGTTTGCAAGGCTGCTGTGAATGGGTTATTTGCATTGCCCTGGTTGCACCCCTCTTGTGGGTCCTGGCCTTTCTCATTGGCTCTCCTCTTTGGGGTCTCTTCCTTTGAAGTAGGTGTTTTCTTCTTCCTCTTTCTACTAGAGCCCATGTGGAGTCCAAGTCTTCAAATGAGCACAAGAATTCAATGCCATAGCAAGTAGCACAAACGAGTACTGAAACTTTGTGAAAGACTAAGACCCCGGGGCCACAGAAAGTGGAATTTTTAGTGTCAGCAGGTATTGTGATGTCATGATTCCATGACAACACCCATAGAGGTCACAAAGGGTGTAGCCGACACATCTGATTCAACAACTATTGTGATGTCATGTGGCTGTGATGTCACTGTTTAGAATCATGTGACATGGCACAAGCAAGTAATTCTGTACACCTTCGGTTCATGCAGCTTGAAAGGCATAAAAGGCATATGAATGTGAAAGGCAGGTCCATGGAAACATGTTCAGAGCGTCCCCCTCTGACATGGTTTCCTAAAATGATGCAAACGTTGACTCTTAAAGGTTCTTGCACATGGATCTAATCACATGTACAAAATTGTTGGTACCCTTCCGTTAAAGAAAGAAAAACCCACAATGGTCACTGAAATAACTCAAAACTGACAAACGTAATAATAAATGCATATTTACTGAAAATCAGACATTGCTTTTTAATTGCGGGGCAAACACTGCAATCGAGCAATTTCTGCAAATCTCAATGAGACTTCTTCACCTGTCCACAGGTATTGTGGCCCACTCCTCGTGAGCAAACTGCTCCAGCTGTCTGAAGTGTGAAGGCTGCCTTCTCTAGGCTGCATGTTTCAGCTCCTTCCACAGATGTTCAATAGGAGTTAGATCGGGGCTCATAAAAGGACACTTCAGAATAGTCCAATGGTTTCCACTTAGCCATTCCTGGATGTTTTTAGCTGTGTGTTTTGGGTCTTTATCCTGTTGGAGAACCTATGACTAGGGATAAGAGAACCTGAACTGCAAAGTTCAGGTTCCTTCTGAATATTGAGAATTCGTGCACCTGAACCCGAACACGGACTGTGCCATGGAAGTCCGTGTTCGGATGCAGAATAAAGCTTGTTGAAAGGCTGCAGCGCAGCCAATCAACAAGCTTTAAAGCTGTGGGCACTTGGAAGCCATCACATTCATGCCTAGTATTGGCATAGCTGTGATTGGCCAGCACATATGGTAAGCTGCCATTCTGCTCTGACTAGTGTAGGGACAGGACGGAGCTGCAGTGAGGGACAGTGTTAGGCATTGAATCTGGATGTGAATCTCGTGGGTGACCTATAGTCATTTTTTGGGGTGAGATACACCTCCACGGAAATGCAATAGTTGATCTGGCTGTCAATTTTGTATTTCATCAAATAACGGACGTGGCCGTGGTGCTGCTGGAGCTCCTGCCGCAGGGAGAGGATGTTGTCGATCTGTGCCAGCCACACTCCCAAATGAAACACCTTCCTCTGGTGCATGGCGTTCTGCGTCATTTTGTAGCCCTGGATACTGGTATACAAATGATCAGACCAGATCAAGTAGAGGCGGTATTAAATTGGATGGCTGACAGTGCCTCCAGTTCCTTCACATTGTCTTCCACCCGGTCCCCTTCTGAAAGCGCAGAGTTGCCACCTGCAGCCCATGGGCATCTGTCTTCAACCTCAACCCCTTGCAAATCAGCCAAGCAGTCCGTTTTAATGCACATCCCTTGACTGGCGCATGTGCTGAATTTGGTGGTGCTGAAAATTACCCGATATGTCAGAGCTGCTGCAGAAAGTGAGGGCCATCTGTGCATGCTTTCGGTGTTCTGATTCTGCTGCTGCTCGCCTGTCTCCTCTTCAGTGTAACTTCTGCCTTCCCGCTCAGCCCCTCATATTCAATGTACCCACAAGATGGAACTCCACCTTGCACATTCTGAAGAGACTGTACGAGTAGCAGCAGGCGATAGTGGAGTTTCAGCTGCAGCACGCATGGGTGAGTCGCTCTGTGGAACAGCACCGCTTCACCACCAACGAGTGGGCCTCCATATAGGACTTGTGTGCCGAGTTGCGCTGCTTCGAGTACTCCACCAACATGGCCAGTGCCGATGACGGGTTACTTTCCCACTTCTATACCATCTTGAAAAAACCCTTCAGGCAATGATGGATGAGGATGTGGCACCGGAGGAAAAGGAGGAGGAACTGGGATCATTCCCATGGTTATCAGGCCAGTCGTCCAAAGGTGGCTCGGAGGGTGGGTTCCTGCACCAACAGTGGCCAGGTACCCAACTGTCCAGCCAGGGCACAGTTTTGGAAGATGAGGAGGATGATGAGGAGGGACTGTGTTCACAGCAGGGTGGTACCCAAAGCAGCTCAGGGCCATCACTGGAGCGTGGCTTGGGGGATACAGAGGACACAGATGATACACCTCCCACATAGGACAGCTTGTCGTTGCCTCTGGGCAGCCTGGCACACATGAGCGACTACATGCTGCAGTGCCTGCACAACGACAGCTGAGTTGCCCACATTCTAACCAGTGCTGATTACTGGGTGGCCACTCTGCTGTATCCCCTCTACAAGGACAAGGTGCTGTCCTTAATTCCCTCACTGGAGCGTGATCAGAAGATGCTTGAATACAAGCGCACGATGGCGTTCCCACCTGATAGCGGGGGCTCAATGGAAGCACGAGGTGAAGGAGGAGGAAGTCCGGGGCATCGGCACCACCTCAGAAGCGAGGGTTAGCATGGCTAAAATGTAGAAAACCTTAGTAAGCACGTCACAACTTCCAACACCATCTGATACGGACCGTCTTAGCAGGAGGCAGTGTTTCAGCAACATGGTGGAACAATATGTGTGCACACGCCTGGACGTACTGACTGATAGGTCTGCCCCATTTAACTTCTTGGTCTCCAAATTATGCACATGTCCTGAGCTTACCCTTTATGCCTTGGAGGTGCTGGCCTGCCCTGTGGCAAGTCCACATCCAACGTGGACAAGGTCACGTTCATTAATGAACCAGTCATGGATCCCACAGGACTTGTCCGTACCTTGGGCAGAGTAGATAAGTATACCAGCTGCACCCAGCCATTGTTATACTCTAGCACACTTTGTGCGTTCTGTTTGCCATTTCCCAATGATTTGGGGCGCCCACAAATAATTTTTTTTAAAAAAAACAGTGGTGGCCACCTCCTCCGCCTCTTCCACCTACACCGCCACGTCCACAGCCTCCTCAACCTCCTACTTCACTTGGACCTGGTTCAGTATTTTAATGTATTTTATGTTATTTTAAGTAATTCCCTATCCACTCTTACCCCATCTTGCTTCCTTTTGCTGCCCTCTAGCCCTTTCTAGGACTATTTTAGAGCCATTTTACAGTTCGGGTCCCCATTGACTTCTATTGGGTTCGCATTCTGGTACCCGAACCGAACTTTGAACTAAACTTCGGCCAAACTCATCGAACCCGAACATCCACAGGTTTGCTCATCCCTACCTATGACCTTTGACTAAGACCAAGCTTTCACACTGGGCAGCACATTTCATTCCAGAATGCATTGATAGTCTTGAGATTTTATTGGACCCTGCACAGATTCAAGACATCCTCTGCTAGAGGCAGCCCCAAAATGTGACCATGTTTCACAGTAGATACAATGCTGTTTTCCTAGTACGTTTCATATTTGCATCTGTGAATATAGAGCTGATGTGACTTCCCAAAAAGCTCCAGTTTTGTCTTATTTGTCCAAAGGACATTCTCCCAGAAGCTTCGTGGCTTGTCAATATGAATTTTGGCAAATTCCAGTCTCGCTTATTATGATTTGCTTTTAACAGTGGTTTCCTCCTCGGTCGTCTTGCATTAAGTTGCTGTCTTGGCTAAGACAGAGATGGATGGTACAATCTGACACTGATGTACTTTGACCTTGTAGTTTGCCTCTAATCTCCTTGGAAGTTATCCTGGTCTCTTTGGTTACTAGTTGTATTATCCATCTCTTCAATTTGTCATCAATTTACTTTTTGCGGCTATGCCCAGGGAGGTTGGCTACAGTCCAGTGCTTTTCTTTGTAATCTCCTGAGACAACTCTCTCCTTAGTTTTCTTTGGTCCATGTTCCTTGTGGTACCAACCATGATACCAAACAGCACAGTGACTACTTTTTACCCTACAACAGGGCTTGACAAATTTCCTTGGAATCTAGGAGCCAGCTAAAAAAGTTAGGAGCCAGGCGGAGCCGCGTCATAAAGCTCCCAATAGATGCCCCCATAGTGCTCCCCCCCCACTTCTCTATAGAGCCCCCAATAATGCATGCCAGTACATAGGGCCCCAGTAGATGCCCCCATAGTGTTCCTACCCCTGTTTTCCATAGTGCCCCCCATAATGTGCGAGTATATAGGGCCCTTGATAATGCTTCCCCTTTTCAATAGGTTATATGACATGTCAGATGCTGCCAGCGTCTAAGTGATCGCCATTTGCGGCCGCCATGACATGTGGAAACCCTTACAAGGATTACAGGGTCCGGAGGAGAGGGCAGAGGGGTCCGGAGGGGAGGGCAGAGGGGTCCGGAGGGGAGGGCAGAGGGGTCCGGAGGGGAGGGCAGAGGGGTCCGGAGGAGAGGGCAGAGGGGTCCGGAGGAGAGGGCAGAGGGGTCCGGAGGGGAGGGCAGAGGGGTCCGGAGGAGAGGGCAGAGGGGTCCGTCTGGTCAATCTCTTTCCCCCCTTGTCATTCACTTTCTCCCCTGGTCATTCACTTTCTCCCCCCCCCCCTCTTGTCATTCACTTTCGCCCGTGGTCACTACTCTTCCCCTTGTCATTCACTTTCTCTCACCCCCTTGTCATTCACTTTCCCCTTGTCATTCACTTTCTCCCCCCTTGTCATTCACTTTCTCCCTCCCCCCTTGTCATTCACTTTCTCCCTCCCCTTGTCATTCACTTTCTCCCTCCTCTTGTCATTCACTCTCTCCCCTTGTCATTCACTTCTCTCCCTCCCCCTTGTCATTCACTTTCTCCCCCCTTGTCATTCACTTTCTCCCCTTGTCATTCACTTTCTCCCCTTGTCATTCACTTTCTCCCCCTTGTCATTCACTTTCTCCTCCCCTTGTCATTCACTTTCTCCTCCCCTTGTCATTCACTTTCTCCCTCCCCCTTGTCATTCACTTTCTCCCCCTTGTCATTCACTTTCTCCCCTTGTCATTCACTTTCTCCTCCCCTTGTCATTCACTTTCTCCCCCCCTTGTCATTCACTTTCTCCCCCCCTTGTCATTCACTTTCTCCCCCTTGTCATTCACTTTCTCCTCTGTCATTCACTTTCTCCCCCTTGTCATTCACTTTCTCCCCCTTGTCATTCACTTTCCCCTTGTCATTCACTTTCTCCCCCTTGTCTTCACTCTCTCCCCTTGTCATTCACTTTCTCCTCCCCTTGTCATTCACTTTCTCCCCCTTGTCATTCACTTTCTCCCCTGTCATCACTTTCTCCCCCTTGTCATTCACTTTCTCCCCTCCTGTCATGTCACTTTCTCCTCCCCTTGTCATTCACTTTCCCCCTTGTCATTCACTTTCTGCCCTCCCCCTGTCATTATCTCGCCTCTAGTGTAGCGTGGCCGAGACAGATGCTCCTGTACCGCTGACCATACAGGGCTCGGCCACGCTACATGAGGGACTGACAGGAGGGAGCGCTGAGCGCTCCTCCTGTCAGTCCTCTCTTCATGCTGTGCCCGGGCGGTGCGCCTCATGGACGCGCCAGCCCGGGCAGTGCTGCAGCCGCCTGAGGCTCTCTATAGAGCGCTGGGCGGCTGCAGCATGAGGGGGCCGGCGCTCCTAGTCCGCGTGACGCGCCGCCTGCGCCCGGGCACCTGAGAGAACGGGCTGACAAATACCCAGGCGCCAGGACCAAATTCCTGGTCGCCATGGCGACCTGGGATTTGTCGAGCCCTGCCCTACAAATAGGCAGAATAACTGATTACAAGTTTGAAGACACCTGTAATGCTAATTACAGGACACATCTTGGCTTATGTGTCTCTATAGCTAAATTATTTTCAATCTTTTCGCCAGCAGCACACATTGTTTGTGACGGAGCATGAGAGAGGGGCTGTTATCTGTAGCCCTTTCTCCATATTATTTTTCTCCCCTTCATCTTTTTTACCCCTCCCATCCCTGTACATCTATAGGTCTGGGTTAGGTCTCACTGTGCTATTACAGTGGAACCAGGTGAATTACCATGCAGGTTCCAACCATTGGTGGACCTACTCCTCTAATGCTTTATCTATCATCCAGTACAAGTTAAACTCTATATCCCCTGATGATTGTCCCTCGCGGGCATGAAACATGCATGTAGGGAACAGGAGCATTCAACAATAGTGTAGGGCTTTATTAGGCCCAAGTAGATAAGGGACAGGTTCCGGACGGGGTCGCCCTTCTAAGGACGAGTGCCCTGTGGTTAAGCCGCTACCCCACTTCTAGTGGTTAGGGCCCCTGCAGGACTACAGACAATTGTAGGGTTAAAGTAGACCCCCGCCTGTTCCCTTCCTACCTTTAAAGCCGTTATTTGAAGGTTTATCGCTGACTTCACCGGCATCGGAGACCAGGACCTCAGTGCGGTAGGATACTGGTGTTTACAGAGTGCCGCCGCACCTATTTATCTAACCATTGCGGTATAAGTGTATGTTGAGTAGTTGGCCGATTGACAACAACTCAGATGCATATGTGTGTCATATTTTGTTCTCTTATCCAAGTGTGGGGCATATCTTTTAAAGCGAGTCATTAAAAGTTAATTTTTAAATAATTCCAATCCACAAATTGTGTTTTGATAGTTGTTTGGAGGTGGATTCTTCTATTTTTTGGTGGCTTGGCCACATTACGGTTTTTTCGTTGAATATCAGATGAGTTTAATTATCTCAGACAACCCCTTTATTGTTTAGCAACTATTATTTAAAATAAATGACTGATTATTGAGTGATTTTTTTCTTAGTCCCATTAGGGGACTTTTAATTTTAAACGTAATTTTTACTTTCATGTAATGTCATGTTCTGCATTACAGATGCTCAGGTGCCTGTTTCATATGAGCGTGAGCGTCTGGGAAACACTCCAGTGATACAAACACACAGCATTATAATGATTTATATTTCCAGTCTGACCTCAGCTGTACTGACGGCATTATGTCAGTACAGTTCAGCACTGTCGAGGTCAGGCAGCTGCACACAACAATATAAATCATTATGATGCTGTGAGTTTGTTTCACAGGCGTAGCGTTCAGCCCGGGAAATGACTCACACACGTAGCATGTTTCCCGGACTCAACACGCTCGTGTGAAACTGGCCTTAGGGCTCACAGTATTACAAGTGCTATTTTTGTAAGTCTTAGGCCTCTTTCACACGGGCGTCACGTTTGACGCCCGGATAAGAGGCGGGTGCGTTGCGGGAAAATGCGCGATTTTTCCGCGCGTGTGCAAACTTTTGTAATGCGTTTTGCACGCGCGTGGGAAAAATTTGCATATTTGGTACCCAGACCCGAACCTGGACTTCATCACTGAAGTCCGGTTTCGGGTTGAGTATTCTGTAGATTTTATTATTTTCCCTTATAACATGGTTATAAGGAAAAAAAATGGCATTCTCAATAAAGAATGCATTGTAAAATGTGGATTAAGGGGTTAAAAATAAAAAACTCAACTCACCTTAGCCACTTGATCGTGTAGTTGCGATCTCTTCTTCATTCATTTGCTGCCGTCTAAAGGACCTGTAATGAGGTCACTGAGCTCATCACATGGTCCAATCACATGGTCCATCACCATGGTGATGGACCATGTGATTGGACCATGTGATGGGACGTCACCACAGGTCCTTTAGATGGCTGCGAATGCTTGAAGAAGACAGAAGAGATCGGCAACTACGCGATCAAGTGGCTAAGGTGAGTTAAGTTTTTTTTTAACCCTTAATCCACATTTTACAAAGCATTCTGTATAGAGAATGCTATTATTTTCCTTATAACCATGTTATAAGGAAAATAATAAAGATCGGGTCCCGTTTCTTAGCAACCATGCGGGAAAATCGCACTGCATCCGCACTCTGATTGCGGATGCTTGCGATTTTCCCGCAGCCCCATTCACTTCTATGGGGCCTGCGTTGCGTGAAAAACGCAAAATATAGAGCATGCTGTGATTTTCACGTCGCAGAAGTGATGCGTGAAAATCACCGCTCATGTGCACAGCCCCATAGAAATGAATGGGTCCGGATTCAGTGCGGGTGCAATGTGTCCACCTCACGCATTGCACCTGCGCGGAAAACTCGCCCGTGTGAAAGGGGCCTTATACCAGTGAAAGGAGCGAGCCATACACGCGTGCCTCCTTTCCATTCACAAGGGCTTTGTTCTTGAGACAGGTGAGGGTCCCACCTCGGGACCTGCTCCTTTCGGACATTTATAGTCTACTGTGTGCATATGCCATAAATATCCAGATGGGAATACCCTTTGAAGGTGGCCATGCATTTCAGATCGTTGTCAGCTATTCATCCCATCAACCAGATGAATGCCACGCTGAGTGTTCTCAATGGGGAGAGGGGAGTGAGCAGCAGCCAAACTACGGTCTCCTCCAGACACCTGTGACAGCGGCTTATCTCCAGTGAGTACTAGAGTATTGGCCATGTTCAAACTCAAAATGCCCGACCCTTCTTTCCTCCATATACAGAAAAGAAACCACCATACACACCATGTTCTTTTGGTCCTGAAATTAGTGGGTTTGGTCATCATTAACCTAATTTGTTTGATAAGAATGATGTACATGTGTATTATTAGGCATGAAGAGCTTAAGGGGTGGTGACAACATCCAATTCCGCACAGGAAGCCTTATAACCTAGGGCCGGCCCCGATCCCATGTATTATATTTGTAAGCAGCTATAGCGCCACTCAGAGACATAAATACCGTACGTGGCAGAGACGCCAGCTTTTATTCTATTTAAGTTATATCCGCCCATGCATGAACGTATGGGAAAATCAAACTCCCAGCACCATATTAGACGAAAACTAAACACAGCCTATCACCACAAACATCTCATAGCACGTGTCAAACCTGTTGGTGGAGGGGCACAATCTAGATGTTATGCGTCCAAAGGACCTGGCAAACTGTCAGTCACTGACACACGATGAAGTGCAGTTTATTCCAGAATACCATATTCATGAGACAAACGTGAAGTCCGACAGTTAAACCCGAGCAGAAAATGGGTCAGCCCTCAAGACAATGGGGGACATTTATTAAGACTGATGTTTTTGACTCTGCACTGCCGGAGGAAGCACCAAAGTTATGTAGAGGTGCAGGCCTCTACATACGTTTGGTGCTTCATTCACCAGGCTGATGTAAGCCATTTTCCTCGTCAAAAAATAGCATGGAAAATGATAAATAAGCTGGGCCTCCTGGTCCGCCCGCTTCCCTGTCCAGACCACAGCAACTTTTTTTGGCGCTTTGAGAAAAAGTCCCTTTTTTCAGCACTTTGGGGAAAAGCCACAAAAAGGGTGTAAATAGATTAATAAATGTCCCCCAGTCATCCCAAGCAAACCAGCAAGACAACATCTAAATGGTGTCGAAATGGCCAAGCCAATCTCCAGACTCCTACCCAATGAGGTGTGGGGTCAGAATCTTAAACGGGTTGTCCAGTGGGGAAGAAAATGTGGGATGAAAATAAAATAAAAGTAGAGATACCTCACTGATGCTCCCATTCCAATGTTTACTGGTCTCTGCTTCTTGGGCCAATCTTGACCCGCAAAAAATGACAGGAGATGCCTGCCTACCCTGACCACAAAGGTGACCTGCCTCGGCCAGTGATCGGCTACACAGGCATTTCAATGTTTTAAGAACCAGGACACAGAGACCAAAGAGACCCTGTGAGCTCCCGGTATGGAGAGGGTCCATATCCCTTCTTTTATTTTAAAAGCCCTTTCCTACAATTTTTTCCCTGCTGAACAACCCTTTACAGATAAGTGCGACAAAATGTCTATGGAGTGATGCCAGAGCCTACACAAAATGGTTTCCTCAAGTTACCATTGCTTAGGGTGATTTTATGTAAAGTATAGGGTGCGCTTATTTTTCCCACCTGTTGATTTACTACAAATTGAATGTTTTTGAGCACTTTTAAAATATCACCAGAGGTTTTTCGATTGCTTATGGTAAAATCAGGTTTGGACAACCTTAGTTTCACCCTTTGCCCACCGAATGGTAACCTCCAAAAGCTTTCAATGTAACGCAATCTTGGATAAAACCTGCAGTATAGAATGTATGTAGTTTCAGAATACGGCACAAAATTTTGGTAAGTAAAAATGTGTTCATCACTCAGCTTAGGGTGGGTTCACAATAGCGTTATGCATTCCGTTATTGCTTTCCGTTATAACATGGTTATAACGGAAAATAACGGAATGCCCAGACAGAATGAAAACCGAAGCCTTTAAAGGCATTCCATTTGCTTTCCGTCATAATACAGGTCTATGGAAAAGCATAACGGATCCGTCTGGGTCCTGTCCACAGGACTTTGTTTTCCGTCTTGCATAACAGGAACCAGACGGATCCGTTATGCTTTCCCATATACTTCTATTATGACGGAAAGCAAACGGAATGCCTTTTAAAGGCTTCAGTTTTGCATTCCGTCATAATAGAAGTCTATGGGCAGCAAAACGGATCCGTCCTTCCGTCTTATGGATTCCGTTATGTTCCGTTATAACCACGTTATAACGGAAGGCCATAACAGAATGCATAACGCTAGTGTGAACCCACCGTTATCTTTGTATTTTTTAACCATCTTTAAAAGGCCACCCCATGTAAAATCACTTTTCATGAAAGAATCTGCATACAAAAATATACAAGGTCTATGGTTCCAAAAATACATAGAAAAATTATTTTACACTGAAATGGGAGATTCCTACAAAGGTTATGAGTCAAATGGGGCAAGCCTTTTAGAAGTTAAAATCCAAGGTAGAAAAAAACTCCTGCCTGGTTGCATCCACGTTCTCGGGAGTCTTTGGTAATACTGGACAGTTTTGTGGTTTGGAGACTGGAGATCAGAATGACTGGACACTCGGCAGAAACTAGTCACATACTGAACATAGTACAGAGGAATATTGGTTGCCATCAGTGTGGATATGGTTGCAGAAGCTGTTGATTTGAGTCAACCTCTGGCCAAGCTTGGTGATAACACGTGGGATATCCATTCTGGCAATGGGAGGACTTCATGCAGTATGTCTTCATTCAGCTCTTATTAATGTTTTGCTCTTTGTCTTTGGTTTTCACCTTTGTAGGACCTCAGTAGGAGTATATCCAAGCAGCCATATGTATGGGTCAACTACAAAGGACTGGCCGTGTACTGGAATATCCCAGTGATAATCTGCAATGTAATCTAAGAATATAAGAGTCTGTTCACCTTACAGTGTTGTTTGGTTGATGACATTTTTTAAAAACAGGCTCAGACTGATCTCTCACTGCTCCCATTCCTGATGCTTCCCAGTCCTCTGACGTTCTCTCTACTGGTTCCCCTCAAGATCACAGTCAGTGGCTGAGGTGGGTCACTGCGAGGTTGGCAGGGAACTAGGAAATTTTGAAATGGGCGTGCCAGGGACCGGTGACTTATTATTTTACACCGATCTGAGCCTATTTTAAAAATTTTATTCATATCACCTGGACATACTCTTTAGATGGGCTGGTGTACACATGTGTTTTAGCTGTAAACTTTGGCCTGTAAAGAGCGCAACCAACCGGTTGTTAGAAAGTTCTATGAAAGTACATCAAGTATACCATTCCTACGAGGCCAAGCTTCCACTGAAGAGCAATGTCACAGAATCTCCTCGATCTTCTCTACAACGCCTCCCAAGTTCATCTCTCTTAATACGTTAAACAGTGAGTCCCTTGCTGCTGCAGATGAAGCCACATTTTCAACCCAAAATGAGAGCATTGCATACTGAGCATCTTTAAAATGTCTGTTGTCCTGATCAGAAGTTTCAATGACATGGTTACTGACTCCCAAACGGCGAATAAACTCCCTCCATCTGCCAACAGGAACACATTCAATGATTTTGTAGAGAACTTGCGGGGCTAAAAAACATAAGATGGACAAAAAAATTAAAGGAGTCTTCAAAATGACCTAAGTACCGTTCAATTGTATAATTTACCTATGTAATAGTGTAGAAAATTCAAGGAGTGGTGGGTATACAGCACCATAACAAGGGTTATACTATGGGACTTCAGTGCATGACCCCAGAGCCACAAGATAGTCAAGATAAACACTATAGTACAGTCCCCAAGGCTTGGCCAAATCCTAAACATACCATTGTTTCTGTAGCCTATTTAGACTTTGCCTGATACCCTTTTTCAAGTCTGTTTTATTCCACAGGTCCAATAAGTCTTTCCTATCTACATTATTTCTGAAGTTCAGGTCTAGTCCTCTTTCTGGTCCACCGTCTACATGAAAGCCTTCCAGGTTCGTAGACCCAGTCCATTACCTGGATTATTTTTGCTTGACCTTTTCTGACAGTCTACATCTCTCCTCAGTGTAGGTTCTGATTATGTATGGTCCTGATGTTTCCTAATATGTAGACACATATCTTTACTCACTGTTTAAGCTTGGTGTCTTGGTCTGTAATGTGATGTCTGGTAATGGAAGGCCAGAATTTTGAGTTTCATTTTGTTGTTGAAGTGCAGATTCTTCTACAAAATAACCAGTGTGTCCTGGGAGAGAATCTAATTTACCCGTTGAAGAGGAGGTCTCCATCTACAAAAGAAGAAAGGAAATAATATTTTTAGTTATTTTTGATTTCTAAATTTTAAACCCTACCCAC
Source organism: Bufotes viridis (assembly GCA_033119425.1). NCBI lineage: Eukaryota > Metazoa > Chordata > Amphibia > Anura > Bufonidae > Bufotes > Bufotes viridis. The sequence continues at coordinate 18,017,882 of CM065594.1, forward strand.
ATAAGCCACTGGTTATTACATGTTATGAAGCGCTGAGATTAGTAATGGGGAATGTGGACTATATGACCAGAAGCGTGTGGACACGTGAGCATCCAATTCCAGAAGCATAGGCATTATGATGGGTTTGGCCCACCACATTGTGCTATGTACACTCTCCATTGCCCTAGGGGGTGGGCTTTCTACTAGATTTTGGACTTGGATCCAGAAGAGCATAAGCATAACTGGGCAGTGAGAACCTGGCTCCCCATCACTTCCAGTATCTATCCCACAAGGGTTCGATAAGGTTGAGGTTGGGAAAAGTTCTGTTGACATTTTGCCCACCATCGTGGTGGTAAGTTGTGAGTTATCATCCTACACTATGTCTATCCACTAGAGGATCCAGTAACAACATGGATCCTCCAGTGAAAGGATGATCCCATCTGGAAAATTCCCTATGTTATGGATGTAAGGAGCGGCTGCTTTGTGAACATACAGTGAGCTGACGTGTATTTTTCTTCAAAAAACGTGGACAAGATGACTTGCTGTAAAACCGCATTCCGCTTGGTGTTTGTCCTCAAGCTGACGCATCTCAACAGACCCTTAGAGACATATTACTATTAGCCGCAGTGCTGACAGCCAAAACCATCAATAATCTGATATTGTTACTGGGGGAATCTGTAGAAAACACATTCCTGCGGCGGCGACCACTAAAGGGGAAATGAGGTATTACATGGTGGCAATGTATATGAACAGGTTACCATGTAATACATGTATGATTTTCACAGGTTCTAATGAGACTATTCCTTTAGTGTCCATTGTTTCAGTTGTTCATATGTCTTATGAGCCTATTAAAGGGACAAACCACATGTTATACATACCAGAGGAGTGCTCAATTGTCCGCTTCCTAAAAAAAACAAAAAAACAAGTTCTATTAATGTATGATATGCCAGTTACAGCAGGTGTCGGGGCTGTTCGCTGTCTAGTTGGCACCTGTACACACTTCAACAGACAGACACATCGCCCATGAAAGGGTGCATCATCTCAGATGGAGGAAGATCAGTGGAGTAGGCAGCACGTGTGTCATGGTGACTGGACTGAGCAGTAACAGGAGGAGGAGATCCGGAGGTCGGTGTGATGTAGGCCTAGACTTGGCTTCCCCCAAAATGTAGCATTATATGCCATATAATACTGCCATACCTGCCCACACTCCTGGTTTTGCCGAGACTATCCCACAAACTGAGCCGTAAAAGGAAAGGGTTTATGCAAACCCTGCCCAAAAGTGGGCATTTTTTGGGACATTCCAGGGTGATTTGGAGCAATCCAAGAGTGCGACTTAAATGTTCCGATCTTGAATTTTTAAATGTTGGGAAGTATGTACGTAGGGAAGTATTATAGGGGTTATCCCATCTTAGACATTGGATCGCTAGGATATGCCTCCCACTATCTGATAAGTGCAGGTCCCACCTTTGGTACCCACACCTATGCTTAGAATGGAGCCCGAAAAGTGCTAGAGGGCGTAACTGCGCTTGCTCGGCTATTTCCGTATGCTCCATAGAAGTGAATGGAGCGACGGCCTCTCTTGCACGGTATGATTCCCTTTCATTTCAATTGGACTTCCAAAAATAGTCGAGTGTGCCTCGCAGCTATTTTCAGAAGCCAATAGAAGTGAATAGAGGGCGGCAGTGCATGTGTGGTGCGTCTTCCATCACTTTGCGGACTCTATTTTAAGTACAGGTGCGGGTAGCGATGCTACCTGAGAAAGTATGCAAATTGACTCTCCAGAAGGGAAAAAAAACTCATTAATGCCACCTATAGGTAGCCCCGCCCGTAAGTCATTTCTGACCCATCTGGGATTTTGATAGCCCATCCTCAGGATAGGTAATCAATATCAGATCGTTGGGTTCGACTCCCGACACCCCCACCGATTAGCTGTTTGAGGAGTCTGCAGCCTCATGACAGTTTACCTAGCACCACTCCCATTCATTTCTATGGGGCCGACGGAAATAGCCAAGCCAGCGCTCAGCTATTTTTGGCGACCCCATAGAAATGAATGGAGGAGGCTGCGCATGCGCAGTGTGCCCTCCACCACTTTCAGTGCTCCTTCCCGGGCTAGACGCATGTACCAGCGGTGGGACCCACACCTATCAGACAATGGGGGCATATCCTAGCGATAATGACCAGTCATTTTACCAAGCCAAGAGACTGTAGACACATATCACGCCCATTGCAACCTCCATCAGTTTCAGTCACTGGATAAGAAGATCCTGCTCCTCATCTTTAGCCCTATGTTTAATACACTGTACCTGGTATGTTGGTTGTAGGGAGCGGACTCTTCTTCTGGAAAGCGGAGACCAACTTCTTACGCTGCGACAATCACTGTAATCACCAAAGCCAGGATAATGGTGCCCATTGCACAGGCCAAGACAACCGTAACAGCGTTTGGTTCTGAAACGAGTGAATAATGTTGGTTACTGCTGGAGCTGGGTATAATTGCACGAAAGCATCTCACAGATGAGGCTTTGCTACAATGATATCCAAATGCAGGATATTTAATTATACAATTATCAAAGGACTATTCTCATCTCAGATATTGGTGGCTAGGATATGCCATCAGTGTAGGACAGGAAGGGTTCCCAGAGGTGGGACCCACACCTATCTCCAGAACGAGAATGGGAGTGCGCAACGCAAGCGCGCCAACCTCCATTCACTGCTACAGGAGTTCCGAAAATAGCCATGCGCTGGCTTGGGTAGGGGAGGGGGCTATTCTGGAGATAGGAGTAAGTCCTATAGGAGGGACTCGAACCTATCTCACATTGATGGAACATCCTAGCGATATGCCATCCATGTTTGAGATGAGACAACCTCTTGAAGCTTTATTTTAATAAAACTAAAAAGTTCCTTTAAAGTAAATGTTCACCTGATGACTGATTTTATAATACACAGTATATTTATAGTGGTTGGTGCTCTTTGTTTTTCTGATACAGAGCTCCAAATCTCCTGCATAGACAAATCACTAAGGTAAAATTCTGTCTGCCTGCTGCTGCTTTCCGCACACTGTATTCTCACTGACCTGTCTGCAGTGCACTCCTAAGCTCCCTCTAGTGGTGGATGCAAGAAGGCAGAACTTTATTATGTATGTATGCCGTGGATTTGGAGGCTCTGTTTCAGGGCTCTAACCGCAATAAACATATGAAATGAATGTTGGACCTAGTGTTAAAAGATGGAAATTTACTTTAAGGATTATATTAGACATGATGGGAGTCGTAGTTTTGCAACAGCAGGAGAGCTGCAGTCTGATGATTGCTGCGCACACAGACATGTTTTAGTCAAAGTCATTCACTCTTACCTTTTGGCTGTTGACTCTCTTGAGGCTCTGGGGGGCAGTGATTCACACAGTAATCTGTACGATTACACCTAAAATCATATGACATCATTACATGATGTAATAAAAATACCACAATTCCCACAAATGAAAAAAACTAACATGTGATGGCACTTATGGCAGCTGTAGATGTGCATCAGGAGTAGCGCAGCCAGAAATAGTGTATACCTAATACAGATATTGCACCTCTAGTGATTCGTTGTTATCGGTGCAATGTATGAGGGAAGTCAGGAGAAATAGATATCGGATGGAGAAGAGTTTGGGAACAATTTTATCTATTCCTTTCCTTTCCTCCTGCAGTACCCCATACAGTCACCAGGTGGCAATATTGAATGAACATTTGTATAATAGTCATAGTGGAATAGTTGGGGGTTCTCCAGGATTAGAAAAACACACCACACACAACCCATGGACAGCTCTGTTTTTCTAATATCCTGGACAACCACTTGAATCTTTTATTCTGATTCCTGTTAAATATATATATAGCCTGCTCCTTTATGTTTTAGGGCTTGCCAAGAAACCGGTAAGTCCCTTCATGTTTGGTGGACTTGTCCCATAGTGAGACGGCCTTAAACCGCCGACATTTAACAACACTGCCTATTACTTCTACAGTATATTCTAATGTCCGCAAAGGTTCCTATTGCGTCCAGGTGGCGGTCTACATCACTTTCAGTATTGGCAGTTATTCTCAGGGTTAGGCCTCATGCACACGACCGTTGTTGTGGTCCGCGTCCGAGCCGCATATTTTGCGGCTCTGGCGCGGACCCATTCACTTCAATGGGGCCGCAAAGATGCGGACAGCACTCCGTGTGCTGTCCGCATCCGCTGCTCCGCTCCGTGGCCCCGCTAAAAAATAGTATGTCTATCTGTCCGTTTTGTGGACAAGAATAGGCATTTCTACAATAGGCTGCTTGCGGAACGGAACGCGGAGCAGCTTCCATGTTTTGCGGATCCGTGGTGTGCGGACCGCAAAAAAACAACGGTCATGTGCATGTAGCCTTAACCGCATTGCATTATATGAAAAACTAAATGTCACTTTAAATGATAGCAGGGAACCAAGCTCACAAATATGGAATCCCTGGTTAAACTGTGCGAACGCTCCTACAGTATTTCTTATTTTTCTAACTATCTGCTTTAGTACATGGAAGATGTGACTGCTTGTCCCCCCCCCCCCCCATCCTTTTTTTCTTTTTTGAATGGGAGAGTCGCGAGAGTTGAACCCTTTTTATTCTGTATTGACTTATTCACGTAACTCGTGACGTAGGCCGGGTTCCCACTAATCTATATATGTTCTGTTCTGTTCCTTCTTCAAACTATATTTGATATTGTTTAATAATATTGGAAATCTGTGTTCATTTATTCTGTAATCACTTACATGCCATGTAACATTTTCTCCATATTATACCAATAAATATGTTCTTGGAAAATAAATATATATCCTTATAAGAAAAGTGAGTTTCTCTTAGCCCTTTACACTTACTCTTTACATGGGCGACAATTTCCATAAGAGTCAAGGAAAAAGTTGGCGTGGCAAATACACAAGGTGTTGCGGTCGGCTGCACCTGAAATTGTGCAGAAACAATGTCAAATTCCTTTAGTCCAGCATCTGATAATCCAGAATATCTGACGTCTTGTTCATGCATACTGCTATATGCTGTGAAAATGATAACTAACCCCCCAACAAAATCTGAAAAAGGAACACATTAGTTAAAGATGAAACCTTACATTGGTAGTGTGGCGTCCCATTCTCACATTCACTGCACTTTAGGCATGTGAATTTCCGATCGCTACTAGACTTGTAATAACCAGCAGGACATCCACATACGGTATCATTTATTCTAGTGCAGGATTCCAACATAATTTGTCCAAATTCTGAAAGAAATAAAATTGTTCAACAATTTCATGCCACTTTCATAGCATTAAGGCTGTTGGCTCTCCTGTGCGGTGTAGTATAGAGGATCTGTCAGCTCTCCTGTGTGGTGTAGTATAGAGGATCTGTCAGCTCTCCTGTGTGGTGTAGTATAGAGGATCTGTCAGCTCTGCTGTGTGGTGTAGTATAGAGGATCTGTCAGCTCTCCTGTGTGGTGTAGTATAGAGGATCTGTCAGCTCTCCTGTGTGGTGTAGTATAGAGGATCTGTCAGCTCTCCTGTGTGGTGTAGTATAGAGGATCTGTCAGCTCTGCTGTGTGGTGTAGTATAGAGGATCTGTCAGCTCTCCTGTGTGGTGTAGTATAGAGGATCTGTCGGCTCTCCTGTGTGGTGTAGTATAGAGGATCTGTCAGCTCTCCTGTGTGGTGTAGTATAGAGGATCTGTCGGCTCTCCTGTGTGGTGTAGTATAGAGGATCTGTCAGCTCTCCTGTGTGGTGTAGTATAGAAGATCTGTCAGCTCTCCTGTGTGGTGTAGTATAGAGGATCTGTCAGCTCTCCTGTGTGGTGTAGTATAGAGGATCTGTCAGCTCTCCTGTGTGGTGTAGTATAGAGGATCTGTCAGCTCTCCTGTGTGGTGTAGTATAGAGGATCTGTCGGCTCTCCTGTGTGGTGTAGTATAGAGGATCTGTCAGCTCTCCTGTGTGGTGTAGTATAGAGGATCTGTCAGCTCTCCTGTGTGGTGTAGTATAGAGGATCTGTCAGCTCTCCTGTGTGGTGTAATATAGAGGATCTGTCAGCTCTCCTGTGTGGTGTAGTATAGAGGATCTGTCAGCTCTCCTGTGTGGTGTAGTATAGAGGATCTGTCAGCTCTCCTGTGTGGTGTAGTATAGAGGATCTGTCGGCTCTCCTGTGTGGTGTAGTATAGAGGATCTGTCAGCTCTCCTGTGTGGTGTAGTATAGAGGATCTGTCGGCTCTCCTGTGTGGTGTAGTATAGAGGATCTGTCGGCTCTCCTGTGTGGTGTAGTATAGAGGATCTGTCGGCTCTCCTGTGTGGTGTAGTATAGAGGATCTGTCAGCTCTCCTGTGTGGTGTAGTATAGAGGATCTGTCAGCTCTCCTGTGTGGTGTAGTATAGAGGATCTGTCAGCTCTCCTGTGTGGTGTGTAGTATAGAGGATCTGTCAGCTCTCCTGTGTGGTGTAGTATAGAGGATCTGTCAGCTCTCCTGTGTGGTGTAGTATAGAGGATCTGTCAGCTCTCCTGTGTGGTGTAGTATAGAGGATCTGTCAGCTCTCCTGTGCGGTGTAGTATAGAGGATCTGTCAGCTCTCCTGTGCGGTGTAGTATAGAGGATCTGTCAGCTCTCCTGTGGTGTAGTATAGAGGATCTGTCAGCTCTCCTGTGTGGTGTAGTATAGAGGATCTGTCGGCTCTCCTGTGTGGTGTAGTATAGAGGATCTGTCAGCTCTCCTGTGTGGTGTAGTATAGAGGATCTGTCAGCTCTCCTGTGTGGTGTAGTATAGAGGATCTGTCAGCTCTCCTGTGTGGTGTAGTATAGAGGATCTGTCAGCTCTCCTGTGTGGTGTAGTATAGAGGATCTGTCAGCTCTCCTGTGTGGTGTAGTATAGAGGATCTGTCAGCTCTCCTGTGTGGTGTAGTATAGAGGATCTGTCAGCTCTCCTGTGCGGTGTAGTATAGAGGATCTGTCAGCTCTCCTGTGTGGTGTAGTATAGAGGATCTGTCAGCTCTCCTGTGTGGTGTAGTATAGAGGATCTGTCAGCTCTCCTGTGTGGTGTAGTATAGAGGATCTGTCAGCTCTCCTGTGTGGTGTAGTATAGAGGATCTGTCAGCTCTCCTGTGTGGTGTAGTATAGAGGATCTGTCAGCTCTCCTGTGTGGTGTAGTATAGAGGATCTGTCAGCTCTCCTGTGTGGTGTAGTATAGAGGATCTGTCAGCTCTCCTGTGTGGTGTAGTATAGAGGATCTGTCAGCTCTCCTGTGTGGTGTAGTATAGAGGATCTGTCAGCTCTCCTGTGTGGTGTAGTATAGAGGATCTGTCAGCTCTCCTGTGTGGTGTAGTATAGAGGATCTGTCAGCTCTCCTGTGTGGTGTAGTATAGAGGATCTGTCAGCTCTCCTGTGTGGTGTAGTATAGAGGATCTGTCAGCTCTCCTGTGTGGTGTAGTATAGAGGATCTGTCAGCTCTCCTGTGTGGTGTAGTATAGAGGATCTGTCAGCTCTCCTGTGTGGTGTAGTATAGAGGATCTGTCAGCTCTCCTGTGTGGTGTAGTATAGAGGATCTGTCAGCTCTCCTGTGTGGTGTAGTATAGAGGATCTGTCAGCTCTCCTGTGTGGTGTAGTATAGAGGATCTGTCAGCTCTCCTGTGTGGTGTAGTATAGAGGATCTGTCGGCTCTCCTGTGTGGTGTAGTATAGAGGATCTGTCAGCTCTCCTGTGTGGTGTAGTATAGAGGATCTGTCAGCTCTCCTGTGTGGTGTAGTATAGAGGATCTGTCAGCTCTCCTGTGTGGTGTAGTATAGAGTGATCTGTCAGCTCTCCTGTGTGGTGTAGTATAGAGGATCTGTCAGCTCTCCTGTGTGGTGTAGTATAGAGGATCTGTCAGCTCTCCTGTGTGGTGTAGTATAGAGGATCTGTCAGCTCTCCTGTGTGGTGTAGTATAGAGGATCTGTCAGCTCTCCTGTGTGGTGTAGTATAGAGGATCTGTCAGCTCTCCTGTGTGGTGTAGTATAGAGGATCTGTCAGCTCTCCTGTGTGGTGTAGTATAGAGGATCTGTCAGCTCTCCTGTGTGGTGTAGTATAGAGGATCTGTCAGCTCTCCTGTGTGGTGTAGTATAGAGGATCTGTCAGCTCTCCTGTGTGGTGTAGTATAGAGGATCTGTCAGCTCTCCTGTGTGGTGTAGTATAGAGGATCTGTCAGCTCTCCTGTGTGGTGTAGTATAGAGGATCTGTCAGCTCTCCTGTGTGGTGTAGTATAGAGGATCTGTCGGCTCTCCTGTGTGGTGTAGTATAGAGGATCTGTCAGCTCTCCTGTGTGGTGTAGTATAGAGGATCTGTCAGCTCTCCTGTGTGGTGTAGTATAGAGGATCTGTCAGCTCTCCTGTGTGGTGTAGTATAGAGGATCTGTCAGCTCTCCTGTGTGGTGTAGTATAGAGGATCTGTCAGCTCTCCTGTGTGGTGTAGTATAGAGGATCTGTCAGCTCTCCTGTGTGGTGTAGTATAGAGGATCTGTCAGCTCTCCTGTGTGGTGTAGTATAGAGGATCTGTCAGCTCTCCTGTGTGGTGTAGTATAGAGGATCTGTCAGCTCTCCTGTGTGGTGTAGTATAGAGGATCTGTCAGCTCTCCTGTGTGGTGTAGTATAGAGGATCTGTCAGCTCTCCTGTGTGGTGTAGTATAGAGGATCTGTCAGCTCTCCTGTGTGGTGTAGTATAGAGGATCTGTCAGCTCTCCTGTGTGGTGTAGTATAGAGGATCTGTCAGCTCTCCTGTGTGGTGTAGTATAGAGGATCTGTCAGCTCTCCTGTGTGGTGTAGTATAGAGGATCTGTCAGCTCTCCTGTGTGGTGTAGTATAGAGGATCTGTCAGCTCTCCTGTGTGGTGTAGTATAGAGGATCTGTCAGCTCTCCTGTGTGGTGTAGTATAGAGGATCTGTCAGCTCTCCTGTGTGGTGTAGTATAGAGGATCTGTCAGCTCTCCTGTGTGGTGTAGTATAGAGGATCTGTCAGCTCTCCTGTGTGGTGTAGTATAGAGGATCTGTCAGCTCTCCTGTGTGGTGTAGTATAGAGGATCTGTCAGCTCTCCTGTGTGGTGTAGTATAGAGGATCTGTCAGCTCTCCTGTGTGGTGTAGTATAGAGGATCTGTCAGCTCTCCTGTGCGGTGTAGTATAGAGGATCTGTCGGCTCTCCTGTGTGGTGTAGTATAGAGGATCTGTCGGCTCTCCTGTGTGGTGTAGTATAGAGGATCTGTCAGCTCTCCTGTGTGGTGTAGTATAGAGGATCTGTCAGCTCTCCTGTCGTGTAGTATAGATGATCTGTCGGCTCTCCTTTGTGGTGTAGTATAGAGGATCTGTCAGCTCTGCTGTGTGGTGTAGTATAGAGGATCTGTCAGCTCTCCTGTGTGGTGTAATATAGAGGATCTGTCGGCTCTCCTGTGTGGTTTTAATCAGATCTGTGATAGGATCATCGTCTGATCATTTTGTAAATGTATTAATAACTGTCAACTGTTTATTACATTTCCTTTTGACATAAATTAGGATTATAGCTATCGTGTCTCAAGGTCCTACTTGTAGGATCGCCGAGTTCCAACAGGTGGCACCAGAGACTCAGCTTTCTGTTCTTTTTGGTAAGAGCTAATGTGCATATTTTTGTTTTCCAGAGAAGCACTGTGTGGCCTGTAAGGCTCTTTGCGGCTACTCGGAGCTCCTCACAAGGATAAATAACGCCACCTGCATTATCTCTGTTAAAGGTCCTTTGACGGTGTCACAATTGCGTAAGGACATTGAGAAGGAGTTTGGCCGAGGGCCATCAAAAGTCCCCTAGAACTATGGCTAGTATCGCTTAGGGTGCGCTGACTGGTTGAAAAACTGTACATTTTGCAAATGTGGTGGTACATTGTTTAAATGTGGGAGGTTAGACGGATGCTGGGAGTTATAGTCTACTTCCAGTGTAACTGGGAGCGTCTGTACTTACGGGTCAGGCAGTCCGTACACGGTAAGCAGATTTTCGAGGCACTTGGACTTTTTCTATAGGAGTCCTTTTCACAAGGTTCACATTTACTTTTCATTCCTTCTGCAGAACATTCCTTGTCCAACCTGAAACCTGCGGAGACAGACGCGGCGCGGTTACATGTCGGTTCAGTGATTATATCACACACCAATGGGCTTGTATAACCCGATGTGTGGGAGTCTATTAATATAATCTGTGGGTGTCTATTATATACTCATATCCGGAGTGTGATTCATAGATGATAGATCTGATGATACGGCCTCTGCCTACAGGAGAATCGTAATGAGGTGTATTCAGCTGATCAGGCTATTATTAGACCTGTGGCCCTGTGACCAGCAAACGTAAATTTCAGCATTTCGATAATGTATCTTTATTACAATGTTTGATTTTTCACTTATTTTTCTGCTTGTATTCACTGAAGCTTAAAAATACCCACATTACTCCTTGGAAACCACTAACAAACTGCTGTTGATGGATCTTTTATTATGTTTTTATATTTGGTTATTTATTGTACTGCATTAAATCGGCTCAATAACGCATAAATACTCGTACTATTGCGCTGAGGCTCCTGGTTTTTTTTTTTACATAAATCATATTTAAAGACAATTCACGGTCTGCAATTCACGGGCACAGACCGCGGGCCAGCCACATGCAGATCGCGGACCCATTCACTTGAATGGGGTCCACGAACGGAACACCACGGAAGCAATCCGTAGTGCTTCCTTTCCATTGCACCGCATCTCCGGATTTGCGTAACCATTCAAGTGAATGGGTCTGCATCCGTGATGCGGAATGCACACAGCCATTGCCCTGTGTATTGCGGACCCGCGGTATGCTGGCCGCGATACGGCCATGGGGGACACGCGGTTGTGTGAAAGAGGCCTTAATTAGATCAAGTGTACCTAAAGTAAAAGTGCACCTACCTGCACTCTGCTGCTCCGTTCTAGCACCAAGGCTGCCTTGTGTGTAAACTTCTGGGGGTAGTCACGTGCACCGCTGCCGTCATTCACTGACCTTAGCGGCATGTGACCCAGCTGTGACGTCCCACGGGGACACGTCACCACTTAGGCCAGTGAATGGCTGCAGCGGCCCCCGTCAGAAGGTTTACACTTCGAGGGACAGAAGGGGCAATGACTGGAGGTGAGGGGATTTTTTTTTTTACTTTAGATCCAGGCCTAGTTAAAATGGGGTTTGGGGTTTAAAAACACCTTTAAAGGGGATGTCCAGTTTAGAATTTCTTCTTTCATATAACCTATTGGGGAATTATGAGTGAATAAAGCGGGGTTCCATCTGTTTAGGATCGTCATCTCTTGGCCACAGTGGAGAGCGGAGACATCGAGTGTCTCTCGGTCTGGAGGACCCATCCTGTCCTGCATTACACAGACTTTGATTGGGCACAGTGCAATACTTCATTTCTCCTGTGGTGGCGCTGCAGGGAAATTGAGCACTTACTGCCAGGTTTCCCCCCCAGATTACAGATGATCGCTGGGGTTTCCAGCTAGTCACCTTTCTAACAAATAGGGAGTGTCAAAAAGTGGAGAATCCCATTAAAGAGAAGCTGTCAGGAACAGGAGTCACATTGATTGTCACAGTAACAGGTTCCCTTTAATAGGTTCCGTCAACAGCAGAAAGTCTGAAGGTAACACTACTAAATAATAAACCAAAACCATATTAGTAAAGCTGTATTATAGATTCCACAAAAAGATGATTCATGAAAACGTAACATGGCGGATCTCCAGTACTTGACCTCCAAGGCCAGATATTCTCGGATGTCTGAAATATCAAAGTGATCGCCAACAGTCCACACCAAACATCCGACTGTATGTAATGCAGAGACGCAAAATATCAAAATCATAGACCAATCGTAGACCACCTAGACCGTGCTTCCTGTGGAGGCCCAAAGGCCATATAAAGACACCAGTATAATCAATGACACATGGTAGGTAGGGGCCCAGTTATCTGTCTTGTGGCTTCTGTTTACTTGCTCTGCCGAAAAATATTGTCCAACCTATACCAGCAGCGCTCGACAGACCCCACCGAAGTTTTAATCAGTTCCGTCATGTTCCATCTACTGTGTTATATCCAGGCTGGAGGGGGCGGAGCATGACACAGGAATTCATAGAACACATAGGAGACAGTTCCTGTGTCACGCCCGCCCCTCAGGTCTTGCACTTGACATAGCAGTTACCTACATGGTCCAGAACACACAGACCATAGTCAGGATCTGATGACCCATTTTAGGGGTAACCACCAGAAATTCATGATTCCAGCAGCCCTTAATGTTCTCCCTGAATCCAACCATGGAATTTAACTCGTAGCTACTCCTAATGATTAGGTTCAGGTGTGTCTGAGATGACGGGCGTCGCCTGATGTGTCGTAAACTTTGCGGGCGTGACAATGCTCTCCAGCTCAGCGCTCATTGTATTTTTCTCCCACAGATTTCTGCTTGTTTTCTTTCCGTCTACTTGGCTCCATATCAGACACCTTAGGCGCTACACTTACCGTCTCCCTCCTCCCTATTCCCACTAATCTTGGAAATCCAGATGCACCCGGAGACGGAGCCATGCATGCAGAGAATAAAAAAACACATTCCTTAAGCCGTCCTAGATGACAAGCAGATTTTTTGGCCAACATCATGGAACAAGGGCCACACAACCATATTTCTGGGTCCGCATCCGTTCCGCAATTTTGCGCAACGAGTGCGGACCCATTCATTTCGATGGGGCCATAAACGATGTGTGCTGTCTGTATCTGTAGTTCTGTTCCGCGGCCCCGCAAATTCGATAGAGCATGTCCTATTCTTGTCCGCAATCTGTGGACAACAATAGGCATTTCTACCATAGGTTTGGCCGTGTGTGGTCCGCAAAATGCACAATGCCCATGGCCTGTACCCGTGTTTTGCGTATCCGCAATTTGCGGACAGCAAAACACTTTTGGTTGTGTGAATGGACTCTTATGGAGGCACCGTAGTTGTCATTATGACGGCTATGGCAGTCACTGTTATGGAGACACTATGGTTCTCATTATGGGGACATGGGCAGTCACTGTTATGGAGACACTATGGTTCTCATTATGGGGACATGGGCAGTCACTGTTAAGGAGACACTATGGTTCTCATTATGGGGACACGGGCAGTCACTGTTAAGGAGACAATATGGTTCTTATTATGGGGACACGGGCAGTCACTGTTATTATGGAGACACTATGGTTCTCATTATGGGGACACGGGCAGTCACTGTTATGGAGACACTATGGTTCTCATTATGGGGACACGTGTAGTCACTGTTATGGAGACACTATGGTTCTCATTATGGGGACACTGGTGGTCACTGTTATGGAGACACTATGGTTCTCATTATGGGGACACGGGCAGTCACTGTTATTATGGAGACACTATGGTTCTCATTATGGGGACACGGGCAGTCACTGTTATGGAGACACTATGGTTCTCATTATGGGGACACGTGTAGTCACTGTTATGGAGACACTATGGTTCTCATTATGGGGACACTGGTGGTCACTGTTATGGAGACACTATGGTTCTCATTATGGGGACACGGGCAGTCACTGTTATTATGGAGACACTATGGTTCTCATTATGGGGACACGGGCAGTCACTGTTATGGAGACACTATGGTTCTCATTATGGGGACACGGGCAGTCACTGTTATGGAGACACTATGGTCCTCATTATGGGGACACGGGCAGTCACTGTTATGGAGACACTATGGTTCTCATTATGGGGACACGGGCAGTCACTGTTATGGAGACACTATAGTTCTCATTATGGGGACACTGGTGGTCACTGTTATGGAGACACTATGGTTCTTATTATGGGGACACTGGTGGTCACTGTTATGGAGACACTATGGTTCTTATTATGGGGACACTGGTGGTCACTGTTATGGAGACACTATGGTTCTTATTATGGGGACACTGGTGGTCACTGTTATGGAGACACTATGGTTCTTATTATGGGGACACGGGCAGTCACTGTTATTATGGAGACACTATGGTTCTCATTATGGGGATACTGGTGGTCACTGTTATGGAGACACTATGGTTCTCATTATGGGGACACTGGTGGTCACTGTTATGGAGACACTATGGTTCTTATTATGGGGGCATGGGCAGTCACTGTTATGGAGACACTATGGTTCTCATTATGGGGACACAGGCAGTCACTGTTATGGAGATACTATGGTTCTCATTATGGAGACACGGGCAGTCACTGTTATGGAGACACTATGGTTCTCATTATGGGGACACGGGCAGTCACTGTTATGGAGACACTATGGTTCTCATTATGGGGGCATGGGCAGTCACTGTTATGGAGACACTATGGATCTCATTATGGGGGCATGGGCAGTCACTGTTATGGAGACACTATGGTTCTCATTATGGGGGCATGGGCAGTCACTGTTATGGAGACACTATGGTTCTCATTATGGGGACACTGGTGGTCACTGTTATGGAGACACTATGGTTCTCATTATGGGGACACGGGCAGCAAGTCACTGTTATATGGAGACACTATGGTTCTCATTATGGGGACACGGGCAGTCACTGTTATTATGGAGACACTATGGTTCTCATTATGGGGACACGGGCAGTCACTGTTATGGAGAGACTATGGTTCTCATTATGGGGACACTGGTGGTCACTGTTATGGAGACACTATGGTTCTCATTATGGGGACACTGAGTGGTCACTGTTATATGGAGACACTATGGTTCTCATTATGGGGACACGGGTAGTCACTGTTATGGAGACACTATGGTTCTCATTATGGGGACACTGGTGGTCACTGTTATGGAGACACTATGGTTCTCATTATGGGGACACGTGTAGTCACTGTTATGGAGACACTATGGTTCTCATTATGGGGACACTGGTGGTCACTGTTATGGAGACACTATGGTTCTCATTATGGGGACACTGGTGGTCACTGTTATGGAGACACTATGGTTCTCATTATGGGGACACGGGTAGTCACTGTTATGGAGACACTATGGTTCTTATTATGGGGACACTGGTGGTCACTGTTATGGAGACACTATGGTTCTCATTATGGGGGTACTGTGGCCACCACTTTTTGGTCACAAACCAGGAATTATAATTTCATAGTTGGGGCTTTTTCAGTGCAGATCTTATGTAACATTTCTTGTGTCCTTTACCATAACCGCAGATATCATGACATTGAGACGTTTCTCATCACCTCCAGGTTGTGACTTTCAGGTCTTCTGAGCTTTAGTCACCATTGCTCTGCAGACCTGGTTACTGGTTCATCGCTCTGCACGGATGACAGTGCAGCAAACCTCACATATTATCTGCTGAAGTGTGAAACCTCAGACCTGTGCCTCCCTTGTGATCTCCTCTGCATCACTACTTATTTGTGGTTGCACATAGAAGCCCATAGATCTGCAAGCGAAAATGGCATTGTGTGGGGTGTGATGATGGGAGGAGATGAGCGAGCGAGAGGAAAATCTCACAAGTGGCAATAAACTGTGTCTCCTGCTCTGTTGTGGACTGTGCTAGTCCAAACAGGGTCAGCAAACTCTGTCTCCTTTCGGGTTCCTCAGGCTTTCTTAGGTCTTCATACTAAATACTGGCTCCAGTCTAAATCTCACAGTCACTGGAGTCTTGAGAATTTACATAGAGATAAAGGAACCCCATAGCAAATATCTGTTTGTCAGTTAGCGGTCATCACCTCCTCCTTCCTCCAGACCAGAACTTTTCACCGCTCGTGACCTCCTAATTCTCTGTTGGTGAAAGGAACCAATTTCTCTGACCCTCTGCCCAACTTTTTCTACATCCCTACCTTAACATTGAGTTTTCTGTGAAGATTAGTGAGCCCCATCTATGGAGGTTGTTTATGGCTGGATCTTTTCTTGGTCTCCACAACAGCCACATTATGGTTCTCCAGTTACTAGAATGGAATCATGTTGAGCCTCACCACTCACTTCGATCCATGTCATATAAGGATCCAAAGTGGGTTGGGTTTATGTCAAAATTAGTAAAAAAAAAAAAAAAAAAAAAGGAATTTGCCCAAGTTACCACTCCAACCCATACAAATCTTGCTGGATGGATTTCCCCAAAGCTTAGATCTTGGTGGTTCCTTTGGCTTACCTCCTCTCAATTATGGCAGCCTTCTGACTTCATGATACATCCTGCCTTTTCATTGCCAAAGAAAGGAGCCTCTGCCAAATTCCCCTGCCCTCCCATACTAATAGAGTACAGTCTTTGAAGATGGTGAACCCTATCCGTGAAGGTGGTGGAAAGGCCAATATTTCTTAGTCTCCATACCAGCCACTTGTCTCAGGTTCCTCAGGTGGAAGACGTCACTACTGCGGTAGACTTGTGTAGGCTCTTGGAAGACATGCTGACCCATCCATACTATTAGGACTGACGAATCAGGAAATAACTGAGTTTATGAGATTAGAGTCAATCTCCAACCAAGTTCTATTTGGCTTGCGTTGCCGAAGGCTCAGATTTTATGACATCCTCCTTTGCGCGGCTTCCTCCACATTATGGCAAAATGTCGGCTTGATGAAGTGTCTAATACACATATGGAGATCTCACCGATCTTAGCAGTACCGACTGACAATCTGATGTGAATTGGGAGTCGGTGTAGGACTGGCCCGCTAGAGTACCAGAAGATCCTTCGGTGGGCCCAGGCTCTGATTCCATAGTGGGTCCTAAAGGTCCAGTGGATAAAACCTGTTTGTAGCTTCTGAGACTGATCTGGGTGTCTTGGCTGTCTCCAATGGCAGAAGGATTGAAGTTCAACATGTTCCTGGAGGAGAAATACCCCCTACCAGAGGGGTCTGACACGGGCCACTGATTGAAAACAAGAATTCATAAGATGGTTCCTTTGCTCCATGGTTGCTGCATGTTAGCATCCCCCCTTTTCCCGATCAGCTGGTTGATGAAATGCTTGTTTGTCGGTTGATGAGATCTTTTTCTAAATAGGGGATGTGCTGCTGACAATAATGTAAATTAACTGCAGCACGAATGATCGTAAGTAGAGGGCGATCGTTTGTTTCGCAAATTATCTTTCCATTGAGCTAAAGCCTAGTGTGCATGTATACAAGGGATTGGGGAGGACAAGCATTTCAACAACAGCAAATCTAAAGTGTACACACAGCACGAGCACCTACTGTAATGGAAAGAACCAGAATTGTGGACTCCATTTTTACCAGCTGTCACATGACTCCTGCACGGACTCACCCGCCAGACATTTGTTGCAGCAGTGTTTCCCCCTTTCGCACTGTATTCATCTTCGTTGCAGGTTACGGGTCCATTCAAGGTCTCGGATCTTTTGTGCCGGTGGATTGACGCCTTGAACCCCACCGGTTCACCTTTTATCAGCAGAGCCGACTCTAAGGGAACATCCAACGTGTGACATATGACGGGGAGAAGCCAGAATAAGGAGATCTGCAAAATAGAGTAAAAGAATGGTCATTGATGGTGAGGCATACAGCATAGGAAAGTCATGCAGAGCGTGTCTGACAACAGGTGGCGCTAAATCGTAGTCTGTTTCCAAGGGCAACAGCAGAATTTTGAAAGCAGCTATGTGTATGAATAGAAAAAAAACAATTTTCTCATTTCAATGGTTACCAATATGGCAGACACCGTAGTGGCTAACACTGGTGCGGGGGTAGCTATATCAGGGGGTATTTTGGGTGGGCGGGGCTTAGGTAATATCATCCTCAGTCCACCCCTCGTCTTTTCTGCCCGTTCACCCTACACCATTGTAATGTTATAGGGTGTTTTTATCTCTTGATACAACGCCATTTTTCATTCCGGTTCAGCTTCATGGCTTCCGTTATGAATGAATCCAGTGTGAACAGAGCCTTAATCAGTAATGACCTGAGAAGAATTTAGAACAAAAGCCAAACCTCTACTTGTGGGGAGAGGTTTATCAAAACTGGCTTAGTTGCTCGTGGCAACCAATCAGATTCTACCTTTCATTTTTCAGAGCTCCTTGGGAAAATGAAAGGGGGAATCTGATTGGTTGCTATGTAACTAAGCCAGTTTTCCTTCACAGCAGTTGTGATAAATCTCCCCCGTAGTCTCTATGACTGGGGCTGCGGGTGAACTTAAAGGGTTTGTCTTTGAGGAGATAAAAACAATTAAACAAAATCTGAAAGACAGAAATCATGTGACGTGTCATCATTAGAACCACTCGGTAGTGCAGCCTCAGGCTTTGGGCCTATGACTTCACCTGATTGGATCTTGGCATAGAAATAAGACCTTATAGAACGGTTTTCAAATTTTCATTGCAAGTCAAATGGCGATTTCTCTCAGCTTGTGCGATTTCAGTCAGTGATGTCACCTAGAAATCATGGAGGACAATCCGCATCAATTGGTGCGGTTTTACATGCGGATTGAGTGCGGATTTTCCTCTCCTCATTGAAATGAATGGAGAAAATTGGTCAGGAAAAATAAAAATAAATTGACATGCTGCGGATTTTAAAATCCGCACGTCAGGTCAAAATCCGCACGGAAAAAAACTATAACCTATAGTGCGGATTATCTGCACGCAAATCTGCACGCAATCCTGATTGTATGCATTTAGTCCAAGTGGGCAGATTTATCAGAACTGTCTAAGGGTATGTTCACACAGGCGCAGGTTGTTTCTGTTGCGGTTTTTCACTTTGAATGGACATAGCAGCGTCTGTTTGGCCCTGCGTCTTGAAATCCGCTGTTTGGCACGAAAAATGGCGCAAATCCGTAATGAATATGGATTTAAATCCACAGTGCTGCCATGGCAGCTCTGGTGGAGGAGGGAGGCGTAGTACAGGCTCCGTATTTTATGACCAGCCCGACTGTGCCCTTTCCTGTAATACAAGCGGCTTTCCTAATCCAGGAAACACATACTCGTTTCCCCACTGCGAGACTCGCCTTACGGACTGGAATAACCTAGAGGTGTAGCAGAGCTGAATTTGTCACCAAAGTAACTCTGTGCAGTGATAACTCAATCCGCAGTCCTATACAAAAGAAATGTTGCAAATCGCAGGAGGCTTTATAAAATACAGAGCTGGATTTGTCATTAACCTGTGATAACTTAATCTGCAGTCCCATACGAAACCACAGATCCACCTATGACCACATTGAAATCTAAAGAGGAAAGGTGCCAAAGCACAGACTCACCTCTGCTACATCTGTGCAGTTGTAGTTTTAACGATGTGCTTTATGAAATTTAGCTCTGCTGCTTTCAATGGTGTGTCTTATGAAATTCAGCTCTGCTACATCTGTATAGTTGTTTCAACCTGTTTTAAGAAATTCAGCTCTGCTACATCTTAGCAGTTGTATTTTCAACAAAGCGTGTTATGAAATTCAACTCTGCTACATCTGTGTAGTTGCGGTTTCAAGACGTGTTTTTAAGCAACTCAGCGCTGCTAGAAATGTGTAGTTGTAGTTTCAACAATGTGCTTTATGAAATTCAGCTCTGCTTCATCACGCTCAAGTTGTCGTTTCCACAGTGTGTTTTATAAAATACAGATGTAGCAGTGCCGAATTTGTAGTTCACAGGTTTAGTGGAGCAAACTGCCGTCATGGTAAGCCGCAGATAACACATCAGGGTATTACAAGCAGTCATGCTAAAACACGGACTCTGCACTGCTACATCTGCATGTCGTCGAGGATCTAAACCATACAATGCAGTCGCTTTGTGACGTAGGGATGTAGCAGAGCTGGATTTACCTTTCTTATTTTCCTTCGGCAGAGCTGCAGTCATGTGGAAACCACATCAGCATAGTAGGAGAAACTGAGCCAGACCGCAAACTCAGCTCTACATCTGTATGTTGTTGAGAATCTAGAGCACATATGTAGCAGTGTTGAATGTGTAATTTACCTGTTTCTTGTGTGCAGCATAACAGCTTGTTAGATTGTATGTACATGCAGCATTTTTTTGCTGTTTTTCTTGGTCAAGGAGTCTACAAGTCTAGTGTTTTTTGGCTTTTTTCCCCCTGGAGTTTTTCCCATAGACTTCTCTATAGAACTTAAAAAATACTGAAAAAATAGTGGGAGTGAAAGAGCCCTTTGGCAATGTTCGTAAGGTGGATTTTGGCAATGTATGCGACTGTAGAATCCATTGTAGTTTCTGCTGCGGCTTTTCAATCCCGCTGTCAGGTTTACCCTCAGTTCACACTTGCGCGTTTTACAGCGCGTTCGAACGCGCTGTAAAATGCTCAACAGGAGAAAACTCATGTTTCCCTATGGGCATGGTTCTCACCTGAGCGTTTTACAGCGCGTTTGAACGCGCTGTAAAACTCCCTACGCTCAAAGAAGTTCTTGAGCTTCTTTGGGGCGTTTTGTCGCGCGTTTGCACCCATAGACTTCAATGGGAACGCGCACGCGTGTAAAACGAGCGTTTAACACGCATTAAAGTGTAGATATGCCTTTTTCAATTGGTCTCCAGAGCCACGAACGCGCGTATGACGTGCGTTTCCTATTTGCAAAAACGCGCTGTAATACGCGCGACTAAAACGCGCGTCTCAGAAACGCTTAGGTGTGAACCCAGGGTTAGTCCCAGGACTAAGGCCTCTTGCATGCGAACGTTGTGCGGCCGTTCCGTGCATTGAGGACCGCAACAACATCCGTGCCGCGGCCGGGATGGATTGAGACCCATGTAACTTGAATGGGTCCGTGATCCGTCCGCACCGCAAAAAAATAGAACAAGTTCTATTTTTTTGCGGTGCGGAGGCACGGACAGAAACACCACATAGTGCTTCCGTGGGGTTCCGATCCGTACTTCTGTTCCGCATCTCCGTGATTGTGATTCAAGTGAATGGGTCCGAATCCGTGAGGCCGGAGCCCGTGTATTGCGGACTTGCTGTTTGCGGGACGCAATACGGCCACGGGCACACAACGTTCGTGTGCAAGAGGCCTAAAATCGGAAGCAGACTCCTGTCGCAGTTTCCCGTGGTGCCTGCACAGTTTGCGAAACTGTATCAAAATAATCTTCGGCAGCGGCACAGGAGGTGGCTTTGGCGCAGAATCCGTGGTGAAATAGGTGGCAAAAAAAAAAACGACAGTGTGAACATAGCCTTATAACTCTAATGACAAACTTGCCACTGCTACATCATTTATTATAAGCGAGTATGTTTTCTGCTAGAGCTTAGTATTAGTCCACCTCGAAATGAGTTCGTAAGCCAGTGAAATGTTAAAGGGAACTCTGGAATTGTAAAATGTCATTGAAACATGCCCCGGACGAGCGGATAGTGGGTTATATATCCGATGTAGTCATTCGGACCCTGGGAGCAGATTTCTTGCACAGCAGAGTGGAACTCTATGTGCCAATGGACCCTTCACCAATTGTGTAATGTCCCTTCATACGTCGTGATATGGCGGTAACCCCCTTTACTCACCGCAAGGAAGAGTCCGGTCATTTTGCTTATTTCCAGCGCACGGTCGGACAGACAGTTTTACTCATTTTTCCCCAGACTCCTGGACACGTATTATCCTTGGGGCGACATTAAACTCCGCTCCGTGGTCTCCAAAAGAGTCGACTCTTCACATGTGAGAGCGTTGGGGTCAGCCTCGTTCCTGGAACCCCCAACCTCATATCAGGTCCTAGAAGTCTGACTGCTCCTCTCACTGGTTCCTCCTCAAAGTTCTGTCCCTTCCCCTCCTTTCTACGTCAACGGCGCTTCCCGTCCTCTCTCTGTGGATCCCAGAAACTGAGAAAACAGAGAAGTCTGCAAACTGAGGAAGTGACAAAACTGTAGAGTCACCAGATGCGGGGGAGAGAGCAGGGAGGAGAGGGAGGAGAGAGACGACAGAGGGAGGAGAGAGGACTCCCGAGCCTGAAGAAGAACCTTAAGTTCACCTGCCATAACACTGCAGCCTCTTACACGCTGTTCACACCATACTATGCCTAGAAGTTGGACTTATTCATCCTGAGTACTGCTTTATATCTGTCCCCAGCGGATGCCTCTGTATAGTCATTGGCCACAATATAAAATGTATACTGCGCAATATACTTTTTTTTTTGTGGTGACCCACTGTGTATTACATCCGCTGTGCTTTATTATCCAGTAAGGACTCATGCTCTAAACCATTTTTTGCGGATCATGTGCGGACCCATTCACCGCAGAGGATCCGGACACTACACTTTTGTGCTCTCCGCATCCATATGTCCGTTCAGCGGCCCGCCAAAAAGATAGAACATGTCCTATTCTTGTCTGTATCAGTGATGTCACAGTACAGAGATAATAAACACAGTGATGTCACAGTACAGGGATAATAAACACAGTGATGTCACAGTACAGGGATAATAAACACAGTGATGTCACAGTACAGGGATAATAAACACAGTGATGTCACAGTACAGGGATAATAAACACAGTGATGTCACAGTACAGGGATAATAAACACAGTGATGTCACAGTACAGGGATAATAAACACAGTGATGTCACAGTACAGGGATAATAAACACAGTGATGTCACAGTACAGGGATAATAAACACAGTGATGTCACAGTACAGTGATAATAAACACAGTGATGTCACAGTACAGAGATAATAAACACAGTGATGTCACAGTACAGAGATAATAAACACAGTGATGTCACAGTACAGAGATAATACACACAGTGATGTCACAGTACAGAGATAATACACACAGTGATGTCACAGTACAGAGATAATAAACAGTGATGTCACAGTACAGGATAATAAACACAGTGATGTCACAGTACAGGGATAATAAACACAGTGATGTCACAGTACAGGGATAATAAACACAGTGATGTCACAGTACAGGGATAATAAACACAGTGATGTCACAGTACAGGGATAATAAACACAGTGATGTCGCAGTACAGGGATAATAAACACAGTGATGTCACAGTACAGGGATAATAAACACTATGATGTCACAGTACAGAGATAATAAACACAGTGATGTCACAGTACAGCGATAATAAACACAGTGATGTCACAGTACAGGGATAATAAACACAGTGATGTCACAGTACAGGGATAATAAACACAGTGATGTCACTGTACAGGGATAATAAACACAGTGATGTCACAGTACAGGGATAATAAACACAGTGATGTCACAGTACAGGGGTAATAAACAGTGATGTCACAGTATAGAGATAATAAACACAGAGATGTCACAGTACAGGATAATAAACACAGTGATGTCACAGTACAGGGATAATAAACACAGAGATGTCACAGTACAGGATAATAAACACAGTGATGTCACAGTATAGGGAAAATCCGTACCTGGGATTTTACTTTCCTTGAGTCCGAAGGCAGCACATCATGGGGTTAAGGTTTGTCTCATTCGTTTCCTAGGACCGCCCACCTAGATTAAATTAATTAATTAAATGAGATTAGTACTATATAAACACGCCTCCTACCACCCAACAGTGTATTTTAAAAATAGATTCAGACAAAAGGCATACAAATAATAAATGTTAATCAGGGAGGGTAAGTATGTGCTGCCTTCGGACTCAAGGAAAGTAAAATCCCAGGTACGGATTTTCCCTTTCCCCTTTCGTCCTCGGCAGCACATCATGGGATTTTTCTAGATCTCAAGGGGAGGGTATTTTAATATAGTCCTGTAATTTGTACCCCAGTGTCAAAACTTGACCTCTCAGTATTGGTAACTGTTCATGGAGGTCAATGATATCGAACAGGAAGCTGTATTACAGATATCCTCTATGGATCCTTGTGTTCGCTCTGTCCCTGAGGATACATTACTGATCTATGCTGCTGTAGATCTTGTGGAATGGGCTTTTATCAGAACCAGAGAGGCATCACCCTCCAAGGAATAGAATTCCACAATTATGGCCTTTGCACAGCTATCGATTGTGTCTTTAAATGGTTGTCCTTTTCTTGGCCCAGAAAATAAAAGCCGTTCTGAACGGTTTCGTTCTTAGAGCATAGATTTCAAAGTTCTTCTTACATCTAAGGTACAGTATGTAGGAGAGTTTTTGGAAAAAATGTATGTAGGAGAGGTTCTGGAAAAATACTGTAAGAAAAAATACTGTAAGAAAAGAATTCCCTGTTTTCATTGGAAAATGATGTAATTTAGTAAAGGACGGCATGGTTTGAAGTAAAACCTCATGTGAAGGGAATATTAGCTATGCTGTAGGATGAATTCCGTCCAGATTCTGGTGATATAATCCGTCCTGTAATAACAGTTTGGGGTCTAACAGGAGCTTCCAATCTTCACCTTTGATAAAAGCAGAGAGTAGAAGAGAGCCAGGACCTTCAGGCCCAAAGGAGATTTTAGTATCGCCTGCAGCATCTCCATATAGTCTTCTGTAGAACTGTTCTGCCTCACATGGCTGTAATTTGTCACACAACGTGGATTTGGTTCCAATCCGACAGATTGATCTTCTTCCAATTCAGATGATTCGTCTGAATATTGAAAACAAACTCTGGAATGAATAGTTCTTAGGTTTAGAAAGGCACAATTCTGCCCAGTCAAGGATCTTCTTGGATAACTTCAGAAGGGAATGGCTTCTTGTCCATCCTGTTTGTTTAGATAAAGTACCAAGGATGGTTGTCAGATTGAACTATCACAGTCATTCACCCTAAGATGTATCTGGAAATGCGGTAGAGTCAACTGGAATGTACTTGGGTCCATGAAGTGCGATTTGTATCTCAGAAAGGACCACAGCCGCCATCTGTCCTGAAGATGTGCTCGCCACCCTAAGGCAGAAGCATCCGTGGTCACTATTGCAGGAGAAGATTTTTTAAAAGAATTATTGTTCATAGGACAGCATCTCTCAGTGCTGAAGATGACCACGTGTCTATAACCCTATGGATTGCAGGTAAGAGGTCTGAGATTAGAGTTTTCACTTCTTCCTTCAGCCTTGATCTTGGCGCCTGGTAAATAATTGGTCATAGTACACTTTATCTAATATGGAAATCCAGAACAGTTTGGAAGTTGCAGGGTAGATCCTGAATCCTCCTGACTTATCCAGAATCCCAGTGACTTGGAGAAGTACGATGACCTTCTGAAGAGGTGACTTTAGCAGGTCCTCGGATGGAACTTCTATGAACCAGTCATCTAGATATGGAAACACCTGTAAGGCTTGTAGTAACTTTGAATTGGGGACGTCCTATTCCGCCATTCTTGCGAATAGCCACTCAGGATTTCTTGAAGACTGTATTATTGGCATATGAAGGTCAATATCTTCAGATCTAAAAAAGATGCGCAGTGATCCTCTAGTAGCAGAGCAATGCCCAATGTTTTCTATTCCAAAAATAGATTTAGATTGAAGACTGCTTCTCGTACAATAATGACTTTCAGAACCTCATGATTTCAGGATCCCAATGTCTGAAGTAATCTGCTGAGTAAGGGAAGCCTACTCCTCTGACTTCTGGTGTCAGACTGATTTGTGAAGCTCGTCTTCATCCTTTGGTCTCTTCGGCTCGTACTCCCTTCTGTCAGGAAGTCCACCGATGCCGGATCTATGGTATTCTTGTTTTCTGGACTGCAGGATTTCTAGATCCTACTTAATTTCTAGCAGTCTGTTCATCTGAAAAAACTATTCAGAAATGTAGAGGAGGTTACCAGGTTCATGGTTAGACATTTCCTTTATCTTATCCAGAAGGTGTAACCAGACTATGCGCTCTGGGACTACCAATACTGCACCCATGGCGCTTTAATGAGTGAAAACCTAGATGGGGTTTTTTTTTTTTTTTTTTTTAAAAGGTTTTAAGCGTAAACTAGGAACATCTGGAAAGAAAAAGATCTTCCAGTCAAAGTAATGACAGCAGAATCAACCCAAGATGAAGACTTGAAAAATGGAAAACCCTTTTTTTTTTTTTTTTTTTCTCTTCTTTCTCTCTCTAGGAAGACAAGGAGGAGAATGTCTTCTCAGCCTTGAGCGATAATGACCACTATTGCTGAGGGAGTTGTAACGCTGGGCTGCCAATCCCCAGGGTCGCCTGTATAAAAAATTAATTAAAATCAAAATTTGTTTTAAACCAATACTGTAACTACCAGAGTTTATAACCATTTCTTATGTATCTGTATCAAAAGTGATGTAATTTAAAACCAGAAGCTGTATGGGAGCAGCTTATTACCACCTAATACAGAAAAGTAGCTGAATAGAAGTAGTACAACTTTTTTTTTTTTTTTTTTTTACCAGCAGCTTTGAAAGCATCTGCACAAGTGTTAACGAGTAGTCATCAGCCACAGGTTTGGGCTGCAGGGATTACAAGGCCTTCATTAGACTGAAAGACACAGAACACAATGTTATAGACATCACAGCAACTACTCCCAAGTGTTATCAGGAAGGGGCTTATTCACATAACAGACAGAACAGCATGTTAGAGCCATTACAGCCGGTGCCCCTGTGTGGAGACATCTTACCACCTCTGCTCGGACGGCCGGACATCTGTTTAACAATGGAAACAGGGACTCAGTTATTCACACACATCTGCATCAGTCAGGTAAGTCTGATCATCGGCTTTAGTAAGGTAACTGACCATCCTTTGCTTGGATGGCTGGACATCTAGGGCAGAAAATATACAATGTAACTGCAAGACAACGGCTCCAGGTAACAGCGCCTGCTCTGTACTGTTTAATACTTAACACAAGTGTTAGTCAGGATGGGGCTTATTCACATAATAGACACAACCTGTGACTGTCTGTGCACTTCTTACCACCCTTTGCTGGACATCAGATTCATCCTAGGAAGAGGGATCAGGATATAAACATCAGCTTTAAAAAGGTAATCTGACTCTGGACAGAATACACTGTAACTGCAGGTAACAGGATATAGTTCTGCTCTGTACCGCTAAATACCAGCACAGGTGGTATCAGAAGGGGCTTATTCACATAACACCGCAGGTAACAGGATATAGTTCTGCTCTGTACCGCTAAATACCAGCACAGGTGATATCAGAAGGGCTTATTCACATAACAGACACAACCTGTGACTATGTTTGTGCACTTCATACCACCCTTTGCTGGACATCGGATTTATCCAAGGAAGAGGCATCAGGATATAAACATCAGCTTTAAAAAAAGGTAATCTGACTCAGACAGAATACACTTGTAACTGCAGCTAACAGGATATAGCTCTGCTGTGTACTGCTAAATACCAACACAGGTGTTATCAGAAGGGGCTTATTCACATAACACTGCAGGTAACAGGGTCACAGCTCTGCTGTGTACTGCTAAATACCGACACAGGAGAGCATAACACTGCAGGACTCTGCTCTGTACCCTCTTTAATTCACAGGCACTTTGTACTGCATCAACACGGGTGATTATCAGTAACCTCCAAAAAGGTAAGTCTGACCCAGGACAAACTGAACCTTGTAACCATAAGAGAATGAAAGGTACACAGGCAATGTGCAATACTTAGCTTCCAGTGTGCGAACGGAAGACGAGGCGGCGCATGTGTGTAGTCAGACGCCCAGAGCCTGCGTTCCACAGAGCTTTTCAGCAATATCTTCTACCGTTCTGAAGTCTTTCTCAGCGGATACCGAGTGAAGCCAGTGAACCACACATGGCTATCCTCACTCTCAGGCCTCCGAACCTTGTACCACAAGGTATAATGGCCGGGTAACAGCGGATACCGAGTGAAGCCAGTGAACCACACATGGCTATCCTCACTCTCAGGCCTCCGAACCTTGTACCACAAGGTATAATGGCCGGGTAACAGCGGATACAGAGTGAAGCCAGTGAACCACACATGGCTATCCTCACTCTCAGGCCTCCGAACCTTGTACCACAAGGTATAATGGCCGGGTAACAGCGGATACAGAGTGAAGCCAGGGAACACACATGGCTATCCTCACTCTCAGGCCTCAGGAACATACATGGCCGTGTCCAACTCTGGGCCTTTTTAACCTGGAAAAACCACGGTCTATACGGCCATAGCATCCTAAGGAGGCTGACAACAGGTGGGCTTCTTCCTCACAGGAATGAGGACAAATAAAAAATACACTGTTGGGTGGTAGGAGGCGTGTTTATATAGTACCTCTCATTTAATTAATTAATTTAATCTAGGTGGGCGGTCCTAGGAAACGAATGAGACAAACCTTAACCCATGATGTGCTGCCGAGGACGAAAGGGAAAGAGATAATACACACAGTGATGTCACAGTACAGGGATAATAAACACAGTGATGTCACAGTACAGGGATAATAAACACAGTGATGTCACAGTACAGAGATAATAAACACAGTGATGTCACAGTACAGAGATAATAAACACAATGATGTCACAGTACAGGAAAATAACTACTGTGATGTCACAGTACAGAGATAATAAACACAGTGATGTCACAGTACAGGGATAATAAACACAGTGATATCACAGTACAGGGGTAATAAACACAGTGATGTCACAGTACAAAGATAATAAACACAGTGATGTCACAGTACAGAGATAATAAACACAGTGATGTCACAGTACAGGGATAATATACAGTGATGTCACAGTACAGGGATAATAAACACAGTGATGTCACAGTACAGAGATAATAAACACAGTGATGTCACAGTACAGGGATAATAAACACAGTGATGTCACAGTACAGGGATAATAAACACAGTGATGTCACAGTACAGAGATAATAAACACAGTGATGTCACAGTACAGAGATAATAAACACAGTGATGTCACAGTACAGGGATAATAAACACAGTGATGTCACATTACAGAGATAATAAACACAGTGATGTCACAGTACAGGGATAATAAACACAGTGATGTCACATTACAGGGATAATAAACACAGTGATGTCACAGTACAGGGATAATAAACACAGTGATGTCACATTACAGAGATAATAAACACAGTGATGTCACATTACAGAGATAATAAACACAGTGATGTCACAGTACAGGGATAATAAACACAGTGATGTCACATTACAGGGATAATAAACACAGTGATGTCACAGTACAGAGGTAATAAACACAGAAATTTCACAGTACAGGGATAATAAACACAGTGATGTCACAGTACAGGGATAATAAACACAGTGATGTCACAGTACAGAGATAATAAACACAGAAATGTCACAATACAGGATAATAAACACAGTGATGTCACAGTACAGAGATAATACACACAGTGATGTCACAGTACAGAGATAATAAACACAGTGATGTCACAGTACAGGAATAATACACACAGTGATGTCACAGTACAGGGATAATAAACACAGTGATGTCACAGTACAAGGATAATAAACACAGTGATGTCACAGTACAGGGATAATAAACACAGTGATGTCACAGTACAGGGATAATAAACACAGTGATGTCACAGTACAGGGATAATAAACACAGTGATGTCACACTACAGAGATAATAAACACAGTGATGTCACAGTACAGTGGTAATAAACACAGTGATGTCACTATACAGGGATAATAATAAACACAGTGATGTCACAGTACAGAGATAATAAACACAGTGATGTCACAGTACAGGGATAATACACACAGTGGTGTCACAGTACAGGGATAATAAATACAGTGATGTCACAGTACAGGGATAATAAACACAGTGATGTCACAGTACAGAGATAATACACACAGTGATGTCACAGTACAGAGATAATAAACACAGAGATGTCACAGTACAGGGATAATACACACAGTGGTGTCACAGTACAGGGATAATAAACACAGTGATGTCACAGTACAGGGATAATAAACACAGTGATGTCACAGTACAGGGATAATAAACACAGTGATGTCACAGTACAGAGATAATATACATAGTGATGTCACAGTACAGGGATAATAAACAGAGATGTCACAGTACAGGGATAATACACACAGTGATGTCACAGTACAGGGATAATATACACAGTGATGTCACAGTACAGAGATTAATATACATAGTGATGTCACAGTGCAGGGATAATAAACACAGTGATGTCACAGTACAGTGATAATAAACACAGTGATGTCACAGTACAGGATAATAAACACAGTGATGTCACAGTACAGAGATAATAAACACAGTGATGTCACAGTACAGGGATAATAAACACAGTGATGTCACAGTACAAAGATAATAAACACAGTGATGTCACAGTACAGAGATAATAATAAACACAGCGATGTCACAGTACAGGGATAATAAACACAGTGATGTCACAGTACAGGGATAATAAACACAGTGATGTCACAGTACAGGGATAATAAACACAGTGATGTCACAGTACAGGGATAATAAACACAGTGATGTCACAGTACAGGATAATAAACACAGTGATGTCACAGTACAGAGATAATAAACACAGTGATGTCACAGTACAGGTTAATAATAACAGTGATGTCATACAGGATAATAAACACAGTGATGTCACAGTACAGGATACAACACAGTGATGTCACAGTACAGAGATAATAAACACAGTGATGTCACAGTACAGGGATAATACACACAGTGATGTCACAGTACAGAGATAATAAACACAGTGATGTGATGTCACAGTACAGGGATAATATACACAGTGATGTCACAGTACAGAGATAATAAAACACAGTGATGTCACAATACAGGATAATAAACACAGTGATGTCACAGTACAGGGATAATAAACACTGTGATGTCACAATACAGGATAATAAACACAGTGATGTCACAGTACAGGGATAATAAACACAGTGATGTCACAGTACAGGGATAATAAACACAGTGATGTCACAGTACAGGGATAATAAACACTGTGATGTCACAATACAGGATAATAAACACAGTTATGTCACAGTACAGAGATAATAAACACAGTGATGTCACAGTACAGAGATAATAAACACAGTGATGTCACAGTACAGAGATAATACACACAGTGATGTCACAGTACAGGGATAATAAACACAGTGATGTCACAGTACAGAGATAATACACACAATGATGTCACAGTACAGAGATAATAAACACAGTGATGTCACAGTACAGGGATAATACACACAGTGATGTCACAGTACAGAGATAATAAGCACAGTGATGTCACAGTACAGAGATAATAAACACAGTGATGTCACAGTACAGAGATAATAAACACAGTGATGTCACAGTACAGAGATAATAAACACAGTGATTTCACAGTACAGGATAATAAACACAGTGATGTCACAGTACAGAGATAATAAACACAGTGATGTCACAGTACAGAGATAATAACACAGTGATGTCACAGTACAGGATAATAAACACAGTGATGTCACAGTACAGGGATAATAAACACAGTGATGTCACAGTACAGAGGTAATAAACACAGTGATGTCACAGTACAGGGATAATAAACACAGTGATGTCACAGTACAGGGATAATAAACACAGTGATGTCACAGTACAGAGATAATAAACACCGTGATGTCACAGTACAGAGATAATAAACACAGTGATGTCACAGTACAGAGATAATAAACACAGTGATGTCACAGTACAGAGATAATATACATAGTGATGTCATAGTACAGGATAATAAACACAGTGATGTCACAGTACAGAGATAATAATAAACACAGTGATGTCACAGTACAGACATAATAAACACAGTGATGTCATAGTACAGGATAATAAACACCGTGATGTCACAGTACAAAGATAATAAACACAGTGATGTCACAGTACAGGGGTAATAAACACAGTGATGTCACAGTACAGGGATAATAAACACCGTGATGTCACAGTACAAAGATAATAAACACAGTGATGTCACAGTACAGGGATAATAAACACAGTGATGTCACAGTACAGGGATAATAAACACAGTGATGTCACAGTACAGAGATAATACACACAGTGATGTCACAGTACAGAGATAATAAACACAGTGATGTCACAGTACAGGGGTAATAAACACAGTGATGTCACAGTACAGGGATAATAAACACAGTGATGTCACAGTACAGGGATAATAAACACAGTGATGTCACAGTACAGAGATAATAAACACAGTGATGTCACAGTACAGGGATAATACACACAGTGATGTCACAGTACAGAGATAATAAACACAGTGATGTCACAGTACAGGATAATAAACACAGTGATGTCACAGTACAGGGATAATAACCACAGTGATGTCACAGTACAGCGATAATAAACACAGTGATGTCACAGTACAGAGATAATAAACAGTGATGTCACAGTACAGGGGTAAAAAACACAGTGATGTCACAATACTGTTGGTAATGAACGCTAATCGATTTTCATGTTAGAATTATTGTGATGCACGATAATTTTTGTGATCATTCCTTCCCCCTATTCTCATAGGTTACACTGTCAACAGCACATCTCCTGTTTACTTGAGATGTGCTGCCCACAAATGGTAATTTTATGCCTGAATAGAAGATATAATGAGTTATTACATATATATTTATATATATATATGTACTCACCTGCTCCCTGCCACTCAGTTTGGGCTCCCTGGCTCCCTTCTCCCGTCTTTCATTCCCCACGCATAAACTTCTGGATGGACAGAGTCATGTGTGCTGCTGCATCCAGTGACTGGTCTCAGTGGTGATGTGTTCCCAATCAGACAAATAATGAATAGATGGCTGAAAGAGAGAGATGTGGGCAAGGAAAAGCCACAGGAGATAGAATATAATGGAAGAGTGGGGAGAGATAAGCAAGAGGAAATGATAGACAAAAAGAGTTTAATGGAGAAAGGAAATATACAAAATGTTTGCAACTAAGTTATGTCTCAAGGTCTGTTTAAAAGTTTTTTTCTGCTCTGCACTGATTAGGGGAAATCAGTTTGAAACAACTGTCTGCAGATGTGTGACTGGCTTAGCTATAATCCTCAATTATGCTTCAAGGCCTGTTTAACAGATTGAACATTGGCTTATAGGATAGCTACCTTACATCTGGTGGAGTATCATCTGGCCTATAAGACTCCTTACTTCTAATAGCTGCTTTCACTGTGTTTATGACACAGAGCATTTCAGGAACAGAACTTTACACCTGTTAGGGAACGGTTACAAACAGTGTGCACTGAGCTTGATGGTTACAGTCACAACTGGGAACAGCCTGACAGTTACCAATAATGGCACACAACTTGGTGGTAACTCGCAGAGCATCTCAGGATATAAGTTCACACTGGGTCTTGGTTTTTGGCCACACTTAGGCCCCTTTCACGCGGGCGAGTTTTCCGCGCGGGTGCAATGCGTGAGGAGGACGCATTGCACCCGCACTGAATCCGGACCCATTCATTTCTATGGGGCTGTGCACATGAGCAGTGATTTTCACGCATTACTTCTGCGATGCGTGAAAATCGCAGCATGCTCTATATTGTGCGTTTTTCACGCAACGCTGGCCCCATAGAAGTGAATGGGGCTGCGGGAAAATCGCAAGCATCCGCAAGCAAGTGCGGATGCGTTGCGATTTTCCCGCATGGTTGCTTAGCAACGGGACCCGATCTTTATTATTTTCCCTTATAACATGGTTATAAGGAAAATTATAGCATTCTTAATAAAGAATGCATAGTAAAATGAAGAGGAAGGGGTTAAAAATAATAAAGTTAACTTACCTTAGCCACTTGATCACGTAGTTGCGATCTGTCTTCTCTTTCCAGCTTCAGCTAACAACTAAAGGACCTGTGATGACGTCACACAGGGTCAACGATGGTCCATCTTACCATGGTGATTGGACCATGTGATGTGACGTCATCACAGGTCCTTTAGTTCTTAGCTGATGCTGGGAAAGAGAGGACAGATCGCGACTACGCCATCAAGTGGCTAAGGTAAGTTAACTTTTATTATTTTTAACCCCTTCCTCTTTATTTTACTAAGCATTCTTTATTAAGAATGCTATTATTTCCCCTTATAACCATGTTATAAGGGAAAATAATAAATTCTCCAGAAGAATTCTTCGGGTCTGGGTACCAAAGATGGCGATTTTTCTCACGCGCGTGCAAAACGCATTACAAACGTTTGCATCCACGCGGGAAAATCGTGCATATTCCCGCAACGCACCCGCCTCTTATCCGGGCGTCAAATATGACGCCCGTGTGAAAGGGGCCTTATGGGTAGGAGTGGCACAGCTTCCACCTGCAGTTGGCACCAGAACATGCCGGAAGCAGTCCAAAACCACTTACAGTATACAAAGTGCCAGCTGATAGCCAACAGGCCAGAGACTGCAAACAGCCTCTGATGAAATCACTAACATTGGCTTCAGGGCCATCTTTAACGCGGGTCAAAAGGGGCAGCTGCCTCTTGGTCCCTGCTGGCGAGTGGCGTAGCATTGGGGGGGGGGGGCATATGGACCGTTTTCTAATTAGGCAAAGTGAGGCGATCACCTCAGGCGGCGCGGCCCTGGTGACTAGTGGGGAGCGGTGTCGGCCGGTACAGGGAGATGAGCGCTTCTATTGTGGAAGCTCTCATCTCCATAGTCATCTGTATCGCCATTCTCAGGACAGCGATACAGATGGATGCTCTGGGGCAGGGGAGAGGGGTCTCCCTTCCTTGTTCCTCTGATAGGCTGCAAGCACTTAGGCCCCTTGCACACGACAGTATTTTGCGGACCGTATACTGGCAGTTTTTTCAGTTCAGTATACTGACAGTATACTGAACCATTCATTTCAATGGGTCTGCAAAAAATACTGAAGTGTCTCCGTATGCCTTCCGTTTCCGTTTTTTCTGTTCCGTTTAAATATAGACCATGTCCTATTCTTGTCCGCAAATCACGTTCAGTGGCTCCATTCAAGTCAATGGGTCTGCAAAAAAAACGGAAAGCATACTGAAGTGCATCCGTATGTCTTCCGTATCCGTTCCGTTTTTTGCGGAACCACCTATTGAAAATGTTAAGACCAGCCCAATTTTTTCAATGTTATTACTGTATACTGTATATGCCAAACGGAAAAACGAAACTGAACAACGGAACCGAAACGGAAACAAAACGGAAGCAAAAAACGGAAAAACGGATCCGTAAAAAACGGACAGCAAAACACTGATAAAAAAAAACGTTTGTGTGCAAGAGGCCTTAGTCTGCAGCCTATTAGAGGCTGGTGCAGGCGGCGCAATGACGTCATTGCGCCGCCTGAACCGTACAGCGCGGAGCACAGGCCAGAAGAGCCCTGCCTCGCATCGCTGCCAGCCTGATGAAGGTAAGTATAGGTGTTTATTTTTTTATATGGTACTAGTTACTGGCACATGATTGGGAGACATCTATGATGGGGGCACTTCTTACTGGCACATGCTTGGGGGGAAACTATGATGGGGGCACTTCTTACTGGCACATTATTGG
The DNA here is from genome assembly GCA_033119425.1 of Bufotes viridis. NCBI lineage: Eukaryota > Metazoa > Chordata > Amphibia > Anura > Bufonidae > Bufotes > Bufotes viridis. Next base: position 18,053,061 of record CM065594.1, read on the forward strand.
GGGCACTTTTTACTGGCACATTATTGGGTGGCACTATGGGGGCATCTATGATGGGGGCACTTCTTACTGGCACATGATTGGGGGGCAACTATGATGGGGGCACTTCTTACTGGCACATTATTGGGGAGCACTGTGGGGGTATCTATGGGGGCACATTATTGGTGGCACTTTTTACTGGCACATTATTGGGTGGCACTATGGGGGCATCTATGGGGGCACTTCTTACTGACACATTATTGGGGGCACTATGGGGGCATCTACTGAGGCCACAAAGAAGGGGTATTTTAAATGGGGGCATTATGGAGGAAGGGAGAGAGGAACACTATGGGGCTTCTACTGAGGCCACAAAGAAGGGGTATTTTATATGGGGGCACTATGGGGAAGGGGGAGAGGAACACTATGGGGCTTCTATTGAGGCCACAAAGAAGAGGTATTTTATATGGGTGGCACTATGGGGGAAGGGGGGAGAGGAACACTATGGGGCTTCTATTGAGGCCACAAAGAAGAGGTATTTTATATGGGTGGCACTATGGGGGAAGGGGGGACACTATGGGAGCTTCTACTGAGGGCACAAAGAAGGGGTATTTTATATGGGTGGCACTATGGGGGAAGGGGGGACACTATGGGAGCTTCTACTGAGGGCACAAAGAAGGGGTATTTTATATGAAGGGCTCTGTATAGGGGCATTTTATACTGGGACACATTATGGTGGGTAATATGGGGAAAGGGAGAGAGGAGTACTATGGGCTCATTTATGGGGGCACTAAGAAGGGTATTGAAAATTATGGGGACACTGAGGACATCTACTAGGGCACTATGTATGGGGCATTTTATACTGGTACATTATGGGGGTACTGGGAGGAAGGGGGGAAAGGAGCACTATGGGGGCATTTACTGGGGGCACTATTTAGGGGTATTTTATACTGGCAAATTATGGGGGCACTATGTGGACATTAGCTCAACTGGGGGCATTAAAAGAGGGTATTTTTTTGTAGTGTCACATTATAAGGAGAATTATTACTACTGGGGGCATTATGATGGGGTTTATTACTACTGGGGTCTATGGGGAACATGATTACTAGTATGGGCACTATGGAAGCATTATTGCTTCCGGGGCACAGTGGGGACATGTTGGGGCGCTGTAGGAGCACTATTATTACTACCATGTGTGCTCTAGCAGAGAATTATTACTATTGGTGGGACTTTTGGGAGCACCCTGGCACAGTATCAGCTTACCACAATTATTTTTGGGGACGTTATGTTTACACTATTAGTGTCAGGGACACTATTTGCTGGGCACAGTTATTTTAGGACACTGTGTGCCAATAATTATTGAAGGGGCATTATCTGTGTGGTACTAGTATTATCAGGGGTTTATCGGTTTCTGCAGTATAATATTGGGGAGCACAGCGGCACAGTATTGGGGGTCGTAGGATGATTTGTGCAGAAGATGGGAGGATGATGGAAAAGTAGTAAACTAAGATCTTTTTGTCAAACTGCAGTGACGAAATGGCTGAAAAATGGTGGTCCGGTCTGAAAGGAGAAGACGAGGAAAGAGAACATCTAAATCAAAGGAGACGTCACTGGATGTAAGAGGTATGTGGGGCTGTATATCCCTGTATTTCTGTAGTGAATATAGAATTTGGCCCACACTGTAGTAGCCTGGCCCCAGACTTCAGGTCACACTGTGCGTGTTCTGAATCCTGGGGGCTCACACCCATGAGGAGATATGGGGAGCAGTCTGTGAGATGGGGAGCAGTCTGTGAGATGGAAGAGATATGGGGGAGCAGTCGGTGTGAGACAGGAGATATGAGGGAGCAGTCTGTGTGATGGAGGAGATATGGGGAGTAGTCTCCTCCTCCTCCTGACCTCCCTGCCCTTTGAGTATGCCGCGTGCCGTGACATCATGCGGAAGCACTGCACCGCTAGGGTGAGCCAAGCCCCGGTCTCCTTCCTGAACTGCAGAGCCCACTTCTGCCCAGAGCACTGATCCTGAGCCGCTGGAGTCTCAGAACTGTAAGTATTTACAGTCATTCACTGTAAGCGATATTATATATATTACTCGTTTTATGTGAGTAAGGGTGCTGGGTGGTTGAAGAAGGGGGAGGGAATGGAAAAGGGGAGGGGGTGGAGAAGAGGGGGTGGCGGTGGAGGGGTTAGTAGTACAGTACTATCTGCACATTGTGAAAAAAAGTAATCTGCAAAATACTATATATTTGTCTCAGAAGTTGTGTTTTTAATTTTTAGAATAATGATACAGGCATTTTATTTGATACTTTTGTGCTGATTCTTTTTTCCTCTATATTAAGGGACACTATAGTCACCAGAACCACAACAGCTAAACGTAAAAGTTCTGGTGTCTATAGCATGTCTCTGCAAGCTTTTTAATGTAAAGACTGCCTTTTCAGTAAAAAGGCAGTATTTACATTATTGCCAAGGAACACCTCTAGTGGCCACTCATCAGACGGTGAGGAGGTGCTTCCTAGTCCAGTGTTACACAACGTGCAACACTGGCATTCACGCTAAACACTCCTCATAGAAATGCATTGATTCAAAGCATCTCCATGAAGCCAAGCATGCACAATAGCCTCCGAATGCTTCCCTATGGGAAAGCAGTGGGTTGGCTATGATATACTTCACACCCTGCACATTCCTGTGCATTGTATGGATGAGGTGTGTGTGTGTTGTGGTTGAGGCGTGATTGCATGCTAGGGTGGGGGAGGCGGGATCCAGGGGGTCCAAGTAAATTCTTGCCCAGGGTCCAATCAATATTAAAGACGGCCCTGATTGGCTAATGTACAATTTAAGGGGGGGGGGGGAAATAATTCCTGGGTTTAGTAAGAAGAGGGCTTAGATAGAATTTAAAGCAGGACTGTTCTCAGACCCACCCTCTTTCCCTGGAAGAAGCTCTTATCTTCTAAATAAATGCTGTGGCTAACTCTCAGAATCCTTCAATCTCTTTTATCAATGTCTTTGTTTGGGTTAGTTTGCGTGGTGGGGAGTCATTGAATGGTGGAGTTAGATAAGAGGAGGAGTTAGAGAGGAATAAAAGCAGGACTGTACCCAGAACCACCCACTTTCCCTAAAAGAAGCTCACTCCTTCTTATCTTCTAAATAAATGCTGTGGCTAACTCTCAGAATCCTCCAATCTCTATTATCAATGTCTTTATTTGGGATAGTTTGGGTGGTGGGAAGTCATTAAATGGTGGGGTTAGATAAGAGGAGGAGTTAGAGAGGAATAAAAGCAGGACTGTACCCAGAACCACCCACTTTCCCTAGAAGAAGCTCACTCCTTCTTATCTTCTAAATAAATGCTGTGGCCGACCCCCAACATCCCCCCATCTCTTTTGCATTGTCTTTATTTTGGATTGGTTTGTGTGGTGGGAAGCCATTGAATGGTAGGGGTTAGATAAGAGAAGGGATTAGATGGGATTAAAAGCATAACTGTTCCCAGACCCACCCACTTTTTCTGGAAGAAGCTTCCTCCCTCTTATCTTCTAAATAAACTTCGTGCTCGACCCCCAACGTCCTCCCATCTCTTGTCGATGTCTTTAATTAGGGTTAGTTTGGGTGGTGGGGAGCCATTGAATGGTGGGTTGTGCTTTACGGTTTAACTGTTAGGCTTTCGTGTAAATGTAAATACTTTCCCCCTCTGCAGAGTCCTCTGCACAGATTTATATTTAGGCGAAGTAAAGCAAATGGTCGACACTTAATAAGACTAATACAAAGCTGGCCATAGACGTGAGATAAATATCGGAGAACCGCAACGCATCCTTCTAGAGTCCTTCATAAACATCAGGAAAAGATAAGCAAATTCCAGACACAAGTGGTTATGCTTATCTCTCGGAAGAACAATGATTAGTAGGTTAAAATCCTTCCTTTACTACGTGGAAGATGTTGGTGGACATTGAGCAGACACCAGTGATGTGATATTGCTGGTCCAGTGATTACAGACGATCGATCAATGAAGTTCTCCTGCAATGATAGATCTTTATATGTATGGTTATAGATATTTTTTTGCAACTTTTTTTTATTTGTTTTATTGTTATTGTTTAACATCTATTGTTCTAATGATTGAAAAAAAGAATCTACTGCTTTCTGTCTTCAGCTGCTATGCTGACCTATGTTCCTCCAGGGTTACAACTTTGTGTGCAGTCTGATTCTGCAAATTCCATGACGTCAGCGGGTCTGCAAAAAATGTGATGCAACAGATTATCTGGACAAAACATTGTGGAGCAAGGATAAACTAACTTAAAATTCCAGGGCCCAAGTTCAACCCCTGTAGCAGGGCCCCACACCTACAACATGCCATTTATAATACTGGAGCCTTTTTATATGGCAGAAGGGAACTTTGGACCCTTTAGGGCATCAGAGCCCAGGTATCGCCGCTGCCTCTTCATCCTCCTACAGCCATATCATTGGGGGCCACCATACAGAGTTGCTGTCTAATAATTTGGAATGTGTGTGGGACCATATCTGAAGATTATAGTCAAGATTACAGCCCAAGAGTTTATTTGTGGTTTCCTTCATGTCGAAAATAAACCCCACTGTCAGATTTCCACAGATAACGAGACTTCTTATAGCATAGATTTTGAGAAATGTTACAGAGTTGGCGCTTGAGGTTCGGACAATATATTTTGAAAAACGGTAGTAGAGGGGAGTCATGAGAGAGCTCGATGGGCGGCTTCCTGCGGGAGACTCCAGCACTAGGTGAAGACGGTTTAATGTGACAATGTCATTTGATGGCCTTATGCAGTAATGGTTTTAGAAGAAACCTGTCATCAGTCTGAGGCCTCATGCACACGAACGTATTTTCTTTGCGTGTCCATTCAGTTTTTTTTTGCGGACCGTATATGGAACCACAGGGCCCATCCTATATAGATGGAGAAGCAGGAGGAGAGCCTCCAGGCTGAAACTTCTACCCATGCTTGGCTCTTTTTTTACCGTTTTCTCTACAATTACGTGGCATTTCATAGTAAGGTTCAGTTCTTTGTAGAAAAGGGAACCTCTCGCTGTTTCATGTTTTTTTTTGTGGTTAGGACAGCATGAAAGTGATCACAGGTTCCTTTTAAGGAAGATACAAGCCATCTTCTTAGAGTTTAAATAGGTTAGCGTGAGTGCAACAAACATATCGCTTAGGGCCCTTTCACACTAGCGTTTTTGTTTTCCGGCATAGAGTTTCGTCCTCGGGTCTCTATGCCGGAAAACTACTGATCAGAATTATCCCCATGCATTCTGAATGGAGAGAAATCCGTTCAGGATGCATCAGGATGTCATATGTTCAGTACCCAAACATTTGTTGGCCGGAGAAAAATCCGCAGGACTTGCCGTAACACCGGAACCGGAATTAATGACCATTGAAATGCATTAATCCGGATCCAGAATTAAGCTAAATGTCGTTTCGGCGCATCGCCGGATCCGACATTTAGCTCTGCGCAGCAGCAGTTCTGATCGGGGCCCCAGTGTAAGTTGGGGCTCCAATTGGTTACCATGGCAGCCAGGACGCTACTGAAGTCCTGGCTGCCATGGTAAGTACTCCACAGCAGTGGCGGCCCCCGGGCACTCCTTCATGACATCACAGGTCTGGGCGGCGCATTGATCATTGAGCTGCGGAGTACTTACCATGGCAGCCAGGACTTCAGTAGCGTCCTGGCTGCCATGGTAACCTGAAAGCATTTCGAAGACTGATCAGGATCCTGATCAGTCTTCAACTGCTTTCAGGCGACTTGCGTTCTGACGGATCCGGCGGGACGGAAGTGCCTGCCGGATCCTCAGAACGCAAGTGTGAAAGCACCCTAACCCGGAGGGGTTTGTGCTGTCACCAAGTCATGAGGAACAGCGACCATAAACTATAAAAGATATAATTTATACATTTAAATGGAAATTTCCACCAGGACCAGTTCTGTTTGGATAGAAGTATGTGCACATTGCCCAATGATGGCTTCACTAGGGAGTGGAATGGCTTTTCTCAGAGGACCCCTTAGGTGTCTTGCAGTGGTCAAAGAAGTAAGTCCCATTCCGGTGATTACTAGGCTGGGGGCGGAGCTACAGGCAAGTGCATCATGTGACCATTCCCAGTTCTGCTGAGAGGCCTAGAAGGCTTGCAGGGCATATACAACAAGCACAGAGTTCTTGAAGAGGCTTTGCACTCCCTGCATTCACTGTTACAGTATAGTTTCTACGTTGTAGCAAACCATGGGTGTAATTGCATATTTTCTTTAACCTGTAGGAAATGGGTCACTTTTTTTGAAGGCTCCTATTTTCTAGGGGGACCACTCCGCAGCACTACGAGTCCTATAGCCCGGGGGCACTTCATTCTGCCCGGTCAAATACAGAACTGTGCAGATGCTTGAGTAATGCAGGGAATGGGTAGGCGATCTGAAACAGCCTAAAAGAAACCGACAGCTCAGCTTCCTGCAATGGAAAGACCGTGCTGGAGCCTAGAGAGGTGAATAATGATTAACCCTTTCTATGCCTTAGACTACCAAGGGTTCAAACACGAACTCATTCATGACTCGACACACCTTCTCTACCCTAGACCATCAGGAATGCCATTGTCAACCTACTTCACTGACCTACATAAATGTAACCATTAACGCCTTCACTGCCCTAGACCATCAGGAATGCAGCCAATAACCCCTTCGCTGCACAAGATCACCAGGGGTGTCTCATTTAAAAGGGATATTCCCATCACATACAATGGAGGCATATCGCTAGGATATGCCCCCATTGTCTGATAGGTGCGGGTCCCAGAGGTGGGACCCGCACCTACAACGAGAACGGAGCGGGGAGAGCTATGGCTGGAGAACCCCGGATTTCCTGGGGTCCGTCCACCACCAAGCTCTGCTAGCGATATGCCCCCATTGTCTGCGATGGTAAAACCCCTTTAAGCCCTTTATTGCCTTGCTGTAAAAAATAAATAAATGAAAGAATCAATACTCACCTTCACTGATCCCCTGCTGCTCCTATTCCGATGCTCACTGGGGTCTCTTCTGGTCTCACATTCCTGGTCTGCTCTGCCAATCACTGGCTGAGGTAGACGATTTAGGTGGCCGTTGATTGGCTGAGCAGGCATCCCGGGCATTTCCTGTGTGTCAAGACAGGACCAGGAAGGAGAAACCAGCTGCGTGAGGGCGAGGATCAATTCCTTTATTCTTTTACACAACCCTTAGCACAATCCCTTTAACTTATTTACTATTCCACATAAACACTTAAATCACACAGTATTCTAGAGCTGTTTATTTTAACACTGAATGGCGGTATTAAATTGGCACTTTATGGCATTATTATGTTGGAGCTTTCTGGTGATATGATTTAAGCACTGTATATTGTTATTATATTGGCAGTAGCACGGTATTCTAGTATTCAGTATAATGTAGAATAGTATTTTTGAAAACTATATTGAGGTATCACTTGGTTACTATGTGGCAGTATTATATGAACACTGAATGGATCAAATAGGTAAATAATACATTCCTGTCCTGTGTTTTTGAGCCTGATTATATCTGGTATCCATTATTTGGGAGGGGGTCTTCAAGGTAAAAGTATATAATGACTTGAACGTAGTGCAATCCTAATGATTGTTTCCTTTTACACTTTAGGGTCCATTCACACGTCCGTAAGTGTTTTGCGGATCCGCAAAACACAGACACTGGCAATGTGCGATCCGCAATTTGCGGACCGCACATAGCCAGCACTATAATAGATAATGCCTTTTCTTCTCTGGAATCGCGGACAAGAATAGGACATGTTCTATTTTTTTCAGGAACGGAATTGCGGATCCCGGATCCCGGAAAAACGGATGCGGATCCCGAAAATGCGGATCTGCATCTGTTTCTGCCCTATTGAAAGCGAATGGGTCCTAAAATTGCGGAATGGATGTGGACCCAAATTACGGACGTGTGAATGGACCCTAAGGCCCCATTCACACGTCCGTGGTGTGTTGCGGATCCGCAACACACCATGCCGGCACTCCCCATAGAGATGCCTATTCTTGTCCGTAGGCTGTGGACAAGAATAGGACATGCTCTATCTTTTGCGGAGGCTGAAACCCGGAAGTTTGGGGCCGCGGCTCCGCAAATGTGGAAGCAGAGAGCACATAGTGTGCTTTCCGCATCACGTCCGGCCCCATTCACAATGAATGGGTCCACATCTATTCTGCAGAATTGCGGAATAGATGCGGACTAAAATGCGGACATGTGAATGGGGCCTTAAAGGGAGTAAAATATTGATGACCTATTCTCGGGATAGGCCATTAATATCTGATCAGTGGGGGTATGGCTTCGGGCATCAGCTATTAGAAGAGGCTACAGATGAGCGCTGCAAGCTGTGGGTAGTCCAGTGACGCCACGTTCATCAGTCACATGGTCTATGGAAGCGCAGTCTTATTCAAAAGAACGAGCCTGGGTTGCAATACCAAGCACAGCCACTATGCAACGCACAGCGCCGTGCTTTAAGCGATGTGATGAAACCACTGCGCTTCGGTGAGCATCTACAAACAGGTGATCAGCGGAGCTGCCAGAAGTCGGACCCACACAGATCCTGAAGATAGGTCTTCAGTATTTTACTCCTGGAAAATCCCTTTAATTGCTTTACATTATTTGCTCAGCAATATAATTGATGTGAATCCATAGGGAAACTAGAGAAAGAATTTTCTTATTTAGTGATTTGTTCTCGCAAATTATACATTTTCCAAAAACCCTCAGCCTATATTTTAGCTTTCCCAATGATGCTTTGTGAATAGGCTATTGCCTGGGTGATTCTAGTGTAGCGCTGAGCCCTCACAGCCAGTAGCGCTGAGCCCTCACAGCCAGTAGCGCTGAGCCCTCACAGCCACTAGCGCTGAGCCCTTACAGCCACTAGCGCTGAGCCCTCACATCCAGTAACGCTGAGCCCTTACAGCCACTAGCGCTGAGCCCTCACATCCAGTAACGCTGAGCCCTCACAGCCAGTAGCGCTGAGCCCTCACAGCCAGTAGCGCTGAGCCCTCACAGCCAGTAGCCCTGAGCCCTCACAGCCAGTCAGATATTCCTCACTTTTGCTCCTCCTCCCCTCTCACAGCATTCAGTCTCAGAGACATAGCAGCTGCATTCCCTTCTCCTTGAATTCTATTTCTTTTTACTTCTTAACATATACAGAGGGAGAAGAGCAGGTTACTGGAAGGGGCGGAATATAGCTTTTTTTCATGATAAGATATATTACAAAGTTGCACATAGTCACATATATTACTGGTATTTTTGAATAAAATCATAATTTTATCACATTATTAAACACAGTTTCTCAGGTTGATTTACTCCCTTTAAGATAATGCAGTAAATTTACTTTCAGTTCCTACAAAAAGACACATTTTACAACTCTCGACCCTGCTATCTATACTTGGCTGCTCAGCTCTGTGCTCTTTTTATCATCTTCAGTTTAATGGCAGGAAATGAACATTTTAACATGAAATTTGTTTTAATCAAATTGATGAACACAAAGATAAATGAGGTCAAGCTGTAGAAGTCTGGTCACTGTCACTATAATTTCCCACGTCCTAATAACCTTGGTTTCCCGCTTCCCCCGCTCTTTTAAAGACTGATTCGATTCTATTTCTACCATCTTGTTCATATCTTGTCTTATTCATCCCTCCATTCAGCCTCTCTGACATAGGAAACATGACTACGAAGGCTGGAATTACGAGATGATCCTCCTCCCACAGACCTCAGGTCGAGGCTATCGTAGGCCGGTGGAGGAGTGATATCGGCCACGACTCTCATTTGGCTGTGTGAGGGCACATTGTGCGATATCTGGGAGCTTTGCCGTTCCATATGTCCGTAGTAGGGGTCGGGTGTCGGCACGCTTCCTGTCTCTTCCACGGAACTGTTACTTTGGGTGAGGTAACGATGAGCAAGGATGATCGAGCCAATGGCGATGACGTCAAAGACCAACTCTACCATCTCCACCACCGAAAGGACTGAAGAGCCGAACCAAAGACTCCACTGGCTTCCCATCAAGGATAAAAGCATTACCATCTGAGTAGAAGGAAAGAAGGGAGTCATTAATATTTTATAAAGTGAGGTAGATTTGCAATTTGGAGCAGTTTTTGACCTTGTTTGGTTCAAATTTTTAAAAAATATATGACAATAATTCTAGCTATCATTTAAAAAATAAAAGGATAAATCTGGAGTCACGTTTTCCTTGCACTGGATGTATACTCCTGTATAGGAACCGTAGAGGAACAGATCATCTTCAGGACTACAGGTGAAGGATTATCGGATGTTCCTAACTATCAGGTGCCTATCACACACATGTAATATGTTCTGTACCCCGCGGCCTCACCAGCTCCTCCAGTTCTTATGTCTTTTTTTAAGGACAGACTGTATTCAGTGATTAGGTTGTATAGGGTTAGTAACCGCCCCAGGCAGAATTTGAGGACAAATCAGAGACATCTATTTCATGTCATCGTGAGAGGTTCTCAGGTCTGAATTTTTTTTAAATTGCTTCTGCTAAATGACCTCGTTGATGTCCACGTCCCTCTGTGAACTGACTGATAATGATTAACAGGACTTTGAAAGCTCTTTATTTAAACAAGAAAATTAAACTTTCTTCCCCGATAAAGGATCGCTTTATGACGCTTCTTGTAAGTTTTGTAACCTGTCCTTGAGACCATTTTGTGTCTACGTGAGTTCAGGTATACAACAGGTTTCTACTTATCATTTAGGCAAAGTGCCTATTGCTGTACCGTTATAGAGAAGGTCCCCCGCTGGGACCAATGTCACCCTAATGTTGGATTGTGTCCTTTCAGGTATCTCTGTTAGGATCCCCATTGGCGTATTGTCATACAGTGGACACATAGACATACTGTACAGCCTTTCTAACATTTGGGAATCCCTGTATTAATTAATTAATTTTCTTTTAAAACAGAAGGACAAGGCTGAAAGAAGTGACAAACATTTACTGAAAATAAATACTAAGTCAGACCTCAAACCAGACGCCAGAGCAAACCCCTAGATAAATTCAGATCCTGAGCTAGTTCAGACTCCAGATCATAACTCAAAATTAATTCAGCCGTCAGACCAGACCCTAAATGGATTGCTACTCCAGACTAAACCACTAAATGAACCCCCCCATATAATCAGAGCCCGGTTCAGATAAAACCTCAACCCACAATATTCACTTACCCCTCTTTACTCATCTCTCGAGGCCCTGGTCTGCACACAGGTCCTGATGCCAGCCAAGGTCAGGACGTTGTACGACATGCAGCACACTCAATGGCCTGATTGTGGGCTTCTTTGCCAGTCCGGTGCAGATTCCATATCATGGTCCGACAGAACCACATTTGGGAAAATCTGCATCAACAGTATGGTAGCCAAATAACACTTCCGTACTGCTGCCCTAAAGGGGTTGTCTCACTTCAGTAAGTGGCATTTATCACATAGAGAAAGTTATGGTTACGACCACCCTGCAATCCAGCATCGGTGGCCGTGCTTGCACAATTTAGGAAAAAGAACTAGCCTATGTGAGCTCCCCTGGTCCTGGCCACCAGAGAGGCTGATGCTTTCTCCTATAGTGTGCAAGCACGACCACCACTGCTGGATTTGAGGGTGGTCTGTAATCATGGAAACGAGCAGTGTATAATGTGATGGAGAAATTAATCCAGCCAGCAAAGGAGACAATATGGACAATTACAATACATTAGTAAGTGCCTTGTAATTACTTTCTCTACATGATAAATGCCCCTTGCTGAAGTGAGACAACCCGTTTAATGAAAACGCTATACAGTGCTAACGTAGTATACAAAGGTGCAGTGTCACACTGTGCATAAATAAATACCTCCATATAATGCTCAAGTAACACCAGCAAACAGCCACCGTGTAACCATTTCATACATAAAATCATCTAATACAAGTGCACTATATCTCAATAATATGGCTATATAATTAATATTATTAGTGGTCACAAGCAGGACATCGGTGGGGCCCTCTTCAGCAACGACAAATGATGCACAGGTCATACGTCCATTATGCTGGCCTGGACTGGACTTTGTTTACCTGATCCTGCCGACATTGTGGGGGAGGGGTGGTGACAATCATTGTTAGTAAAATACATGCTCAGAGCAGTGGTTGTCAGCCACTCTTCACCAGGTGGGATGGGAGTAGGAGAATTTTATGATCCTTCAGGGTTGAGATCATGTATGTAGAAGCTTGGACATGCATGTGGCACAATAGCCCCAGGCAAAGCTCTTACATGACGAAAGGGCCTCAACTGTGCCCCATCCTCTTTTACCGCGGATGAACATACTACTAACGCTAAGCAACAAAGGAGGTAGGACCTGGTCTTGTTGTCCTTCCCTCCTCTAGACATTGGGAAGCAAGGGGCAGATGGTAGGCTCACATGTCATAGGGTGGGGGGAACGCAACCATGAGTAAGCAACCAAGAATGGGTGCCTGCCCTACATCGGTATACACGTATGTGTAATATGTGCAGCCCTGAAGGTCACAATGAACCACTAAGAATTTCCAAAAACCCACCACCCACTCACCCAGTTGTAATATCAACTCAATACCTATTAATCTGGCATGGGACTAGTTTCTGCACCATAATGTGCCAAGCTAAAGGATTCTCACTCTAGGTGGAGTGGTGTGAGCTAGGATCAGTTGAGTCTGCCGGAAATCCTTGTCACATGCAGATCTCGAGGCTGTCACATGAGTAAGAGGATGCAAATGATAGATCTTGTGGTTGCAGAGATGTTGAATAAAAAGGAGAACCTAACAGCAGACCAAAAACCCATCGACGTCAGGTCAGGGTCAACGCGATAAAAGCCAGATCTCGTTATATCGCAGAAGGATATTTTTTTACTGTGCATCATCAGAGATATGGTTCTAGAGGAGGCAGGAGATGCCATTGAACCTGGATGACCCTTTACTAGGTACCTAGATGGCAAACCTTCCTAGTAAAGTAGTTTGCAATGAACCAGATCTCCAGATAGAAGGAGAGAAAGAGATGGGTGCCGGAGAACAGCAGCAGATCAAGGCCTAGATAACGAGTTATGGGCAGTCACTTCCCAGGTTCAAGGAGAACAGGTTGTCCGACCTGCTGCATGCAAATCATAGTCAGTGTCATCAGTCCAAACCAATCCCCCGCCTGCTCCCGGTGTTTACCCTTACGTAATTTTGTCCTTTCCTCCTGTGCAAGAAGTTTATGCAAATGGTTTGTTGACGTCCCGACCAGAAACTGCAGCTCATAACCCATATACCAGTGTGCATGGATGACAAGGTCCTATGCAGTGAACAATGTACATTTAACTGGTTATTATAATGTATTACGTAGGTTTGCAGTCTTTTCGAGAATGACATTCATGACATATCCTCACCGAATGAGACAATCGAAAAACTGATCTCGGACAAACCCCGTCCATTACATAATTGTATTACCCAGAGACTACAATGGAGAGCTCAGCAGGCATGTGCGACCAACAATTCTAACACTGAACTTGTAGGCACAATTGCATCAACGAAATGGTCCTTCGAAGACCTGGACGTAGAACCTAGAAGTTATGCCATGTGATGACCATGCGCCCTACACTTTGTGACACTGAAACATTTCTCTGCTCTTGACGCTTGGAGGAGACGCTTCTCTCCACCACCCACCTTCTTCACCTGATGGCTTCGGGAGACCTTCCACCTACTCTACTTTCCACCCCCCTCTTACAGTACATGACTTCTTGAGACCTTCCACCTACTACTTGAGCACTTAGTACTTGGTTCTACCAAAAGCTAAATTGCTGGAAACCCACCTCACATCTATATGGGTCACGGCCCCTTATTCAACTTTGTCAACTAGTGACCGCATTCTGTCTTACGATGCAGCAACCTGAAGATGTTTAGACCACCACTTCTCATGGCTGAGTGTGACTTTTCCGGTTCTAATGCAGTGGACCCCCATCGATCAAACATTTATCACCTATCCTGTGGAATACCTCTTTAAAGGGGGTTGTTCACCCCTGGGGACCTTTTCTTCAGCCCTTTCCCTAGCCTGAACCTGACTCCATCGCTGCACCACTGGTGCTGTAGGTTCCAGGTTTGCCTGCATCAACATCCAGTTTGACGCGGAGCCACGGGACCACTCCAGCCAATGACTGGCCACAACAGTCACGTGTCACCCATGCGTCACTTATGTCAATTGGTCACTTGTCACTGGGTTCTGGTGTTCTATCAAAAAACCTTACCCCGTGAAAATCCCTTACTTTCGGTGACGCGCCCGCACCGGACATGACGAAGATCAGCTTGAGGAGGGGGTGTGCGCCTCAGCGCAAGCGCACTATCACGGGAGCGCAAGTGCACTACCACAGGTAAGGTAAAGCGCTGTGTCCGCGCGTGCGCAGTGTGAGCGTAAGGAGATTTCACAAGATAAACAACCATCAGATCTCCCTACCCCTAAGGGCGCACGCACAGACACTGACAGCTCTGGCTGGCCCGTGGACACTGCGCGTGCGGCCTCAGGGGTAAGGAGATCTGAAGGTCGTTTATCTTGTGAAATCTCCTTACCCTCACACTGCGCACACGCGGAGACAGTCGCTTTACCTTACCCGTGGTGGTGCGCTTGTGCTGAGGCGCGCCCCCCCTCATCCAGCTGATCTTCGTCATGTCCTGTGCGGCCGCGTCACCAGAAGTCACGAAGGGTAAGGGATTTTCACGGGGTAAGGTTTTTTGATAGAACAGCGGCTTCATGGCTGCCCCACCGGTTCTGTAGGTTCCAGGTCTCCCCACATAAACATCTGGTGTGATGCCAGGTCACGTAACTGGTGCCGCCAGTGACTGGTCGCAGCAGCCATGTGACCTGGCATCAAACTGGATGTTGATGCGTGAAAACCTGGAACCTGCAGAGCCTGCGATGGTGCCGCTACCCAGTGCCATGGATTGGGTAAATATGATTACCACCGTGAGTCTGGGGTGAACAACCCCTTTAATAATCAGGACTGCAAGAAGTATTGAGGTGTATATTATCAGACTCGCCTTGTAACCAGAAAAAAAAAAATCAGATCCATCAACAGCATCTACCCTGCTTGTTGATGGTTTCCAGGTAGGAACAGGAGAGTTTTTCAAAACTGTCTGCAGAGAAAACGCTGCCTATTATCAGAGGTGCTTTGTAGTGGCCCATCTGAGCTCTGAGGTTTATGGGGCCCTCACTGGCTCCAGGCTCTCATTGACATTAGCGGGACATAGTTAAAAGTTTAGCACTGGGGCGCCCAGGACCTTTGCTTCATGCATTAGACGTCTTTACTTTGTGCTTTTATTAGATTTTGTTTTCAGTGATGGAAGAGGAGGAGGAAGGAGGAGAACCACATTCAGAAAGTTCCACCACTTACTATTGTGCGTACACAAAGCCGGTGCTTCCGCCAGAAATATCTAGAACAATAAGTGACCTCTAACATTTACTTTCCTGTATATAAGTGTAAAACGTTCTCCTATCTGGAGGCGAGTTAAACAGTGCTCGCACTGGGCCTCCTGGCTCAAGAATAGAATCCCAGACTTACAGTGAAGACTGACACATACAGAGCAGTAAGGTTAAGGGAGGTAGTGATTCTGCATAAAAAAACACATGCACATGCCATTGTGGTCCTGTAGAAAGCTGGGTGACAACCTCAATGGGCAGTGCAATTAGTTGTTCCCAGTGTCTGTGATCTATGCAGGATATCAGGATATCACAGACGTAAAGGGAATGTGACATCAGAAAATGACATTGTTTAAATCATGTTTTTATGTTAAGCTTATATTTAAATAAATTTGGATGATTTTTTTATTTTTTCCCCCAAACCTTATCATCCTGCAGTTCTCACACTGGCCACTAAGCCTAATAATAGGTGCTACTTCTTAGCCTGTACAGATCACTTTTCAGCAGTCATCTCATTATCATTACAGGAATGAGTACAATAACAGATATTACCTCTATATATATAATGTAAAATCCTGCCGTTTTCAAACTGGCCACTAGGCCTAATAATAGCTACCACTTCTTAGTCTGTACAGATCACGTGTCCGCAGTCATCTCATTATCATTACAGGCATGATTACAATAACAGATATATATATATATATATAATGTAAAAACCTGCTGTTTTCATAAAAACCTGCTGTTTTCATACTGGTCACTAAGCCTAATAATAGGCGCCACTTCTTAGCCTGTACAGATTACTTATCAGCAGTCATCTCATTATCCTTACAGGCATGATTACAATAACAGATATCACCTTTATATAATGTAAAACCTGGCAGTTTTCATACTGGCCACTAAGCCTAATAATAGCTACCACGTCTTAGTCTATATAGATCACTTTTCAGCAGTCATCACATTATCATCACAGACAGGATTACAATGACCGCTATCACCTCTATATATATAGATAACACAGGATTCATTATTCACGATAGGTAATATCACAGCTTATCTGCTCCCTCCTGACCTTTGCGCCAGTGCCTAGAAAACCCCACCATAGAAGTCAATGGGGTCAGTCCCCGTCCATTGTATATATGGCCCATGAGGCTGCCGTAAAAAAATGTCTCTAAACGCTGTTTAATACGGCTCAGGCAACGTGGCCGCCCCCATAATCATGTTCGGAAAATTAAATTAAAAAAAATCTACAATCAGAAAATAAAAACAGATCCGTGTCGCTATCTGTTTTTTTTTTTAGTGTTTTGTTTTTCTCATGTACAGCTCATGCAGATGGCACTGCACAGAGGGTGTATGGTAATGCATGAGGGTCATGCCCTCCCTGGTACAGAGATACACAACCTCTGTGTGCTGCCATACGAGCTCCGCCGGATGCTGTGTCTGCAGAAATATCTTCTCCTAGAAGCAAAGCAGACACTCGCTTCTTACAGCTGACATCCGACGGGCCATGCGCTCTCATATTTATTTATGTTTGTAGACTTTCTGTCGACTCACATTAATGGCGGCAGATTCCTCGATCCTTTTGTAGTTCATTTCTTCATAGTAAATGTTAAGCTTGGCGGCTCCATCCCTGTCAAAATACAAAAAAAATTAAAATAAGATAAAATGCAGGTAATAACACAGAAACATGGGTTCTTCCTGATGCCCCCATTCACATGCATGCTCAGTCTGGCTGAGAATGCATGTGTCCTCAATGCAGAGACAGAACTAAGCCACTGCTAGACACCTCTGGTGGCAACTTACCTTCCATGAGAATGCAAAGAGGTATCTCCCAAGAAAGAGAACTCTCTCACCAGCGCCACCTATTGGAAGTGGCTCCCTATGAATCAAGATCCGGCTATATTCCCTTGTCTAATCCCAAGGTGTGTTGGAAAGTGGGAGCCACTTCCAATAGGTGGCGCTGGAGAGACAGTTCTCTTCCTTGGGAGATACCTCTTTGCATATCCATTTCTCCATACAGGATTGGTCTCTTTAAGGAGACTCAGCACCCTGCCTGAGCCGCTTCCCTGAGAACAATAGGGCCAGGTTGGGAAATTCAAAGTGCCGGGCACTGCCGGGTTTGGCTCGCTTTTCTGTGTATATATACTCTGGTTCCTCTTCAGAACGTATAACTTTTCTGTGTATTATAGGGGGAGCCCAAAAAATAGTTATAAGAACAGTTAGTGCAATACTGCACCAAATTAATTTGAAAAAACACAAAAAGTATAAAAATAGACATATAAAATCCAGCAAATCCTCCTCCAATCTCTTCCCGTACTATGAATTTATCCTGTCTTATATTGCAGAAAGTAATATCTAAATAATTCATATGTGTCCTAGGAAATCTGTCATACCCCAGAAACCTTAGGTCACACCTGTCTGTTAGGCTACCAGCGGCAGCAGGAGCCCTCCCCTCTTCTCTGCCTGCCCTAGGAGACCAGGACAGGACATCATTTTTATGTTGTCTATGCACAGGAATGGTGGACATGGATCAAACCGAGCTGTCATAGATAGTCTAGAGTCCGGGAGCAGTTCCTGACCTGTCTGTCCCACGCTACATAGGGTTCAGTAGAGCACCGCACACCAGGCATCCCGTTTTCCTCTCTGATCACAAGGTTCACCAGGAATCTTAATCTAACACGATACGTGATGCAGAGTTTATATGTTCCATGTTGAGTCAAAAGTGGGCTATTTTAATTTTTAATTTTTGTAAAAATTTATTTACGTTCTTAAAATTGTCTTGCCAGGAAAGGGTTAAACCACCGAGCTGCGTGAACTTGTAAATCCCCTCTGGCACTGAACACACCTGCTTCTTCAAACAATTAGCTCCCATTACACGTTTCCACAGGAGGGAAGCATCAGTCCGCTGGAACCCATTTACGGCAAGGGTGGAGCTATTTTGGCACAGGAAACAGGAGCTAGCGCCCCCAGGCTACGTGACGCCAAAGAGAAAACTTGAAGTTTCTTCAAAAAATGTGATTCCACAAAATGATATAAGATGTATTTAACAGCTGTATGTCTTAGCAGCCTGAATACTATATATATATATATAATACGCAGTAAGGGGGGTGGTTCACACAGGTGCTCCAAATGATACAGCGCTGAGAACTGTGCTGAGCCGTGCACCTGGGCGCCCATCACATAACTAGAACAGGTTTTATCCACTTTAGTTCCAATGAAAGTTTCTGTTGAATGAGAGCAAGCAGAGATCCTGAAAATCATGCCAAATTGATTAGACACTAGGTCTTGCCACAAGAGGGCGTACAAGTGCCTCCCCACTGCACTATAAAAAAGCTCTCAGAGGCTTCTTTTGGGTAATGTACCTCTTGGTGAGAGATCATTGACTGCTAGCTATGCCTCCACGACGCACTTGAAGACGTTTTGCCCAGTAGAAAGACTTTGAGAGGGGGGCATCAATGGACGGAGAGAAGGAGGATGGTCGTTAATGAACTGCCCGCCATTGTGGTCATTCTGACCTAGCCGTTAGGAGGTGTTGGGAGGAGTGGTTATGTGAGGGCATGGACACATAGTGAACAGGCTCCAGACTGCCCAGACAGACCACCAGTAGAGAGGATCATTTGATCCACCGACAGCCTGGGTAGATCCCGGAGTTTTAATGTCCACCATCCAGACACTGGTGGCCTCTTCATTACACACCCCTTTCTCTTCCCAGACCATTTCCAGGAGCTTAGCAGAAGGAAATGTGGTGTCATGGCTCCCATTATGTGTCCTGCTATAGACAGCCAGCCACCGCCACCTTCTTTTGCAGCCGTGCAGTGAACAAGAAGCTTGGAAAGCTCCAGACTAGAACCTTATCGTTAATCCAGGTTCTGTTTGGGATACCACGATGGTCGGGTTCGAGTATGGAGGCTTCGTGGTGAACACTTAAATTCTGCCTTTGCTGTGGAGTGACACACTTCCTCAGCTGCTGGTGTGATGATCTGGGGACTGGGGAGCCATTGCAGACGACATTCGGTTCTCCCTAATAGTGATATGGAGGACACTACCATCTCAGTGATATGTGCAGGAAACCCTGCTACCAAAAGTGTTCCTCTCATGGCAGGGCTTCCAACTGGCATTTTTGGCAGGGTAATGCTCGCCTGCACACACAAAGGGTTTTCCAGGAATGTCTCCATCAGATTACAACACTTCCTTGGCTGCCTGGTCACCAGATTTATCACAGATTTATGGGACCAGCTGTGATTCCAGCTTCAGCAACCTATGAGTGTGCAGGGTCTACAGGCCCAGCTGAAACATCTGTGGGCAAATGTGCCACAGGATACCATACGGAAGCTGTATACCTCCATGCCCAACTGCATTTCATCTTGTATTGAGGCCAGAGGCCATATCTCATCTTGTGTCTAGGCAAGATGACGTAGATCATCTTGTATCCAGGCTAGAGGCCGTATCTCATCTTGTATCCAGGCTAGAGGTCGTATCTCATCTTGTATCCAGGCTAGAGGTTGTATCTCATCTTGTATCCAGACTAGAGGCCGTATCTCATCTTGTATCCAGGCTAGAGGTTGTATCTCATCTTGTTTCCAGGCTAGTGGCCATATCTCATCTTGTATCCGGGCTAGAGGCCGTATCTCATCTTGTATCCAGAGTAGAGTTCGTATCTCATCTTGTAGCCAGGCTAGAGGCCGTATCTCATCTTGTATCCAGGCTAGAGGTCGTATCTCATCTTGTATCCAGGCTAGAGGCCATATCTCATCTTGTTTCCAGGCTAGAGGTCATATCTTGTATCTGGGGCTAGAGGCCGTATCTCATCTTGTATCCAGGCTAGAGGTCGTATCTCATCTTGTATCCAGGCTAGAGGCCATATCTCATCTTGTACCCAGGCTAGAGGCTGTATCTCATCTTGTATCCAGGCTAGACGCCGTATCTCATCTTTTATACAAGCTAGATGCCGTATCTCATCTTTTATACAGGTTAGAGGCCGTATCTTATCTTTGATACAGGCTAGAGGCCGTATCTCATGTTGTATCCAGGCTAGAGGTCATATCTCATCTTTTATACAGGCTTGTTGTATCCAGGCTAGAGGTCATATCTCATCTTTTATACAGGCTAGAGGCCGTATCTCTTCGTGTATCCAGGCTAGAGGCTGTATCTCATTTTGTATCCAGGCTAGAAGACATGTCTCATCTTGTATCTGGAGCTACAGGCCGTATCTCATCTTTTATACAGGCTAGAGGCCGTATCTTATCTTTTATACAGGCTAAAGGCCAGTATCCCACCTTGTATCCAGGCTAGAGGCTGTATATCATCTTCTATCCAGGCTAGAGGCCGTATCTCATCTTGTATCGAGGCTAGAGGCTGTATCTTATCTTGTATCCAGGTTAGAGGCTGTATCTCATCTTGTATCCAGGCTAGAGGCTGTATCTCATCTTGTATCCAGTTTAGAGGCTGTATCCCATCTTGTATCCAGGCTAAAGGCCATATCTCATCTTGTATTGAGGCTAGAGGCTGTATCTCATCTTGTATCCAGGCTAGAGGCCATATCCCATCTTGTATCCAGGCTAGAGGCCGTATCCCATCTTGTATCCAGGCTAGAGGCCATAGCCCATCTTGTATCCAGGCTAGAGGCCATATCTCATCTTGTTTCCAGGCTAGAGGTCATATCTTGTATCTGGGGCTAGAGGCTGTATCTCATCTTGTACCCAGGCTAGAGGCTGTATCTCATCTTGTATCCAGGCTAGACGCCGTATCTCATCTTTTATACAAGCTAGATGCCGTATCTCATCTTTTATACAGGTTAGAGGTCAGTATCTTATCTTTGATACAGGCTAGAGGCCGTATCTCATGTTGTATCCAGGCTAGAGGTCATATCTCATCTTTTATACAGGCTTGTTGTATCCAGGCTAGAGGTCATATCTCATCTTTTATACAGGCTAGAGGCCGTATCTCTTCGTGTATCCAGGCTAGAGGCTGTATCTCATTTTGTATCCAGGCTAGAAGACATGTCTCATCTTGTATCTGGAGCTACAGGCCGTATCTCATCTTTTATACAGGCTAGAGGCCGTATCTTATCTTTTATACAGGCTAAAGGCCGTATCCCACCTTGTATCCAGGCTAGAGGCTGTATATCATCTTCTATCCAGGCTAGAGGCCGTATCTCATCTTGTATCGAGGCTAGAGGCTGTATCTTATCTTGTATCCAGGTTAGAGGTTGTATCTCATCTTGTATCCAGGCTAGAGGCTGTATCTCATCTTGTATCCAGGTTAGAGGCTGTATCCCATCTTGTATCCAGGCTAAAGGCCATATCTCATCTTGTATTGAGGCTAGAGGCTGTATCTCATCTTGTATCCAGGCTAGAGGCCATATCCCATCTTGTATCCAGGCTAGAGGCTGTATCCCATCTTGTATCCAGGCTAAAGGCCATATCTCATCTTGTATTGAGGCTAGAGGCTGTATCCCATCTTGTATCCAGGCTAGAGGCCATATCCCATCTTGTATCCAGGCTAGAGGCCATATCTCATCTTGTATCAAGGCTGGAGGCTGTATCTCATCTTGTATCCAGGCTAGAGGCCGTATCCCATCTTGTACCCAGGATAGAGGCCGTATCCCATCTTGTATCCAGGCTAGAGGCCATATCCCATCTTGTATCCAGGCTAGAGGCCGTATCCCATCTTGTATCCAGGCTAGAGGCCATATCCCATCTTGTATCCAGGCTAGAGGCCATATCTCATCTTGTAGCAAGGCTAGAGGCTGTATCTCATCTTGTATCCAGGCTAGAGGCCGTATCCCATCTTGTACCCAGGATAGAGGCCGTATCCCATCTTGTATCCACGCAAGAGGCCATATCCCATCTTGTATCCAGGCTAGAAGCTGTATCCCATCTTGTATCCAGGGTAGAGGCCATATCCCATCTTGTATCCAGGCTAGAGGCCATATCCCATCTTGTATCCAGGTTAGAGGCCATATCCCATCTTGTTTTCAGGCTAGAGGCCATATCCCATCTTGTATCCAGGCTAGAGGCTGTATCCCATCTTGTATCCAGGCTAGAGGCTGTATCCCATCTTGTATGCAGGCTAGAGGCACCCAACAGGGTTCTAGAGCACCTTTCAATTGTACAGTTTTCCCCAATAAACTTCTCCTTTTCCTCTAATATTGTGATCACTTCCATTTATCATCATTACTTTCACAAATAGAAAATTCCATTCTGTTCCAACAACTCCTTATTGATGGATTTTCTGTCAGTGTAGCATAGAATTTTTATTATAAAGATATTTAATTGCTGAAACATCCATTTAAATGGTGCAAATGAATTGGTTTCAAAGCTTGATATACACTAAATAAGACAATTAAGACAATCCTTCTCCAATATTCGCTGCCCTCATGATGTGTGAAGTGGTGGGAGTGTCCTCTGGTCATCCCTTTCTCCCTATACAGTAGAGCAACAATTTGGGCAAGCTCTCACTCCCCAATAAAGAGGAAGGAAGCTCCTACTTTGCATACTACGGCCACAGATCTCAGATGTCTCCAATTAGAGATATTAGAGTTGTTTTTAGGCTCCTGGATAATACCCAGGATGGGGAACAGTAGTGGGGTCTGCATACACTCCTTTCCACACAGGAGGTGCCTGTATGATCTTTATGGATTGATGGACTCCAGAGTAGTCAATTAGGACTTCCTTATAATAATCTCAAGGTCAAAAGAACAATTATAATTGAAATATCCTAAGGTGATTTCCATTCGATGAGATCACCACACATGCATTTCTCAAGAATTCATTATGCTTTAATAGGGACTTGGCGTCTCTACAGGACATTGAAAGCAGCTTGGAACAGACACTTCAAGTGTACAAAAAATACAGACAGTTTGCATAAAAAGTGCAGGCTTAGCACAACCCAAATGTAGAGATTTCAGGAAATACAGTCCAAGTGTTCAATAAATCAAGAATTTTATCACAAATCCATCAGATTCAGCCTTTCACAATCAATTAAACAACATTATTTCTTAAGGTGGCCATAGAACCATCAGCCAACTTCTAGATCAGATATAATTCTCAATATTAAACGTCTAGCCCTTTTTTAAATGTTGACATAGTATCTGCCATTACTACCTCATTATATTATATGGAGCCTAAAACCGAATCCCATATTCAAATGTGGCCTTGCGAGGGGTTTATAAAGGGATAATATTACATTGGGATCACAAGTTTTATCTCACTTTTTATACATCATAACATTGTATTTGCTTTTACAGCTGCTGCCTGACATTGGGTCCTGCTGCTTAGCTTACTTGTACCCAGAATACCCAAGTTCTTCTCTTGTTCTGTTGTCCCCAGTTTTATTCTATGTAATGTGTAAGCAGCCATACGATTACTGATATCGCGGTGCATTACGTTACATTTATCAAAATTAAACTTCATCCACCACGTTCCTGTCCCATCTTGCTGTTTACACTGCTTCCCACTGTTCCCAGTACAGGTTCTCATGGTCTTCACCGCTCCCACTAACGATCTTTGTGGTCTCCACTACTCCCAGTACAAATCCTTGTGGTCTTCACAACACCCAGTACAGATTCTTATGGTCTCCACTGCTACCAGTATAGATCCTTGTGGTCTCGACCTCTCTCAGCACAGATCCTTAAGGTATTTACTTCTCCCAGCACAGATCCTTAAGGTATTTACTTCTCCCAGTACAGATCCTTGAGGCCTCCACTGCTACCAGTACATATCCTTGTGGTCTCCACCTCTCCCTGTACAGATCCTTGTGGACTCCACTTCTCCTAGTAAAGATCTTTGTGGTCTCCACTGCTACCAGTAAAGATCCTTGTGGTCTCCACTTCTCCTAGTATAGATTCTTGTGGTCTCGACCTCTCTGAGCACATATCCTTAAGGTATTTACTTCTCCCAGTACAGATCCTTGTGGCCTCCACTGCTACTAGTACAGATCCTTGTGGCCTCCACTTCTCCCAGTATAGATCCTTGTGGTCTCCACCTCTCCCAGTACAGATCCTTGTAGTCTCCACTTCTTCTAGTATAGATCCTTGTGGTCTCCACCTCTTCCAGTACAGATCCTTGTGGTCTCCACCTCTCCCAGTACAGATCCTTGTGGTCTCCACCTCTCCCAGTACAGATCCTTGTGGTCTCCACCTCTCCCAGTACAGATCCTTGTGGTCTCCACCTCTCCCAGTACAGATCCTTGTGGTCTCCACCTCTCCCTGTACAGATCCTTGTGGACTCCACTTCTCCCAGTACAGATCCTTGTGGTCTCCACCTCTCCCAGCACAGATCTTTAAGGTATTTACTTCTCCCAGTACAGATTCTTATGGTCTCCACTGCTACCAGTACAGATCCTTGTGGACTCCACTTCTCCTAGTATAGATCCTTGTGGTCTCCACCTCTCCCTGTACAGATCCTTGTGGACTCCACTTCTCCCAGTACAGATCCTTGTGGTCTCCACCTCTCCCAGTACAGATCCTTGTGGTCTCCACCTCTCTCAGTACAGATCCTTGTGGTCTCCACCTCTCCCAGTACAGATCCTTGTGGTCTCCACCCCTCCCAGTACAGATCCTTGTCGTCTCCACCTCTCCCAGCACAGATCTTTAAGGTATTTACTTCTCCCAGTACAGATCCTTGTGGTCTCCACTGTTCCCAGTACAGATCCTTGTGGCCTCTATTTCTTCCAGTACAGATCCTTGTCATGTCTTGCCCTCAGTACAGACACATGTGGTCTCCACTGCTCCAAATACAGATCCTATTGTTCCCCACTGTTGACTTTGTTTTCAGTCCTGTAACCAATTTTTCACCCGTGTGCATACATCGTCCCTAGTCCCTGCACCTGTAGCTTCATTACAAGGTTGTTGTGTGCTACTGAATCACAATGCTTTTCCAAAATCTAGAGGTATCACATCAGCTACGTGACCAACATCCAGATGCACTCACCTTCCCATAGAAACATATAATATACATATATATCCCATACTTTACTTAGAAATGCATAATTATTATTATTGAGAGTAATATCATTCCTAATTTTATGGAAACTTGGCTTATGTTTACCAAAATTTCATCACTGGAGTTTCACTGAGCCCGCACTTTTTATGCAAACTGTATTCCTGAGGGCCATCTAGATGATACCAAAGACCTTCATCAAGTCCTATATTGGTTGTTGTGTCCTTTCCTATTTTTTTCCTAGCACACTGACCACTTATAAAAACATTCTGCTCAATAAAATGAATGAAGGATTCAGAGACCTACTCGTACAAGAACCAAATATTTGGATGGAGGGTTGACCTGCTCATCCTTGAGACTAATATGACTCCCAACAGATGGCCTCTAATGGTTGGCAAGTCAAAAATAAATTTTTCCTGTAAGATAACCATATATTACACAGAAATAAGGACTTAGTTTAGTGGCCCTCATCTTAGAACACAAATAGCGGAAACACTTGATAAGTGGACATCTTGGGACTTCTGTAGGGTCTTACCTCTTGGTTGCATTGGATTTCGACAGTGTTTGGAGCACCCAGTTCTGTAAGCAGGAAATATATTGGTTGTTATTACACATAAAGTATATGAATACTAATAAACAAAAGTTCTAGAATTAAAGCAGAGATAAACTCTAAAATGTAATTAAACAGTCTGTCTATAATAAAACGTCATGTCTTGAAGTAACTTCAGACCCAAGAGCCTTAGCTCAAGTCAACATACCTCCATCTATTTATTTAAAAGAATGGGTCGTGGGTCCCCACTGATTTCTTTGGGTACCCCATTATACTTGTGCTTCCTTCATATCTGTTTCAATAGTTTTTATTGAGTTTTTCATTTCCAACGGTTGAAGAAAGTACATTAGAGTTTGATTTGTTACAGTGTCAAGCAGCATACCCTCATAAATCAAAGGAGGATCTAAGTTCCCATATAATCCAATTATTCAGATAACATCCTTTATTTTATGTAAAGCGTCATCCTTTATTGTGCTTCCCTCATATCTATCAGCTCGGCATGGTGTTCCTGGCCATGAAACCCAAGTACAATAACCTTTGAAGAAGCTTTGACATTTGGTTGGGACTTCTACAGATACATAAAGTGGTTCTCTAGGCTTCAGGTACCGATGACCTATCCTCCAGATAGGTCACCAATGTGAATCCGTGGGGTCCGACACCCACCACGATCAGTAGTAAGAAATATATTTGAACCCTCAAAAACATGTTTTTACTTTGATCCACTATGCCTTATCAAATAAATCTTTTAGATCGTGGCTCCCTGGGGTCGTGAGTTACTTCCTTGACCTCCTTTACAGAATCCGACTAATCACATGGTTTATTTGTAGCCTCCAGGAGTGACGATCAGCTAAATCATAGAGGACACACCCCCTTCCCCATCGTCAGCTATACCGGGAGACAACCCTCTGTGCCTAGCGGCATATGCCTGGCCTTGCCAGTATTTTCATTCCATCCACTGAATCATTACAATGGTATGATCCAAGGATACCAGGAATAAAATCAGAATTACTGGAAATAGTTCATCTTGCAAAATTTTTTAATAATTGCAAAAAAAAAAATAAATAAAGAAAACTATATAAATTCCATTAAATATGAGATTTGATAAAGCATGAGATACGACCGGGGCGGGGTAGAAAGTGAGTGAAGAAAGGAATCTTTAGTAAGGATTTGTCACGTTGATGTCAGCACGCCTCCTCATATTGCACAAGAGTTATTCCTATCCTTACAAGACAGCAAGTCCACCTGTAATTATTCACAGGGCGTGAGGGAGTAAGTGATCTAAGTTAATGCACTCTGTTTAACCCCTTAAAGCAGGCATGCCCAACCTGCGGCCCTCCAGATGTTGCAAAACTACAAGTCCCAGCATGCCCGGACAGCCGACAGCTATCAGCCTACAGCAGGGCATGGTGGGAGTTGTAGTTTTACAACAGCTGGAGGGCCGCAGGTTGAGCATCCCTGCCTTAAAGGGTTTGTCTCACTTCAGCAAAGTGAGAAAGTTATTACAAGGCACTTACTAATGTATTGTGATTCTCCATATTGCCTCCTTTGCTGGCCGGATTCATTTTTCCATCACATTATACACACTGCTGTTATCCAGGTGTTACGACCACCCTGCAATCCATCAGTGGTGGTCGTGCTTGAACGCTATAGGAAAAAGTGCCGGCCTCTCTGGTGGCTGGGGCCGTGGGAGCGCACATAGGCACGCAGGCACAGCAGCTCCTCATATCTGCGCTGCAGCGTTGTCCGTAATCCCTGTATACGAGCCGTGTATGTATAATGTGATGGAACAATGAATCCAGTCAGCAAAGGAGGCAATATGGAGACTCCCAATACATTAGTAAGTGCCTGGTATTAACTTTCTTTACATGATAAATGCCATTTGCTAAAGTGAGAGGACCCCTTTAAGGACTGGGCCAATTTACTTTTTGTGTTTTTTTCCTCATCGCCTTCCAAGACCCGAAACTTTTTGACTTTTTCATCCTCTTATGAGGGCTTATTTTTTGCAGGACAAGTTATTTTTTAATGACACCATCTCTTGTATTGAAAAACAGGAAAAAATTAATTGGTGCAATAAAAAAAAAATATATTTCGGCAATTTTTTTTTCGGGTTTTGTTTTGATGGCATGCATTATATGCTAACAATGACATCTAATTATGCAGGTAAGTGTGATTATGGCGATACCAAAATTATATGAAAGTTGTTAGGAAGTTTACTGAGATGCTGTGAACGATACACTGTGTAATCCAAAAGGCTATGTATGGGTGGAAACAGTTAACTGGCGGTCCTTAGTAATAGTTGGCAGGTAGTGGGCCGGTTCCATTTTCCCTGCTTAGGGCTCATGCACATGACCATGTCCGCAATGCAGGGGCACTAACCGTGGGGCAGCTGCATGGGGATCGCAGACCAATTTACTTGAATGGGGTCCACAATGCGCAACACAAAAAGTAGTGCATGCACTACTTTTTGCTGATGCTGGAGGCACGACCACAAACACCAAGGAAGCACTCCGTAGTGCTTCCGTGGGGTTCCGCTCCGTGCTCCCGCACTGCATCTCCGGATCGCGGACCCATTTAAGTGAATGGGTCCGCATTTGTGATGCTGGGTGCACACGGCCAGTGCCCGTGTATTGCAGACCCGCCGTATGTGGGCCACACACGGCGCGGCGAGCCAACAGCCGTGTGCATGAGCCCTTAGTGAGCCTTCTGGTGAACAAGCAAGAGAGAGAATGGGGGAGATTTATCAAATCAGATTCCTCCTTTCATTTTTCACAGCTCCTTTGAGCTATAAAGTGGAATCTGATTGATTGCTAGCTGCAACTAAGTCAGTTCTACTTTACACCAGTTTGATAAATGTCCCCCAATGCGTCTAGTGTATGCTGCTGCCAAGCAGGCTAAGAAAGAATCCTTATCCAGTGATACTCTTTCAGAAATGCAAGAACCAGCTTCTAAGGAAAAGAAGCATTCAGTTATTCAAGAAGGTTGAGGACCAATAATGGGAAGTTTGTGGATAGTTAAAGACAGTAAAGAAAATCCACGTTTACAGCTTTGGACTTTACTGCACTTGGTTTGGGGTAATCGCTACTGGCACCCGCTTAACTACTGAGAAGGACTGGCCATCTGATCTTACAGTTGGGAACTGCAGAAATATAGATTGAAGAACAATTCTATGTAAGTTTTAAAAAATGTTGCACCATCAAAAAAAATTTGACTTTTCTGCCACATTTAGGTACTTTTCAAAAATGGCTGGACTTGGCAGATTTTGGCTACATGCACACGACCGTTGCCTGCCTCCGCGTCCGCTCCTCCTTGAAATTTTGCGTCCGTCAAAAAAAACGGATGACGGACCGTTTTTTTTTGACGGACCGTTTTTTTTGACGGATCCATTGTAAAAATGCCTATCCTTGTCCGCAAACGTGAAAAAAATAGGACATGCACTATTTTTTTGACGGAATGAAAACACGGATCACGGATGCGGAACACAAACGGTTGACCATCCGCATTTTTTGACGGACCCATTGAAATGAATGGGGAAGCATCCAATCCGTGAAAAAAAACGGAACGGACGCGGAAACAAACAACGGTCGTGTGCATGGGGCCTTACTATCATTTATATGCCATAAAATGACCTACACTATACTGATGTACAAGTCTTCGTCAGCTAGATTGTTTTCCAGTGCATGGACAGACAGAAAATATGTGAAATGTATTCATTAATTTATTTATTGTAATTTATTATTAATATATGTGGCACATCTGACTCCAGCGCACTTCTGTTTAAGGGTACTTTCACACTTGCGGCAGGACGGATCCGGCAGGCTATTTAGCCTGCCGCATCCAGTCCTGCCGCAATGCTCATGCACTGCCGTGCTGCCTCTCCGTCCCCATTGACTGGTTATAGTCAATGGGGACAAATGAGGACGGATCCGTCCTGCCGCAAGTGTGAAAGTACCCTAAGACTGATGTACGAAATGCCAGTTATTATATTCCCCTCAAGTATATGCAGGGCTGGGACAAGGTCCACCACCAACAGAGGCTGAGCTGCCCAAGTGCGCCCCCTCTCCAACTTGTGGATGACACTGCTATGGGGGATCTGTGATGGATGATACTGTTATTGGGGAATCTGTGGATGACACATTTGTGTCATCCACAGATCCCCCTCCCATAACAGGGTCCATGTAGGAATGACCCCCAATACAAGGGGTGAGGCTGTGGGGTTGTATCTGCTTTTTGATGACAGCGCCAGTGTGCCCGTGCAGTGACTGTATTCTACTACCTCCCCCGACACTGTATATAATCTTAACTATATAACTGTAGTGATTTACTACAGTTATATAGTTAATAAGATTATATCCAGTGAGCGGAGGGATGGGGGTGTAGTAGAATACAGTCACTGCACGGGCCCTGCTGTCATTATGAAATAGCATATGTGACCCCCACCTCTTTTATTGGTGGTCATTCAGTAAATTAACCCTGTTTTGGGGGGGGAGAGGGGGTGTCTGTGGTACAAATATGTGTCATCCACAGATTCTCCCCATAACAGGGTTCATTTAGTGAATGACCACCCAAATTGTGGTGACCCAATACATGGGAGTTGCATCTGCAGAGCTTTTGTATAATGCCACCCCACACAGTAGTGTCCCCACACAGTAATGTCCCCCACACTGTAGTGTCCCCACACAGTAATGTCCCCCACACTGTAATGTCCCCACACAGTAATGTCCGCCACACTGCCCCCGCACAGTAATGTCCGCCACACTGCCCCCACACAGTAATGTCCGCCACACTGCCCCCGCACAGTAATGTCCGCCACACTGCCCCCAGACAGTAATGTCCGCCACACTGCCCCGCACAGTAATGTCCGCCACACTGCCTCCACACAGTAATGTCCTCCACACTGTAGTGTCCCCCACACAGTAATGTCCGCCACACTGCCCCCCGCACAGTAATGTCCGCCACACTGCCCCCGCACAGTAATGTCCGCCACACTGCCCCCCGCACAGTAATGTCCGCCACACTGCCCCCACACAGTAATGTCCGCCACACTGCCCCCACACAGTAATGTCCGCCACACTGCCCCCACACAGTAATGTCCGCCACACTGCCCCCCGCACAGTAATGTCCGCCACACTGCCCCCCACACAGTAATGTCCGCCACACTGCCCCCACACAGTAATGTCCGCCACACTGCCCCCCACACAGTAATGTCTGCCACACTGCCCCCGCACAGTAATGTCCGCCACACTGCCCCCGCACAGTAATGTCCGCCACACTGCCCCCACACAGTAATGTCCGCCACACTGCCCCCCGCACAGTAATGTCCGCCACACTGCCCCCACACAGTAATGTCCGCCACACTGCCCCCCACACAGTAATGTCCTGCCACACTGCCCCCCCACACAGTAATGTCTGCCACACTGCCCCCACACAGTAATGTCCGCCACACTGTCCCCCCACACAGTAATGTCCGCCACACTGCCCCCCGCACAGTAATGTCCGCCACACTGCCCCCGCACAGTAATGTCCGCCACACTGCCCCCACACAGTAATGTCCGCCACACTGCCCCCACACAGTAATGTCCGCCACACTGCCCCCACACAGTAATGTCCGCCACACTGCCCCCACACAGTAATGTCCGCCACACTGCCCCCCACACAGTAATGTCCGCCACACTGCCCCCACACAGTAATGTCCGCCCACACTGCCCCCACACAGTAATGTCCGCCACACTGCCCCCGCACAGTAATGTCAGCCACACTGCCCCCCACACAGTAATGTCCGCCACACTGCCCCCACACAGTAATGTCCCCCACACTGCCCCCCACACAGTAATGTCCGCCACACTGCCCCCACACAGTAATGTCCGCCACACTGCCCCCCACACAGTAATGTCCGCCACAATGCCCCCCACACAGTAATGTCCCCACACTGCCCCCCACACAGTAATGTCCGCCACACTGCCCCCAGCACAGTAATGTCAGCCACACTGCCCCCCACACAGTAATGTCCGCCACACTGCCCCCCACACAGTAATGTCCCCCACACTGCCCCCCACACAGTAATGTCCGCCACACTGCCCCCACACAGTAATGTCCGCCACACTGCCCCCCGCACAGTAATGTCAGCCACACTGCCCCCACACAGTAATGTCAGCCACACTGCCCCCACACAGTAATGTCCCCCACACCCCCTCAACCACACAGCAGTGCCCCCACATAGTAATTTGTCATGCCCCCACATAGTCATTCTTCCCCCTCTTGTCATGCTTTTTCTGCCCCGTCATTCTCCCCCATCTTTTCATGCTCTTTTACCCCCCATGTTGTCATGCTCTTTCTGCCCCCCATGTTGTCACAGACTTAATGAAAGGGGGCCCGGCATTTTCACTGTACTTAATGCCGGGCCCCATCAGAGCGCTCCTCTCACCTCCATTATGGTCACTGCTCCAGGCTACCAGGATCAGGCCCCAGCGCTGCCTCACATTAAGCAGGTGGGCGGAGCCTAATGGAGGTCCGTTAGGCTCCGCCCACCTGCTTACTCTGTTTCTAGTTAGAGCCAGAGGCAGCGGGCCTGATGCTGGGGGCCTGAAGCAGCATAATGGAGGTGAGAGGAGCGCTCTGACGGGCCCGGCTCAGGGAATGACAGGAGGGAGCGCTGAGCGGTTCCCCCCTGTCAGTCCCTCTCCCTCTCGCCGGCCCCTGCCTGCGCCCTGAGGCTGGAGCGCCCTGAGGCTGGAGCCTCCCCAGCCTCTGTGTCGGCCTGGCCCTGAGTATATGTGTTCAGGGGTTGTGTCATCTCATACATTGGGGGCATATCGCTAGGATATGCCCCCAATGTTTGATAGGTGCCGGTCCCCCGTTTGGAACCGCAACTATCTCTAGAACGGAGCCCGCAAAGTGAAGGAGGGCGTTCTGTGCATGCCTGGACGCCCTCCATTCATTTCTATGGGAATGCGAAAAATAGCTAAGCAGTGTGCATTGAAATGAATAGGAAGGGCACTGCACAAGTGCGGCCACCGCTCCATTCACTTCACTTCTAAGTAGGAGAAGTGGATCAGCACAAAATACAGGCAGATGTGACACGTTTCGGCTAAACAGACTTTTTCAAACAAGTATTACTTCACTTTGCGGGCTCCGTTCTAGAGATAGATGTAGGTCCCAAATAATATGCCCCGAATTTATGAGATTAAGTAACATGGAGGTGTCATGCCCGTCTCCACTGCGAATGTCTAAAAGCCATTTATGTCAAGTAATACATTTATAAAGATTAAACAGGATTCTGACAGTTTCCTTTTTCTGCTTTATATATTTCTTGCGAAAACCACAAGTGACTCACCTCACTGACTTTGGTTGGCCAACGGGAATATCCAGCATTAAGTCGATAATTTGTCAGCCTATCGGGAATCAATAAAAGGAGAAGGTTACTTTTCTGTTACTTATCCTGCAAAAAGAGCGCAGCTCTGGGGTATAACATAAGATGGAACTCAGGATTAGTACAGGATAAGTAATGTATGTACACAGGACTCCACCAGCAGAATAGTGAGTGCAGCTCTGAAGTATAATACAGGATGTATATAGTTGGTGTTCTGCGGGAGCGAGTGTTGGGTTGGACCGGTGTTGTCTGTATCGTGCTGAGGAGCACTATGTCCTGTATATTTGGTTTGTGTTTTGTGTTATGTTTTGGTGTGTTTTCTGTATTTATTTGTTATGTTTTTAAAAATTTTAATAAAAGAAATACAGGATGTATCTCATGATCAGTACAGGATAAGTAATGTAATGTATGTACACAGTGACTGCACCAGCAGAACAGTGAGTGCAGCTCTGGAGTATAATACAGGATGTAACTCATGATCAGTACAGGATAAGTAATGTAATGTATGTACACAGTGACTGCACCAGCAGAATAGTGAGTGCAGCTCTGGAGTATAATACAGGATGTAACTCATGATCAGTACAGGATAAGTAATGTAATGTATGTACACAGTGACTGCACCAGCAGAATAGTGAGTGCAGCTCTGGAGTATAATACAGGATGTAACTCAGGATCAGTACAGGATAAGTAATGTAATGTATGTACACAGTGACTGCACCAGCAGAATAGTGAGTGCAGCTCTGGAGTATAATACAGGATGTAACTCATGATCAGTACAGGATAAGTAATGTAATGTATGTACACAGTGACTGCACCAGCAGAACAGTGAGTGCAGCTCTGGAGTATAATACAGGATGTAACTCATGATCAGTACAGGATAAGTAATGTAATGTATGTACACAGTGACTGCACCAGCAGAATAGTGAGTGCAGCTCTGGAGTATAATACAGGATGTAACTCAGGATCAGTACAGGATAAGTAATGTAATGTATGTACACAGTGACTGCACCAGCAGAATAGTGAGTGCAGCTCTGGAGTATAATACAGGATGTAACTCAGGATCAGTACAGGATAAGTAATGTAATGTATGTACACAGTGACTCCACCAGCAGAATAGTGAGTGCAGCTCTGGAATATCTAATATATAAAGCTCAGTGTATGTATGTATGTATGTCCGCTAAAGGAATCTGCACCGTCGCATTTTCAATCACGAAATTTCGCACACAGGTACATCAGGTGTCCAGGAAGGTTTTAGACCGAGTCTTAGCTCTCTAGCATGTACCGTTCCTGAGATAGTCCCAAAAAATGCATTTGCTAATAGAAGCCTGGTCTCATGACCCTTATCAGCCAATAGAAGCTTGCAGGCCCTTAGTCTCCACATACACACAGTTTTATACCAGGTTTCCATAACAACTCAGCAATTTTTCTTCACTGCCGTAGGTCAGCATTAAAGGAACAGGGCGCTGTGGATGACATTGTTAAGGGAGCGGAGTGCTGTGGACATCACAGTTAAGGGGGCAGGTAGGGTGACCATTCAGGCCAACGCCAAAAGATGGACTTAAAAACCCCACCCCATGTCCAGCTAAGCCATGCCCGACCCGGTTAGGCCAACGCCCACTCCACGGCATACGGAGATTGAAAAAATGAAGGTAAAAATCAACTTCTGTCAGCTGCAGTTGACTTTCTGCCTGCAGCTCACACTCAGACAGCACAGTGCTGCTGTCTGAGAGTGAGCTGGTTAAAAGGACATCCCTGTGTCCGTCGAGGCCGTGTGCCAGATGGAGGACAGAAAGTCTGAAAGCCGGACTGTCCGGCCTTAAACCAGGTCACTGTTAAGGGGGTGGGGGGTTGTGGAAATCACTGTTAAGGAGATGGGGTACTGCGGAGGTCACTAATAAAGGGCAGCTGCTGTGGAGGTCACTGTTAAAGGGGCGGGCTGCTGTGGAGGTCTCTGTTAAGGCAGTGGGATGCTGTAGAGGTCACTGTTAAAGGGGCGGGTGCTGTGCAGGTCTCTGTTAAGGGTGCAGGTAACAGTGGAGGTCACAGTTAAGGGGACAGTCTTCTATGGAGGTCAGTGTTAAGGTACGGGGTGCTATAGAGGTCACTGTTAAGGGGGTGGGGTGTTGTGGTGGTCACATTTTAAGGGAACAGAGCTCTGTGGAGATCATTGTTAAGGGGCGAGTAATTGTGGAGATCACTGTTAACAACATGGGGTACTGTGGAGATCACTAATAAAGGGTTGGGCGCTGTGGAGGTCACTGTTAAAGGGAGGGCGCTGTGGAGGTCACTGTTAAAGGGAGGGCGCTGTGGAGGTCACTGTTAAAGGGGAGGCGCTGTGGATGTTACTGTTAAGGGGGCAGGCCGCTGTGGAGGTCACTGTTAAAGGGGCAGGATACTGTAGATGTCACTCTTATAGAGGATACTGTCGATATCTTTTAACCGACACACACAAACACTAAATGAAATAGATGAAATATACCCGAGCGAAGCCGGGTCCCTCTGCTAGTACAGGATATAGCTCAGGCTTAGTACAGGAGTAACACAATGTAGAAAGTGACTGAAATTTTTAAATAGATATTTTTCAGATATAACTGTAAAACTGCATTTAAAGATGTACATACCTTTAGAAAATAGTTATAACAGAAGACATAGTGTAGCCCAGCGGAGATGCATAAGAATATATTTTACACTCACAAGATGTAGGGCTCACTAGGAGCTTACCCAGGAAAGCTGGTGTGTTTTAGCTGGTAATCAGTGATTCATTGGTCTCTGATGAAATATCTGGTTAAGACCAAGCATTTTTTGCACTAAAATTTCCCCAAACTTCTTGCAGCTGGAGCTACATAACAATTTTGTTAATGTTCTTCACATAAATGAACGCATACACTTCAAATCAGGCAGCCGCATAGAGCGCCCCTTAGCTGCCAGCAGCGCCACTCCCCTCATGCTGAAGCCACCCGAGCGCTCTATATAGCGAGCCTCTGGCGGCTGCAGCACTGCCCGGGCTGGCGCGTCCATGATGGCGCAACGCCCGGGCACAGCAAGAGGAGAGGGGCTGACAGGGGAAGCGCTCAGCGCTACCTCCTGTCATTCCCTCATAGCAGCGGCTAAGCCCTGTATGGTCTGCGGGTACAGGGAGCATCTGTCTCCTGTACCTGGCCGGACTGACATGAAGTGCGCACACAGTGTGCACTTCCTGTCAGTTCGCCCGGGTACAGGAAACAAAAGCGCCTGTACCCGCGGACCATACAGAGCTCGGCCACGCTACACCAGAGGTAGGGGAGGGAGGGGGAGGGGAGAGAAAGAGAGTGACAAAAGGGACAAAGAGAAATACAAGAGGGGGAGAGAATGAGATGGGGGGGAAGAGAATGACAAGAGGGGGGCAGAGAATGACAAGAGGGGGGAGAGAATGACAAGAGGGGGACAGAGAATGACAAGAGGGGGGAGAGAATGACAAGAGGGGGAAAGAGAGAACTGGCGTTAGTTAAAGAGGTTCTACAGTTCTTTTAAACTGATGATCTATCCTCTGGATAGATCATCAGCATCTGATCGGCAGGGGTCTGACACCCCGGGACCCCTGCCGATCACCTGTTTGAGAAGGCAGCAGCGCTGGCTGTAGCGCCTCGGCCTTCTCGCTGTTTACCGCAGGTTCAGTGACGTCACGACTAGTATCACTGGTCGCATTGTGATGTCACATGGGGGGGGGCTAAACTTTTCTTTTGCCTAGAATTTTTAGAATACGTGTGCAGGGCTCACTCGGGTTGCAGTCCATGAATCTGCTTATGGTATACTTCCTGGATTGTCCTGGAGGCTCCTAGAAGAATAGGCATGTCTCCTTGGTGCCCCACGTCCTGATAGAATACTCACTTCTCCTTAGTCAGGCTGGAGCCAGGGTCGGGATTTCATCTATGGTGGCCTCTAGAGTGAAGAGCTGCAGGAACCAGCAGGGGTGAGAACGTACCAGTCTGTATTTATTCTGGGGTCTGCATCTACTTAGGGAGATTGGTCGGATCTGCTGCAAGTATTTATTTAGGGGGTTTAGTCTGGATCTGTATTAGTTAAGTGGGTTTGTTGTGGGGTCTGTATTTATTTAGTGGTCTGTTCTGGGGTCTATTAATTCCCGGCATTGGTCTGGTGTCTGCATTTATTTAGGGAGATTTGGTCTGATTTGCTGCAAGTATTTATTTAGGGGGTATGTATTTATTGTGGTGTTTGTATCTATATAGGTGGTTTGGTGTCTGTATTCATATAGGGGGTCTAGTCTAATCTAATCTGCATTAGTTTAAGGGGTTTCGTCCGGGGCTTGTATATGTTTTAACAGACAGTGGATGTGGGCCGAAAGTGCCTACTAACCAGGGCTAAACCTAAAAGCATTTTCCTGGCCGTTCCCTGGTTTTCACCCTTTAACCCCAGTACAGGGATCTAGACTTTGCTGCAGGAAACCTACCGGGCTGCTACCTCCTAGAGAAGTCCTGGTGTAGTTGGCTGCTGACCCATGGGGCTCAGAAACACTAGTGCAAGACACCAAGAAATCAGGCAAAACATTGCTCAGGACAGCGAGATAGCGGTGGGTATGGACCGCTGGTGTGACATCTGTAGTCATTTAAGAGGCCTAGTCTGGGATCTGTATTAGTTGATAAGGTCTAGCGTGAGGCGATTATTGAGGAAGTCTGCCCTGAGGTCTAGTCTGGTGTCCAGATTTATTTAGGGGTCAGGTCTGGGGTCGGTATTTGTTTAGGGAGTCTAGTCTGGGGACTGTACTTTTTTAGGGAGTTTTTTGGTCTGGGGTCTGGTGTCTGTATTTAGTGAGGGGTTCCAGCCTGGAATCTGTATTCTTTTAGGGGGTCTAGCCTGGGGCATGTATTGTTTTTTTATGGACTTTGGCATGAAGTCTGGTCTGGTGTGTGTATTTTCTTTAGGGAGTCTGGTCTGGGGTCTGATTGTATTTAGGGTGCCTAGTCTGGGATATATATTAATTTAGGGGGTCTAGTTTGGGGTTTGTATTTATTTAGTGAGGCTGGTCTAGGGTCTGGTTTGCTGTCTGTAAGGGGGTTGTATTTCAGATCCCACAAGTTGGGTCGTGTCATATGTACATTTGCTGTTGAATAATGTAAAAAAAATTCAGAGTTTCACCCCCTCCTTACAAGAAGTGTAAATTATGTGAGGTTGTCCTTACATAATAGAGATAAAGCTGGGTAAAATTCACAAGCAATACGACTTAGTGACACCGCTGGATAGTAATCTGACAGCAACTAGTGCCAGGCAGCTGCTGCCAAGGCAGATGAGATCACGGGCGCTTTTACAGGAATCCAAGCTGTTTGTTACGAAAACCCCAAGTAGTCAGACTGCACTTAGAATATTCTGTACAGTTTTGGACACATAAGGAAGCACAGTTTGAGAATGTTGATGGTTGGGCAACCGCAGTAATTAAGGTGATTGCAGTGCATTGCAGTCAGAACCCTCGGGGAACAAGCTGCTTACTACTTACCATACAGGTTTATTGCTTTTTTTAATTCCAAGCTTTCCTGTATTACAAAAAAATATATACTTATCTTTCCATGTGGTCTTGCTATATATAGTTCTCTATAGGGAGCTCAGTGTACACACATTTATAAAGCTCCCGTTCAGTTTACGGTATGCTGTGAGCTCCCCTGGTGGCGGTTATGGTAAGCAGAATTGTGCCATTTTCTCTATGACAGGAAATGGGAGGTTTTCAAAATCTGCATAAAGGGAGCGTTGACCCTCTTAAAGATATATGGAGCACATACCGGCACCCCTACTGATCAGCTGTTTCAGGCAGCCAGCACTGCTGGAAACTATGTAGTGGACGGAGCCTGGAGCACACGGTTCTTTCCACGGTGTGTTGGCCGTGTCAGGACGCTGCAGCACAGCTTCCATTCAAGTGAATGGGAACTGAGCTGCAGTGCGCCGGCGCTGGCAACTACACAGTAGATGGAGCTTTCTGTATATAGTTACTGGCCCTAACAGCCCTCTGAAACTGCTGATCATTGGAGGCAGGCTCGGACTGGCCCACAGGGGCACAGGGAATCCCCGGTGGGTCCCTGACCAAGGTGGGCCCCTAGTCTCCCACCCCCTGCACAAGGGGCACATAACACATTAGATTTAGTTCACTACATACATATATTCGGTGTACAGCACCTCAACCAGCCTGTGTTTATAAAAAAAAAAAATGATTTATTATATTTGAATGTATCCGTATGGTGGGCCGCTAAAATAAATTTTACTGGTGGGCCCTAGGTACCCCAGTCCGACACTGATTGGAAGTGCCAGTTGTCCGACGCTCTGATAACCACTTAAACTTATCGTGAGAATTTACTACCAGAAAACTCCTTTAGGGCCCACTAGGAGGCCACGGAATGACCATCCTTTCATCACCTCTATACTATTACTACAGCCTCCTGGGCCATGCAAACCACTGACACTGTACAACTGTGACAAACTTCCCGTCAAGTCAAACCATTGAGATGCCACAGTCACTGGGGTCAGTAGGGGTTCACTGTCACCCTATGCGGTGGCCTTCTGGCTGTATCTCTTGTCATTATAACTTCACCCACAAAACCAGAATTTCCAAATGCACCTAGTAAAGGTCTCAGAAAATGTGTGGCCAAAATACCATCTTGAGGACAGAGAAATGCTAAATGTGCAAAAGAAAACAGGAAATAGGCAAATTTTTTGTGGCTTCCCCTGCCCATAATGGCTAAAGGGGGAGGGCGCTCCTTACAGTAACACTCCGCTATAGCGCTTGCTCAGTTCCGTGCAGATTCAGAGGATGCTCATTTAATACATGAACACTAAGGGGTCATTCATTATACTGAAAACTACCTATATTTGGTGTATTTCAGGTGCAGCTGGTGGCGCAACGGTTAGGTATACAATTGTGGGCCTGTCTCATTTACCATTTTCTACACCTATTTCAGGTCTATAAGCTAGGCAGCTGTCATACATTTAGAAGCGGCGGTGGATCTGCCGAAGTTATGTAGAGCCGGCGCCTTTTCACAACTCCGGCGGATCTACCACCACAGAGAGGGGTCTAAAATGCCGGTCTTCATAAATGACCCCCTAACTTCCCAAAAACATGTCATGAATTTTTTTAGGTTGCAGGGCGCCGTTGCGACACCGCCGTTGTTTCCGTATGTTGAGACACTGGTGCTTCTCATTTCCTGAAGGTGTTGCGTGTAAAATGGAGAAGTAACTTGGCTAACTTTCTAAATGAAGCCACCAAGGTACATTAGGTGCATTAGTTGTAGTGTTCGGTCCGAAAAATGGATCAAAGGGCCGGCAATGGAGGTACAAAGGGTTGTCCTAAGATTTTAAACTAATATCGGTGGGGTCAGACAACTAGGACTCGGCTCACAATAAACGGGGTATGTCCATTCATTTCTGTGGCATGAGCGCTGTACTCAGCTATGTCCGACAGTCACAGAGAAGAATGGAGAAGGAGCATGCATGCAGGGCAACACAGGACCTCTGCTCTGGTTAACGGTGGGGTTCCAGGCGGTGGGACCCCCACAATCAGACACTGTCCATTTAAAGGTGTACTGTATGTACCATAGGGGAGGCCGCACATCTGCTATGGGGCTGTTGGAGAGAGGGGCCCAGCACTGGCTGGTAACACCCTTGTTGCTATTGTGGGGCACGTCCCTCCTGGAAACAAACACCAGTGGCAAAGCCAATCCACGTAATGGGTGGCCCAGTTTGAGTTTTGCTCTGGCGCTGTTTCTTGCTCAGAGCAGGTCTAAGGGGCCAGTGCATAACATAGAAATTTAGAGCTAAAGGCAGCCATTGCACCTGGGTCCTGGTGGTCCTGCTAGCTCTAATGGACCTAATGGCCCACCAGCCACATGAGGCCCTTCAAATTACCGTACGCCACTGAAAACAACTACGGTCCTTGTACTGAACACTGGTACTCATTAGCTCCACTTACTGGCATGGTTTCCGGCACCTGGTAAAGCATCCCAGCTTATCAGAACTGAATTCTTTATCCAGTTTGTAGTAACAGTGACCTGTTGGGACAGAAAATACATTTATATGTCAATAAAAATAGTTTTA
This sequence comes from Bufotes viridis, assembly GCA_033119425.1. Lineage (NCBI taxonomy): Eukaryota > Metazoa > Chordata > Amphibia > Anura > Bufonidae > Bufotes > Bufotes viridis. The sequence continues at coordinate 18,094,357 of CM065594.1, forward strand.
ATAAAAGTGAAAATATTATAATTAGAGTGGAAGATATGTGGAAACCTGCGCAGCTGAGCTGAGCTGTAAGAGGCTCTTTATGGCCCCCTGCTGGTAGTGAGCAGTACTGCGGTGTTTATGATGACTTACTCTCCTCAACATTGAAATTGGAACACCAAGACGGAAAAGTCGTGGCGTTATGGAAATCACAGGATCGACGGACATGTTAATGATATGCAAATAATAAAAATGGAAGCAAAATATTCAAAACATCTTGATTTGTTCAGTATCAAGAATCAAGAATGAGAGCCACACGCAGAAATACACGCACTAACCTGCTTCAGCAGGCTATCAATGAGGTTATTAATAGTTGGGGAATTATCTGCCACATTCAATGTGCTTCAGCACGTAAATCATCAAGATCCAATGACAGAGCTGTGTTTGAAATTGGTAAAAGGCCGTGGTGGCACATTTAGGACACGCAGGTTGCTCACAGTCACACGAGTGACCTCTAGCCTGGTGTTGTCCTAATGAAAAATGTCTGCTAGGACACTTGGAGAAATGTCCATACCACTGGTTCCACGACCAAATCAATGTAGTGCCGAGCTGTTAGTATACCTGAAATGATGACTAGAGAGGTCTGTCTACTGTACGTCATGCCCCCACACCATAATCCAGGGAGTAGGACAGTTGTGACGTTCCTTTGTCAGGGCCTCTTCATGCCCACGTGGTCTCCAGACCAATCTCCAGCTATCAAGAGTGGGACTCATCTCTGAAGAGGATAGATCTCTATTCCAGCCTCTATTGCTGTCTTGCTGTGCACCATGGTAGCCTGAGGTCAGTGGAACTCCTGTAGCTGGACGTCTGGCTTGTAGGCCAATGTCATGCAGGTGTCTTCTGATGGTTTATGTAGACACTGTTTGCCGCCCTAGGCTTGGGATGTGACAATTTCATTTGCAGTACAGAATGGATCCCTACACGCCAGTCTTCTAATTAGAGGATCCGTCCGTGCAGATGTTCTCCTCTGTGACCTTTTGCTGTCACTCCAGTTCCTCGTTGTGCTCCCAACCACCGAGACACATCGAACAGCGTTGACATCTTGGCCAAGAGGCGTAACGATCTGCCAGTGATAAACCAAGGTCTCTCAGTTGGGAGATTCTGTCCCTCTCAGTTTGTGACAAGTGGTGATAGCTGGCACTTCGACACAATCATCCAACATGACTTGATCTGATTTTTGAGGTTTCATTTGGCTAAAGAAAAACGTTGCTTTCAATCTGGCTTTTACACTCTCCTACAAATTGGAGCTAGGTGCTTGAAAATATGAAAAGCTGCAGATCTTAGCGACACCTAGCTCAAAGGGGTTTTTCTTACTGGTGATGGTCTATTCTTTGGATAGCTCTTCAGCATTTGATCGTCGGGGGTCCGACACTCAGGACCCCCGCCGATCAGCTGTTTCAGAAGGCAGCGTTGCCCGCAGTAGTGCCGCAGCCTTTTTGCTGCTTCCCACAGGCCAGTGACATCATCATGACCATGTCACGTGGCCTGCGGGAAGCAGTTAGAAGGCCGTGCCGCTACCGCTATCTTTTCTAACAGCTGATCGGCAGGGGTCTTGGGTGTCGGACATCCACCGATCAGATACTTATGACCTATGCTGAGGATAGATCAGGCATCAGCAACCTTCGGCTCCCAGCTGTTGTGAAACTACAATTCCCAGCATGCTCCATTCATTTCTAGGTAAGTTCTTAGAAGAGCAGAGCAACTATGCATGCTGGGAGATGTAGTTTCACAACAGCTGGGAGCCAAAGGTTGCCTACCCCTGGGATAGATTATCAGTAAGAAAAAGTTGGAGAACCCCTTTAATCCTATGGCTTCTCCTTGGTGTTGCAGTGTTCAATGTTTTAATTTTAACCCCGTCCTATTCTGCAAAGCAATAGTTCATTCTGGTGGGAAGGTAGTTAATGATCGCTGACTGCTGGGATCGGAGTTAACATTGATCCTGGCAGTTTAAACCCTTATATGCTGCAGTTGATACTGCCAGCAGCACTGCCCCAAACCCTGGCGATGTAATTTTGGTGTGCCGATGGCATCCTGGTGTCTGTGCCAGGATTGGAGATGACTCTGATTACAATGGTTTAGCTGCTAAGGGTACTTTTACACTAGGGTTGTTCAGATCCGGCAGGCAGTTCTGGCAACGGAACTGCCTGGTGGATATGGCAAACCATATACAAACGGAAAGCTGTTTTTGCCGGAACCGCATCCGGTAGACTTACAATATTCATTGAAATACCGGATTCGTCTTTCCAGTATCATCCGGAATAAAGGATCCGGGATTTAATTTTTTCAAAGCTGAAAAGAACTGCGCATTCGCAGACTGGAAAACCGGATGTGGCGATGCGGCAGTTTCCGGAACACTTGGTACCGGATCTGACATTAATACATTTCAATAAATCCGGCAAGTGCGGTAGTGTCCCGGAATTTTGGCTGGAAGAAATACCGCAGCAAGCTGCGGTATTTTGTCCGGTCAAATACCGTACAAGGGACGGAACAGAAGACATCCCGGTGCTTACTGAACGGATTGCTTTCCATTTAGAATGCATTGGGACAAAAAGGAAGCGTTTTTTTCCAGTACTAAGACCCTTTACCGGATTTCAATACCGGAAAAGAATAACTCTAGTGTGAAAGTACCCTTAGATGCTTCTGTCAATGCTGACAGCGGCATCTACTTTGCTAGAAAGAAAGAGGGGGCTCCATTATTCACCCAGTCAGCACCCTTGCAATGTGATGGTGAGGTGCCTAAGGTCGGCTTTAGCAGTAGCTAACCTGCTTGTTGATGGTTTCCAGGCAGCCACATGAGTTTTGCCTCTCCAAAGTAGGGAAAAAAGCAAAAATGCTATAAAGATATCTTGTGCAGGTGCTAAATTTTACGTTTTTTCATTATGATGCCAATGTCAGTTAAAAATGCGGATTCACTTTAAAGGGAATGTGTCTTCAGAAAACCAAAAATTGTTTAACCCTAGGGGACCCTGAGAGTTTCCATTTTTGCGTTTTCATTTTTCACTCCCAGCCTTCCCATAGTCCTAACTTTTTAAATTTTCCATTCACACAGCCTTATGAGGACCTATTTTTTGTGGGACAAGTTGTACTTTCTAATAGCACCATTTACGGTTGCATGCCATGTAGTGGGAAGCAGACAACAAATTCCAAATGGGGTAGAACTGGGGAAAAATGCAATTCTGGTTTCAGTTTTTTTTAAAGATTTTTACACTGTACGCTATGCGGTAAAATTGACCTGCTATCTTCATTTTCCAGGTCAGTACGGCTACAACAATACCACACTTGTATAATTTTTCTTGCGTTTTAATACTGAAAAAAATTAAATCCTTTGAGAAAAAATTATCACCATATTCTGCCCCTATAACTTTTTTGTAGTTACGTGTACGGGGCTCTGTGAGGGCTCATTTTTGCAGGGCGATCTGTACTTTTCAGTGATAGCAATTTGAAGTGTGTAGCGACTTTTGATCACTTTTTATAAATAAAATATTGGGAGTAGAAGTGACAAAAAATGGCAAATTAGCTGTTTTTATTTTTTTCCTGTTACGCCATTTGCCGTTTACCATTAATATTGTTATATTTTAATTGTATGAACATTTCCGCACACGGCGATGCCCATGATGTTTAATTTTTATTGGTTAAGTATTTGTATTTTAAGGAAAGGGGGTGATTTTAACTTTAATATTTTAAATTTTTTTCATATGTGTAAAAACTTTTTTAACTTTTTTTTTTGCTTTTTTAAGTCACGCTGTGTGATTATAACTGACAATCATTAGATTGGCCATGGTGTTCATTGATGGCTATATAGCCGTCATTTAACACTTAATTTTCAATACAACAATACAGTGCTGCCACCTAGTGGCCTGTATTGGTATTTTCCTCTAATAGACTCTGAAGCTTGCTTGAGCCTTCGGTCTATCAGATCAGTGTAACAGGTTCCCCGATCCCAGCCGGGGAACGCTGTTACCGGAGCGGAAGCTTGCAGCTTCTGCTTCCGGCTTCCGCTTCCGGACCGCTCTGATGCAGTGGTCACATTTGACCACGGCATCGGAAAGGAAAAATGTATGCAATCAGCCTTATGGCTGATCGCATACATGTGCTGCGGGTCTCTGTTGTTTAAAATAGCGGGAACTCGGTGGCTATGGCGCCGACTGCACGTGCGAACGAGAGCCATGTTTAAAGACTGGATTTACGCCATACATGTACGGCAAAGGTCCTCAAGGGGTTAAATCACGTTTTTATGTTTAACATATTTTGAAATAATTTTTGGTGATGTTATTTTTAATTTGCCATTTCAATATCTATATTTAAACAAACATGATAAAATCCTGCAGTTTTCACACTGGCCACTAAGTCTAATAGACCACTTCTTGGTCTGTACAGATCACTTTACTGCAGTTACCTGCTTATCTGTCATTCTAATCTTGCCTGTAATGATATCACCTCTGTGTATAGATAAGACAGGATCTACCATGCACAATAGGTGATTGTCAGAGATTATCTATTCTTGCCTTGTACGATGACCTCTGCACAGGTCACAGAGCGGCCTAGAAGACTCTCCTATAGAAGACAATGAGGTCTCCTCCTGTCCATCAGGTCTATGGCCCATGGGACTGCCGTAAAGCAATTTTCCTAATGCTTTACGAATGCTGTTAAGAGCAGCTCAGGTAAGATGGCCGCCCTCATAATCATGTTCAGAAAATAGCATAAACAAATCTGCAATCAGGAAATGGCAGATAACATTTTGGTGACATGTTTTCTTTAAATCTCCTATTGTTTCATTCGTATATAAAAACATTCAAAACACACAAAAAAAATCTGATCGCAGTTTGCATAATTTATTGCAAAAATCCTAAAGAGGGAAGTAGAGGAGTTTTGCAATGCCTTTTTTGTTCTGTTTTTAGCATTGCGCGCCATATGCTTACCCCAGCTCTTCTGCTTGTCGTAATCACAGTACTCTGCTCCATCAAGAAGAGGATAAAAGACGTAAGCACAACCGCAGCGCTCCACCATGATGGCCTGAAAGCAGGAACGTACACAGACCTAGAGAAGGCAGGGGCGAGAGGAGAAAGTGGCCAGGAAAAAAGTTAAAAACTTCAAAAACTTACAAATTCAGTTTACTTGCCTGGTCCGGTGCACATTGCTGCATTGTATTGTAGAAGATGTATCTTTGTCTGTATTATATTACTGTACAGTGCTCCTACTCCTACTACAGTGCTCCACTGAAAAGTCTACTTTCTACAGACACTGATTCAGCAGGGGGTGACAATGAGAAAAAAAGTCAAAAGGTGAAACATTTTTTTTGAATGGAGCCCCTAAAGATCGACGATAAATGTCGTACTTTCAATCTACTCTATCTATCTATCTATCTATCTATCTATCTATCGATCTATCTATCTATCTATCGATCTATCGATCTATCCATCCATACCTTGTGTTAGACTGGTGGCCCGTGCCTGCCTCTACCACACTCCTTCATGCAGATACAGGCGCCACAACACTTACCAGGCCTGCCTGCCTCTTGTCGGCAACCCAGACCCGCTTCTGCTGCTGGTAGCGGGCCCAGGCACTGGTGTCCCCTACACTCTTCCTGTAGGCTATGACCTGTTTCTGCTGCCAAGCCTTCTCCCCGTGTTCTTAAGGTCTTTTCACATAGAATCATGCTCGTGTCCTAATTGCCTATGGTTGGTTGGCTATCTGTATTTAAGCTGCCTTCTCCAAGGGGAAGATGCCTGAGCTTTAGGTTCCTAGTTTACTAGTTTACCAGTAAAGGTGTGCTATCCTGATTGTTTGCCTGTGTACCATACCTCTGCCTGTTTACCGACTCTGATTCTCTGCTGCCGGCCCTGACCTTGGCCTGTCTACCATACTGACCCATCGTTGCCTGCCCCGACCTCAGACTAGTGTCACAGATTTGCATGAATCTGTTTGCCCTGAACTCAGACTAGTGTCACAGATTCGCATGAACTGTGTCTATCCTGACCTCTGCTTGTTTATGGACTATGACTATTGCCTGATCTTTTGGTGCTTCGCCAGTGTCTCTGAGCCCAGTGGTTCAGCTGCCAAAAACACTATGACTATTGCTAGAGGTAGCGGCCTGGTGGCTCCCTTGTATCGAAGACCATATCTCTGTATAGGGGTTAAGGGGTGAAAACCGGGGGATCTCCAGGATACCACGCTTAGGTCTAGCCCAAAGTCAAACCTTTACACACTGCCTCTACAATCTTCATAAATAGAGGATGAGAAGGAGGCGAAGGAGGGAGGAAGCAGGACTGCTTGTCAATGTAACACTAACAGGAATCCTATAGGGTCATGTCAATGATGGACATCCATGGGTCATTGGCTGGCAGCCACCAAGGGCATATGAGGGGATAAACTGCCACTCTCAAGCCATTAGGAGCCTGGCCCCCCACCCGTCCTGCGGTGATCACAGGGGCAGAGCTCCTGTGCCCATGAGATCACTGTGACCTACATTTACACAAGGCATTCCATGACGTACAGTGCATGTATGTCATTCTGTGCCATGGAAGCTGCGGTGCAGACGTAGACTAGCGGTTTGTAGTCCACATGTGGCTTGTATAGAAGAGCACGTATGTAGATGTGAAAGTGCAGATGGATGGAGCGGTCACTATGAATGCAGAAGTTTATAAACGCAGTGGAAACCCTGAAAAGTGAACCTAAAGCCCGAAAGGGGAACCATCTACATGGGAAAGTGCGCTTTTTATATACTCCGCAGAGTAACGTGTACATATTGCGTATACACATCGCATGAGACACCAGGTACAGTGATGCCACAATTTCCATAGGTTTTTCTAAATTCCTAATATACTTGTGTTTAAATTCCTAGTGATTTTCAAGATCTCTGCTTGCTGTTGCACTCTGTTTAGATCCAGAGGCTAAAAGGCTGAATATACTTTCATACTTCTCACAGCCCGGGGGGATGGGGAGGCCCACACCAAACTTGTTTTTCTCATTTCCTCATGAGAATATTGCATTTTCACACAGCGCCACTAGGGGGAGCTCAATGCAAAGAGATTCTTACAGCTTCTATGGTAGTTGTAATAATTTGTATTCACTGAGCTCCCCCTAGTGGTGTCTGCAGGCAGCCAGCTTTGTAATAGCAGAGAAGCAGGAGATTTATCAATGTTTTTGCCCTTTTTCTGCAGTAAATACATTCAGGAATATGGTGTTCAGAATGAGCGTCGTACATTTGAAGAATCTGTTTTCAAACATAAAAGTCAGACAAAGTGGGTGAGGCCAAAGGCAACTTTTTTTAAATTACAATTTGTATTTAATTAAAATTTCTTCCACTTGATAAAAAACAACAACAACATAAATTCGACAGAAATCTGGGTCTTTCTGTATGTTCTGCATTGCCTGTGAGTGATTGGCGCATGTATACTGGGAAACTATGTCTAGGGGGCCACACTAAGTTTTGCTATAGGGCCCTATGAGATCAGTGTACGCCCCTGCCTGGACTGATACATATTATTAAAGTGTCAGGACAAGAGAACCGAGAATGGCAGCTGATGGCTCACAGAGGATTGTCCAGAACCCTCAGTAGGCAGCAGGGGCGTAGCTAGGGGGCGTGCTCCAGGTGATGAATGCCAGGGGGCATTAACAAGCAATCCTTTGTTGACCAGATGTCTACATGACACAGGGCTAGGGTAGTGAAATGAATCTTTGCCCCTGGTGAACCCAGATACATCAAGAGCAGCTGCACAATTGTATTTGCTCTGTTTGCTTCAATGTATCTGCAGCCCAGGCTCACCCAGCATTGTCTAGACTGGATACAATTGTATCAGAAAGCAGGGATAGTATCTACAGGTGTCCTGCCTCTGAATGCAAAGAAGAGCGTCATTATTTACTGACAGCAAGCAGATACCTTGTTAACTTAGGGTCACATCAGCTTTATGGTTGCCTTCTGTTGCAAAAATAACCTCGCCACTCGGTTTTGGAGGGGCCTGTTTGCCAGCCTTTTGCCTCAGGATTATGGCCCATATACTAAAACTTTGTTTCCCCTCAGTAAAAAGGCTTGTTCGTGTCTTTTTACTATGTGGGTCGGCAAATGGGATTTACCGGACAAACTACCGAACAAGACGCTTTCAACGAAAGTATGCTCTATCGGATCTGTTCATGCAATTTGTACATTCTTGACATTCTGGACAGGAAAGCCATGCTTGCGGTCGGTCAAATGTGACTTACATGGAATTCGGGAACCCCTGCTCGGATCTGGGTGATTTTTGGATATGTTGTTCGCCCAGATCAGAGCTAATTTGTGGGGATATGTGGGGTTTCAAAGTGTTTTCTGTGTTTTGGGGAAAATGTGTGTTTTCTGCCTGTGAGTGATTAAGTTAGCCCATTGTGTTTGTTAATTGTATCACATACAGGGTCCATTGTGTTTGTTAATTGTATCGCATACATAGCCCATTGTGTTTGTTAATTGTATCACATACAGAGTCCATTGTGTTTGTTAATTGTATCACAGGCAGATACCATTGTGGTTGTTAATTGTATCACAGGCAGATACCATTGTGGTAATTGATTGTATACGAGGCAAAGGGGGGGAGGCGGGGTTGTGTACCTTTGCTGGGAGTGTTTTCATACTGTAAATGCATGTGATTGACTAATATGAAAGCTGTCTCAGTCTTCCACAAGGTCCCAAGGGGAGTGTCCCTTGCTGGAAGACCTGCATAAAAGCCCCATTAATGAGGTCCATTAATGAGGTCCTGTTCTACCCTTCATGAAGTCTGGGCTCATATCTGGAGAATTGGAGAACTACACTCTGGGGATTGCTATGATCACTATACTCCTCAGAGTATAATCACTAGCTCTTTTAAGTGCTTGTTCCTGCTTGCTCTCTGAAGGAAGAGAGGTTCACCCACTGGAGCCTGGAGCCTTGTCGTAGGTCCAGGGTGGGTAGGAGACGATGAAACCCCAACCAAGCTGTGGCGGTTTGTGGAGTCTGTAGTGCTTATGGTGTCAAGTGGAGTGCTTGGAGCCCTGGGAAAGCACTAGAAGCATCCATCAACGGAGGTACCCAGTCGGGGTGCCAGGAGATCCGTTACACCTTCAAAGGGCCGTATGTAATTATCTGTGGTCACTAAAGAACGGACGAACTTATGACAACCCTAGTAGGGACCAGAGCCATATGGAAAGCTGGACATGCTGACACCTGTAGTACCCATCACCTCCGGGACATGGCTGCTGCAAGATGCTTCGCAAAGGATAATTTAGTGAGGACTTGGCCCGGTTGGGTGCAGTCTCACGAGGCTTCTGCCTGAATTTAAGACGCTGCCAAGCCAATCACAGAAAGACTATCTATAGAAGCTTGCGAGAGTTGCTCCTCACCGGACAAGTCTTCACTAGATTGTCTGCTGGGAAGTGTCTTGTCTGGCATTGCTACAAGTGTCAGCACATACTGCTTTCTTTATAGTGTCCGGACATCACGCGGGCCACTTAAAATGAATTGGCGGGCTGGATTCGGCACATGGGCCTTCAGCTTGTCACATGTTGTAAATCAGGAAGAATTCTCACAATACCTTTAAGAAGCTAATCATCTTAGTTTACATAAAACCCATCAGTATCAGATTGGTAAAGGTCCAACCCCTGGCACCACTGCCGGTCAGCTGTTTGAGGAAGCCTTGGCACTAGTGTTAAACGAACTTGTGTTTTAAGTTCTGCGTCCAAAGTTCGGGTTCGGGTTATCGAAGAATCACATCATGGATTCCGCTACCACGGACCATAACGGAATTTGGAATCCATAACGTGATTCTTCGATAACCCGAACCCGAACTTTGGACGTAGAACTTAAAAACAAGTTAGCTCAACACTACTTGGCACTCACCGGAGCTCTGGTGTGCGCCGTGTCCTCCTCACAGCTTACCTAGCGCATTGCCGTTTATTGCATAGCGGCTGTGCTTGGTATTGCAGTTGAGCCCCAATCACTTGAAGGGGACTGATCTGCGACTAGGCCATGTGACCGATGAACGCGATGTCACATAGCCTAGAAAGAGGCCACAGCTCTCATGGACAACAGGGACCCCTTCATACAGCTGATGGGCGGGTGTTTCGGGAGTCTGAACCTCACCAATCCGATATTGATGACCTATGCTTAGGATAGGCTATCAATATGAAAATCTCGAAAGGGAAAATTGTAATACAGTTTCCAAATGTTATCACCTGCTGCGTGTATTCGCTGTTGAATAAGTTCTTCACATCAATGTCACTGCCATCTTCGGTGCAGTCGCTGTAGTCCCCACCAAGACGACTTATTGTTTCCTATTGTTGAGGGGGTAAATGAACACAGGTTTACACAAGTGCTACGTTTACAATATGTATGATACATGGGAATTAAAAAGGATACTATGTAATGTTTAGCCCAGGGCTCTGAACATGATGGGACCGTCCTGAGCACATGCTGGGGATAAAAATACCAAAATCTCAGTCATGACCATGACTCTAGATATGTCTGCACTGCTCTCCTCATCAACTACATACAGCGGGGCTGTTAGCAGTTTTATGCACTCAAAACTGCTGACAGACTCCCATTAATATAAAATGATCTTAGGTTGCGTTTACACATATAGATTTTAGCCCTAAATCAGAAAAAGCGGTAATTCATTACCAATGTGACTGTTGGAGCCTTTATGTGCTGGGATATTTAGCTTTGATCTTGACAATATCGCCAGAAAATGTACTCTCACTGTAGCAGCACTATATATCATAATGAAGTAGGGGGTGAGGGTTTCTCATCCGATGATTCCGCCCTTTAAGTAGGTACACTTATTATGGGCAGGGTCGGCTTTAGGTGTAGATGAATCATACGGTCAAAGACTCACAGTGCTCTGCCATCTGTAGAGCATGTATATCCAGAACACCATTGGCAGTCCATTCCCAGAAGTGCTGACGTTGACTTTGGTATCTGAGAAATAGTTACTCCTATTTCCAAAGATAATTAGAAGGTGAAACCTTACCACTCCTTACTAACTTAATTGCATGCCTATAAAACCGTATTTACTGTTTTTTCTGTTTTGTTTCAGTTTTATGCAATTGATTGCATTGAATTTATCTTTTCAGTATTAACTGTTGCCACTAGATGGCGCTGTAGCACCATACATTAGGGACGGTAATATAAAGTAGTGCTGTCAGGTGAGAAAGCGTGTGGCTGAATCCACATGGTAGGCAGGAGATCATTTTACCAAGATGCCACTAGATGGCGCTGTAGCACCATACTTTTGGGGAAGGTAATATAAAGTGCTGCTGTCAGGTGAGGAAGTGTGTGGCTGAATCCAAATGGTAGACAGAAGATCATGTTACCTAGTAAAGCAGTGAGGCTAGACCAGAGCCATGGAATGGTTCCCAAAGACAAAGACCTTTATGCAGGTGCACGTAGCCATGGCAAAATATACATACAAACACAGAAATGCAACAGCACTCTGCAACCAGCACTCTGCCCTACCTCTATGCTAGAGGCGTTAGTGTACATTCTGATCAAAAAGTAATAAGCCACTCGCCGCGCCAAGGCTGCCTAAATGAGTGGTCCTAAATCCTACCTGTTGTGCGCCATGACATCCACATAAATTCAGGGAGTGAAGCCCAGCCCAGTGCTGGTTGCAAAGTGCTGTTGCATTTTTGTGTTTGTAGTATATGAGATAGACTGTAAGGGGTTGACTGACCCCTTTAAATATTATGTTTCCTTTTCATTGGAACTGCTTTGTTAAAGGAGTTTTCCTAGTGTTTTATTCTGATGACCTATACCAGGATAGGCCATCAGTATTTTATCCAAGGGGGCCTGACTTCTGGCCCCCCCCCCCTTGATTTGAGAAGGATGTGATACTCAGGTGCAGCTTACCAAGTGGCCCGAACCAACTTCTCTGCTGGTAGTAGGCCTGGGCGTTGACATTCCATGCACTCTCCCTGCAGACTGTGACCTGTTTACCAGTTAAGGTGTACTATACTGATTGTCTGCCCTTGTACTGTACCTCTGCCCGTTTACCGACTCTGATTCTCCACTGCTAGCCCTGACAGTGTTTTGCCTCGCTGTCTGTGTGTTGTCCTCGGTGGTGGTGGAGTGCACTATAACTTGACTTGGCATAATTAGCAGATGGACTCCAATCAAGGTGTAGAAACACTTTAAAGATGATCAAGAGAAATGGTAGGCCCCAGAGCTAAATTTCAAGTACCTGAATACTGTACCTGAAAGGGTCTGAATATTTATGTCCATGCGAAAACTATACGGTGATGCCGGCAGATTAACCCTCTCACATGCCGCTGTGTGGGGTTTACAGAGGGAGGGTGCTCCCTCTGACTCCATCTGCCCCCGCGCTGCGCTGACATGGGGCCGATGGTTGCCATGGCAGCCCCGATGCCTTACACAGGCATCGGGGCCTGCCAGTTACGGAAGCCCAGGAGATCCAACCTGAGGGCTGGGTCTCCTAGGCAACTGTCAGCGTCTTACTGTGTATGTATTGTACTGAATTGAAACAGGGATCAAACCCTGAAAAAGTGAAGTTCCAAATATAAGTGAAAAAAAAAATAAAAAAAATTAAGTTTTAAGTAAAGAAAAAAAAAAGGCCCCCTCACCACAAAAAACAGACATATTATGTATCGCCACGTCCGTAACCATGTGCTCTATAAAAATGTCACATAATCTACCACCTCAGGTAAATGCCGTAAAAAATAAAACTTAGCAAAAATGCCATTTTTTGTCACCATACATCACAAAAGTCTAATACCAACCGATCAAAAAGGCATACGCAGCCCAAAATCATACCAATCAAACCATCATCGCATCCCATAAAAATGAGACCCTACCTAAGACAATCGCCTAAAAATAAAAAAAATAAATATGGCTCTCAGAATATGGAGACACTAAAACATGATTTTTTTGTTGTAAAATGCTCTTATTGTGCAAAACTTAAGTGAATAAAAAAGCATACATATTATGTATCGCTGCATCCGTAAGAACCTGCTGTATAAAAATATCACATGAACTAACCACTCAGATGAACACTGTAAAAAACAAGGTGTAAAAATTACCTTACATCACAAAAAGTCTAATACCAAGAAATCAAAAGTCATATGCACTCATCCCGAAAAAAATGAGCCCATGCATAAGACAGTTGCACAAAAATAAAAACTATGTCTTTCAGAATATGGAGACACTAAAAATCATTTTTTCAAAAATGTTTTTTTGTAAAACTGATATATTTGGTATTGTCGCGTCCGTAACAACCTGCTCTATAAAAAAGCACATGATCTAACCTGTCAGATGAACATTGTAAAAAAGAAAAAGAAAAATGCTGCCAAAACAGCTATTTTTGTTACCTTACCCCACAAAAAGTGTAATATAGAGAAACCAAAAATCATATATACTCTAGGGTGCATCAGAGTGTCTTAAAATGTGACATGGCAACTTAAAATTATACCAGTAAAATCTGCCCTCCAAAAACCATATGGCGTCCCTTTCCTTCTGCGCCTTGCCGTGTGCCCGATATAGCAGTTTATGACCACATATGGGGTGTTTCTGTAAACTACAGAATCAGGGCAATAAATATTACATTTTATTTAGCTGTTAACCTTTGCTTTGTTACTTGAAAAATGGATTAAAATGGAAAATCTGCCAAAAAGTGAAATTCTGAAATTTCATCTCCATTTTCCTTTAATTCTTGTGGAACACCTAAAGGGTTAACAAAGTTTGTAAAATCAATTTTGCATACCTTGAGGGGTGTAGTTTCTAAAATGTGGCCATTTATGGGTGATTTTTATTATGTAAGCTTCACAAAGTGGCTTCAGACCTGAACTGGAACCTTAAAAATTGGGTTTTGGAAATTTTCTTAAAAATTTTAAGATTTGCTTCTAAATTTCTAAGCCTTCTAATGTCCCAAAAAAAGACAATATAATTTACAAAATGATCCAAACATGTAGTAGACATATGGGGAATGTAAAGTAATAACTATTTTAGGAGGTATCACTATCTGTTTTAAAAGCAGGGAAATAGAAATTTGGAAAATTGCTACTTTTTCAATTTTTTTGTAAATTTGGTATTTTTTTGAATAAATAAATATTTTATATTTGGACTCAAATTTACCACTGTTATGAAGTACGTACAATATGTGACGAGGCAACAATCTCAGAATGGCCTGGATAAGTAAAAGTGTTTTAAAGTTCTCACCACATTGACACATGTTAGATTTGCAAAATTAGGCTGGGTTCTGAAGGTGAAAATGGCTGTCCCCTGAAGGGGTGATAAATTAGCAAACAATTTCAAAAATTCTGTTTTCATTTTCTCATTATGAGGGATTGTGTGCAGAATGATAGGGGAAACTAGATTATTATTATTTTTTTTTCAATTTTATAACAAAATACACATAACATTTTAAAAAAGTGAAAGGGTCTGAAGACTTTCCAAATGCATGCATGTATGCAGCTGTGGGTGGCTTCTTATTCATTCTTTGAAGGTTAATGGCCTAGAGGTTACAAGGACCGTGGGCAATCGTAAACATGTGGCTGGTGCAACCCTCTGAGAAGTATCTATGTTAGGCTGTGACAGTGTGTTCTCTCCGCATCGATCCCGGCCCCATTCACAGTCAATGGGTCCGCATGTATTCCGCAAAATTGCGGAATACATGAGGACTACATTGCGGATGTGTGAATAAGGCCTAAGGCCTCATGCACACGAACGTATTTTCCTTCCGTGTCCGTTCCGTTTTTAGGACATATCTGAACTATTCATGTTCAATGGGTCCACAAAAACGGATGGTATCCGTCGTGCATTCCGTTTCCGTGTGTCCGTTTTCGTTCCACTAAAAAATAGAGCATGTCCTATTTTTTCTAGTTTGCGGACAAGGATAGGCATTATTACAATGGATCCGCTAAAATAACGGATCCGCAAAAAAACGGATGCCATACGGAACGTCATCCGTTTTTTTTGCGGATCCGCAATTTGCGGAACGCAAAACACATTCGGTCGTGTGCATGAGGCCTTAGTCTGTACTGGTGAGGAGGAACAACTCTGAACCTTCACTTTGGAGTCCAGTAACATCTCAAGACAGAAGTGTTAGACTTACACCAAATGTATTCAAAACTTGTGTGACATAAATTTCATAGAATCCTCGAAAACTCACTTTAAAACCCCCCTCAGGATAAATCTCCCCCATAGTTTTTGTCTCTCAAGAGGAGATCTATTTTGAAGACTTAGGGTACTTTCACATTTGCGTCGTGACTGGTGTCGCCGGAACTGCCTGCCAGATCCGGAAATCCGTGTGCAAACGGAAAGCATTTGTAGACGGATCTGTTTTTTTTTTTGCATTTTAAAAAGTTCTGTGCATGCGCAGACCAAAAAACCGGATCCGTTTTTCTGGAACACTTGGTGCCGGATCTGGCATTAATGCATTTCAATGGAAAATAATGCCGGATCTGGAATTCCGGCAAGTGTTCCAAGATTTTGGATGGAGAAAATGCCGCAGCATGCTACGGTATTTTCTCCGGCCAAATACCGTAAGAGTGAATGAACGGAAGACATCCTGATGCATACTAAAAGGATTTCTCTCCATTCAGAATGTATTAGGATAAAACTGATCAGTTTTTTTCCGGGATTGAGCCCCTGCGACGGAACTCAATGCCGGAAAACTTTAACACAAGTGTGAAAGTACCCTAAATCTCCTGCATCATTGCCCTAAAGAACGTAAACTAGCTAGACCTCCACAAGGAAAATCAGTAACATCATGGTGGTAATAACTCCCAATTAATCCAGAGCAACAACAGTATAACGAGGTTCTTCATCTAAGAATATTGTAAAGCTATAGCTAAAGAAATCTGATTAATAAGGCAAAATAAAGTGAGGAGCTGCACTGCACAATGTGTCCATTGCTACTAGTCAGTGCACACGTGTTTGACATGACGAAGCCTAGGCACTGTGCTGAAGATGGAGAACAGGGAAAGAGGGTTACTAAAGTACTTATCTGTCCCGTACTGCAAAAGAATAAATATTCCTGTTAGTTCTCGTATGTTTATTTTTATACATTATATGTAGATTTTTGTATTGAACCTACTTTTCTCATGCCAATAGAGGTCTCCACACCGGGCCGGAGGTTAAACCCACCGTCATCCATAAAGGCTGCTTCATTGGGACCATGAACCAGGACACGTGCTCCAGCCACAGTTGATAGTAATGGAATATAATCATTCTGCTCTATGTGCAGGACAAGACTTAATCCTGAAAGACAAAGGGAAAAAATCATTAATTAGACAGTCAAGAGAACGAATATACTTCAAATATCACAAATCATCTTGGAGGCAGTATTATAGTAGTTATATTCTTGTACATAGGAGCAGTATTATAGTAGTTATAGTCTTGTACATAGGAGCAGTATTATAGTAGCTATATTCTTGTATATAGGAGGCAGTATTATAGTAGTTATATTCTTGTACATAGGAGCAGTACTATAGTAGTTATATTATTGTACATAGGAGCAGTATTATAGTAGTTATATTCTTGTACATAGGAGCAGTATTATAGTAGTTATATTCTTGTACCTAGGAGCAGTATTATAGTAGTTATATTCTTGTACAGAGGAGCAGTATTATAGTAGTTATATTCTTGTTCATAGGAGCAGTATTATAGTAGTTATATTCTTGTACATAGGAGCAGTATTATAGTAGTTATATTCTTGTACATAGGAGCAGTATTATAGTAGCTATATTCTTGTATATAGGAGCAGTATTATAGTAGCTATATTCTTGTACATAGGAGCAGTATTATAGTTGTTATATTCCTGTACATAGGAGCAGTATTATAGTAGTTATATTCTTGTACATAGGAGGCAGTATTATAGTAGTTATATTCTTGTACATAGGAGCAGTATTATAGTAGATATATTCTTGTCCATAGGAGCAGTATTATAGTAGTTATATTCCTGTACATAGGAGCAGTATTATAGTAGTTATATTCTTGTACCTAGTAGCAGTATTATAGTAGTTATATTCTTGTACAGAGGAGCAGTATTATAGTAGTTATATGCTTGTACAGAGGAGCAGTATTATAGTAGTTATATTCTTGTTCATAGGAGCAGTATTATAGTAGTTATATTCTTGTACATAGGAGCAGTATTATAGTAGTTATATTCTTGTAGATAGGAGCAGTATTATAGTAGCTATATTCTTGTATATAGGAGCAGTATTATAGTAGCTATATTCTTGTACATAGGAGCAGTCATTATAGTAGTTATATTCTTGTACATAGGAGCAGTATTATAGTAGTTATATTCTTGTACATAGGAGCAGTATTATAGTAGTTATATTCTTGTACATAGGAGCAGTACTATAGTAGTTATATTCTTGTAGATAGGAGCAGTATTATAGTAGCTATATTCTTGTATATAGGAGCAGTATTATAGTAGCTATATTCTTGTACATAGGAGCAGTATTATAGTAGTTATATTCCTGTACATAGGAGCAGTATTATAGTAGTTATATTCTTGTACATAGGAGGCAGTATTATAGTAGTTATATTCTTGTACATAGGAGCAGTATTATAGTAGATATATTCTTGTCCATAGGAGCAGTATTATAGTAGTTATATTCCTGTACATAGGAGCAGTATTATAGTAGTTATATTCTTGTACCTAGTAGCAGTATTATAGTAGTTATATTCTTGTACAGAGGAGCAGTATTATAGTAGTTATATGCTTGTACAGAGGAGCAGTATTATAGTAGTTATATTCTTGTTCATAGGAGCAGTATTATAGTAGTTATATTCTTGTACATAGGAGCAGTACTATAGTAGTTATATTCTTGTAGATAGGAGCAGTATTATAGTAGCTATATTCTTGTATATAGGAGCAGTATTATAGTAGCTATATTCTTGTACATAGGAGCAGTATTATAGTAGTTATATTCCTGTACATAGGAGCAGTATTATAGTAGTTATATTCTTGTACATAGGAGGCAGTATTATAGTAGTTATATTCTTGTACATAGGAGCAGTATTATAGTAGATATATTCTTGTCCATAGGAGCAGTATTATAGTAGTTATATTCCTGTACATAGGAGCAGTATTATAGTAGTTATATTCTTGTACCTAGTAGCAGTATTATAGTAGTTATATTCTTGTACAGAGGAGCAGTATTATAGTAGTTATATTCTTGTACATAGGAGCAGTATTATAGTAGTTATATTCTTGTACATAGGAGGCAGTATTATAGTAGTTATATTCTTGTACATAGGAGGCAGTATTATAGTAGTTATATTCTTGTACATAGGAGCAGTATTATAGTAGTTATATTCTTGTAGATAGGAGCAGTATAATAGTAGCTATATTCTTGTATATAGGAGCCTGTATTATAGTAGTTATATTCTTGTACATAAGTGCAGTATTATAGTAGCTATATTCTTGTACATAGGAGCAGTATTATAGTAGATATATTCTTGTCCATAGGAGCAGTATTATAGTAGTTATATTCCTGTACATAGGAGGCAGTATTATAGTAGTTATATTCTTGTACATAGGAACAGTATTATAGTAGTTATATTCTTGTACCCAGGAGCAGTATTATGGTAGTTATATTCTTGTACAGAGGAGCAGTATTATAGTAGTTATATTCTTGTACATAGGAGCAGTATTATAGTAGTTATATTCTTGTACATAGGAGCAGTATTATAGTAGATATATTCTTGTACATAGGAGCAGTATTATAGTAGTTATATTCTTGTACATAGGAGCAGTATTATAGTAGTTATATTCTTGTACATAGGAACAGTATTATAGTAGTTATATTCTTGTACCTAGGAGCAGTATTATGGTAGTTATATTCTTGTACAGAGGAGCAGTATTATAGTAGTTATATTCTTGTACATAGGAGCAGTATTATAGTAGTTATATTCTTGTACATAGGAGCAGTATTATAGTAGATATATTCTTGTACATAGGAGCAGTATTATAGTAGTTATATCCTTGAACATAAGTTCAGTATTATAGTAGCTATATTCTTGTACATAGGAGCAGTATTATAGTAGATATATTCTTGTACATAGGAGCAGTATTATAGTAGTTATATTCCTGTACATAGGAGGCAGTATTATAGTAGTTATATTCTTGTCCATAGGAGCAGTATTATAGTAGTTATATTCTTATACATAGGAGCAGTGTTATAGTAGTTATATTCTTGTTAATAGGAGGCAGTATTATAGTAGTTATATTCTTGTACATAGGAGCAGTATTATAGTAGTTATATTCTTGTACATAGGGGGCAGTATTATAGTAGTTATATTCTTGTACATAGTAGCAGAATTATAGTAGTTATATTCTTGTACATAGGAGCAGTATTATAGTAGTTATGTTCTTGTACATAGGAGCAGTATTATAGTAGTTATATTCTTGTACATAGAAGCAGTATTATAGTAGCTATATTCTTGGACATAATAGCAGTATTAGGCTACTTTCACACTTGCGGCAGGACGGATCCGGCAGGCTATTCAGCCTGCCGGATCCATCCTGCCGGAAGTGCCCGTGCACTGCCATGCTGCCGCTCCGTCCCCATTGACTATAATGGGGGTGGGGGGCGGAGCTACGGTGCAGCATGGCAGTGCACGGCAGAGATCGCCGGACTGAAAAGTCGGACATGCAGGACTTTTAGTCCGGCGATCTCCGGCGTGCACTGCCGTGCTGCGACGTAGCTCCGCCCTCCGCCCCATTATAGTCAATGGGGACGGAGCGGCAGCACGGCAGTGCACGGCACTTGCGGCAAGACGGATACGGCAGGCTGAATAGCCTGCCGGATCCGTCCTGCCGCAAGTGTGAAAGTAGCCTTATAGAAGTTATAGTTTTGGATTACATAGATTGAATTTTGACAAACCATTTTTTATCCCCGGTGTAGAAGAGGTCCATGTTTCACTTTCAGGACGCTTGTGATTGAATGTGTAGCAGTTTCCATAGATCGGATGGTGAAAGTGTGAGTACTTCCTGGTGGTATGAAAAATAAATTGTTATTTTGACATTTTACACACCATTTATTTAGCGGTTTAGAGGATCAGAGGATGGCAGAGCTGATATTATGTGATACAACATGGTAATTGGCTGAGCTGTGGTTACTTCTAGAATCTTCCACTTCACAATAACCGCTCATGTAGATCATAGTTTAGATTAGAAATTTCACAAGCGACTTGTGACAAAGCTGGCTTGTTATGACAGTGTCTTGTTTAACTCCTTAATGATACTACTTTATTTTTATTTTTTCAAAAGCCATAACTTTTTTTTTTAAACTTTTTATAGACATATCTTGTTCACAGTGGTAAATCGAGACAACAACACTTTTTGAATGCAGAATGTTAGCTTTATTCATAAGGCATCTTCACAACAGAGTGTGTGACGTTTCGGTCAATTATGACCTTCCTCAGACACAAGTTGGCAAATCACAAAAATCACAGAAAATGGAAAAGTTTGAGGTGCGGCAGGCTGTTCACATTCATGTTCTATAAATTCTCCTGACTGCTGATTACATTTTTTCTGCTTCTTACCCGTCGGTCAGGCAGGGCTCCTCATTAAATCTGCAGGAAAATATGAAGTTC
Organism: Bufotes viridis; assembly: GCA_033119425.1. Lineage (NCBI taxonomy): Eukaryota > Metazoa > Chordata > Amphibia > Anura > Bufonidae > Bufotes > Bufotes viridis. The sequence continues at coordinate 18,114,956 of CM065594.1, forward strand.
TCCAATTGCTCCCCGTTGGTTGTATCTGTTTTAGGAACTCTAGCCAGGATATTAACATATTGAAAACGATACCATTCCCGGATGGCGTCTACTCCTGAGCTGTACGTCTTGTAGTAACAGTCTCCTCCTGTATCATTACACTGTGAGGGAAACATATCTTCAGTAAGTTTATGGTAAAATACTTAAATAGTCCAAAACTTTGGTCACACTCACCTCACCGATTCGCCCCCACTTTCCAGGTCTCCTAACAGTCTCCACTTCCTGGTCCCATCCAACAGAAGAAGTTCAGGAAGTAGAGACTGGCTGGGAAGCCTGAAAAGCGACAGAACTGGAGCAGTGGGGGAGATTAAAGGAATATGACTTATTTTACACATTTATATATTTTGTAACACTAGTTCAAGGTTCATATAAATGATATATTCTTTTGCAGGATGGATTTATAAAAAAGTCGATTTTCCCAAGGTTTTATTTTTTATTTTTAGACTGTTTACAGTTCTCACTGAAGATCCAGTTAAATATTATTATATTTATAATAAAAATGTATTTATTTATATTTTTTCCAATGTAAATTTTGTATTACATTTTTAAAAGTTCCTTTAGGCAGGTACAATTAAATTTTTTTTTTTTTAATTTATCATGTATCTGCTGTATTTTAAGTTATGTATATTTATAGTGCTTAAAGGGGTTCTGCGCTTTGCTTAAACTGACGATCTAACCTCTGGATAGATCATCAGCATCTGATTGGCAGGGGTCCGACACCCGGGATCCCCGCCGATCAGCTGTTTGAGAAGGTAGCGGCGCACCAGGAGCGCCGCGGCCTTCTCACTGTTTACCCCCGGCCCAGTGACGTCACGACTAGTATCAATTGGCCTTGGCAGGGCTAAGCTTCATTGAAGTGAACAGAGCTTAGCCGCTACCAGGCCAGTTAATACAAGTCGTGATGTCACTGGGCCAGCGGTAAACAGTGAGAAGGCCGCGGTGCTCCTGGAGCGCCACTACCTTCTCAAACAGCTGATCGGTGGGGGTCCTAGGTGTCGGATCCCTGCCGATCAGATGCTGATGATCTATCCAGAGGATAGATCCTCAGTTTAAACAAAGTGCAGAACCCCTTTAAAGTATCTTTAAATGAAAACAAAAAAAACTTTATTAGTGATTCCTGTTAAAACAATATGTGGTGGCTAACTTTCAATGATAAATATAAGATACAATTGGGGAATGAATCATCAGGTTGCAGGACCGTGTCCACCATGGGCGTAGCTATAGGGGGTGCAGAGGTAGCAGTCGCTGAGAGGGTCTGAGAGGGCCCAAAAACCATTGTGCCGCATAAGAAGACACACAAAGCACTGAGGGAAGGGGGCCCAAGCTGAACTCTTGCACCTGGGCCCACGGTATGATTACTGCAACCTGGTGATATCACATTGGGTCCCCCAGCAATTGGTAGGGTAGGGGTGTATAGTCCCAATATTCAGCCTGTGGTGTCTCCCTTGTAAAATAGCCTATAGCCCCCCCTGAGCTTAGCTTGCAGCTCATAGGGTGGGACTCTGGTCCAGGGAGATTTATCATTGGAAGTTAGCCACCACCTATTGTTTTAAAAGGAATCACCAATAAAGTTTTTATGTTTTCATTTCAAGATACTTTAAGCGTTATACATATACATAAGTTAAAATATCCTCTTTATAGGCGCAAAACCAACATTTGATATAGACTTAACTGTGTATCTGCTGAAGGCTAATACTTTATGCACTGTATCACTACACATCCCGTGGTCACTATTAGTGTTGAGCGCGAATATTCAAATTGCGAATTTTTATTGCGAATATCAGCACTTTGAGAATTCGCAGATATTTCGAATATAGTGATATATATTTGTAAAAACGAATATTCATTTTTTTTCCATCTGATCCCATTACCTAGTATACCTACCTGCTTTTTGCTTGTGGGCCAATGTGAGAAGGCTGCAATATTGTATTCTGTAGTGAATTAGAATATTCCTCATTATTTAATTTATTTTCGGCAATGTAATATTCGCATAATGCGAATATTCTAAAACACGAATATATAGCACCATAGAATATAGTGCTATATATTCGTTCTTTTAGAATATTCGTAATTTTTTCCAATTTAATGTGAACAGCCATTGGCCCAAAAGCAACTTAAGCAGGGAGGAATCATGACTTCAGATGGAAAAAAATGACGAATATTCTAAACAAGGAATATATAGCACTTTATTCTATAGTGTTATATATTCGTGTTTTAGAATATTCGCATTAGGCGAATATTACATTGCCGATATTTTGCAATTATTAGAATAATCTTGAATACGAATATTCGCGAATATATGACGAATACTATTTGCGAAATATTGCGACTTCGAATATTGCCCCTGCCGCTCATCACTAGTCACTATTGAACTTGGTGATTAAAGGGTCAAACAATCAGGTTCGAAAGTTCCACCAATCCCAGTCGTTAGAGCAGGAGCCAGCTGTTATTAGACAGTCATGCCCCGGCTCCAGAGAGGCATGCGATGCCCATGCAGGACATATTCTACAGAACCATCTAAAGATAAAACTGCATAATAAGGCCCCTTAATGACCACCAGCAAAGCAGATTGGTGGTCATAACAGGACAACATTAATGTATAATGGTATAGGACATGTGGATTCTAACTAGAGTAAGAATATCCTACCTTGAGGGCTGTCTTCTCCATTCGTGGCCCCAGCAATGAAACTGATCTGTATATTATACCAAACCACCATACCTATTCAGGAACATTCTCGTGTTTCCTCTACATCAGGCATGCTCAACCTGCGGCCCTCCAGCTGTTGCAAAACTACAACTCCCATCATTCCCTGACAGCCTACAGTTATCATCCTGCAGAAGGGCATCATGGGAGTTGTAGTTTTACAACAGCTGGAGGGCCGCAGGTTGAGCATGCCTGCTCTACATCAATGTTTCCCAATGACTTTGTGTATTGATGGCTGCATTGGCCCTACACGTAACAGGGTAACAGGGACAGTATCTTCGCCACCAGAAGTTTTCATTTCCCATACAAAGTACCACATGACTCCTAACAATTCAGCTACCATACTATAATACTGTACCAGCTCGGGTCTCAGCCGCAGCCTGGTAGACGACCACAGAAGATCTCCAGAATGTTCTTTTTCTGGTCATTTAAACTGAAGGGGTCAACTAGTGTGCCATAACCCTAACATTTGGATCTTGCTATGAAATTTTATGTGGGAACATTTTTCTGGATCTCATACATTTCTTTTGATTTTCCTTAACATCACTCTTAGATGGTTCTAGAACAGACAATCTAGATCAGAAATTCCTAATCAAGCACTTTAGCTCAGACACCCTGGAACAAAAACTTTTAGTTGGGCACTCTAGATACGGATCTCATGATCAGAAACTCTTGATTGGGTCATCTAGATCAGGGCGTCAAGATCAGACAATCTAGATCAGAAGCATGTTATCAGGCACTGACCAGGCACTAGATCAGAAAATCTTGATGAGACACTCAGAATCAGAAACTCTTCATTAGGCTATCTTGGTCAGCCACTCTAGATCACAAACTATTGGTTAGGCAATCTATGCACCCTAAATTAGACAGTCTAAATCAGAAGTTCTTCATTACTCAATCTAGATCAGACGCACTAGATTGGAGGTCTACATCAAAAACTCCTGATCACTGTAGATTAGAAACCGTTGATTAGGCAATCTAGATCAGGCAGTCTAAAGCTTTGTTCACATCACCGTTCAGCCTTTCCGTTCTCTTGCTCCGTTTAGGAGCAGGAGAACGGAAAGGACGGATTCGGCGCCTAACTGAACCGAACGGAGCTTAAAGACCCCATAGACTATAATGGGGTCCGTTCGGTGTCCGCTTAGAAGATGATTTTGGCGCGGAGACAAAAGTCCTGCTTGCACTTCTTTTGTCTCCGCTCCAAAATCATCTTCTGAGCGGACACCGAACGGACCCCATTATAGTCTATGGGGTCTTTAGACTCCGTTCGGCTCAGTTATGTGCCGAATCCGTCCTTTCCGTTCTTCTGCTCCTAGACGGAGCAGGAGAACGGAAAGGTTGAACGGTGATATGAACGAAGCCTAAATCAGACACTTTAGATCAGAATCTCTTAATTAGGTAATCTAAATCAGATTTACTAGATCAGGCACTGTAGATAATCTAGATCAGGGGTGCACAACCTGCGGCCCGGAGGCCACATGCGGCCCTCGATACCATTCTGTGCGGCCCCTAAACATCTGGTAAAAGACATGTAGGTCTATGTCTTATGGCTTCTTACGTGTATCTTTCATGTATTCTCCAATTAGATGGGAGTCCTAGAACTGTAATTAGACATTTATAGTATATACTGTATGTTCAATATGACAAAAATACAGTATTTCAGTTGGTAATACCCCTTTAAGTTTTATTTTCGGCCCTTGGAATGGGTTCAGGCGGAGAATGTGGCCCCCAACCAGAAAAGGTTGTGCACCCCTGATCTAGATCAAGGACTATTGATTAGGCAATCTAAATCAGGTATTCTGTTTCAAACACTTTAGATCAGACATTCTAGATCAGGAGTGCATGATTAGCTAATCTAGATCAAAGATTATACATCAGAAAGTCTTGATCAAGCTCTAGTTTATTTTGCCTGTTTCCACCATATTTAGCTAGGTATTCTCACCAGTTTAAAACCGAAGTTCCAGTCTTGTCGTTTGACTTCCATTGTTTCATTTTCATTATTGTCCAAACTTCGGGCGTGCCTCTGATGTTTTCTCCGCGGGTATCCTTTCAAGAGGGTAAGGAAGCGGTGCTTCGGCTTCACGCCTCCTCCTATTTGTATTGGTACTTCCATGTACATTAGTATAATTATACCCATATAGGGTTAAAAGAGTCTCCTGTGTGTCTCTATCCAGTTTGTCTAGGTCTTTCTGGATAGCCTGGTATCTGGGGATTAAGTGGGACCAAAATTACGTTAGTCATGGTAAATCACATTTACAGGGCCAGCCTTAGAGCCTATGGACACATCAGCCATTCTTGCTGAAGGGGGCTCCACTATGAAACCTTGTATAAGGGTACTTTCACACTAGCGTTCGTGTGATCCGGCAGGCAGTTCCGTCGTCTGAGCTGCCTGCCGGATCCGCCGTTCAGTGTGACAACTGACAGCATTTGTAGATGGATCCGGGTGCGGATCCGTCTACAAATGCATTGCAAGAACGGATCTGTCTCTCCGTTTGTCATGCGGATGGACGGATCCGTCTTGCAGTCTTTTTCACAGTTCTCCCACTATGCGCATGCGCAGACCGGAAAGACGGATCCGTCCTTAAGTTGTTTTGCAATGCCGGATCCGGCACTAATGCAAGTCAATGTAAATGAATGCCAGATCCGGCATTCGGCGACTGATCAGGCATTTTGGACGGACATAATACCGCAGCATGCTGCGGTATTATGTCCGGCCAAACGCCTGACAGTGACTGAACGGAAGGCATACTGATGCAAACTGAACGGATTTCTATCCATTCAGATTGCATGGGGATATGCCTGATCAGTTCTTTTCCGGCATAGAGCCCTTTGACGGAACTCTATGCCGGAGAAGAATAACGCTAAGTGTGAAAGTAGCCTAACAGCATGATTTAGATACTGTATAGCAGTATTAATTGAGAACGTCACATAAGGTGGAGTATTATTTGAGCAGGGTATGATGCTATTATTTGTACACTGTAGGGTAGTATGGGGGTGCACAGGGCAACATCCAACCTGGCACCATCAAAGTCCTATTTCTGTTACGGTTCTAAGATGCGGTTTAGAGGGAACCTTTCGGTAGGTTTGGGGCCACCAGCGTGTCCTTATGCAGCTTGGGCTTAGTGTTCGTGGCTCAGGGCACATGTGCATTGTGCCGAGGAAGCCAGACAATGCACCACGACTCACTCTGTATGAGGCCGATGCACGCGCAGTAAAGTGAGAAGTACTGTCCTCGGCTGCAATGCACATGCGCCACCCGCAATGCCTGCCTCATGCCTTCTCCTTTTCTGTCCATCGTCACTAATTTCAGAACAACTTTTATTAAAGTGTAATTAGACCATGGGACACATCAATAAAAGTATATTTGCTAACGTTCGTCACCCTCCTACCAGTCACTTTAATTAGTTGTAAATGGCTTTGACAGCCTTCCCTTAAAGAGTACCTGTCAGCAGGATCAACCCAATTAAATGTGGTGCGGGGGTTGATCCTGCTGATTAAAATAATAGCTGTCTTGTGAAAATTGCGGTGTTCCTGAAATTTGTTTTAGATTTTCAGTGGACTCAGGGGCCTGGCCAGCACTGGAATGCCAGGGGTCCAGACCCTGCCCCTCGGTGCACTGAAGCTTTCATCTGCACAAAGAATAACGTTTTTTTTTCTTGGGAAACTACAACCGATTTTCACAAGACAGGTATCGGTTTCATCAGTAGAATCAACCCGACTAGGCAGTATAGCTTGTTTAATAGGGTGTATCCTGCCGTCAGATGTTCTTTAAAGAATGGGACTAATGTTGTGATTTCTTTTCTGTCCACTTCTATTTCAGCTATTTCACTGCTGCCTCTGAGACGCCACCAAAAACGTCATCTCCCGTTTCTCACCTGTAGGGGTTCAGGGTGCACACAGTCACAGCCGGGTAAAGTAACTTGTCTGAATTGATGTTTACGTTGATGCTCACTGGGTAACTGAAGTACTGTCCGAAGAGAAGTCCAAACTGCCAGTACATCAGCCCGAAGGTGACCAGAAACAAGACGAGCCAAAAAGCGGTTTTCATGCGGTTGTTTCGGGAACATACCAGCCGGATGGCACCATGAATGGTCGTATTGTTGCAGAAGAACTCAAAGAGTTCCCGGTATGAGGAATAAAACTCGATGAGACCTTCCTTCCCATTTTTCTCCTCTGAAGACATTCTGGAAAAAAAACACAAAGAATAAAAATAAAAAAAAAACATAATAAAAGACAGTTTTAGGGTTTCTATTTTGGCTTAACCCCATGTGGTTCTGCTGAACCGAACTAGCTCTTCACCATGTTCACAACGCTGCTGGATCCGCCTGACTGACTGATAATAGGGTCCATCGTCATGGGGTCCATCCGGTTCTGTCATGGTTTCCAGTAATTTTGACAGCAAGAATAGAATAGAATGTTGCTCTACTCTTGGATTTCGGCCAAAGGATCTGAATAGATCCTCCAGTGCAGCTGTGAACATAGCCTTCGATACTGATTGATAGATTTCGATAGTACTCTTACTAATAAGTAAAATCAACCAGATTGGTCCTACTTTAAGCAAGGGGAAGGTTGGGGTCCACCAAATGTCTAACCAACAGCCAACCAGCTGTTTCCGTTACTCCATCCACTCTGGCCGCGGCTTAAGAGGGTTACTCCAATCTCAGCCATGAAAGACTGAGAGAAGAATAGCCCTTTAACGTGGCACAAAAGCCCTAGGCTTGCATCTTATATCTTCAGCCTTAAAGGGGTTGTCTGGTCATTAACATTTAAAAAAAGCTTCCCTGGTCCACATTGGTCTCTGCCTTCTGTTCCCTCAGCCAATCAGTGGCTTGAACGGGTCAACACGGTGCCCAGTGATTGGCTGTGTGGTTATTTCCTGTGTCAAAAAAAGGAATAGGAACTAAGCAGTGGCCGGGTTTGGGGTGGCCCCAACACTACGCTGGGTCCCCTGGACACTGTTGAGGTGTCACCATGTGTTGCTGCCCTCTAGAAAGGTTGGTAAGGTCTGTTGTACCCCAATGGGAAATAAGTCAGGACGAGTCAGGGTCTGCAGTTAACCAGTGTGCTTCTTTACTGGAGGAATTCAGGTGCAGAATAGTGATGAGCGCCAGGGGCAATATTCGAATTTGCAATATTTTGCGAATATTTGGGTGAATATTCATCATAAATTGTAATGTTACATTGCCGATTTTCGCAAATTCGCGATTATTTTCTTGATTGCGAAAAATCGTCAATGTAATATTCGCGTATGCAGCCGCAATACAGGCGTGGGTCACTTTTGCTACATTTTTTAAGCTGCTAGAAGTTTCCTGAGACTGGAGAAAATGGTTGGCACGGCAGAACATTACAATAGCTTTATATGCAGATAGAGTGCTCCGATATATTCGTGATTGCACAAATTGGCAATTAATGATGCAAATATTTTTGCACAATACGTGCAACTTCACATTTTAGCAGGTCTGACCACATATTAGTGATTGGTGCAGTAAGTATTGTTGTGAACTTGTCTGTAGCATGTATGTATGGACAGCAGAACCTCACACTATCTAACACCCTGCACAGCTACACTATATCAGGATATAACCTGCACTGACTATCTCCCACTAACTATCTGTATGATATATATGAGCTAACTAACTAACTAACTAACTAACTAACTAACTAACTATCTAATGTAATGTGACATCACAGCACTATGTATGTAGCCTGTATGTATGGACAGCAGAACCTATCACACTACCTAACACCCTGCACTGGAACCTATCAGCTACACTAGATCACTATCTAACCTACACTGACTATCTCCCACTAACTATCTGTATTATATATATGAGCTAACTAACTAACTATCTAATGTAATGTGACATCACAGCACTATGTATGTAGCCTGTATGTATGGACAGCAGAACCTATCAGCTACACTATATCACGATCTAACCTGCACTGACTATCTCCCACTAACTATCTGTATTATATATATGAGCTAACTAACTAACTAACTAACCATCGGCGTGCGCAGCCTATTGCATTAGGTGTGTGCACCCGAAGCATAAGCGTGCTTGCGTGTGTGTGTATAAATATATATATATATATATATATATATATATTATACATGCGCAAACACAAAACTGAGGGTATCAGTGTACATTATACCGGGTAATATAACTTATATTACCCCTGTATAATGTCTGATATCAATCAGTAGTCCTATTACCCCTGTATAATAATGTACCCTGATAACCCTCAGTTTTATTACCCTCTGTAGAATGTACCCTGATACCCCTCAGTTATATTGCCCTCTATATAATGTACCCAGATACCCCTCAGTTATATTAAGCTCTATATAATGTACCCTTATACCCCTCATTTATATTAGATGACTGAGGGGTATCAAGATATATTATACAGGGGACAGCTGAGGAGGGGTAGCACTGTAGCAGAGACAATACCTCATTTTTTGCAGCTTGATTAGGGTGTGCCCAGGCACACCTGGCACACCCCCTGCGCACGCCTATGTAACTAACTAACTAACTAACTATCTAATGTAATGTGACATCACAGCACTATGTATGTAGCCTGTATGTATGGACAGCAGAACCTATCACACTACCTAACACCCTGCACTGGAACCTATCAGCTACACTAGATCACTATCTAACCTACACTGACTATCTCCCACTAACTATCTGTATTCTATATATGAGCTAACTAACTAACTAACTAACTAACTAACTAACTATCTAATGTAATGACACAGCAAAGCACAGAGCACAGCAATGACACTGCTGTCTCTCTCAGAACTTTAAACAAAAACTGCAGATAATGTCTGCTGGGGAGGTTCTTATATAGTGAGGGGGAGGGCAACTTTCCTATTGGTTGCTAGGGATGTTGCTAAGCTCAGACAAAGACATTGCAGCCTTCTCATTGGCCCACAAGCAAGAAGCAGGGAGTGATCATGGGTTCAGAGGGAAAAAATCTAGAATATTTGAAAATACGAATATATAGCACTATATTCTAAATATTCGCAAATTCTCAAAGTGGCGATATTCGCACCCAACACTAGTGCAGAACAATACAGGCGAGACATAGAGCTGGATTCTCCAGTCGTCTTCCTGGCAGAAGAAGGGTTTGATGTTGAGGAAAGGCCTGAGCTAGCTGTCCTTCTCTCTCTCAGAAGGCTAGTAACCTGGTCAAAGGGTGGAGGCCCACGGTCTGTGGCTCAGCACCACCATCTCATGGTCTTCTTCTGGTCGCTCATGCAGACTGGCAGAGTCTTCCCCCAAGCACTGGTCCCTAACTGCAGCACACTAGGGGCTCTGGCTGCTCACTTTATATACAGTTTCTAGCTGAACTAGAACCTTCTAGTGGGAGGGGTGGAGTGGGAAACTCAGCACAAACAGATACATTGTTACAACTCCCGTCTGTCACAAACTTACATCAGAGCTTTAATGATACTCAATGACACAGCAGTTTTTCCAAAAACAAGTTTTCAGACATAACAACAGAGCTAAACCAGACTTTTAAAATGTCAGTCTGTCTGGTTTTGGTGGTAAACAAGTCTCGCTTTTTCTCTCCAAAATATGCTCTTCTTTGAACCCAATGAGAGTTGTGGAAAATTACTAGCTTCTCATTCAAAGTCCCCAAAGTCTCTTAGTATTCATTAACCCTTTCCACAGAGCCTCGCAAATACAGTGCAAATCAACAGGCTATCACAACATATAAAATGCAATTACACAGTACCAATCAGTGCAGGTTAACTCTTTCAAGTTAAATAAAGTAAGACGTTTATAACTTTGCATAGGGTAAACAGTGGCAAATGCCCAAAAATGTCCAGACTTCACAGTACCCCTGCTCCAGGGCACTATAAGTAGAGATGAGCAGGGACCCATGAACAGGGGCAGCGGGAGATTATTAAGGTATCACATTTTTTTTATGTTATTCTGTCCTTTTCTAAGAAGAAAATAACCCTTTTAAAGTCGAGATCCAACATTTAAATTTCCTTTTTTATCTAACTAAATCCATACGTTTTGGCATAAGTTCTGTTACAGAGATGCCTGTACAACTGTATAATTAAAGGATATAATTCTAGCTAGGTGCAGCCACCACTAGAGGGAGCTGTTGACATACAGCACCCAATACACTCCTACACTCCCCTAGTGGTGGCTGTAAGAATTCTATCATGTAGAAATTACATGTCTTAAGGCCACCAGTCAGCAGGCCAACGCTATTAAAACAGGCATGCTGCCTGGAAGAAATGATCCTCCTTACTAAAACAATATGAATAATGAATGGTTAAAATCCATTGTACTATTCAAGTGAAAAAGCTTTTTATTCTACAGTATATGCAAATTAGGGCTTTGGCGCACCAAGAGGTGGTCAGCTCCACCCCTTGACCGACAGGCCCATGCATTATCTATCGTTGTCCATTTACTTGTCTTTGTAATCCTGCATATGCACCACAGATTCTATAATCAGCGCGTGCACAGTAATCATCTCTACAGATGGAAAACTCAAAAGAGATGTACTGCGCATGCGCAGATCTTGAAACTACAGCAGATGTACAGGATTACGGGGCAGGCAAGAGGTCAATGTCACTCAAAGGGAGGGGTTGCGGCAGACACTGGAAAGTTAAGGGTCTAGGCCCCCCCACTAAATGACTAACCTGCCTATTTATACAGCAATTCATCCCCAGGTCTTGTATACAGTGCAGGACCTCAGGACAGCTGGGTGACAACCTTTGTAGGAGCTGTAATGGCAGGTCACCAGGTAGGTTAGTAAATAGACTTAGATGTAGGCGGCCTTTTATGTGCAATATTAACAGTAAGTGGACGGGCAGGTTATTAACGATGAATCATCCAGAAATGACGGCATGTTCCCAGCTCAGTGCAAGGACAGAATATGTTATTAGTATATTTATAGATATAATACCTGCAGAGCTCCGCTGTGTGTGACATCTACCAGGATGCTCCATCATCCCTGCCAAAACGGGCACACTAACATGATCAGATCTACGCCTCCGGTGCCAGAGCCGTCATCTGAAGCTACCAGTGCAACATCTGTAACAGTGCAACATCTGTAACAGTGCAACCATCTACCATGTGCCATTTCTAGTACTCCTGTTGTCTTACATGGTGGTGGGACCACTGGGCCCCCCTAGGCACCAGTACCCTGGTGCAAAAATTGGCCTGCACCCCCTATAGTTACACCTCTAGTCAAATCTGACGATTAATTTCAATTGACCTAAGCAATTAAGGGTATCAAAGAGACAGTTCAGCATCTATAAGCCACTTAAAGGGGTCTTCCGATACTTCGATATTGATGACCTATCTTCAGGATAGATCACCTGTACAGATCAGCATTAGCTATTTTGGGCAGCCACCAGTGCTGGAGACTATACAGTGGACAGAAGGCTCCGTACACTGTGTTAGTTTCTAGTGCCGCTGTATGGCAGCTCAGCTCCCGTTCACTGGTACGGTATGGGAGCCGAGCTGCAGTGCCTGGCACGACCACTGCACCGTAGATCAAGCCTTCTGCTCCTAGATCTGTCCGCTGTTTTATTTCTGCCCGAAACAGCTGATCAGTGGTGGTGACGGAGGATACGCCATCAATATCTATAAGTTCCAGAAAGTCCTTTAAAATCTGCACCCCTAATTTTTCCCAAATGTCACAATGGAAAATACTGGTCCCAGCAGCCTGTTTTTTGGAGAATACAACCTCATAGATGAGAAATGTGCCTGCTCCAAAAGGAGGTCTCGGAGGACCAGTGGCTTAACTAGAAATGACTGGGACCCACAGCAAATTTTTGAACGGGCCCATTTACCCCCAGCAACTTGTTCGGAACCTTCACTCCTGTGTCTAGTCAGGCGAGGCCCAGCAGCCGCTCCGTCTGTTTCCTACAGTGTCACTGTATATAGTGTAACTGTATAATACTGTTGAGGGGACCATGACAATAAAATCTTTTAGTCCTCCTCCTGTATGGGCTCCTTCTGAGTTGGGGCCCCAAAACAGCCGCTTCCCCTATAGTAGTTGGGGCCTCAAAAGAGCCGCTTCCCCTGCTTCCCCTATAGCAGGCATCCTCAAACTGCGGCCCTCCAGCTGTTGCAAAACTACAACTCCCAGCATGCCCAAACAGCCAACAGGTATCTGCCTACAGCAGGGCATTGTGGGAGTTGTAGTTTACCCATGCCCTTTTGAACCTGTTCCTCTAGGACAGGTCCAGTGGGAAACAAACCAACCACTTTCCCGTACAAGACACCCAAATTTATAAAGCCCCAGTGGACAGGGGAACCTCAGAGTTTCGATGTATTTATGTTGTTATCAGATCAGGTTTTGGACCAATTTAGAAAAACTTGTGGGAAAAAATGATATTTGACAGCAATGTATCAATAACTCCTTATTTTCTGCTGGATATTCTTGCAGCAATAGTGCAAAGCTGATCAGGGCTATTAACATCATTAAATGTGGCCATCAGAAACTGCACCCGACACTTGGGTTCCAGCTCCTTAGATACCTCCAGTGTTACTTTCATGAGATTTTTTTTCTATATTATAAAAAACGGATGGTTTCCTGGATGTCATTTTTAAAGTCATTCTATGTATTCTACTGTTTCACCTTTATCTGGGCCTATCAAGAGAACAATAGAGCTTTAATACCACCGCCCTAATTCTACACCTTTTATTATTACCTTGCAGATAACATTTTCCCCTCACAGCAGAAGTAAATTGACAATGGATTACCTATCTACAGTATATTGGAGATCTTATCATTTAGGTTGACTACTAGAGTAGGACAAGATTCTAAAAATTCTCTGGCAGGTAAGTATACATTGTTAGTGATGCTTGGTCACTGATCACATAAGGCAGCGTCCCCTTTATTTTTGGTTCTTCAGCAGGGTATATGTTGAGGCAGAGTGACATTAATACTTGGTTGCATCTCCCTTGTTGCCATACAGGCTGACACACTGGCATGGTGGCAGTCATATTGTCACAGCCTCTGTTGTGTGCGCCGTGACACGGTTGCCAGCGGCAACTTGTTGTTTCAGCATGTAGGTGGCTCCCCCTTACCCTGAGTCCTTCCCTTTCTGGTACCGTGGGGTTAATTCTCTTTGAGGGGTGGGAGGGCAGCGGCCTTTGTTGGTGAAGGAGCTCTGCTCCTTTCTGGAAGAGACACCTGTCCGTGAGGGCCTCCTTGTAGAACATCAATGCTTCCCTCACGTTCGCCTCCTTGTTCCCTAACTTACTTGTCTTGTATGTTTGGGTGGTCAATGTTGGTCAGTGTTGCTCTGGCCATGGTAACCAATGGTGCCCCCCACCATGAGGCCTGTTATTGGCCCTGTGCGTCTCCGCACTATGCATGATGGCAGTAGGTTCTCTCCAGCCCTCCTGTGAACTGTAATGTAGCCAACAATGGCAAACAGCAGTGTTCAGCGATGAAAGCAGGTTCTGCCTTGATAATAATGACAATGGCATCGGAATTGCCTTCTAGAACTTGGCTCCTGGTAACATCTGCATGCGGTTCCTATGCTCTCTCCATGTTTGTGTGGGTCGCCACAGGATTCTCTGGTCTTCTCCCATCCTCCAAAAACATACTGATGGGCAATTTCATAGGAAGACAAATAACCTTTAAAGGGTGTGAGTCTGAGAAAGGAGATTTAGATTTGGACCAGGGAGTGGTGTCAGTAGTTGCGATCTGTGTACAGAATAAGTTGGTGCTAATAAACGTGATGACTTTTATGTACAGTAACAGTATGTATCCTGACTCCTATCACAGGTTTCGTACTCGGAGGATAGGCACATACAATACTCTGTTGACAGTTCCCGTTCTGAGACAATGCACTGTGTGTTGACAAGCAGATTACATGTGAAGTTCGGTTTTCTTCCTTATAATATCATATTACCGTTTTTATAGCTCAGCTGTGTTTGGTGGCCTATCATAAAGGATATCGCCAACAGAGGTGTCTCACATTACACCCATGGGCAGGGGAACCAAAAGCTAGGATTCCATCCAATCAGAACAAACACATACAGTAATTAACGTAGAACAAGGTACTTGGCTCCAGAATCTGGAGGAGCCCATGAAAGTACAGAAGAACAGTCAAACTCCAGGGAAATGTTACCAGAAGAACAGTCAAACTCCATGAAATGTTACCAGAAGAACAGTCAAACTCCATGAAATGTTACCAGAAGAACAGTCAAACTCCATGAAATGTTACCAGAAGAACAGTCAAACTCCATGAAATGTTACCAGAAGAACAGTCAAACTCCATGAAATGTTACCAGAAGAACAGTCAAACTCCATGGAAATGTTGTAGGACAAACATACAAACTCCATGTAGGCATTGCCAGAAGTAATACTCTTAGTAGAAAGTGGCACACGTGTCCTATTGTTTGGGTGCTCTAGTTGTGGGGTCCCAACCCCGTAAAAATTAATAAATAAAATAAACGTAGGCACTCCTTGAGATTTCTTTGAAGAACTGTGCTTATTTTTTAGTTTTTTTTTATATGCAAAGCAACTTTATCATGTACGTGTGATGTTTCGGTCCTACTTGGACATTTTTCAAACACTAAATGACAAAATACAAAAATTCCATATGAGTATCAGAAAATTACAAGAAAATGGAAAACAAAATTGTGTCGAATCTATATATTGAAAGCTTTCAGTAGGGGCAGTAAAAAGTGCCCCCATAGATGCCCCCCCCCCCTGATTATGTGCCAGTAAGAAGTGCCCCCCCCCAATCATGTGCCAGTAAGAAGTGCCCCCCCATAGATGCCCGCCCCAATCATGTGCCAGTAAGAAGTGCCCCCACAGCCCTCCTCTCCTGTACTGTACCATATAAAATAAAAATAAACACTTATACTTGTACCTCCATGACACTCTCAGTGAAGCGGTGCAGGCCTCTTCCTGCTGTGTCCTGCACTGTATGATTCTGCCTGCCTGCATCGGCCTCTGATTAGAGGAACAGGAAGGGAGACCCCCTCCCTGGCCCGCCGCAGCACATATATCGTTATCGCTGTCCTGAGCACGGCGGTACAGATGACTATGGAGATGAGTGCTTCGACAATGGAGCGCTCATCTCCCTTGCCTTGCCTTGCCGCTCCCCCACTTGTCACCAGGGCCACACCGCCTGAGGCAATCGCCTCACCTCACCTAATTGGCAGTGCGGCCCTGGCCATATCCCACACTGGAGAGTGCTTCATTGTGAACAATGCCCTGCGGAACCGGATAATAAATGCCACAGAAATCCAGGCACATTTAAGGGAGGTGAGAGGTACCCTTGCAGGTCATGCTAGATGACCTGCAAAGGTACCTGATCCTGACATCATCTTGCATGTGCCAGGGAGGATCTACACTAGAAGAGGAGCACTGGACCTCGGTGCTGTTTACTGATGAAAGTCGATTCACATTGAGCAGAAATGATGGCCGCCAACGATGTTGGAGGCGTCAAGGAGAGCGCTATGTATCAGCCACTGTTGTCACCAGATGAGCCTTTGGTGGTGGTGGTGTTACAGCGTGTGCAGGTGTGTCTTGTCAATACAGAACTGCCCTACACTTTGTGAATGGTCCAGTGACAAGCCCATACTACTTGAAGAGCATCATTAATCCAGTCATTGTGCCCCTGCATGAACAACACAGGCCTAATTTCATCTTCATGGAGGACAATGTGACAGCTTATCGAGGTTGCATCATTAGGGAACGGCTGCTGGAGACTGAGGACCTCAAATGGAGTGGCCTGCACTTTCTCCAGACCTGAATCCCATTGAAAACCTATGGGATCAGCTGAGTTGTCGTGTAGAGGCTCATAACTCTGTACCCCAGAACCTCAATGACCTGAGGGCCACCCTTCAAGAAGAGTGGGATTCCATACCTCAGCAGACAATAAGTCAACTTGTGAACAGCAGGAGATGTTGTTGTCAAGCTGTAATTGATGCTCAAGGCCATATGACAAATTTTGAGACATTGACATTTTTGTGGCGGTATACCCATCACTGGGGTGGGCTTTTGTTTCAATAAATTATTTGAGATGAGGAAATCACCATTGCCGCTCAAGGTCACACTTGGGCCCTGGTACCTGAGGATACCAAAAGGTTCCTGCAACATTTAAAAATACCAGTCTTATAAGTAGCACCTGGTCGGTGAGGGAACTATTGCAGATTTTACATTGTGGCACAGGATTTTTGTGTTACACCTCTCTGTTACTGGTGTGTCTCAGATTATATAACATCTACAAAAGCAAACATGACCTTCCCAGCTCACTGAACCGAATCTTCAGATTACAGAGTCACAGCTTTATCTCATGAAGGCATCTAACAAATGCTCCTTTGTTGCCCATTTTCTGATATAGCACTGACCATGCCTGAAGGCTTCTCGCACACAGAAGTAAGAAGTCATAAATGATCCTGACAGAAGGACTGGAATGTTCCCAGTGATTTCTTAATACTGCAGGTCTGGTACACAAAGTCAACATACGGGAGCTGAATCACCCTCTCCATAAACTACTAGAAGCCTTGATGTAAAACTCGTCACCAGTTTAAAGGGGCTTTCCAGGATTAGAAGAAAGTGACTTTGTCTGGTATTGCAGCTCAGCTCCATGCACTTGAACCAAAACCCTTAAAGGGAGTCTGTCACCATACAGCGCTTACATTGTCCTATCGCACACCTATACATGAATGTAATGGTACCTTTATTATTTTCTTTACACTTGCAAAAGCTGGAAAAACGACGTTTCATTCATATGCAAATGAATATGCGGCTCTGGCGCATGTGCACTAGTTGAAGCGATGCCGTGCCCACAATGGGCATGCAGTGCACATGGCGCAGGCGCCGATCTCGGCCAGACCAAAGAATGACGCAAGGGAATAGGAGGGCGGGCATAAGCAGAGGCTGTGGCGGAGTAACAATGAAATGAGGCAGAGCAGCCTGGGCTCCCACACAGTGAACGCCACCCCTCGGCACTTGCGAGTGCTCAATTGCATATGAATTAAACGTCGTTTTTCCAGCTTCTGCAAGTGTAAAGAAAATAACAAAGGTACCATTACCCTATCCTCACTTATGGAAAATTATGTTCGCCAATAGTTATTTTATGTGTATGGCAGGCTTAGGTGGAGGCTGTAATGTTGATGATCATAACTTTTGGAGGTTGAGGGTTGGATTAGACCCCATGGCCATCCCTAACACATGTCAGATTCATGACAGTATTTAGAAGAAGACTGAACAAGTATGACCTGTTTGGAGGGGCTGCCAGGAGAAAACATCTTCTTTCTAAAAACAACATGGCAGCAAGGCTTAGGTTTACAAAGTTGAAAAAGCACAAGACTTGTGGAAAATGTTCTTTGGACAGATGAGAACAAAGAATAGATGTCTGCAGGGGTGCACCACCAATGAAGGCAGGTGAAGCGATCACCTCAGGCAACACCAGGTGGAGGCAAGAGGGCGCAGTGGAAGGGCCATGGGTAGTGTTGAGCGAACTTGTATTTTAAGTTCGGCAGCCATAGTTTGGGTTCGGGTTATCCAAGAATCCCGTTATGGTATCCGCTACCACGGACCATAACGGCATTGGAATCCATAAGGGGATTCTTCAATGAACCCGAACCTTGGACAACACTAAGGACCTGGGGTGATGTCACCGTCATGTGATCACTGCAGGGGGCGTGGCTCAGCACTGGATTGGATAAGAGGTGGTTCCAGGTCCTTAGTGTTGTCCAAGGTTCGGGTTCATTGAAGAATCCCCTTATGGATTCCAAATGCAGTTATGGTCCGTGGTAGCGGAATCCATAACGGGATGCTTGGATAACCCCAACCCGAACTTTGGACGCCGAACTTAAAATACAAGTTCGCTCAACTCTAGCCATGGGCAATGAGCGCTTTTATTTTGGCAAAGGGGTTAGGTTAAGAAATTGCTATGGGGGAGGGGGAGCCTTTTCAGTTTTCGCCTCAGGCAGCAGAAAGGCTAGGTGCACCCCTGGATGTTTAGTCATAATGCACAGCGCAACATTTAGAGAAAACCAAACACAGGATATCAGCACAAACGCCTCATACCAACTGTCAAGTGCGGCAATGGAGGGACGATAATTTGGGCGTGCTTTCTAGGTACAGCGCCTTGGCACCTTGCAGTAACTGGGTCAAAGAACAAATTTCCTGGAGAAAGTGAGAGACTGATAAAGTCTATCGATCTATCTCTCATATCTCCTCATATCTATCTACTATGTATCTATTTACTATTGTTGAGCAAATCGAAGTATCCGAAGTGGACTTCGATCCAAATTTCAGGAAAAATGTGATTCATCATGAACCCAAATTTCCTTGTGCTTCGTGGTAACCAATCAATTTTTCCTAAAATGGTGGCTGAAATTAAAAACAGTTATACTCACCTCATCCACTTGATCACGGAGAGACCGTCCGCTCCCATCTTAATTGAAGAAAACCTGCCAAAAGAGCTGCGGTGAGAGTGATGACATCACCACGTAATCATACTAGGTGCGTGTGGTGACATCATCAGACTCGCCGGGGGTCCTTTGGCAGATTTTCTTCAGTCAAGACGGGAGTGGATGACCTCTTCGCGATCAAGTGGATGAGGTGAGTATAACAGTTTTTTTTTTTTTTTTACCCCGGATTAACCCCTGAGCACCTGAATGTGAGATGAGATTGTAGATGGGTGCAGTCCCTTCAAGACCATTGGTACTTCTAAGCCACTGCAGTTATGGTAAAGGGTGGTGGACCCGCTTTATTCACCCAACTGCAACAATTCAGCCCAACACAATGAGGCCTTTCTCCAGCTTGAGATGGTCTCATTGTGTTGGGCTGAAATGTCGCAGTTAAGTGAATAAAATGGGTCCACCACCCTTCACCATATCTGGAGTGCGGCCTCTTTTTTTTTACAAAGTCTATCTATCTATCCATCTATTCATTATCTATCTAATATCTATCACCTACCTATCTACCTTTAATAAAGATAATAACAACATAAAAAAACAACAATAATAATATTAATATTCCCAAAAAAGTATACACAAATACAATGCCTGTTACTCAATTGTATCTTCCTAGCTTGAAGGCGCTTCTGCAAGTGTAAAGAAAAATAACAAAGGAATGCCATTACCCTATCCTACTTATGGAAAATTATGTTCGCGCAGTTAGTTGTTTATGATGTATGGCAGGCTGTAGGTGGAGGCTGTAATGTTGGATGATCATAACTTTTGGAGGTTGAGGGGGTTGGATTAGACCCCATGGTCATCTAACACATGTCAGATTCATGACAGTATTTAGAAGACTGAACTGTTAGCATGACCTGTTTGGAGAGGGCTGCCAGGAGAAAAACATCTTCTTTCTAAAAACAACATGGCAGCAAAGGCTTAGGGTTTACAAAGTTGAAAAAAGCACAAGACTTGTGGAAAGTATGTTCTTTGGACAGATGAGAACAAAGAATAGATGTCTGCAGGGGTGCACCACCAATGAAGGCAGGTGAAAGCGATCACCTCAGGCAGCACCAGGTGGAGGCAAGAGGGCGCGGTGGAAGGGCATGGGTAGTGTTGAGCGAATCTCTGTATTTTAAGCCTCGGGCAGCCATAGTTGGAGCTCGGGTTATACAAGAATCCTGTTATGGTATCCGCACACGGACCACTTAACGGCAGTGGACCCATAAGGGGATTCTTCAACGAACCCGAAACCTTGGACAACACTAAGGACCTGCAAATTTGATGCACACCAGCCATGTGACATCACTGCAGGGGCGTGGCCCAGCACGTGGATTGGATAAGAGGTGGTTCCAGGTCCTAGTGCTGTCCAAGGTCTGAGGTTCATTGAAGAATCCCCTTATGGATTCCAAATGCGAGTTAAGGGTCCGTGGTAGCGGAATCCATAACGAGATGCTTGGACAACCCCAACCCGAACTCTTTGGCGCCTTGAACTTAAAAATACAGGATCCGCTCCAACTCTACCCAGCCATGGGCAATGAGCTTTTATTTTTAGCAAAGGGGTTAGGTTAAGAAATTGCTAGTGGGGAGAGCCTTTTCAGTTTTCGCGCCAGGCAGCAGGCAGGGCTAGGTGCACCCCTGGATGTTTAGCCATAGTGCACAAGCGCAACATTTAGAGAAAACCAAACACTGCGATATCAGCACAAACGCCTCATACCAACTGCCAAGTGCGGCAATGGAGGAGACGAGCACCTGGTGCGTGCTTGTGGTACAGCGCCTGCACCTTGCAGTGCTGGGTCAAAGAACAAATTTCCTGGAGAAAGTGAGAGACTGATAAAGTCTCATCGATCTATCTCTCATATCTCCTGCATATCTATCTACTATAGCTATCTACTATGTGTTGGAGCGAAACGTGCATCCGAAGCGGACTTCGATCCAAATTTTCAGGAAAAATGTGGATTCATCATGTGAACCCAAAATTTCCTTGTGCAGGTTTCGTGGTAGCAATCAATTTTTCCTAAAATGGTAGGCTGAAATTAAAAACAGCTAGCACTCACCTCATCCACTTGATCACGAGAGGGCCGTCCGCTCCCATCTTTAGTGAAGAAAACCTGCCAAAGAGCTGCGTGAGTGATGACATCACTGCACGCAATCACACTAGGGTGCGTGTGGTGACATCATCAGACTCGCCTCGAGTCCTTTGGCAGATTTTCTTCCAGTCAAGGCGGGAGTGGATAGACTCATGCCCGATCGAGTGGATGAGGTGAGTATACAGTTTTTTTTTTTTTTTACCCTCGGATTAACTCTCAGAGCACCTGGAATGTGAGATGAGATTGCAGATGGGTGCAGTCCCTTCAAGACCATTATTGGTACTTCTAAGCCACTGCAGCTAGTGGTAAAGGGTGGTGGGATCAGCTTTGTTTCACTCCAGCTGCGTTAGGCAATTCAGCCCAACACAATGAGGCCTTTCTCTCCAGCTTGGAGATGGTCTCATTGTGTTGGGCTGAAATGTCGCAGTTAAGTGAATAAAATGGGTCCACCACCCACTCACCATATCTGGAGTGCGGCCTCTGGCAAAGTCTATCTATCCATCCATCTATTCATTATCTATCTAATATCTATCACCTACCTATCTACCTTTAGCGGAAAGATAATAACAACATAAAAAACAACAATAATAAGGAGTTAATATTCCCAAAAAAGTATGCACAAATACAATGCATGTTACTCAATTGTATCTTCCTATTTGAAGGCTAAATTATCACTCTAAACCTCGTCATACACATTGCACACTTGGCTTGGTCAGGCATGCATGTCTTCGGTCTAGCGATAGGGGCAAGCCAATGACAAAACCTTCTGGTGGTAGCTTATCTCCCCCCAGGAACAAAAGGATGATGAGATCCAACATGTTCGGGATCCTTCTTCCCCAACATCTGTCATCGTAGTGAGCCTGAAAGTGACCCTATACGTTTGGTTAGATGGTTGTCTGGTGGGTTCGGGCTGACCTTACCTCTAAGGTCTATGGTCCAGCCAGCCAGCTGTAATGCACTGACTCTAGTCTTCTCTGATTTCTCTATTATGGTTCTAATCATTTACTTACTCTTCTTCTTGAAAATAAAAAGCAAACACTAGAAAATGGCACAAAACCTATAGCAAAGCCGCCACAGTCATACCTATGGATGCAAGTGTCTCTGGATGCTTCTCCTCGAGATATGCGTGACATGGCAGTCATCACTAACGCCACTAGGGGCCTCATGCACAGCACTGTATGTATTTTTTGCGGTCTCGCAAAAATCTGGACGGCAAAACGACGGATGGCATTTTGCGGAACAGACCAGCCGTAATCCAATTAATAGAACACTCTATCCTCCTTGTCCGTAATGCGGCCAACAGTAGGACAGATGTTCTATTTTTTGTGGAACGTAAATACGTGTGACATACGGGAATGGAAATGCACATAGAGTAACTTCAGCCTTTTTCTGAAATGAATGGTTCCCTATACTGGCCCAAGCAAAAAAAAAACGGAACGGACACATAAAGAAAATAACGCCTCATGTGGCTTGAGCCCCAAATAACAAACACAACAGATGGAGAAAAAGATAGCTGATAATTGTGGAACATCTGCAATGGTATCCAACTCCACCACAAATGGAAAGAGGATAAGCTTTTTGTAGTGTCTCTTTAAAAGGGTTGTCCCCACAAAAAGGGATTCTACATGCTACAATCCAGCACCTGGATCTGAATACTTTTATAAATTGCAATGCAATTAAAAATTCAGTAGAGCCGCTTGAGTTATTCACTGAAATCTATCTGTACAGCGCCACCTGCTGTTTGCTCTTTTTCTAAATTCCTTGTCCAGCTGACTAGAGTAAAGGCTGCTACATGCTCAGTTCCCTCTGTCAGAAGATTCTTCATATACCTCTGAAACGGCTTCACCTGTTACATATGCACTTGGCAGCTGAAGGCATTCATGCCAGAGTCCTCTGCCACGTTGAGCCTCCTAAAAATATGGGAGGGTAGCAATTTCAGCGTCTCATTACAGTTAATAGAGAATTTTGATTGGTTCTGTGTGGCCCCTCCCACTTTTGGGGTCCCGAAATGTGCCAAAAATTTTCAGTGCTGACCCCATGACTAAGTGACCCAAGTTTGGTGACTTTAACTAAAAAGCTGTTTGAGTGACAAAAATTTACATTTTTCCAATGAAAGTCTATGGGAAAAATGGGATCTTCGGGGCCCGCCCCAGGGGCCCGGAGGGTGGGATCGGTTACAAAGCACAAGCAACCTATTCGGGTATGTGCCGAACAAGTGTGCAAAGTTTGGTAATTGTACTCCTAAAACTGTGGGAGGAGTAAGCGTATAGAAATTTGCTAAATTTTCATTGGCCGTTGGTAGCTCCGCCCACTATGGGGTGTCCCCGAAATTTACCCGTTTATTCGGGTTGACACCAACAATATGTGATCCAAGTTTGGGGAGCGTAGCTTCAAAATTGTGCGAGTGGGAGCGATTTGAAAATTTTCCCTGTCAAAGTCAATAGGAAAAGGGGGTGCTCGGGGCCCGCCCATGGGCCCGAGGGTGGGATCGCTAATAAAGCACAAGCAACGTACTTCGCTATAGGCCAAAAAAGTGTGGAAAGTTTGGGGTCTGTAGCACAAAAACTGTAGGAGGAGTAGCGTTTGGAAAAGCGGGGGCGGAGAAGAATAATAATAATAATAATAATAATAAGCTGAAATAATCGAATAACAAGATGTTGGCTTTGACAAGCCAACATAATAATATTAATATTCCCAAAAAGTATACACAAATACAATGCCTGTTACTCAATTGTATCTTCCTAGCTTTGAAGGCTAAATTACTTCACTCTAAACCTCGTCATACACATTGCAAACTTGGCTTGGTCAGGCATGCATGTCTTCGGGTCTAGCGATAGGGAGTAAGCCAATGACAAAACCTTCTGGTGGCAGCTTATCTCCCCCAGAACAAAGGATGATGAGATCCAACATGTTCGATCCTTCTCTCCCCAACATCTGTCATCGTGGGAGAGTCAGGAGGACCTCATACACATTAGATGGTTGTCTGGTGGGTTCGGCTGACCTACCTCTAAGGTCTATGGTCCAGCCAATTGTAATGCACTGACCTAGTCTGATTCTTATTATGGTTCTAATCATTTACTTACTGAAAATAAAAAGCAAACACTAGAAATACACAAAACCTATAGCAAAGTCAGTCATACCTATGGATGCAAGTGTCTCTGGATGTTCTCCCCTCGGAGATATGTGACATGGCAGTCATCACTAATGCCACTAGGGGCTCATGCACAGCACTGTATGTATTTTGCGGTCTGCAAAAACGGACGTGCAAAAACACGGATGGCATTTTGCGGAACAGACCAGCCAACCACCAATAGAACACTCCTATCCTTGTCCGTAATGCGGCCAATAATAGGACATGTTCTATTTTTTTTGTGGAACGGGAATACGGACATACGGGAATGGAATGCACATAGAGTAACTTCAGTTTTTTTCTGAAATGAATGGTTCCCTATACGGTCCGCAAAAAAAAAAAAACGGAACGGACACATAAAGAAAATACGTTCATGTGGCTGAGCCCTAACAAACACAACAGATGGAGATAGCTGATAATAGGGAACATTCAATTGCATCCAACTCCACCACAAATGGAAAGAGGATAAGCTTTAGGTAGTGTCTCTTTAAAAGGGTTGTCCCACAAAAATATTCTACATTTTACAATCCAGCACCTGGATCTGAATACTTTTATAATTGCATGTAATTAAAAATTCAGTAGAGCCGCTGAGTTATTCACTGAAATCTATCTGTACAGCGCCACCTGCTGTTTGCTCTTTTTCTAAATTCTTTGTCCAGCTGACTGAGAAGGCCGCACATGCTCAGTTCCCTCTGTCAGAAGATTTGTACCTCTGAAACGGCTTCACCTGTTACATATGCACTTGGCAGCTGAAGGCATCTGCCGAGTCCTCTGCACGTTAGGCAGGACCAGGCAGTGAAAACATCATCAAGTCTGGACCTGTCAATCAAAGTGCAGAGGGCGTGGCAGTTGCAGAAGAGCAGAGCCTCTAGGTGTAATGGTAATGCCCCGTTACTCCTAGAGGCTCATTTGCATATATTAAAACTTAATTTTTCTCAGTATTGTGGGCAAATATGAATGCAGGACCAACACAGATGCCTTCAGCTGCCAAGCGCACGTGTAACAGGTCAGCCAGTGTCTGCTGACAGATGCCCTTCTTGGCATTACACGATTAGTATCGGTCCTGTTCTGTGTTTTTCCACTTCCAAGTCCAGTTCTTCTGCTTTCAGCTTGTTGCTCAAGGAGACAGGTATTGTTTCTCTAGTGCTGATGATCCACTAAGAGATATGTACATATTCTGAATACATGTTGCCTACACGCCATGCTTGGCTGGTGGGGGGTGGGGATGAGGACCTCTTGGGGCAGATCTCTTGGTAAAGGTCCAATGTTTCAGTATTTCACAATGTGGTATCTTCAAAATCCCTTAGCGTTCTTAAAGGCGAGTCACATGTGAATACAGTCAAGAGAAAAGCAAAGTCCACCATCTTTGAGTACTATCGTTTTAACGTATCAGGCCATAATAAAAAAATCGGGTCTTTAGAAGGTCTTAAAATTAGGTAACTCTAACCTCAGATGAACAACAACACATGACAATACTCACTGTGCCGTGATTTATTCCACAAAACTAGGTCAAAAGACAGAAGTGTTGTATGAAAATTAAGTCCACCCTTAGGGCTCATGCAAACGAACGTGTACTGCCCGTTGCCGTATGTGGACTGCATTTGCGGAACCGCAATACACAGGCACGGCTCCATGTGCATTCCGCATCACGGATGCGGACCCATTCACTTCAGAGGTTCCACAAATCCGGAGGTGTGGAGACGGAATCACGGAACAGAACACTACGGAAGCACTACGTGGTGCTTTTGTGGGGTTCTGTTCTGTACTTCCGTTTCGCAAAAGATCTTGCTCTATCTTTTTGCGGAACGGACGAATGATTGTAGACCCATTCAAGTTGAAGGTCTGGATTCATCCCGGCGGCCGTACGGAGGTTGACCGTGCATTGGGGACTGCACATTGCCGGCCCCAATGCACGGAAAGGCCCACCCACGGCGTGTGAATGACCCCTTACTGCTTTCATAGGAATTAAGGTAAGTAGCCATCAGGTGCCGCTCATCGAGATTAAGGGTCCTTTCACACTGGCGTTTTCTTTTCCGGCATAGAGTTCCGTCCTCGGCGCTCTATGCCGGAAAAATCCTGATCAGGATCATCCCCATGCATTCTGAATGGAGAGAAATCCGTTCAGGATGCATCAGGATGTCTTCAGTTCAGGACTGGAACGTTTTTTGGACGCAGCGCTTTTGCTCCGTCCAAAAATCCGAACACTGCCGCAAGGCTGGATCCGAATTAATGCCCATTGAAAGGCATTAATCCGGATCCGGCCTTAAGCTAAACGTCGTTTCGGCGCATCGCCGGATCCGACGTTTAGCTTTTTCTCAATGGTTACCATGGCAGCCAGGACGCTAAACTCCTGGTTGCCATGGTAAAGTGTAGTGGGGAGCGGGGGAGCAGTATACTTACCATCCGTGCGGCTCCCGGGATGCTCCAGAGTGACGTCAGGGCGCCCTACACGCATGGATCACGTGATCGCATGGATCACGTGATCCAAGCGCATGGGGTGCTCTGACGTCATTCTGAGCGCCCGGAGCCGCACGGACTGTAAGTATACTGCTCCCCGCTCCCCACTACTATGGCAACCAGGACTTTAATAGCATCCTGGCTGCCATAGTAACCTGAAAGCATTTCAAGACTGATCAGGATCCTGATCAGTCTTCTAATGCTTCAGGCGACTTATGTTCTGACCGATCCGGCGGGACGGAAGTGCCTGCCGGATCCTCAGAACGCAAGTGTGAAAGAGGCCTTACTTGATTAACTGATCATCGGCAACTGTGACCACCAGAGGATTTGGCAGTTTGTTGGCCTGGATCATTCATTGTGTTAATACAAAAAAATATCAGCAACGATCTTAGAGAGGCAATAGTTGCCATCCATCTTGAAAGGGTTATAAGGCCATGTTCAGACAATCTGAAGGATATCATTCTACAATGAGAAGAATTAGTGGAAACCGTTCAGGACAGCTGTCGATCTTCCCAAGACTGGACATCCCAGCAAATTCACCCCAAGGTCAGAACGTGCAGTGCTCACAAAAATTGCAAAAAAAAACCCCCAAGAGCTACATGTAAGACTCTGCAGTCCTTTAACATGCTAAATGTCAGGCTCATGACAGTACTCAGAAGAAGACTGAACAAGTATGACCTGTTTGGAGGGGGTTCCAGGAGAAAACATCTTCTTTCTAAAAAGAACATGGCAGCAAGGCTTAAGTTTGCAAAGTTGTACCTGACAAAAGCACAAGACTTGTGGAACATGTTCTTTACAGATGAGAACAAAGGACAGATGTCTGTAGGGGTGCACCACCAATGAAGGCCGTTGAGGCGATCGCCTCAGGCAGCACCAGGTGAGGGGCAAGAGGGGGCAGCGGAAGGGCCATGGGCAATGAGCGCTTTATTGTGGCAAAGGGTTAGGTTAAAAATTACCATCGGGGGTGGGCGCAGATTCGGTTTTCACCTCAGGCAGCACAAAGGCTAGTTGCACCCCTGGTATTTGGCCACCATAATGCACAGCGCCACATTTGGAGAAAACCAAACACAGGATTTCAGCACAAATGCCTCATACCAATCATCAAGTGCGGCAATGGAGGGGCAATGATTTGGGCGTGCTTTCTAGGTCCTTGGCACCTTGCAGTAACTGGGTCGAAGACCAAAATTCCTGCAGAACGATGTGAGAGACTGATAAAGTCAGACAGGAAATGATTACTTCAAGTTATTGCTGTTGAAAGTGGTTCTACGAGCTACTGATTCATGGGGTGGACTTAGTTTTTCACAAATGGGTTTTCTATTTGCAATGACACAGTGGAATCTGTTATGTGTTGTTCTTCTGAGGTTGGATTTACCTAATTTTAAGACCTTCTAAGGACCAGATGTGTTTTATTATGTCCTACTATGAAAAGCCATAGAATTCAAAGAAGGTTGACTTTTTTTTTCTAATGACTGTATAAGCCCAGTTGTACTTATTCAATGGACCCACTCAATGGTCATTCATAAAATACATAGCATTTTTTAAAGCATAGCATTTGCAAAAAAGAGGTAACACTCACTATTAAATTTGAGGGGTTGTGTTAGACCCCATGGCCATCCCTCATCTCTTTCACACTCTGTCTTCTATCTATCCATCTATCTATCTATCTATCTAAAGCAAAAATCTGGCAGCACTACATCCAACTCTACATCCAACTTGAACAAAAAAGGGTGCAACTGCTTGAGAAGGGCTTTAGTGTTGAGCCAAAACGTTGTGTATTCACATGAGTGAATAAAAGCATTTTCTTCATTTTTGGCTGATTTTGGAGTGCTGCCTTTTTGCTCTCTATCTATCTATCTATCTATCTATCTATCTATCTATCTATCCCTTCATAAAGAACAGTCACTTATAAATCTATATTCTCGACTTGAGTTGCCTTCTTTGTGTTTTTTTCTTAATTACATGTTATTGCGGAGTATAACTAACCTCCTACGCCTCAGTGTGTATTGTCACCCAGCTTTTCTAGGCATTTTGCATAGTTATGCAGTAACATGTGGCGGTATTGCACATTACCATTCATATCTCCAGGAAAGTCGGGTGGGAACCCAGTAGGAGCTGTAATGGGTGATGTGGAGGTCAACTGCTTTCCCAGGTATACTTGTAACCAAGAAAGGTTTCTCCACAACCATAGAAGAGGATTCTTTACGGTCAGAGCAGTGAGACTATGGAACTCTCTGCCTGAGGAGGTGGTGATGGTAAGTACAATAAAGGAATTCAAGAGGGGCCTGGATGTATTTCTAGAGTGTAATAATATTACAGGTTATAGCTGCTCGAGAGGGGTCGTTGATCCGGGAGTTATTCTGACACCTGATTGGAGTCGGGAAGGAATTTTTCTCCTAAAGTGAGGAAAATTGGCTTCTACCTCAGTTTTTTTGCCTTCCTCTGGAACAACTTGCAGGATAAAAGGCTGAACTGGATGGTCGGTTTCTATGTAAATGTCTGTTAAGCTTTACAATAGAAGATGACATCTATAAGATATACGTAGTATTGGGTCATTTATATGAGAAGTCACAGACCTGAGCTCCTTGTTCTCCGGATAGTCTAGGCGATGAGCATTTACTCTGCTGCTCCGGCTTTCGCCTTGTTCTGCAGGTTCAGCTTTTCTCCTGGAGCCTCCTGACCAGTTCCTTCCCCAGTGAATGCACCTTGCAGTCTCTACAGCTCCTTGCTCACCTTTCCGCCTCCTCCCCTACAGTTCACCTGGACCAGATAGAGCTTGAACTGGTTTTTTTCCAGTTGTATCTGGCAGCCCGGTACCTGTGAACCTCCCAGTCCCTCCCTGCTGCTGCTTACCTGGGAAGCACAGATTCAGTCACATCCTATAAACAAATGAGAGCTGCCGGGAAGACGGTAATAGGTAGAAGACCAGACAGGTGGCAGTACATGTTGTGATCATTTCTAATGCACAGATGCAGCAGAGCTGAACACGCTCAGCATTGCAACATCAGCTTGGACTATAACAAAGGAATTTTGAACCCATTATTAAGTATCCTATTAAGGACTTCTGAGTTAACCGAGCAGGTTCTTTGCTTAGGAGTCTTATCTGGGAACCAAAATTGGGTTACAAAAAGTGTCTCTTGCTCTGGAGGACCCTGCATAAACCCACACAGATAGTCCACTGGTTTTAATAGGAACAGTGTAATACTTCATTTCCCCTGCGGAGGCACTGCAGGGCAACTGTATGCATGGGTAGGTCTCTACAGTAGACCACAACTGATAGCTTTTTGTAGACGGATCATTCTAAGGAAAAAAGCCTTTGAGTCTTCCGGATTCCTCAACCTCATGACAAGTAAGTGTTTAAGATTCAGTGCCTAGGAATGGCACGCGTCTGTCTTGAAAGATGACATTACTTATAATGCCAGGTGGCATTCTCCAGTACTGATCTCTAATTGCAGAGATTGACACAGGAAATGATGGCTACACTGGAACGGCTCCAAAGACCCAGCACCCCACCTTAATTAACGGGCATCCGTCAGCAGATTTGTCCCTAGGACACTGGCCGACCTGTTACATGTGCGCTCGGCAGCTGAACGCATCTGTGTTGGTTCCATGTTCATATGTGCCCATATTACTAAGAAAAATGATGTCTTAATATATGCAAATGAGCCTCTAGGAGCAATGGGGCGTTGCCATTACACCTAGAGGCTCTGCTGGGTGGAGTTAAGGTGGGGGGAGTAGTCCACCTGCGCGTTCTGGTGGTGGTCACTGAGCCACGCCAGTTCCTTCCTCTTGAGCAGTGCGGCGGAGCAGTTGTTCCTTTCCTATGAGTCTTTGGACTAGTTTGCTTCAGTGTCAAAATAGTGGGGTTGTGGTGGATTGGGGATCGGTGTTAAATTGGTTGGTTGGGGGGACGGGGGG
Organism: Bufotes viridis; assembly: GCA_033119425.1. NCBI lineage: Eukaryota > Metazoa > Chordata > Amphibia > Anura > Bufonidae > Bufotes > Bufotes viridis. The sequence goes on from CM065594.1 coordinate 18,145,700, forward strand.
ATTTATAGTGGTTACGTTATCCCACAGTTCTTTCTTAATCAGGGCTCATGTGCACTAACATATTTGTTTTCTGTGTCCGTTCTGTTTTTTTTGCATCCCGCATGCAGAACCGTTCATTTCAATGGGTCCGCAAAAAAACCACAGAAATGACGGTTTCCGTATTTTCACATGAACATTCCGCAAAAAAGATAGAACACGTCCTGTTCTTGAATGTTTTGCAGACAATGAATCCGCAAAAAAAAAAAAAACAACTGATGCAATACAGATGTCATACGGACGTCATGCGTATTTTGGGCGGATCTGTGTTTTGCGGACCGCAAAATACATACGGTTGTTTGAATTAGCCCTTATTCTGAGGGCTTGGCCCACTTTGATTGTGCCACAGGTGATCCCTATGACGGAAAAGGGGCCCATATGCTATAGAGAAGGCTGATGTAAGGACCCCAGGGCTATATGACCACATTTTCGGGGGATAAATTAAGTACGCCCTCACCGCTGTCTATATGTATTCCCTTATAGATCTATGCCAACAGCAACATCCACAGTGCCCCCATAACAGTGACATCCATAGTGCCCCCATAACAGTGACATCCATAGTGCCCCCATAACAGTGACATCCACAGTGCCTCCATAACAGTGACCTCCACAGTTCCCCCATAAAAGTGACATCCACAGTGCCCCTATAACAGTGACATCCACAATGCACTCATAACAGTGACATCCACAGTACCTCCATAACAGTGACATCCACAATGTCCTCATAACAGTGACATCCACAGTGCCCCCATAACAGTGACATCCACAGTGCCCCCATAGCAGTGACATCCACAGTGCCTCCATAACAGTGACATCCACAGTGCCCCTATAACAGTGACATCCACAGTGCACTCATAACAGTGACATCCACAGTACCTCCATAACAGTGACATCCACAATGTCCTCATAACAGTGACATCCACAGTGCCCCCATAACAGTGACCTCCACAGCGCTCCCATAACTGTGACCTCCACAGTGCCCCCATAACGGTGACAGCCACAGTGCCTCCATAACAGTGACCTCCACAGCGCTCCCATAACTGTGACCTCCACAGTGCCCCCATAACGGTGACCTCCACAGTGCCCCCATAACGGTGACATCCACAGTGCCCCCCATAACGGTGACATCCACAGTGCCCCCATAACAGTGACATCCACAGTGCCCCCATAACAGTGACATCCACAGTGCCTCCATAACAGTGACATCCACAGTGCCCCCATATCAGTGACATCCACAGTGCCCCCATAACAGTGACAGTCACAGTGCCTCCCATAACAGTGATATCCACAGTACCTCCATAACAGTGACATCCACAGTGCCCCCATAACAGTGACATCCACAGTGCCCCCATAACAGTGACATCCACATAGCCTCCATAACAGTGATATCCACAGTGCTCCCATAACAGTGACCTCCACAGTGCTCCCATAACAGTGACATCCACAGATCCCCCATAACAGTGACATCCACAGATCCCCCATAACAGTGACATCCACAGATCCCCCATAACAGGGACATCCACAGATCCCCCATAACAGTGACCTCCACAGTGCCCTTATAACAGTGACATTCACAGCATCTCCCATAACAGTGACATCCACAGTGCCCCCATAACAGTGACATCCACAGTGCCCCATAACAGTGACATCCACAGTGCCCCCATAACAGTGTGTCCTCCACAGATCCCCCATAACAGGGACATCCACAGATCCCCCATAACAGTGACCTCCACAGTGCCCTTATAACAGTGACATTCACAGCATCTCCCATAACAGTGACATCCACAGTGCCCCTATAACAGTGACATCCACAGTGCCCCATAACAGTGTGTCCTCCACAGATCCCCCATAACAGTGACATCCACAGAGCCCTCATAACTGTGATATCCACAGTGTCCCCATAACAGTGACATTCACAGCATCTCCCATAACAGTGACCTCCACAGTGCCCTTATAACAGTGACATTCACAGCATCTCCCATAACAGTGACCTCCACAGTGCCCTTATAACAGTGACATCCACAGCATCTCCCATAACAGTGACATCCACAGTGCCCCCATAACAGTGACATCCACAGTGCCCCCATAACAGTGACATCCACAGTGCCCCCATAACAGTGACATCCACAGTGCCCCTATAACAGTGACATCCACAGTGCCCCTATAACAGTGACATCCACAGCCCCCCCATGTGCCATCCACAGCATAGTGATCAGCCTCTGCAGAAGAGAGAAGAGAAGAAGACGACGAGGGACCAGAAAACATGGAATTGCCGGAGGAGTCGTCACATGACCGCGAAGAGGATTCTGGGAACCCCTGCACTGCGGAGGGTAAGTATTAGTATAGGAATCTTACCTTCACGGGTTCACAGGAATTTTCATCGGGATTCACAAATCCATAAAGAAGATCTGCAGCATTTCAGGTATGAGCTCACCAAGAAAGCTTCAATATCCGTTAAAGTGGAGACAAAAAAAATGTATTTGTTGGAAAAGCAGATCAGTGTCAGGAGGAGGTGCGAGTAAACACCCTGTGGAGATAAACTAACTAACCTGATGCTCATAGACTCACAAGGCTTCTGGCACTGAACAAACCTAAACGTCATACCACATCCCACCATTGCGTGTGAACTGTGAACACGCAACCTGTAAAAAAGGTGTAGAGCTGAGTCTGACATTGGGGTCTGCCCTGTGGTTGCATAGTGAGAAAGTTTTGTACCCCTATTCTGGATCCTTATGCCAAAGTCAGCTACAGAAGTGCAGTGTGGGGAAAGTTGCTTTAAAGAGACATTTTGGCTTGTTCATTGTTAACTCAGCCGTGTAACCTGTAAGAAGGCGCCTCTCCCAAGGAAAGATAGTACCCCCAAAAAAACTTGGGGGCCTGCACACTGTGTGAGAGCGGCCAGTCAATGCCTGCTGAGAACTGTCACTGATGTACTTGAACTTGATTCATCAGTAAAGGAAGTAATACCTTATCATTGCATTCTCCACCGCCTCAGGGGACCCTGACCGCTCCTCACATTTTATCACCATCAAAGGTACCCTGAGCCACCATCAGGCAGGAGAATCCCCAGAACCAAGGTGTGCTCCGAAAGGGAAGAAAGGTGTGCCCTTTCCATCACTGCATGACCTAGAGGAGCCTCATACCACCTACAACCACCATTCTTACTACTATCACTCCCATCCTCTCCTCTCCTGGGCTCGCTGCCCATGTATGCTCAGATGCACCAACACTCACTTATTACAGACATGCACTCACACCTACCATGATGCTTTAATGAACATTAAGCATGTTCTCAATATATGTGCATGCACACTCGCTAACTACATGCAGGTCTACATGCCTAGTGCACACAGGCACGCAGAAATGCTCCAAACATTGCTCACCGCATACAAGCACGCAGGCTTATTACACTTATACACAAATGCATGCCCTCAACTGATATTCCCTGTATACTCATGACTTGTAGGTGCACACACATGCACGCCATGCAGAAACATTCATAGAGTACATATAGTCAAATATACATACATGTGTACACTTACTACATACAGACAAACATATGTTCCGGGGGTGTCTCTGAGATGTAAGAAGGGTTCAGATTTTACAAAAAGGAAGAAATCCTGGCGTTACAATATAAAGATAAAGTGTATAAGATTTGGAAAATACGACAGTGACCCCTATTGTTCAAATGTGGTAATTCAGTATTTTTTCCGTAGGACGATGGAAGCCCCTCTGCCAAACAGGTGCTTCCATGGGCATAACTACCGCCATAGCAGCTGTTATGGGGCCCACAGGCTATTGGGGCCAACTTCAGAAAAGAACTGTGAGAACCCACCATAGCTTCAGCTTAAAGGGATTTTGAGAGTATTCAAATGGGTTTTCCAGGACATTTTTACTGATGACCTATTCTCTGGATAGGTCATCAGTATGTGATCGGTGGAGGTCCGACACCTGGGACCCCCGACGATCAGCTGTTTGAGAAAGCACCAGCGCCGCAGTAGCGCCACTGTCTTCTGCAGCGTTTCCTAGGCCATGTGACTTCACATTCATCGGTCACATAGCCTAGGCGCTCAGCCCCATTGATAGCAAGCACAACCGCTATACAATGTACGGTGCTGTGCTTGGTAAGCTAAGAGAAGGACGTGGCGCTACTGCAAGAGTTGGAGCCTTCTTAAATAGCTGATCGGTGGGGTTCTACGTGTTGGACCCCCACTGATCTGATACTGATGACCAATCCAGAAGATAGATCATTAGTAAAAAATATCTTGGGAAACTTTTTTAATACTGACCTATCCTCAGAATAGGTCATCAGTATCTGATCGGTGGGGCTCGGACTTCTGGCACTACTGCAGATCAGCTGTTTGAAGAGGCTGCAGTGCTCTGGTGAACATCACAGCCTCCTCGGAGCTTATTAAAAGCAGCGCCATCTATTGGATAGTGGCTGTGTTTGGTATTGCAGCTCAGCCGCATTCACTTTAATGGGACTGAGCTGCGCCTAGGCCATGTGACCAATGAACATGACGTCCCATGGCCTAGAGAGGCTGCATCCCTCCCCGGGGGAGCACTGTGGTCTCTTCAGTGGGGGTGCCGGGAATTGAACCCCCACCAATTTAGATACTGATTACCTATCCTGAGGTCATTTCTGGATTGGACCAAGGAGGTAAAAGGTTTTACAGTACATCTCACATTTTCAGTATTTGCTATCTTTAGTGATGTCAGGAAATCCTAAGACATCTCAAGCACCTTCCTTCCACAATGATCCCATATTTCTCGTATAGACTTCTGGCTATGGAAATTCAGATTATAAACAACTTGTGGACTTTGACCTCTGCAGGAAATGCTTTGTGAGCAAGTTCCTTCAGTCTGTCCGGGAACAGGCGTCCCAGAGGAGCCTCATTTGATAATTTGTGGAAAGTTTCACAAACAAAACTTTCTCTCAAAAGCTTAAGTCTTCTTCTAGATCAAAGGTTTTTTGGGGGAAAGGCTCCAATTTCCCAGCAAAAGTCTTTATATGAAGTATTTATATGGCATTATGGCCGTACCTATTGTGTGAAGCCAACAAGTGTTATACACTTTGATCTTATGATCAAAGACAAGATCCTGTAGGGAATATTGGTGCAACCATATCACTCCTCTCTTTCCAGTTGGCTTCCTATGGTAGACAAAATGGTGGCTCGTTGGATATCAGACAGGTTTCCCCCAACCCCCAGAAACAGGTTTAGGAGGCAATGATATCTACACGTTCATTAATTCATCTTTGCAAAAAGGTAATTTACAAGGTGAGGGCCAAAACTCAAATGGAGATCCTTTTGTCAGTATCCAAATTGGAATATGAGCACCTATTGCTTGTCTGTCGCCTCCTAGGGTGAAAGGGCTAGATATATGTTTGATGGGGCAACAACTGCTAGGTTCCTCACCAATTATGATAATGTGGTTGTCCGAGCCCACAATGGAGTGGTGGTGTACAAGCATGACCACCATTCTATCCACTTCTAATTGGCTGCCAACAAGAGCGCTCAACCATCTTGCTCAACCGAATTTGCAGAAGTATAGCCCGGTCTCTTCGAGGTTCTTTGTGGCTGTTACGCCACTACCTTTCATGGAAACTCTATGCCAAAACACCATGGCGCCACGCTTCTGCACCCAGCTCATTGTCCTTAATATCAGTGTTCAGTTGTGCGTGGGCACTCATGGGTAATGAGCTCCTCTTCCTGGAGGCTGGCCCTACACCTCCTGGTGACCAGCAATTCTGATAGGACTAAGTGTTGCTGCCAAGTACAGCAACCCAATGGACATCACTGGTTAAAGGGCCAACACTTACAACAAATCAGCGTGCAGGACAAGTAGGGGCATCAGCGGGGACACACTAGAGGGGCAACTAAAAATACTAGGGAAACACATGAATACCATCAGGGGATTATCGCTACCTCTCCTACGGGTGTTCTGTCTTATATACAAAGCATACTAAGCCTTTGGAAAAGTATATCTCAGGTTAGAGTCCTATCATAAGTCTTGGGAACTTTCACCAAATCGATGTTTTTTACGATAGAAGTATCATCTTTACTGAAATGTTTAATAGGAACTGCCTTTCATCCTGACGTATGGCATCACCTCCTCTATGAGGGCTCTGTAGCATCGACATCTCAGGATCTTGTATATATATAGTATTGATGGCTGCCACAAGGTGCACCAAAGCCTTGAACCTGGTGGCTGAATGGGCACAAGATGAGATCTTCTTCTTAAATGGGTTAGCCCATCGGCAGATCCTGGATGCGAGGATGTAAGGCAGTTTGTAATAAACTGGGCGCATAGGAATTATTAATGTATTGGCCCATGAAGAACATGTATCACCTATCCACCGGATAGGTGGTAGACTGATGATCCACTGAGACCCCCACCAATCATGAGAATATAGGTCCTCTGAGTCCCCTATGTGAACAGTGGTGATCACTGCTCCATTCATTTCTGTGGAATTCCCAGAAATAGTCCAGAGCTGAATTTGATGCTCCCATAGTGAGTAAAGCCCCTACTATTTATTGGGTAGGGTCCCAGTAGTCGGACCCCCAGCAATCACACATTTATAACCTATCATGTCAAAACACTGGTGATCATATACTGAAAGGGTCCTCACAGATGAAGCAACTCAACATCAGCGCTTTAAAATCATGGATGATAAATTATGAAAGAGGACCACCAGTTGGGAACAATTTGGGATGTGGGCAGTAGGGGGGTCAGGGATAAGAGTGGTTTTCATATTTTTTCCCGTGAAATCTAAGTTTTTGTTCGATTTTTAAGCTTTTAAAAAGTTTTCCCATTGGAAGTCAATAGGGAAAATCTGATTGGTTGTTGTTAGCTCCGCCCACTTTTTCTAATTTGAATTTGGCGTAACTTGCCACCTGATTTCTGCAATTTGCAGCCCCTGACATCAAAAATTTGAGAATTGCAGCATTTTTGGAAGTTAAAATTTTCAAATTTTCACATTTTTCACACTCAAAGACATCTGATTGGTTGATTTTGGCCCCGCCCACTTTTCAGAATTCTAATCCCAGTCCTCCAATGACCAACTGTGCCAAGTTTGAAGACTGTGCCAATAACCGTCTACGAGCAGCGGCAGTTTAAAATTTTCCCATTTAAACCAATTGCTGAAATTTGATTGGCCGATTTAGACTCCGCCCACTTATAAGAATTTTGACCCCAGTCACCCAATGACCCACGGTGCCAAGTTTGGGTATTCTCGTTTAAATACTGTGAGAATGGTAGCTTTTAAAGTTTTCCCATTGAAGTCAATAGGGAAAATCTCATTGGTTGTTTGTAGCTCCGCCCACTTTTAATGTCCCCAAATTGTGACATAAATTTTCAGGTTGACCCCATGACTAAGTGACCCAAGTTTGGTGAGTTTCACTCCGAAGCTGTATGAGTGACAAACGTTTGCATGTTTCCAATAAAACTCTATAGGGAATAATAGTGGTTTTCAGGGCCCGTTCCAGGGGCCCGGAGGGTGGGATGGGTTAACAAAGCACAAGCAAGGGACTCGGGTGGGTGCCGACCAAGTCTGCAAAGTTTGGAATTTGTACTCCTAAAAATATGGGAGGAGTAGCAATTTCAACGTCTCATTACAGTTAATAGAGAGATTTTGATTGGTTCTGTGTGGCCCCTCCCACTTTTTGGGGTCCCCGAAATGTGCCAAAAATTTTCGTGCTGACCCCATGACTAAGTGACCCAAGTTTGGTGACTTTAACTAAAAAGCTGTTTGAGTGACAAAATTTACATTTTTCCAATGAAAGTCTATGGGAAAAATGGGATCTTCGGGGCCCGCCCCAGGGGCCCGGAGGGTGGGATCGGTTAAAAAGCACAAGCAACCTATTCGGGTATGTGCCGAACAAGTGTGCAAAGTTTGGTAATTGTACTCCTAAAACTGTGGGAGGAGTAGCGTATAGAAATTTGCTAAATTTTCATTGGCCGTTGGTAGCTCCGCCCACTATGGGGTGTCCCCGAAATTTACCCGTTTATTCGGGTTGACACCAACAATATGTGATCCAAGTTTGGGGAGCGTAGCTTCAAAATTGTGCGAGTGGGAGCGATTTGAAAATTTTCCTGTCAAAGTCAATAGGAAAAGGGGGTGCTCGGGGCCCGCCCCATGGGCCCCGAGGGTGGGATCGCTAATAAAGCACAAGCAACGTACTTCGCTATAGGCCAAAAAAGTGTGGAAAGTTTGGGGTCTGTAGCACAAAAACTGTAGGAGGAGTAGCGTTTGGAAAACGTGGGGCGGAGAAGAATAATAATAATAATAATAATAATAAGCTGAAATAATCGAATAACAAGATGTTGGCTTTGACAAGCCAACATAATAATATTAATATTCCCAAAAAAGTATACACAAATACAATGCCTGTTACTCAATTGTATCTTCCTAGCTTTGAAGGCTAAATTACTTCACTCTAAACCTCGTCATACACATTGCAAACTTGGCTTGGTCAGGCATGCATGTCTTCGGGTCTAGCGATAGGGAGTAAGCCAATGACAAAACCTTCTGGTGGCAGCTTATCTCCCCCCAGAACAAAAGGATGATGAGATCCAACATGTTCGATCCTTCTCTCCCCCAACATCTGTCATCGTGGGAGAGTCAGGAGGACCTCATACACATTAGATGGTTGTCTGGTGGGTTCGGCTGACCTACCTCTAAGGTCTATGGTCCAGCCAATTGTAATGCACTGACCTAGTCTGATTCTTATTATGGTTCTAATCATTTACTTACTGAAAATAAAAAGCAAACACTAGAAATACACAAAACCTATAGCAAAGTCAGTCATACCTATGGATGCAAGTGTCTCTGGATGTTCTCCCCCTCGGAGATATGTGACATGGCAGTCATCACTAATGCCACTAGGGGCTCATGCACAGCACTGTATGTATTTTGCGGTCTGCAAAAAACGGACGTGCAAAAAACACGGATGGCATTTTGCGGAACAGACCAGCCAACCACCAATAGAACACTCCTATCCTTGTCCGTAATGCGGCCAATAATAGGACATGTTCTATTTTTTTTGTGGAACGGGAATACGGACATACGGGAATGGAATGCACATAGAGTAACTTCAGTTTTTTTCTGAAATGAATGGTTCCCTATACGGTCCAAAAAAAAAAAAACGGAACGGACACATAAAGAAAATACGTTCATGTGGCTGAGCCCTAACAAACACAACAGATGGAGATAGCTGATAATAGGGAACATTCAATTGCATCCAACTCCACCACAAATGGAAAGAGGATAAGCTTTAGGTAGTGTCTCTTTAAAAGGGTTGTCCCACAAAAATATTCTACATTTTACAATCCAGCACCTGGATCTGAATACTTTTATAATTGCATGTAATTAAAAATTCAGTAGAGCCGCTGAGTTATTCACTGAAATCTATCTGTACAGCGCCACCTGCTGTTTGCTCTTTTTCTAAATTCTTTGTCCAGCTGACTGAGAAGGCCGCACATGCTCAGTTCCCTCTGTCAGAAGATTTGTACCTCTGAAACGGCTTCACCTGTTACATATGCACTTGGCAGCTGAAGGCATCTGCCGAGTCCTCTGCACGTTGGCAGGACCAGGCAGTGAAAACATCATCAAGTCTGGACCTGTCAATCAAAGTGCAGAGGGCGTGGCAGTTGCAGAGAGAGCAGAGCCTCTAGGTGTAATGGTAATGCCCCCGTTACTCCTAGAGGCTCATTTGCATATATTAAAACTTAATTTTTCTCAGTATTGTGGGCAAATATGAATGCAGGACCAACACAGATGCCTTCAGCTGCCAAGCGCACGTGTAACAGGTCAGCCAGTGTCTGCTGACAGATGCCCTTCTTGGCATTACACGATTAGTATCGGTCCTGTTCTGTGTTTTTTTCCACTTCCAAGTCCAGTTCTTCTGCTTTCAGCTTGTTGCTCAAGGAGACAGGTATTGTTTCTCTAGTGCTGATGATCCACTAAGAGATATGTACATATTCTGAATACATGTTGCCTACACGCCATGCTTGGCTGGTGGGGGGTGGGGATGAGGACCTCTTGGGGCAGATCTCTTGGTAAAGGTCCAATGTTTCAGTATTTCACAATGTGGTATCTTCAAAATCCCTTAGCGTTCTTAAAGGCGAGTCACATGTGAATACAGTCAAGAGAAAAGCAAAGTCCACCATCTTTGAGTACTATCGTTTTAACGTATCAGGCCATAATAAAAAAAAATCGGGTCTTTAGAAGGTCTTAAAATTAGGTAACTCCAACCTCAGATGAACAACAACACATGACAATACTCACTGTGCCGTGATTTATTCCACAAAACTAGGTCAAAAGACAGAAGTGTTGTATGAAAAATTAAGTCCACCCTTAGGGCTCATGCAAACGAACGTGTACTGCCCGTTGCCGTATTGCGGACTGCATTTGCGGAACCGCAATACACAGGCACGGCTCCATGTGCATTCCGCATCACGGATGCGGACCCATTCACTTCAGAGGTTCCACAAATCCGGAGGTGTGGAACGGAATCACGGAACAGAACACTACGGAAGCACTACGTGGTGCTTTTGTGGGGTTCTGTTCTGTACTTCCGTTTCGCAAAAAGATCTTGCTCTATCTTTTTGCGGAACGGACGAATGATTGTAGACCCATTCAAGTTGAAGGTCTGGATTCATCCCGGCGGCCGTACGGAGGTTGACCGTGCATTGGGGACTGCACATTGCCGGCCCCAATGCACGGAAGGGCCCACCCACGGCCGTGTGAATGACCCCTTACTGCTTTCATAGGAATTAAGGTAAGTAGCCATCAGGTGCCGCTATCGAGATTAAGGGTCCTTTCACACTGGCGTTTTTCTTTTCCGGCATAGAGTTCCGTCCTCGGCGCTCTATGCCGGAAAAATCCTGATCAGGATCATCCCCATGCATTCTGAATGGAGAGAAATCCGTTCAGGATGCATCAGGATGTCTTCAGTTCAGGACCGGAACGTTTTTTGGACGCAGCGCTTTTTGCTCCGTCCAAAAATCCGGAACACTTGCCGCAAGGCTGGATCCGGAATTAATGCCCATTGAAAGGCATTAATCCGGATCCGGCCTTAAGCTAAACGTCGTTTCGGCGCATCGCCGGATCCGACGTTTAGCTTTTTCTCAATGGTTACCATGGCAGCCAGGACGCTAAACTCCTGGTTGCCATGGTAAAATGTAGTGGGGAGCGGGGGAGCAGTATACTTACCATCCGTGCGGCTCCCGGGATGCTCCAGAGTGACGTCAGGGCGCCCTACACGCATGGATCACGTGATCGCATGGATCACGTGATCCAAGCGCATGGGGTGCTCTGACGTCATTCTGGAGCGCCCCGGAAGCCGCACGGACTGTAAGTATACTGCTCCCCCGCTCCCCACTACTACTATGGCAACCAGGACTTTAATAGCGTCCTGGCTGCCATAGTAACCTGAAAGCATTTCGAAGACTGATCAGGATCCTGATCAGTCTTCTAATGCTTCAGGCGACTTGCGTTCTGACCGATCCCGCGGGACGGAAGTGCCTGCCGGATCCTCAGAACGCAAGTGTGAAAGAGGCCTTACTTGATTAACTGATCATCGGCAACTGTGACCACCAGAGGTTTTGGCAGTTTGTTGGCCTGGATCATTCATTGTGTTAATACAAAAAAAATATCAGCAACGATCTTAGAGAGGCAATAGTTGCCATCCATCTTGAAAGGGTTATAAGGCCATGTTCAGACAATCTGAAGGATATCATTCTACAATGAGAAGAATTAGTGGAAACCGTTCAGGACAGCTGTCGATCTTCCCAAGACTGGACATCCCAGCAAATTCACCCCAAGGTCAGAACGTGCAGTGCTCACAAAAATTGCAAAAACCCCAAGAGCTACATGTAAGACTCTGCAGTCCTTTAACATGCTAAATGTCAGGCTCATGACAGTACTCAGAAGAAGACTGAACAAGTATGACCTGTTTGGAGGGGGTTCCAGGAGAAAACATCTTCTTTCTAAAAAGAACATGGCAGCAAGGCTTAAGTTTGCAAAGTTGTACCTGACAAAAGCACAAGACTTGTGGAACATGTTCTTTACAGATGAGAACAAAGGACAGATGTCTGTAGGGGTGCACCACCAATGAAGGCCGTTGAGGCGATCGCCTCAGGCAGCACCAGGTGAGGGGCAAGAGGGGGCAGCGGAAGGGCCATGGGCAATGAGCGCTTTATTGTGGCAAAGGGTTAGGTTAAAAATTACCATCGGGGGTGGGCGCAGATTCGGTTTTCACCTCAGGCAGCACAAAGGCTAGTTGCACCCCTGGTATTTGGCCACCATAATGCACAGCGCCACATTTGGAGAAAACCAAACACAGGATTTCAGCACAAATGCCTCATACCAATCATCAAGTGCGGCAATGGAGGGGCAATGATTTGGGCGTGCTTTCTAGGTCCTTGGCACCTTGCAGTAACTGGGTCGAAGACCAAAATTCCTGCAGAACGATGTGAGAGACTGATAAAGTCAGACAGGAAATGATTACTTCAAGTTATTGCTGTTGAAAGTGGTTCTACGAGCTACTGATTCATGGGGTGGACTTAGTTTTTCACAAATGGGTTTTCTATTTGCAATGACACAGTGGAATCTGTTATGTGTTGTTCTTCTGAGGTTGGATTTACCTAATTTTAAGACCTTCTAAGGACCAGATGTGTTTTATTATGTCCTACTATGAAAAGCCATAGAATTCAAAGAAGGTTGACTTTTTTTTTCTAATGACTGTATAAGCCCAGTTGTACTTATTCAATGGACCCACTCAATGGTCATTCATAAAATACATAGCATTTTTTAAAGCATAGCATTTGCAAAAAAGAGGTAACACTCACTATTAAATTTGAGGGGTTGTGTTAGACCCCATGGCCATCCCTCATCTCTTTCACACTCTGTCTTCTATCTATCCATCTATCTATCTATCTATCTAAAGCAAAAATCTGGCAGCACTACATCCAACTCTACATCCAACTTGAACAAAAAAGGGTGCAACTGCTTGAGAAGGGCTTTAGTGTTGAGCCAAAACGTTGTGTATTCACATGAGTGAATAAAAGCATTTTCTTCATTTTGGCTGATTTTGGAGTGCTGCCTTTTGCTCTCTCTATCTATCTATCTATCTATCTATCTATCTATCTATCTATCCCTTCATAAAGAACAGTCACTTATAAATCTATATTCTCGACTTGAGTTGCCTTCTTTGTGTTTTTTCTTAATTACATGTTATTGCGGAGTATAACTAACCTCCTACGCCTCAGTGTGTATTGTCACCCAGCTTTTCTAGGCATTTTGCATAGTTATGCAGTAACATGTGGCGGTATTGCACATTACCATTCATATCTCCAGGAAAGTCGGGTGGGAACCCAGTAGGAGCTGTAATGGGTGATGTGGAGGTCAACTGCTTTCCCAGGTATACTTGTAACCAAGAAAGGTTTCTCCACAACCATAGAAGAGGATTCTTTACGGTCAGAGCAGTGAGACTATGGAACTCTCTGCCTGAGGAGGTGGTGATGGTAAGTACAATAAAGGAATTCAAGAGGGGCCTGGATGTATTTCTAGAGTGTAATAATATTACAGGTTATAGCTGCTCGAGAGGGGTCGTTGATCCGGGAGTTATTCTGACACCTGATTGGAGTCGGGAAGGAATTTTTCTCCTAAAGTGAGGAAAATTGGCTTCTACCTCAGTTTTTTTGCCTTCCTCTGGAACAACTTGCAGGATAAAAGGCTGAACTGGATGGTCGGTTTCTATGTAAATGTCTGTTAAGCTTTACAATAGAAGATGACATCTATAAGATATACGTAGTATTGGGTCATTTATATGAGAAGTCACAGACCTGAGCTCCTTGTTCTCCGGATAGTCTAGGCGATGAGCATTTACTCTGCTGCTCCGGCTTTCGCCTTGTTCTGCAGGTTCAGCTTTTCTCCTGGAGCCTCCTGACCAGTTCCTTCCCCAGTGAATGCACCTTGCAGTCTCTACAGCTCCTTGCTCACCTTTCCGCCTCCTCCCTACAGTTCACCTGGACCAGATAGAGCTTGAACTGGTTTTTTCCAGTTGTATCTGGCAGCCCGGTACCTGTGAACCTCCCAGTCCCTCCCTGCTGCTGCTTACCTGGGAAGCACAGATTCAGTCACATCCTATAAACAAATGAGAGCTGCCGGGAAGACGGTAATAGGTAGAAGACCAGACAGGTGGCAGTACATGTTGTGATCATTTCTAATGCACAGATGCAGCAGAGCTGAACACGCTCAGCATTGCAACATCAGCTTGGACTATAACAAAGGAATTTTGAACCCATTATTAAGTATCCTATTAAGGACTTCTGAGTTAACCGAGCAGGTTCTTTGCTTAGGAGTCTTATCTGGGAACCAAAATTGGGTTACAAAAGTGTCTCTTGCTCTGGAGGACCCTGCATAAACCCACACAGATAGTCCACTGGTTTTAATAGGAACAGTGTAATACTTCATTTCCTGCGGAGGCACTGCAGGGCAACTGTATGCATGGGTAGGTCTCTACAGTAGACCACAACTGATAGCTTTTTGTAGACGGATCATTCTAAGGAAAAAGCCTTTGAGTCTTCCGGATTCCTCAACCTCATGACAAGTAAGTGTTTAAGATTCAGTGCCTAGGAATGGCACGCGTCTGTCTTGAAAGATGACATTACTTATAATGCCAGGTGGCATTCTCCAGTACTGATCTCTAATTGCAGAGATTGACACAGGAAATGATGGCTACACTGGAACGGCTCCAAAGACCCAGCACCCCACCTTAATTAACGGGCATCCGTCAGCAGATTTGTCCCTAGGACACTGGCCGACCTGTTACACGTGCGCTCGGCAGCTGAACGCATCTGTGTTGGTTCCATGTTCATATGTGCCCATATTACTAAGAAAAATGATGTCTTAATATATGCAAATGAGCCTCTAGGAGCAATGGGGGCGTTGCCATTACACCTAGAGGCTCTGCTGGGTGGAGTTAAGGTGGGGGGGAGTAGTCCACCTGCGCGTTCTGGTGGTGGTCACTGAGCCACGCCAGTTCCTTCCTCTTGAGCAGTGCGGCGGAGCAGTTGTTCCTTTCCTATGAGTCTTTGGACTAGTTTGCTTCAGTGTCAAAATAGTGGGGTTGTGGTGGATTGGGGATCGGTGTTAAATTGGTTGGTTGGGGGGACGGGGGGATTTATAGTGGTTACGTTATCCCACAGTTCTTTCTTAATCAGGGCTCATGTGCACTAACATATTTGTTTTCCGTGTCCGTTCTGTTTTTTGCATCCCGCATGCAGAACCATTCATTTCAATGGGTCCATAAAAAACCCCAGAAATGACGGTTTCCGTATTTTCACATGAACATTCCATAAAAAGATAGAACACGTCCTGTTCTTGAATGTTTTGCAGACAATGAATCCACAAAAAAAAAAAAACAACTGATGCAATACAGATGTCATACGGACGTCATGCATATTTTGGGCGGATCTGTGTTTTATGGACCGCAAAATACATACGGTTGTTTGAATTAGCCCTTATTCTGAGGGCTTGGCCCACTTTGATTGTGCCACAGGTGATCCCTATGACGGAAAAGGGGCCCATATGCTATAGAGAAGGCTGATGTAAGGACCCCAGGGCTATATGACCACATTTTCGGGGATAAATTAAGTACGCCCTCACCGCTGTCTATATGTATTCCCTTATAGATCTATGCCAACAGCAACATCCACAGTGCCCCCATAACAGTGACATCCATAGTGCCCCCATAACAGTGACATCCATAGTGCCCCCATAACAGTGACATCCACAGTGCCTCCATAACAGTGACCTCCACAGTTCCCCCATAAAAGTGACATCCACAGTGCCCCTATAACAGTGACATCCACAATGCACTCATAACAGTGACATCCACAGTACCTCCATAACAGTGACATCCACAATGTCCTCATAACAGTGACATCCACAGTGCCCCCATAACAGTGACATCCACTGTGCCCCCATAGCAGTGACATCCACAGTGCCTCCATAACAGTGACATCCACAGTGCCCCTATAACAGTGACATCCACAGTGCACTCATAACAGTGACATCCACAGTACCTCCATAACAGTGACATCCACAATGTCCTCATAACAGTGACATCCACAGTGCCCCCATAACAGTGACCTCCACAGCGCTCCCATAACTGTGACCTCCACAGTGCCCCCATAACGGTGACAGCCACAGTGCCTCCATAACAGTGACCTCCACAGTGCCCCCATAACTGTGACATCCACAGTGCCCCCATAACAGTGACATCCACAGTGCCCCCATAACGGTGACATCCACAGTGCCCCCATAACAGTGACATCCACAGTGCCCCCATAACAGTGACATCCACAGTGCCCCCATAACAGTGACATCCACAGTGCCCCCATAACAGTGACATCCACAGTGCCCCCATAACAGTGACATCCACAGTGCCCCCATAACAGTGACATCCACAGTGCCCCCATAACAGTGACATTCACAGCATGCTCCCATAACAGTGACATCCACAGTGCCCCCATAACAGTGACATCCACAGTGCCCCCATAACAGTGACATCCACAGTGCCTCATAACAGGGACATCCACAGATCCCCATAACAGTGATCCTCCACAGATGCCCCCATAACAGTCGTCATCCACAGATCCCCATAACAGTGACATCCACAGAGCTCCTCATAACAGTGACATCCACAGTGTCCCTCATAACAGTGACATTCACAGCATCTCCCATAACAGTGACCTCCACAGTGCCCTTATAACAGTGACATCCACAGCATCTCCCATAACAGTGACCTCCACAGTGCCCTTATAACAGTGACATCCACAGCATCTCCCATAACAGTGACATCCACAGTGCCCCCATAACAGTGACATCCACAGTGCCCCCATAACAGTGACATCCACAGTGCCCCCATAACAGTGACATCCACAGTGCCCCTATAACAGTGACATCCACAGTGCCCCTATAACAGTGACATCCACAGCCCCCCCATGTGCCATCCACAGCATAGTGATCAGCCTCTGCAGAAGAGAGAAGAGAAGAAGACGACGAGGGACCGGAAAACATGGAATTGCCGGAGGAGTCGTCACATGACCGCGAAGAGGATTCTGGGAACCCCTGCACTGCGGAGGGTAAGTATTAGTATAGGAATCTTACCTTCACGGGTTCACAGGAATTTTCATCGGGATTCACAAATCCATAAAGAAGATCTGCAGCATTTCAGGTATGAGCTCACCAAGAAAGCTTCAATATCCGTTAAAGTGGAGACAAAAAAAAATGTATTTGTTGGAAAAGCAGATCAGTGTCAGGAGGAGGTGCGAGTAAACACCCTGTGGAGATAAACTACTTAACCTGAAGCTCATAGACTCACAAGGCTTCTGGCACTGAACAAACCTAAACGTCAAACCACATCCCACCATTGCGTGTGAACTGTGAACACGCAACCTGTAAAAAAAGGTGTAGAGCTGAGTCTGACATTGGGGTCTGCCGTGTGGTTGCATAGTGAGAAAGTTTTGTACCCCTATTCTGGATTCTTATGCCAAAGTCAGCTACAGAAGCGCAGTGTGGGGAAAGTTGCTTTAAAGAGACATTTTGGCTTGTTCATTGTTAACTCAGCCGTGTAACCTGTAAGAAGGCGCTCTCTCCCCAAGGAAAGATAGTACCCCCAAAAAAACTTGGGGGCCTGCACACTGTGTGAGAGCGGCCAGTCAATGCCTGCTGAGAACTGTCACTGATGTACTTGAACTTGATTCGTCAGTAAAGGAAGTAATACCTTATCATTGCATTCTCCACCGCCTCAGGGGACCCTGACCGCTCCTCACATTTTATCACCATCAAAGGTACCCTGAGCCACCATCAGGCAGGAGAATCCCCAGAACCAAGGTGTGCTCCGAAAGGGAAGAAAGGTGTGCCCTTTCCATCACTGCATGACCTAGAGGAGCCTCATACCACCTACAACCACCATTCTTACTACTATCACTCCCATCCTCTCCTCTCCTGGGCTCGCTGCCCATGTATGCTCAGATGCACCAACACTCACTTATTACAGACATGCACTCACACCTACCATGATGCTTTAATGAACATTAAGCATGTTCTCAATATATGTGCATGCACACTCGCTAACTACATGCAGGTCTACATGCCTAGTGCACACAGGCACGCAGAAATGCTCCAAACATTGCTCACCGCATACAAGCACGCAGGCTTATTACACTTATACACAAATGCATGCCCTCAAATGATATTCCCTGTATACTCATGACTTGTAGGTGCACACACATGCACGCCATGCAGAAACATTCATAGAGTACATATAGTCAAATATACATACATGTGTACACTTACTACATACAGACAAACATATGTTCCGGGGGGTGTCTCTGAGATGTAAGAAGGGTTCAGATTTTACAAAAAGGAAGAAATCCTGGCGTTACAATATAAAGATAAAGTGTATAAGATTTGGAAAATACGACAGTGACCTCTATTGTTCAAATGTGGTAATTCAGTATTTTTTTTCCGTAGGACGATGGAAGCCCCTCTGCCAAACAGGTGCTTCCATGGGCATAACTACCGCCATAGCAGCTGTTATGGGGCCCACAGGCTATTGGGGCCAACTTCAGAAAAGAACTGTGAGAACCCACCATAGCTTCAGCTTAAAGGGATTTTGAGAGTATTCAAATGGGTTTTCCAGGATATTTTTACTGATGACCTATTCTCTGGATAGGTCATCAGTATGTGATCGGTGGAGGTCCGACACCTGGGACCCCCGACGATCAGCTGTTTGAGAAAGCACCAGCGCTCGCAGTAGCGCCACTGTCTTCTCGCAGCGTTTCCTAGGCCATGTGACTTCACATTCATCGGTCACATAGCCTAGGCGCTCAGCCCCATTGATAGCAAGCACAACCGCTATACAATGTACGGTGCTGTGCTTGGTAAGCTAAGAGAAGGACGTGGCGCTACTGCAAGAGTTGGAGCCTTCTTAAATAGCTGATCGGTGGGGTTCTACGTGTTGGACCCCCACTGATCTGATACTGATGACCAATCCAGAAGATAGATCATTAGTAAAAAATATCTTGGGAAACTTTTTTAATACTGACCTATCCTCAGAATAGGTCATCAGTATCTGATCGGTGGGGCTCGGACTTCTGGCACTACTGCAGATCAGCTGTTTGAAGAGGCTGCAGTGCTCTGGTGAACATCACAGCCTCCTCGGAGCTTATTAAAAGCAGCGCCATCTATTGGATAGTGGCTGTGTTTGGTATTGCAGCTCAGCCGCATTCACTTTAATGGGACTGAGCTGCGCCTAGGCCATGTGACCAATGAACATGACGTCCCATGGCCTAGAGAGGCTGCATCCCTCCCGGGGGAGCACTGTGGTCTCTTCAGTGGGGGTGCCGGGAATTGAACCCCCACCAATTTAGATACTGATTACCTATCCTGAGGTCATTTCTGGATTGGACCAAGGAGGTAAAAGGTTTTACAGTACATCTCACATTTTCAGTATTTGCTATCTTTAGTGATGTCAGGAAATCCTAAGACATCTCAAGCACCTTCCTTCCACAATGATCCCATATTTCTCGTATAGACTTCTGGCTATGGAAATTCAGATTATAAACAACTTGTGGACTTTGACCTCTGCAGGAAATGCTTTGTGAGCAAGTTCCTTCAGTCTGTCCGGGAACAGGCGTCCCAGAGGAGCCTCATTTGATAATTTGTGGAAAGTTTCACAAACAAAACTTTCTCTCAAAAGCTTAAGTCTTCTTCTAGATCAAAGGTTTTTTGGGGGAAAGGCTCCAATTTCCCAGCAAAAGTCTTTATATGAAGTATTTATATGGCATTATGGCCGTACCTATTGTGTGAAGCCAACAAGTGTTATACACTTTGATCTTATGATCAAAGACAAGATCCTGTAGGGAATATTGGTGCAACCATATCACTCCTCTCTTTCCAGTTGGCTTCCTATGGTAGACAAAATGGTGGCTCGTTGGATATCAGACAGGTTTCCCCAACCCCAGAAACAGGTTTAGGAGGCAATGATATCTACACGTTCATTAATTCATCTTTGCAAAAAGGTAATTTACAAGGTGAGGGCCAAAACTCAAATGGAGATCCTTTTGTCAGTATCCAAATTGGAATATGAGCACCTATTGCTTGTCTGTCGCCTCCTAGGGTGAAAGGGCTAGATATATGTTTGATGGGGCAACAACTGCTAGGTTCCTCACCAATTATGATAATGTGGTTGTCCGAGCCCACAATGGAGTGGTGGTGTACAAGCATGACCACCATTCTATCCACTTCTAATTGGCTGCCAACAAGAGCGCTCAACCATCTTGCTCAACCGAATTTGCAGAAGTATAGCCCGGTCTCTTCGAGGTTCTTTGTGGCTGTTACGCCACTACCTTTCATGGAAACTCTATGCCAAAACACCATGGCGCCACCTTCTGCACCAGCTCATTGTCCTTAATATCAGTGTTCAGTTGTGCGTGGGCACTCATGGGTAATGAGCTCCTCTTCCTGGAGGCTGGCCCTACACCTCCTGGTGACCAGCAATTCTGATAGGACTAAGTGTTGCTGCCAAGTACAGCAACCCAATGGACATCACTGGTTAAAGGGCCAACACTTACAACAAATCAGCGTGCAGGACAAGTAGGGGCATCAGCGGGGACACACCAGAGGGGCAACTAAAAAATACTAGGGAAACACATGAATACCATCAGGGGATTATCGCTACCTCTCCTACGGGTGTTCTGTCTTATATACAAAGCATACTAAGCCTTTGGAAAAGTATATCTCAGGTTAGAGTCCTATCATAAGTCTTGGGAACTTTCACCAAATCGATGTTTTTTACGATAGAAGTATCATCTTTACTGAAATGTTTAATAGGAACTGCCTTTCATCCTGACGTATGGCATCACCTCCTCTATGAGGGCTCTGGTAGCATCGACATCTCAGGATCTTGTATATATATAGTATTGATGGCTGCCACAAGGTGCACCAAAGCCTTGAACCTGGTGGCTGAATGGGCACAAGATGAGATCTTCTTCTTAAATGGGTTGGCCCATCGGCAGATCCTGGATGCGAGGATGTAAGGCAGTTTGTAATAAACTGGCGCATAGGAATTATTAATGTATTGGCCCATGAAGAACATGTATCACCTATCCACCGGATAGGTGGTAGACTGATGATCCACTGAGACCCCCACCAATCATGAGAATATAGGTCCTCGAGTCCCCTATGTGAACAGTGGTGATCACTGCTCCATTCATTTCTGTGGAATTCCCAGAAATAGTCCAGAGCTGAATTTGATGCTCCCATAGTGAGTAAAGCTCCCCTACTATTTATTGGGTAGGGTCCCAGTGGTCGGACCCCCAGCAATCACACATTTATAACCTATCATGTCAAAACACTGGTGATCATATACTGAAAGGGTCCTCACAGATGAAGCAACTCAACATCAGCGCTTTTAAAATCATGATGATAAATTATGAAAGAGGACCACCAGTTGGGAACAATTTGGGATGTGGGCAGTAGGGGGGGGTCAGGGATAAGAGTGGTTTTCATATTTTTTTCCCGTGAAATCTAAGTTTTTGTTCGATTTTTACAAATTGAATAAAATATGTGTGAATTATGCTTCTAAACCCTGGTGGGACCTCTCGCAGGAGGTGTTTCTTCTCCTTTCTCTTACTTGCTTCTTATCTACACATCCAATCTTTCTGAATGATTCTTCTACAAAATACTTGCAGAACCTGACTGCACCGCATACCTGACCGCACCACATTCCTGCCATTGCCTTCAGCTCCACTTGAATAATAATAATAATAATTGGAATAAATTACTGTTTAAAGGGGTTTTCCCCATCTCAGACAATGGGGGCATATCGCTAGGATATCCCCCCATTGTCTGATAGGTGTGGGTCCCACCTACTATGAGAACGGAGCAGGGAAATGTATGGAGGGCACACTGTACATGCGCAGCCGCCCTCCATTCATTTCTATGGGGCTGCCGAAAATAGCCGAGAGCTGGCTCAGCTTTTTCCGTCTGCCCCATAGAAATGAATGGGAGCATGGGCCGCGCATGCGCAGTGTGCTGCCATTCACATCTATGGGAGAGGCGGGGAGCAGCGCTTGGTGGTGGATGGACCCTGGGAAATCTGGGGTCCTGCAGCCACAGCGCTCCTCGCTTTGTTCTCGTTCTAGGTGCGAGTCCCAGCGGTGGGACCCGCACCTATCAGACAATGGGGGCATATCCTAGCGATATGCCCCCATTGTCTGAGAAGGGAATATCCCTTTAAGTCATTTTTAGGCTTCAACCACAATGTGATTTTTATTGCGCTGTTCTAAAACTTTTTACAATGGTCTGTGACATCATTCAGTAAAATGTTTTATTACTCTCACAGATATCAAACCTTTACATGGCTAATAAAATAAAATCAATGAGCTGAGACTGACAAAAGAATAAACTGATAGTGGTGCTCGGTCACTGATTACACAAGTTGGTTCCCTTTTTTTTGGGCCCTGTAGCAGGGTATATGTTAAGGTCACATTAATATTTGGTGGCATCTCTCCTTGCTGCCATACATGCTGCCACTCTGGCATGGTGGCGGCCATACAGATGCTGGATATCCTCCTGTGGCAGTGGTCATACAGATACTGCATATCCTCCTGTGGCAGTGGTCATACAGATACTGCATATCCTCCTGTGGTAGCAGTCATATAGATGCTGGATATCCTCCTGTGGTAGCGGTCATACAGATGCTGGATATCCTTCTGTGGCAGTGGTCATACAGATACTGGATATCCTCCTGTGGCAGTGGTCATACAGATACTGGATATCCTCCTGTGGAGCGGTCATACAGATGCTGGATATCCTCCTGTGGCAGTGGTCATACAGATGCTGGATATCCTCCTGTGGCAGTGGTCATACAGATACTGCATATCCTCCTGTGCAGCGGTCATATAGATGCTGGATATCCTCCTGTGGCAGTGGTCATACAGATACTGGATATCCTCCTGTGGCAGTGGTCATACAGATACTGGATATCCTCCTGTGGAGCGGTCATACAGATGCCGGCTATCCTCCTGTGGTAGAGGTCATACAGATGCTAGCTATCCTCCTGCGGTAGCGGCCATACAGATGTGGTGTTGCTCCTGTGTGTCTTCCCATTATGCATAATGGCAGTAGGCGCTCTCCCCTTGTGCCAAACAGTCCATGAATTCTGATGCGGTCATTATTAGCACCAATACAGAACCTGCTTTCATCACGGAACACTATTGTTTTCCATCCATGCCTGAATGCAGCCCTTCTTCAAGAAGACATTTTCTTATGGTCCAGGCAGTCACTGCAGGAGCTACTGCAGAACCAACCTGTGATGCCGTAGCTATCTTATGAGATTCAGCAGCTCTTCTTATACGGTATCTTGGTGTGGATCTGTCTGTCTTGACCATCCAGAATTCTGTCCACTGTATAGACCACTGGTAGACTACAGAAACTTCTCATCCAACTGTTTCCAAAATTTGATGGATGGACCGTTCAGTTTCTCGAAGTCACGCTATTCGACTCCTTTCAAAGTCCATTAATTTGCGAGACATAAGGAACATTTCAACTGCACCCAACCAACAGTCCTGTGAGAGAGACGACGAAAAACAAATTGCAGCGACCGGGCCACAGGGGCAATATGTGAGTGTTGGTGGGCCGATGGGGGTAGTAGCAGTTTGACTCACTGTTCTGTAGAGCTCCCTGGGCTGGTGTGCAGTGAATGGAAGGACAGCACCAGTTCCTTCAGGGCACTGTCTGTTCTCCAGGGACTCCTGTCAGATGGTGGTTGAGGTGCCCTTGGAGGCAGGGTCCCTGGTGTTCGTGACGCCAGCACCGTTAGGTGCAAAGGAAGGTGGTAGAAAGGATGAGGAGTCAATGGTTGTAAACAATGGAACTTTTTACTTAATCAATTGCCTTGAGGTAGTTAGTGCAGTACATTTACATGGCAAGGGTGACAACCCATATGATGCATACACGATTGGCTTAGCTGCAATCCTAGTAACAGGCTTGACAATAGATGCATTGAGATTTTCCTATGGCTGGTATAAAAGAATTCCTTTCTAACTATCCTCACACAGTTTACTCTGGTCTGTGCTAGGTAGCTGTAAGGATATTCTCCCTACTCCTTCAGCTTGGCCAGGGCTAAGGGGCTAAGATAGCAGCTACATATTGGACTTTGCTTCTACTGCTCCTCACACATCACTACCTCTCTCCTTACTCCTCAGCTAACTTTCTTCCTTCTACACAGAACTGACACACCCTAAGATATAGATCAATTGATAGATAGATAGATAGATAGATAGATAAATAAATAGATAGATATATGTATATGTGGTGCCAGCACCATCTAGGGGTGAATGGATGTAATGACATGCTCAAATAAAACTGCTTGTTATATGGAATTACAGTTCACACAGAAATACATTAATATGCATACTAGAAATAGCCAAAATTATACAGGGCCCCACGACCATCACCGATTAGATCACTGCACAGTGATCCCAGACAACAAAGTCTGTGGAGCCCCTATATGTTAAGTAAGGATCTCTGGAACTTTGATCACTACATGTAACACCCATTAGCATCACCATATATATATATATATATATATATATATATATACACACACACATTGCTCACAAAAAGTTAGGCATATTTGGCTTGGCTTTTGGTGAAATTTATGGAAAATGTAAAAAGTTCACACTACAGTGATATTATATCATGAACGTCGGGCATTTAAGTAGAAGCAGCAATGGTGATTTCCTCATCTCAAACAATTTAATGAAACAAAAGCCAACACCAGTGCTGGGTATACCGCCACAAAATGTCATCGTCTCAGGAACTTGTCATGTGGCCTTGAGCATCAATTACAGCTTGACAACAACGTCTCCTGCTGTTCACAAGTCAACATATTGTCTGCTGAGACATGGCATCCCACTCTTCTTGAAGGGCGGCCCTCAGGTCATTGAGGTTCTGGGGTACAGAGTTACGAGGCCTCTACACAGTAACTCGGCCTATCCCATAGGTTTTCAATGGGATTCAGGTCTGGAAAAAGTGCAGGCCACTCCATTTGAGGTCCCCCAGTCTTCAGCAGCCGTTCCCTAATGATGCGACCTCGAAGAGCTGGCTCATTGTCGTCCATGAAGATGAAATTAGGCCTGTGTTGTTCATACAGAGGCACAATGACTGGATTAATGATGTTCTTCACGTAGTATGGGCTTGTCACTGGACCATTCACAAAGTGTAGGGCAGTTCTGTATTGACTGGACACACCTGCACACGCTGTAACACCACCACCAAAGGCTCGTCTGGTGAAAAGAGTGGCGGACGCACAGTGGTCTCCTTGACGTCTCCAACATCATTGGTGGCCATCATTTCTGCTCAGCATGAATTGACTTTCATCAGTGAACAGCACTGAGGCCCACTGGTCCCTTGTCCATCGTAGATGCTCCCTGGCCGATGCAAGACGATGACGCCTGTGGTCAGGTCAGGTGGCAGGCCGTTCAGCACACAGATCACTCTGATGTAATTGGTTTCGAATGGTCTGATGTGACACTTGGCTGCCTCTCACCTCCCTTAAATATGTCTGGGGTTGTGTGGCATTCATTATCCGGTTTCGCAGGGCATTGTTCACAATGAAGCATTCATCAGTATGGGATGTGGCCAAAGGATGTCCACTTCTCTGCCTTTCTGTGACTCTTCCAGTGTCTGTATCTCTGATACAACCTGCTGATGACACTCTAAGCTCAGTGGCCACTTTCATCTGAGAACATCCTGCCTGGAGCCTCACAATGGCGAGGTACTGTTGTTGATCAATTGTTAGGAGTCGTCTTGGTCTCATGATGTCAAAATGTGAACAGCATGATGAGGAGGACTGTTTAATACCAATTATAACTGAACCAGGAAATTTATTGGGCGATTCACGGATCATCTGTTGCGAATTTTCCCGTTAAGCTCTTTGTTAGAGAACAGCAAGTTGTGAAAAAAGTCCTGAAACATTAAACAGTTGGACATGTGCATTAAAAGTTTAAAGAAAGTCACATTAAGTTCACCTGTAAAGGTTTGAGGTCATTTTAGGTTCATCAATAGGCTTTTTATCTTAACTATTTTTTATTTTATTTTTTCAGTTTACAGTAGTGTATATTCTCAAATTCTACAGGCTATTTGGAATCTGAATGTTATGACAGTGGTTGTGGAACCACTATGTCAATCAACAGATTGGACTTTGGGCTATTCCTAAGGGGTTGTAATAGCAGACTCATGGTTTTCAACCTTTAACTCCTGAAAAGGGATTTGGACTTTGCTGCAGGGGAACCACCAGGACACTACTTCCTGGAGTAGTCTCTGTATGAATGACAGCTGACCCAAGGAAAAACCGTGGTCAGGGACAGAACCAAAGTCAACACAGGCAGAGTACGAGCAATCCGATAAACAGCGAGGGGTCAATACAGTGGTCGGGTCAGGCAGCGGAGGGTCAGTATCTGGGTAAAGGTCAGTACACGGGCAGAGAATCAAACACATCACACCTTTGCAGCATACTACCAAGCTAGACAATCTATTGCTCAGGCGCCCCATTGAGAAAGGTACCTACAGGTGACTAGCCACTGGCTGGTGAGAACTAGGGTGCATGGGCTGGCCCTTTAAGAACTGGGGTCAGCAGGTGCAGGTGCACCCTACAAGGCTGAGAAGTGGAGGCTTAGTCGACAAGCAGTTTACAGCCTGCATGGAGGGACAGAGCTACCCTGGTGGCTGGAGCCTCCAGGAAGAAGAGAAGAGCGAGAGGCAGGTCTGTGCCACTGGAAGCTAGGGGATTGGGACAGGTGAGCCGAGCAGTGGTGGCCACGATCCGACGCTGTAACACTGACGTTGCCTCTTAATATGACTACTTTCGTATGTTCTTCAGTATGTCCTGGGCTGCTAAAATTCTTAGTTACAGACCAGAAAACCCCCGCAAACACTAAAAACACTCAATAGCAAAAATGCAAACATTTCATAATGCATTTATACTTTAAAGTAACATCTACAGTTGGTGCATACAACATGCTCCAAAATGTCGATAAAATGCAGGGAAAACAGAAAGCGATAGTAGCCCATTCATTTCGTGCTGCCTGTCTGGGGATTGTCTGTTCTTACGGGTGACTTTTACAGAGGTGTCTGATAATCTGCAATGTGTGATAATCTGTCATGAATCAGATCTCATTATTGTCAGAAGAAAGTGATTTCACTGGTTTCATGGGTTTATATCATATTACATGACTGCCTGGTAGACATTGGGTGACATGTCCTGTCCCTTTAAGAAGTGCCTTTGGTTCCTCTAGCCCTCAGTCCCGCCCCCTGGTGATTCACACTCCAGTTTGTCACACACTTTACTGGAATAACAGGAAGCTTTTGCCAAATTAAAGGTGGAGATTGAAAGTAAATGATGACAATGAGACGGGGAAAACGAGATTTCTTGGAGACCCTGCAGATGAAGTGAGCAGTGAGATTATTATAGGATTCCTTAAAGTGGAAGGCGTCTGGAGACACTTATTTGGCAGCAGATCCGGACTCTCAGGGGAGTCAAGAAACAATCACAACTTGTACGATACTTCTGACTATGTGACCCTTTAAATCTGGGATTATGGAGCTGCGTCCGTACCCCCGGCTTGTTCCACTGTTCCTGGGAATTATTTTAGGGAATATCCTGCAGGTAAGAACTGGGAAGAGCGATGACTGTGTGTTCTCATGTGCAATCATTAGGGACCTCATGATAACGGGGGTCTACGGAGTACGTCATTATTTCGCTCCATCCATGATCCTCCAGTGCTCATCTAGAATATATTGGTCATTGAGCTTAAATCCGGGGGTACGGTGGTAAAGGTTAAATCTAGGGGGGTGGTACTGGAGGTTAGATATGGGGGATGATGTTTGAGGTTAGATCTGGGGGGATGGTGTTGGAGATTAGATCTAGGGGACGGTGCGGTGTTGGAGATTAAATCTGGGAGAAGGTGTTGGAGGTTATATCTGGGGGACGGTGTTAGACATTAGATCTGGTTGGACAGTGTTGGAGTTTAGATCTGGGGGAAGGTGTTGTAAATTAGATTTGGGGGCGCTGTTGGAGGTTAGATCTGGGGGCAGTGTTGGAGGTTAGATCTGGGGGACAGTGTTGGAGGTTAGATCTGGGGGGACAG
This sequence comes from Bufotes viridis, assembly GCA_033119425.1. Lineage (NCBI taxonomy): Eukaryota > Metazoa > Chordata > Amphibia > Anura > Bufonidae > Bufotes > Bufotes viridis. Next base: position 18,173,966 of record CM065594.1, read on the forward strand.
TGTTGGAGGTTAGATATAGGGGACAGTGTTGGAGGTTAGATATAGGGGATGGTGTTGGAGGTTAGATCTGGGAGGGGGAAGTGTGTTGGAGGTTAGATTTGGGGGGCAGTGTTGGAGGTTAGATCTGGGGGGCAGTGTGATGGAGGTTAGATATGGGGGGCAGTGTGATGGAGGTTAGATATAGGGGACAGTGTTGGAGGTTAGATATAGGGGATGGTGTTGGAGGTTAGATCTGGGAGGGGGGGAAGTGTGTTGGAGGTTAGATCTGGGGGGGCAGTGTTGGAGGTTAGATCTGGGGGGCAGTGTGATGGAGGTTAGATCTGGGGGGCAGTGTTGGAGGTTAGATCTGGGGGGCAGTGTGATGGAGGTTAGATCTGGGGGGGGCAGTGTTGGAGTTTAGATCTGGGGGAAGGTGTTGTAAATTAGATTTGGGGGGGGGGTGCTGTTGGATGTTAGATCTGGGGGGGCAGTGTTGGAGGTTAGATCTGGGGGACAGTGTTGGAGGTTAGATATAGGGGACAGTGTTGGAGGTTAGATATAGGGGATGGTGTTGGAGGTTAGATCTGGGGGGGGGTGAAGTGTGTTGGAGGTTAGATTTGGGGGGGGCAGTGTTGGAGGTTAGATCTGGGGGGGCAGTGTGATGGAGGTTAGATATGGGGGGCAGTGTGATGGAGGTTAGATATAGGGGACAGTGTTGGAGGTTAGATATAGGGGATGGTGTTGGAGGTTAGATCTGGGGGGAGTGTGTTGGAGGTTAGATCTGGGGGGCAGTGTTGGAGGTTAGATCTGGGGGGCAGTGTGATGGAGGTTAGATCTGGGAGGTGGGGCAGTGTTGGAGGTTAGGTCTGGGGGGGAGGCAGTGTTGGAGGTTAGATATAGGGGATAGTTTTGGAGGTTACATCTGGGGGAGTGGTGTTGGAGGTTAGATTTGGGGGGATGGTGTTGGAGGTTAGATCTGGGGGGGGGCAGTGTTGGAGGTTAGATCTGGGGGGGGGCAGTGTTGGAGGTTAGATTTGGGGGGATGGTGTTGGAGGTTAGATCTGGGGGGGCAGTGTTGGAGGTTAGATATAGGGGATGGTGTTGGAGGTTAGATCTGGGGGGGCAGTGTTGGAGGTTAGATATAGGGGATGGTGTTGGAGGTTAGATCTGGGGGGCAGTGTTGGAGGTTAGATATAGGGGATGGTGTTGGAGGTTAGATCTGGGGGGGCAGTGTTGGAGGTTAGATATAGGGGATGGTGTTGGAGGTTAGATTTGGGGGGATGGTGTCGGAGGTTAGATCTGGGGGGATGGTGTCAGAGGTTAGATCTGGGGGAGGGGGCAGTGTTGGAGGTTAGATATAGGGGATGGTGTTGGAGGTTACATTTGGGGGGAGGGTGTTGAAGGCTATATCTGGGGGGACAGTGTTGGAGGTTAGATCTGGGGGGGTGTTTAAAGTTATATTTGGGGGGACTATGCTGGATATTAGATCTAGAGGATGGTGTTGGAGGTTAGATCTGGTTGGACGGTGCTGCAGGTTAGATCTGAATCTAAATTTTCAGGGCCATAGCTCTGTTTCCAGCCCTATTGCCTTTTGGCAGCGTTCACAATATGCAGCCAGCTTGAGAGCTCAGACCATATCACATGTTTAGCTAACAGATATTTGAAGATGTTAGTTCCGTTGATGTAGCAGAGTTCATTTTGTTATGTACTCTTCAGAGCAGCTCTGATAACTCTTGCATTCAGATCTGCAGTTGCTATATTGCAGTTTAGCTAAAATGACAAAATGACCTCTGCTCTGTATATGATACAAGCATAGAGGCCAATGTACACGGCAAACCCATATGTGCTATTATATGGCTGTATGCAGGGGCGGTAACTACCATAGCGGCAGACCATGTGACTGCTATGGGGCCCAGGGCAAGAGAGGGCCCAGTCTTAGTTGGGATCATCCTCTCTTCTACTGGGGGTGAAAACTTGGTCCGGACTCTACCCTCTAAAAGAACAACTTATAGCAAATGAGGCAGTGAAGAAACGGCCCAAGGGTCATTGAACGGGGTTTAGGCAGAAACCCTCCTGTCCTGTGTGGGGGGTCTGGTTTGATCCATGCTATGGGGCTCTTACATTTCTATGTACACCACTGGCTGTATGTATGGAGTCTGCCAGCCTTTCAGTCTAATGTACAGCACAACACTCAGCAAAGTCCTCTCTACTACATAAGAGAGTCAATGTTTACTATATGACACACAGTCGCACATGAATAGGAAACCAGAGAGTTTCAGTATCTGGTCTTTGTTTATCCTCCGCTCAGTGCGGTTCCAGATATAAGTAACATGTCAGGACAACTTACCTAGGTAATATATGTGTATGTAGTAGTGCTGAGATGGTCAGATTTGAGTTTGTCATTTGGCAGGACTCACTATGATATCTATAGACAGCAGATCTGCCTGTATATATATATGTGTGCCCTGAATGGGACTTTACAGATTACTTACAGATATCATCTACACACAGGCAACATTATATGTCCATTGTATCACTTATCTTCTATTCATCCTGAGCCAGACTGAAACTATCAGACAGCATTATAAGCCACCATACAGTGTACAAATAATACTGTCATGCACTGAATAAATAATACTGCCACACAGCACATAACTAGTGCTGTCATACAGTGTATAAACAATACCACCATACGGTGTACAAATAATACTGTCACGCACTGAATAAATAATACTGCCACACAGCATATAAATAGTGCTATCATACAGTGTATTAAATACCACCATACAGTGTACAAATAATACTGTCACGCACTGAATAAATAATACTGCCACACAGCATATAAATAGTGCTATCATACAGTGTATTAAATACCACCATACAGTGTACAAATAATACTGTCACGCACTGAATAAATAATACTGCCACACAGCATATAAATAGTGCTATCATACAGTGTATTAAATACCACCATACGGTGTACAAATAATACTGTCACGCACTGAATAAATAATACTGCCACACAGCATACAAATAGTGCTATCATACAGTGTATTAAATACCACCATACAGTGTACAAATAATACTGCTATACAGTCTTCAAATAATACCACCATACATTGTCTAAATAACATCACCAAACAGCAGATAAAAATTACTCTCAAGCAGTGTATAAATAATACCATCATTTAAGATATAAATTGTGCCATCATCATGTGTATAAATAATACTTCCATACAGCGTAAAAATAATACAATGCAGTGAATAAATAATACCATCATACAGTATAATATTACCATGCAGTATAAAAATGATGCAAACAGTGTATAAATAATACTACCATACAGTATATAAAGAATACTGTTATCATATATGTATATATAAATAATACCACCATTCACTGTATAAATAATACTGCCACACCACATATAACTAGTGCTGTCATACAGTGTATAAATAATACTGCTATACAGTCTTCAAATAATACCACCATACATTGTCTAAATAACATCACCAAACAGCAGATAAAAATTACTCTCAAGCAGTGTATAAATAATACCATCATTTAAGATATAAATTGTGCCATCATCGAGTGTATAAATAATACCACTATACAGTGAATAAATAATATTGCCATAAAGTGTATAAATAATACCACAATACAGTGTATAAATAATACCATCATACAGTATAATATTACCATGCAGTATATAAATGATGCAAACAGTGTATAAATAATACTACCATACTGTATATAAAGAATACGGTTATCTAATGTATAAATAATACCGCCATTCACTGTATAAATAAATAATACTGCAGAACCATGATGCCTGGTGGCTCTACTATGCATGTATAGTACACAGCCTACTATATATCAGTGGTGGTCCAATGCAGAACATGTAGGAGGTCTATTATTGCAAAGTCCATGGGTGCAATGTGCATCTTATTTTTCAGTCTAGACAACTGGTGTCCATACGATGCAGGAGAAGGACGTGTGGCAGAACCCTGATAGAGGAGGTCTATACCCTGCAGAATCTCAAGTGCAGAAGAGCATGTACACTGCAGAAGCCTGACCTGTGGAGGCTATAGAAATCCCAATTATTCCATGTCATGTATAGCACTGATCATTGCACATGGGGCAGAAGGACCTCTTGGTCACTCATCTTCAGGACCACAATCTCTGCACGCCTGGTGGTTTTATTATGCTGATATAAGAGGTGCCTTCAATCCAGTATCTTTGGCTGTGGACTTGTAGAGTAGATGCTTACAGCAATCCTAGTCCTAGCCGTCCAATCTTCTGAGATGCCCCAGTAGATATACGCCTGGAGACCATTAGAACGACATCTGCTAATCTAGAAGGACCTTGTAGTTGTGATGTGGCAAGGAAACCTGATACACCCTGGCACTTGGCATAGAGTCAAAGTGAAATGTATTCTGTTACTGACTTACTAGTATGGCAATTTTAAGTTTCCATCAGGCTACAAGTGCAATATGTTTGTAGCATTTAACCATTGAGACACAGGGCTGCGAGGAGCTGTGTACACAAAACGGCGGGAAATTTTTTTAACCAAGGTTGCATCTTCATCTTAGCAACTTGCATTGGGCATTGGATCTTAGATGCTGGATCTGTTGCTTCAAACGTGTACAAAGCCCCTGCATATATCCTCAGATGGTGGTGCGCAATGTTTAAGTTGCATGGTGCTCTGTGTGGTACCATCCGTTAGCGCCATATAGTGTACACTACATATACCTGTACCATCTAGTGCTTAATTCTAAGTGCCATACAATAGGGTGCTTATTTGCCTAAATAACAATGATGTATAGTGCCACCACACTGTAAATACCGCCAAACAATGCCCAAAAAATACCAACAGTAACCAAAAACAGCAAAGTGGTCTGACGCCAGGGCTATCAATGTATAGATAATACCGCCATATAATTAATATTAAGACTCGTGGTGCTTTAAAAGCCTCAGATACCTGTGACACCCTTGAGGTCAGCTGCCAGGTGGAGAGTTCAGTACAACATGGTGTGTCAATGCCACTTGCAGTCTTAGGGTGCTTTCACACTTGCGTTCTTTGGATCCGGCGGGCAGTTCCGTCCCGCCGGATCGGTGACAATGCCTGACAACTGAAAGCATTTGTAGACGGATCCGGCTTGCGGATCCGTCTACAAATGTATTGCAAGTGCGGATCCGTCTCTCCGTTTGCCATGCGGATAGACGGATCCGTCTTGCATTTTTGTACAGTTTTAAAGGTCTGCGCATGCGCAGACCGGAAGGACGGATCCGTCCTTCAGTCTTTTTAATTCCGGATCCGGCCCCAATGTAAGTCAATGTAAGTCAATCCGGCGTTCAGGCATGTGTTCCGGCTTTTCAGGACGGAGACAAAACCGCAGCATGCTGCGGTTTTGTCAACGTCCTAAAAACGTTCACATACTGAACGGAAGACATCCTGATGCATCCTGAACGGATTTCTCTCCATTCAGAATGCATTGGGATAATCCTGATCAGTTCCTTTCTGGATTAGAGACCCGACTACGGATCTCTATGCCAGAAAGGAAAAACGCTAGTGTGAAAGTACCCTTAGCGTGGCTTTGTGGCACCTGGACTGGTATAACTAGCAGGTACTGATGGGACTTCTGCCAAATGTGAAAAAGTACCAGGGGTTGTGCCAACCAAGGTGCTCTACCGTTATCTCATGAAGGTTTTATGACAGTTTTAGACCAGTAATGGTGTAGCAATACTATAGCGGTGGGTGGCGCGCCTCTGGTTAGGCCTGAGCCTCTCAGTGGTCCCCATTGCGGTGTGAATGTAATAACTGGGTGAAAACCTTTTCTCCTAAACTTCTAAATTGCGTAGGTCTGAGGTTTACACGGCGCCATCGAGCCGTGTAATCTACTCCATAATTCATTTTTATAAAAATCACTGGAAAGGACAGCAGTGCCAAATGGAGTGTACTGGACCCAGTGCATTATATACTGTGTATACTGCTTATGTCTGCAACGATCTGTGCGCTATGAGGGCACTCTATCTCATATGGGAGTGAATGAGGTTTCTTTTTACCTTCCTTTTTCGCACCTTATTGTTTAGAATGATTTCTTAATGGTATTTTACTTATATAATGCTCTGCATTGTATACTGTGCACTAGAATATCTTCTGCACTGTATATTATTCATAGGGATGTTCGGGGGAGTTTATCCTGTTCATTAGAATGTGCTCTGCATTGTATATTGTCTATTAGAATATCTTCTGCATTGTAAATTGTTCATAGAAATGTTTGGCACAGTGTGTCCTATTGAGCATTAGAATGTGCTCTGCATTGTATATTGTCTATTAGAATATCTTCTGCATTGTAAATTGTTCATAGAAATGTTTGGCACAGTGTGTCCTATTGAGCATTAGAATGTACTCTGCGGTGTACATTGTGCAATGTCTTCTGTATTGTATTTTGCGCCTTAAAACATCTTCTGCATTCTATATGATCTAATAAAATGTACCCTGCATTGTATATTGTCATAACAATGTTTAGTGGAGTGCATCTTGTTCATTAGAATTTGCTGTGTCTGCATTGTATATTGCTTATAGCAATGTTCTGTGGAGTTCGTCATGTTCATTAGAATGTGCTCTGCATTGTATATTGTGCATTAGAATGTCTTCTGCATTGTATATTATTCATAGGGATGTTTGGGTGAGTGTATCTTTTTCATTAGATTGTCTTTTACATTGTATATTGTGCATTAGAATGCTTTCTGCATTGTATATTTTCTATTAGAATATCTTCGGCACTGTATATTGTTCATGGAAATGTTTGGAATGGTGCTCTGCACTGTACGTTCTGCAATAGAATGTCTTCTGCCTTCTATATTGTCTATAAGGCCTCATGCACACGACCGTATGTATTTTGCGGTCCACAAAAAATACGGATACGGTGCATTCTTTATGCGGAACGGAACAGCTGGCCCCTAATAGAACAGTACTATCCGTCTGTAATGCAGATAATAATAGGACTTATTCGATTTTTTTGCAAAAATACGGACATATGGAAACGGAATGCACACGGAGTACCTTCCTTTTTTTTTCTTGCTGACCCATTGAAGTGAATGGTTCTGCATACGGTCCGCAAAAAAAACGGATTGGACAACGAAAAGAAAATAGGTTCGTGTGCATGAGGCCTAAGAATGTGTTCTGTATTCTGTGGAGTTCATCCTGTTCATTAGAATGTGCTCTGCATTGTAAGTTGTTAATTAGAATGTCTTCTGCATTAGAATAACTTCTGCATTGTATATTGTGCATTAGAAAGTCTTCTGCATTGTATATTGTACGTTACATGGTCTCTGCATTATTAATTGTAAGGTCTCCTGTTTGTTAGAATGTGCTCTGCATTGTACATTATTAGAATGTCTTCGGTATTACTTGCGGTTCTGCATTGTATACTGGCTTTTTAATTAGAATTTGCTGTTCCGTATCCTGTTTATCATATAGGGTTTACTAAAACAAACACAATGCACCACCACTCTGCAGACACATAAAAGGAAATATAAAAAATAATGCCATAGTCACTACAGAAAATATACTAGTGCTAACGCTATACTCATTATATAGATGTGAGATTTTAGGCAAATACATTTTGTACAAAATCATTTGTGCCCGTCCACCGCCGCAAGGTGATCTCTTTTGGACAGGAACCTACGCTACATTCTACCTCATTTGGTGCTATCAGGCCTGCAGTAAATTCAGGGAAGAAGAAGTAAAATTAAAACAGATGATGAGGCTCTGCTGATCCAGTTAGAAAAGTTGTATTTGTACAAGAAATGTATAACGCGTTTCGTCAACGTGCTGTAGGATTTAGTAAATTCAGGGAAGGCAGGTTCCACATATAAGCCATGCCCACTTTAGATTTTACCTCTCCTGGTGCGAAAATGGCCTCCATCGAATACCAGGAGAGCCGACTGCAGCTTTATACTTGCATTAATTAAAATCAGCCTGTGAACATAAGTCATCATGAGGGCTCAGGCACATGACCGTATTTTTTGTCCATCCAAACCGCACTTTTTCACTTCAATGGGGCTACAAAAAAATGCAGACAGCACACCATGTGCTGTCTGCATCCGTTCGTCCGTTCTGTGGCATCCGCAAAAATATAGAACATGTCCTATTGGTACGACTGTTCTATTATGGCCCAGACATTACGTTCCACAAAATGCAAACACACACAGCTGGTATCCGTGTTTTGCAGATCCGCAATTTGCCACTAAACAGGCAACGGTGGTGTGCATGAGCCCTAAAGAAGAAGAAGGCAGCACTGCAAGGAGGAAAATTCTCAGGCTGAGTTTGGAGAAAACTTTATTTTAACACTAAGGGTCCTTTCACACTTGCGTTCTGAGGATCCGGCAGGCACTTCCGTCCCGCCGGATCCGTCAGAATGCAAGTCGCCTGAAGCATTAGAAGACTGATCAGGATCCTGATCAGTCTTCGAATTGCTTTCAGGTTACTATGGCAGCCAGGACGCTACTAGCGTCCTGGTTGCCATAGTAGGAGCGGGGAGCGGTATACTTACAGTCCGTGCGGCTCCGGGCGCTCCAGAATGACGTCAGAGCGCCTCATGGGCATAGATCACGTGATCCATGCGATCACGTGATCCATGCGTGTAGGGCGCCCTGACGTCACTCTGGAGCGCCCCGGGAGCCGCATGGGCTGTACGTATACCGCTCCCCCGCTCCCCACTACACTTTACCATGGCAGCCAGGACTTTAGCGTCCTGGCTGCCATGGTAACAAGTGAGAAAAAGCTAAACGTCGGATCCGGCGATGCGCCGAAACGACGTTTAGCTTAAGGCCGGATCCGGATTAATGCCTTTCAATGGACATTAATTCCGGATCCGGCCTTGCGGCAAGTGTTACGGATTTTTGACGGAACAAAAAGCGCAGCATGCTGCGGTATTTGCTGCGTCCAAAAAACGTTCCGGTCCTGAACTGAAGACATCCTGATGCATCCTGAACGGATTTCTCTCCATTCAGAATGCATGGGGATGATCCTGATCAGGATTTTTCCGGCATAGAGACCCGACGACGGATCTCTATGCCGGAAAACAAAAACGCCAGTGTGAAAGGGGCCTAAAAAATTAAGTTAATTCATTTTTAAAATTAATTTTTGCACCAAAATAAAGTTTTCTCCATACCCATCCTTACAGCGCCGCACATAGCCTTTTTCTTCTTCTCGCTAACGTATATTCACTAGACACTGCCACTGGAGGGGCTGCACGCAGCCGCAGGGATTTCACCAACATGCAAGGCTGGCTGGGCCATTGTGTGGCAGGAACAACAACATCTGGCGAGTAGCCCCTTGTCTACAGGGCCATACCATTCTTTCTAAGGTCCTACACACTTGCCTGTGCTCTTCTCCCTGCTCAGGTTTCCACTAAAATCTGCCTGTGGGAGAAACAGGTAAATCAGAAGCGCATGACCAAAATGGAGACAGACAGATCTCCAAAGCAGACTGCAAAAAGTTAGTCAGCACATCCCAATGCACAGATACACATCGCCATGGCTGAAAATACAAAAACAAACACAATGCAACAGCACTCTGCAAACACGAAAAAACATAACAGTATCATGCTCACCATAGAAAACCTACTGGTGCTAATTCTATGCTCATTATATAGATGTGAGGTTCTTGACAAATACCATATTTTTTAGACTATAAGATGCACTTTTTCCCCCCCAAAAATGTGTGAAAAGTGGCAATGTGTCTTATAGTCTGAATGATAATGACTGCCTGCAGTAGGCATGGGCAGGTGAGGACAGCACAGCGCTGGCTGTACTGACCTCCCCTGGTCTTCTTTTGGGTCCCACTCTGGTGTTCTGACCATGCACAACAGCAGGACGTAGTGCATGTAAGCGCGCACTATGACCTGATGCTGTGTGCAGTCAGGTCACAGAACACAGTGGGACCCAGAAGAAGCGATAGAGCAGTCTAATGGGGACTGGGGGATCTGATGAGGGCTGATCTGAGGTTTATGGGGGCGGGGGGGTCCAATCTGAGGCTGATAGTGTCTGATTGGGGGTCTGATCTGAGTCTGATGGAGGATGGATGGTGGGGGTCAGATCTGAGGCTGATTGGGGCTAGGGGGTCTGATCTGAGGCCGATTGGGGCTAGGAGGTCTGATCTGATGCTGATTGGGGCTAGGAGGCCTGATCTGAGACTAATTGGGGTCAGATCTGAGTTTGATAAGGGCTAGAGGGTCTGATCTGAGGCTAAGGGGTCTGATCTGAGGGTGATGGAGGTTGAGGGGTCTGACTGAGGCTGATTAAGTTTGGGGGTCTGATTTTAGTGCCTGATCTGATGTCTGATGAAGAATGGGGTTGTCATTTGCGGGTCTGATTAGGGTTGGGCAATTTACCAGTGTCTGCGAAATACCGCGGTATTAAGAAACTGCGATATGGCGATATCGCAGTTTCCTAATAACCGCGGTATTTAATGACGTCATAGGAGTGGTCGCACGTGTGCCGACCACTCCTAAAACATCCATGTCAGGTGTGTGGAATTCCTATCGCCCGGGACATGTAGTGCCGGGCGCCGGGCAGGTAGTTTAAGTAGCGGGCTCTGCCAGGAATTTAGCACCGGCCCGCAGTGAAGTAGCCCGACCTTAATAACTATTGTTGCGCAAGCTCCCCGGGCAGCTCTCTGTTCCTCCATGCGCCGTCTGCTCCTTCATTCATAAAGTGGGCGGAGCAGACAGGCGGTGCATGGAGGAGCAGAGAGCTGCCGGAGAGCCTGCGCAACAATACTTAATAAGATCGGGCTACTTCTAAAGACATTAACTACATAAATACTGGATCAGAGCTGCGGGGCCGGTGTATTACTGCAGAGTAACACTGCACCGGCCGCTGCGACTGCCCCCCCCCCCACAGTGTTGGGGGTCTGTGGCTGACACTGTTATGGGGGATCTGTGGATGACACATATATAGCATAAGATGCTATAAATGTGTCAGCCACAGACCACCATAACAGTGCATCATCCAAGGATCCCCCCATAACAGTGCGTCAGCCACAGTGCCCCCCCATAACAGTGCGTCAGCCACAGTGCCCCCCCATAACAGTGCGTCAGCCACAGTGCCCTCCCATAACAGTGCGTCAGCCACAGTGCCCCCCCCCCATAACAGTGTCTCATACAGTATAACGTCTCCTTGTGACTGCCCCCATACAGTATAATGTCTCCTTGTGGCTGCCCCCATACAGTATAACGTCTCCTTGTGGCTGCCCCATACAGTATAACGTCTCCTTGTGGCTGCCCCATACAGTATAACGTCTCCTTGTGGCTGCCCCCATACAGTATAACGTCTCCTTTCGGCTTCCCCCATACAGTATAACGTCTCCTTGTGGCTTCCCCCATGCAGTATAACGTCTCCTTGTGGCTGCCCCCATACAGTATAACGCCTCCTTGTGGCTGCCCCCATACAGTATAAGGTCTCCTTGCGGCTGCCCCCTTACAGTATAAAGTGTCCTTGCGGCTGCCCCCATACAGTATAACTTCTCCTTGTGGCTGCCCCCATACAGTATAACGTCTCCTTGTGGCTGCCCCCATACAGTATAACGTCTTCTTGTGGCTGCCCCTATACAGTATAACGTCTCCTTGCGGCTTCCCCCATACAGTATAACGTCTCCTTGCGGCTTCCCCCATACAGTATAACGTCTCCTTGTGGCTGCCCCCATACAGTATAACGCCTCCTTGTGGCTGCCCCCATACAGTATAACGTCTCCTTGCGGCTGCCCCCATACAGTATAACGTCTCCTTGTGGCTGCCCCCATACAGTATAACGTCTCCTTGTGGCTGCCCCCATACAGTATAACGTCTCCTTGTGGCATTCCCCATACAGTATAACGTCTCCTTGTGGCATTCCCCATACAGTATAACGTCTCCTTGTGGCATTCCCCATACAGTATAATGTCTCCTTGTGGCTGCCCCCATACAGTATAACGTCTCCTTGTGGCTGCCCCCATACAGTATAACGTCTCCTTGTGGCTGCGCCCATACAGTATAACGTCTCCTTGTTGCTGCCCCCATACAGTATAACGTCTCCTTGCGGCTGCCCCCATACAGTATAACGTCTCCTTGTGGCCGCCCCCATACAGTATAAGGTCTCCAAGTGTTTTTTTCTTCTAAATGGGCATTTATCGTGATATATATCGTTATTGCGAAAAATTTCTTAATATCGTTATCGTGGCAATATTTTTGATATCGCCCAACCCTAGGTCTGATGAAGAATAAGGGTCTGATTTGGGGGTCTGCTCTAAGGTTTGATGGAAAATATTCTTGTTCTTATTTTCTTTCTCCAAATCCTAGGTGCGTCTTATAGTCTGAAACAAAATGTAAATAGGGTTTATTAGAATGCAATCTGCATAGCATTTTGTTTGCCAGATATAGTTCTGCACTGTGTGTGGTTTTGTAGACTGTGTACCGAATTGTATACTGTGCATTGCAAATGGTTTATTAGAATGCGATTTATCTTGCATTTTTTTGGATTGAGCTGCACATTTTCTTATGTTCTCCTGTTATACTATAATAGAATTACTTTAACCGGAATGTTTTGAGTGAATAGGTGAGTGAAATCTTCTCCTGCATCCACTGGTATCAGATACTTGTACTTTGCTCACAGGACATAGTTGCTATAACCCCCGAGGAAGCGCCCTATTCGGGTCCCAGTAGTATATACGGTCCTTACTTTAAGAAAGGCAAGAATGGAATCCCCCTTGGGGAACAACCATGTCTTGTATCTGGAACTTTTTTTTTTGTGCAAAGTCAGATGAACAAATCATCTGATATATTTAGAGATATATTCATATGACACATGCGATAAATACGGAACAAATGCAAATCAATCACATATATGTTGGAGCTGAACTACTCCTTTCGTTCCATACATAAATCAGAACAACATTTTTCGGCAGCAGCCACTGGGGGAGCCAAGTACATAGACATTTTACAGCTTCCATTGAGCTTGGTGGTAGCTCCCCCTAGTGGTGCCTTCAAGCAGCCAGATTTTATAATAAACTGTCTGAGGGGAAGCGACAAATATGTCAGTGATTTTAAGCTAGTTGTCAGGTGTAAATAAAATACGGTCATCCATATTTCCACATTTTCCTGCAAACGTCGGGTAAAGTAGATGAAGTGGAGGGCGAGTTATTAATTACAAAATGCCTCTGCTTAGTAAATAAATAAATCTCACTGGTGGGGGCCATACTAAGTGTTGCCTTGGGGTCCCATGAGATCCGTGTAGGCCCCTGGCCACCTCATCCAAATGGTCCCTACAATACAAAGGCCTACAAATGAACTCGGGATTAGGGATGAGCGGACCCGGTGAAGGATCTTCTATCTTCATTCAGCAGGACATGCGATGACGTCACCGTGGTTGTGAGCGCGGTGACGTCATCGCAGGTCCTTTTGCAGGTCCTGAAGAAAGAAGAGGATACCTGAGCGATCAAGTCGATGAAGTGAGTTTTTTTAAATTATTTTGAACCCCTCGTTGGCCATTTTATTTAGCATTCTATCTTAAGATGTTATAATGGAAAATAATAAAATCACCCGAACACCGAACCCGAACTTCAGTGAAAAATTCGGTTTCAGGTCCGGGTACCTGAACTCGCAAAGTTCGATATGAGTTCGGGTTCGCTCAACCCTAGTTCGGGTTCGCTCAACCGGGTTGCCTAGTTGGGGTTTGCTCAACCCTACTCAGGATCGATAGGAACCAGCTTTATTCCATACAGCCTGATGGAAGGAGTGCACGCCCAAGATGGAAGCAGCCACACATGTACTAGGCAAAAGAACAATGAGAATGAGAAAAAATATGTTCCATTTGCATAAATCTTAGTTTCTGCTCAGTGGTGAAGCTTCAATAGAGGCAGACCATGCAACTGTTACGGGGTCCGGGCAGAGGAGAAAGGAGGCAGGCGCTAAATGTGAAAAAAACAGCATTTTCATGCAGCAGCCACTAGGTGGAGCTCAGTGCAATCAGATTATTGCAGCTTCGGCTTCAGTCAACTGCATACATTCCTATGCACTGAGCTCCACCTAGTGGTGGCTGCAGACAGCCAGCTTTATAACAAAAAGGAAGCAGGAGGCTTATCAATGTTTTTACGCCAGATGTCTGAAATATTTTGATCAGAATAAGTCGGATAAGGCGGGTGATGCCAATGGTGACTTTTTTAAAAAATTCTGCAGGCGTCACACTTTGCATTCCCTAGGATTGACTGACACACATTTACTGGGGCAGGGGGCCCATACTAAGTATTGCTATGGAGCCCTATGGGACCTGTGTACGCCACGCTTTTGAATCTTTACATTGGATTGCTTTTGCACGGCGGTCCCAACACATCTGTCCATTTACTTCACTTTTTCGGAGGGGCTGGAACCCAAGTATGAAAGGAAGAGTAAGGTCTCTTTCACACGGGCGTCACATTTGACGCCCGGATAAGAGGCGGGTGCGTTGCGGGAAAATGCGCGATTTTTCAGCGCGTGTGCAAACTTTTGTAATGCGTTTTGCACGCGCGTGTAAAAAATCGGCATGTTTGGTACCTAGACCCGAAACCGGACTTCATCAC